>CM041777.1:197654501-198254501 GCA_023374045.1 Limonium bicolor | reverse complement strand
TTAAGTAATAAGCATTATTGTCTAAGATAAGCAACTCACCTCGTCAATACAGGTGCTATCATTGGTTTCTTGGCATTCCTACCAAGTGAGTCAACCTAAAAACATTCTTGGGTGCTTCAAGGGCAAAACTAGTAAAGACTAGTTTTGACTGTCACGTATTAAATACCATTAATTGAATTCGATTAAATGATCATTATATAAGTAGTACAATTTATAAATATAATATCATATTAAGAAACGGATGAGAAACATACCCTTGATGAACTGGTAGCATAATGTAAGACTTGTTCCCACAGTTATAGATTGTGATTGTCAAGTATTGCATAAGGCCCTGGAGGTCACTTGACATTGTAGCTTCAAAGCACATAGCAGAAGACAAGTAACCGAAATTGTCGTTGCCATGCACTTGGAGCGCCTTATACTGCACATGCCTACACCATAAAGACAATAACATTAGTTAATTAACTTTCAACTGTACTAATTCAAATTTTATTCACATTGGTACAAGGTAGTAGTTACTGATAACATGGTTGACTTGATGATTGATACATTAAGCCAATCCCTATTGAATACGTTCACAAAATTGGTCATATATATTTCAAATTTGGAAACGTGATCATAGTGAAATACCATCTAATCGACCATCACCATAATCACATCATGGTCAGGTGGCGTCAATACTAGTGCCGAGTGCAGCATTCTCAGATTAGAAGACAAGGCATCGTGTACGCCCTGTTGTACTAAATTATCTCTATCCATGAAATTGAAGGATCCTTTGAAGGAATTGATGCAGTAGGAACTAATACACCAACACTCTTTCCTTTCCTTTTATCAGATTCGGTCTTGTAACGCCCCTATTTAACGTATTTACAGCGGAATTAAAAATACTAAGGCGAGTACAGATCATCGGGTTCAAAACACCCGTATCAACCTCACCAATTACAACCATTACAATTATCTAAGTTACAGTTTGAACTCAAGAAAACAACGTAAACAAAACTGAACGTAAAACAAAATAACTCTCCACAGTTCCTAATTCCCATCCCAATCACTCATGCTCTTCGTGGCCACCTGTATAAACAATTCGTACCTGCAAGATGAAACCAAGCAGCCCACCCCGGGAGGGGTGAGTCAGTTCCCTGGAATGGAACTGGTACAATTCTCCAAAACAATATTTAAAACATAACTCTTCAAAATAAACAGTAACTTGAAATCAAACTCTTGAAAGTAAAACAGGGAAAGCACTTCAAAACAATCAAGTTAAAGAGAAAGGAAAACAAGAGAAAGATAGAGATAAAGAACTTTAAAACCAAGTCATCCACTTAAGAAGTCACACCATATAGTTAGTAAGCATCCATTATTGATGTTAGAACCAATTCTGGTTAAGAATAGAAAGACTCAGGTAGTCACAAAGGACTAGGAATGATATGAATACCCATACCCGTGGTAGACAGGTTATGTCCCCACCATTTCAGAAAGCTGATTCCATAGACAAAATATACTCAAGAGTGGAATAAATTCAACTGGGAGAGATGACCCCCACCGCCAAGTACGTCCTTTTAGGACAGGGGATATACAGCCCCTCACTATTTACTACGTCCCTTTTGGGACAGGGGATATACAGCCCCTCACTGTTACCATTGAAGACGCGCGCACGTCGCAACAAAAGACTCAGCTCATGGATGAAACAATATCCAGAGTCAAAGGAAGAATTACAAGATTGTCCTTTTCATATTTCCACTAGAACACTAACTGCACCAAAGCAATACCAAAACACTCAGTCCTACAGAGTGCAGAAGCGTAAACCCTAGGCAGTTAATGTCTAGTGAGACAACCAAATAGAAGGAACCAATAACCATGTAAGTTTCACATTCAAGGCTCAGTTAGTCACATCAAGCCGAGTTAGCCACACAAACAGTTTCCTTTGAAATCCATTCAAGCTCAGTTAGCGTTTTCCAAAACATCCATAAAATTCGTTAACAAAAGTATCTGAGTACGAGAAATCGTACCTGGATAACGCTGAAGCAGTTCTAGTCAACTTGCGCAAACAATCAACAATACTCTGAAGAATATTAAAGGTAGTCTATCATCAATCACTTGTAGCCTACGTTAAGCTTAAATAAACTCCTCACTCTTATTTCTAAGTCTCAATTGTCTTTTATGCCCTCACTCGAATGTTATATATAACCTTTGACTTATCTTAGAATGTTGCATAGCTCAAGGTTGTAGAATCAAGGAATGTATTTTATTAACATTTGCAAATTGTCCACTCCTATCCACTTTATTCATACTTAACCACAATCCTCACATTCAAGACTTGTGAGACCTTAATATCATAAATGTGTTTTATATTATATAATCAATCTTAGAATTTCAATAATAATTCCTAAGCTCAATACCTTTATTCTTACTTTAGGACATACTTCGTGTTATGACCAATGCTGGGTTTATCTTAGAATTATTTCACAATGTAATGACTATGTATCTTTATCAATATCTACTAGATAATCCATTATAATTAAGTCTTCCCCCTTAACTTAATTAAGATCTACATCCCGTATGCTGGAATCGTAGTGTTGTAGATGCATTTTAGTATAACTTATTTGAGCTACTAAACTCAATTATATCTTTAGTTCAGAATGGCCTTTAATTACAACCATTTAATAATCTTGTCATAAGTTGTTAAATTACCTTTCATCTTGAAATACCATATTATAATTAGCTTAGACTTATCGAACTCTTACATTTAGTATCCACAAGGTATATTATTTACTTTATCATAACTATATAATAAGGTGTTTAAATATAACCTTTTATGTATCCTTACTTACCTTAAATTTCCTAAATGTTTTATCTTTACGCATATTCTCTCTATAGACTATGTACAATCCTTTTATACTAAACTTCAATAAACTTAAGTCTTAAATATGTTTTAAATTGTTTACAAAACCTAAAGTTTCAAAGGAATAACTTAACAAGTTAATTCCCTTTATTATGTTTTAGGATAGGCATTACAACTTAACATATGGTAAAATTTAAAGAGTTAAATTCTGATTCATAAGTGAAATTGTTAATTATATAATAAGATAATCTATCCCGAAAAATCCTCACACCTTATATTCAAACGACATATTAATATTTTCAGTGGCGTAGAGTAGATCAATATAATCTCTTACGTAACCTTGTTTCATCTAATTAAAGGTTTAATGATTTTAAGTATCAAATTTCTATTTACAAACCTTTTTGTAAATCTTTAACTATTATGTACATCACTTATTTATAAACTCACATCCTGAATATTGGTAATAAATGTATTTTATATGGCTTAACTAATTCTAAGAAACTTAAGAATTATTATTTAGAGTAATTTCCTAATCATAGTTTAATATAGTTTTATATCATAATCCTTTTAATGATTTTACCTTAAAATATTAAGTTATTACTCAATACTATAAATATTAAGAAATGATTAAATCTAGACTTATTAATCCTCTTCACATTTAGATGAAAAAGTATCTCATTTATTTTATTATTGTTTTATAATAAGAACATTTAAATGTAAAAGTATTTCATTCATTTTATTATTAATTATATAATAAAATCTATTTGTGTAACACATTATGAAATCTAATTACAATATTTTCCTAAGTCTCAACTTACTACTTACTTAACCTAATTATGGATTTACATTCTGATCAATGACAAATAATATTATACATGTATTTTAACACTGTTTATATAATCTTAGAAATTCAAAGGTAACTCTTTAAGCTTAATTTCATAATCATAATTTAGTACCACCTCATATAATATCTTTTAATAGTATTACGTATATGTTTAGTTTAACTTATTAATTCCTTCATATTCTACTTCCTATAAGGTATTTTATTTCTTTTATTTATTTATTTATTTATTTATTTATATATATTAGGATTTATTCAAGGCATTCTTTATGTAGTTTTATTGCTTTTAATTATTTATATTAACTTTTACACATATCTATATCCAATATATGGTTTATAAAATAAAGTATTTTCCTTAGTTCCAATTAAGTATATTAACCTCCACATTATATAGTTAGTATAAATATTGATTAATTAAATTCCTTATTTTAACATATGTTACTATTTTATTTCTTATATATTTATATATGTATTTAATTTTTACTTCACTTAAAAGTTGATACTCAAAATATTTCTTAACATTCTGTATTAAATGTTAGTTTAGTCTTTATATTATTTTCAACCTATAAAGTTTATTAATAAGTCATACTTTAATTTTTGTTACATTAAAACCTTATATTATAAGATGACTTATGAGAAACCTTAGAAATACAATTTTTAAACCTACTTCCTCTTGTCCAAAAATTCCCAAATTAAGTATATAGTAACTATAACATTTTAGACATATTATAAAATTTTTATTTCATTAAAATATCTTTTAAATTTAACCAAATAATTCCATAATACTCAGAACTTGTAAAAATTATAACTTACGTTTAAAAACTCAAAACCCATATTAATTTACATCAAAATAAACTAGATTTTATAAGGAATCTATACTTAAATTTCAAGTCAAAATACATTCGGGAAGGTTGTTAAATAAATCTAACAAGATAGGGTATCATTATAGAATTATATAAACTTAATATATTAATAATAACTCACGTTTTAATCTCGGCCGTCCGTTCCACTTAACTACGATCGGACGGCCCAATTTTCCCTAGTTCTTTAGAAAACCCCAAATCGACACGAACAGAGATTCGATCGATTCTGTCAAACCACAGGATGAAATTCGGTGATTCTTGTTTCATTGGATTCGAAATTAAAAGACGAATCCAATGGTACTAATTTTATAACCTATAATGCAGTGTTCGATGATTTCAATTATGGGCTGTTCGAACTTGGGTATGTGCGAGTTACTGATTCAAATTCCTACAAATTCTCTCAATGTATTGCGTAATTGGTTAAATTAATAGAGGGGAATGAACGGAAATGCAAAAACGAACATCGATGGTGGAATTTGGTCGGAATCATACCGGAGATGAGCCAACGAGGAGAATCAAATTCATTTTTCTGGAAAACTATGATTTTATGTGCTGACCAAGTGAGGAACTTTAATCACTTATATCTTCCAAACGATCGAGAACTAGCTTGAGGTTCCTTCATAAGAATTGTAGAGGAAACAGAGATCTTTAAAACGAGCTATATAACAAGAATTTTCTCCCACGGATGAAGAAGATATGATAAGACGAAGTTTACCTATTCAACTGAAATTTCCGGATTTCTGGGTTTCCAGAACTCGGGGAGGCAACTTTCGATGCCTTTATCTTTCACCCTATTGAGAATCAGCCTTTGGTGTAAAACGGAAAGTTGGAGAGGGATTAGAGATCTTCAAAACAAGCTAAAGAACACGAATTTTGGCTGAGAAACGAAGAAGTTATGGCGAGACGAAGTTTAGCTGATTTCAGTAAAAACTGGAATTCTGGGTTACGAATTCGCAAGGAGGCAACTTTAGATTGATTTTCCCGTCGATGTAGAATGAGTTAGGTTGTGTATGAGTTATGGTTGGAAGAGGAATTGTAGGAGAAGAGAATGGAGAAGACGACACTCAAAACTTCCAAAAGATGAGAGAGATATGGATGTCACAAGTTAGGGCAGAATCTGAAATTGGTTAGCGAAAAACAAGGAGATAAAAATTGACTGTGTTGGGCGCGTATCCCGAGGCGCGCGGGTGAGTCAGCAGACTGGCCACATCAGCATCTTTTCAAAATTTTGGCTCTAAACTTCATTTTATCATAACTTTGGCTAGGATGATCCGTTTTTGACGTTCTTTTTATCGATCTTCATGGTTTTCCATAACCTATTTATTGGTATAGGTTTCATGGGCTGGTTTGACCATTCCCAAAAAGTCAACCCTAGCAAGGCTTGAGAAGCTTTAGGGTTTCTAGGATTTTATATTGACTTTTATGTTTCAAATCAATGTTCCAAATATTTCTAAAATCTTTATAATATAATTGGAGTGTCTAGGAATTTTCCAAGATTTATTGACTTATAAATCTTGTTATTAAATTCATAATACCATATAATAAATTAAATTAAATTCTTTTATTATTTAGAATTTAATATAAGAAGTCCCCTAAATAATTTTTAAAGAATACCATATACTAATAGTGTTTAATAATATTATTTATGTTTTTATAAAACAAATCCCCTAAATTAATTTAAGGGGTATTTCAAGTCTCTTCTCATATTTGAGCCCAATTGTTTCATAATATTTTAATTAATTAAGTTAACAACGGTTGAAAGCTAGAAAAATTGTTCACTTACCTGCCGCGTGAGTAGGACCAATTGAACTGGCCACTAAACTGTACAAGTTTTTGTAGCACGCACTGTTCTTCTATCTGGTGTTGGCACCGACAGACCAACATCATCATATTCTGACACAAAGTAATCCAAAAGGACCCGAGCATGGTAATATCTGAGCTCTTGACCCTGGACAATATTGCCAGAAGCCGAAGGGAACAACTTACCCCATGCCACCATAACATCCTCATCTCCAATATGTAAGAACATCGTGCACTAAGGAGAATTTTGACGTTACTAACTTTACATTATTTTTTCCAAAGGTTCTCCCTAATGTTGGAAACTACATTGCGGAAACCACACAGTACATGCTCGAGGATTGGCCGGAGTATGTCTACATGAACTTGGTTTGATTCGATCACCGATTCTTTAAAAGCTTTTTTAGAACCTTGTGATCCTTTGTAGACAATTAGTATGGTGGTTGAACAAAATGTATGTAATGTTGAAATGTTAGCTACCCATCTATGGTCTTGAATGTTATGTATGGTCATGTGACCATTGAAGTGTGTGTTAGTCAGTATTGTGTTATAATGATTGTTTTGTATATTTTGTTGACAATTTGAAATGAAGAGGAACGAGGTCCTCTAAAATTATTGTTAAGGTCTGTGACAATATACAAGGAGCATATTTATATGTCTATTGAAAAAGTCAGGAATAGAACAAATTGATGATATATAAAATATATTATATATATATATATACAATATATATATATATATATAATATATATATATATATATATTATATATATATATATATATATATATATATATTCGGCGATTGTGTGTTAAAAACCGCCAAAAATGTCTTCATATTTTTTTCGTAGTTTTTTACGCACAAGCACCAAAAATTGTCAATCAACACCAAAGTCTACAATGTCCTCTCAAGCATCATTTTCGACAGTTTGGTCAGACCGGTGAAAATAGTCTTTTTTCGGTGATTTTGAATTTTTTAACGTTTTTGAGTTTTTCAGTGGTTTTAGATTTGACGTTTCTAAACCGCCAAAAATGGTGCATAAAACCGCCGAAAATTGACTATTATGTAGTAGGATACTGTGTGTGAGCGGCACTTCCTCGCTAGCATTAATATATACAAGTAAAGGATGAGTACAGACATAAACTTAGTGGGCTAGAGCTTTAACTTAAGTGGGCTAAATATTAACATATTTACACGGCCCAAGTCTATACACCACTAATCCCCGTCCTGAAATTGAAAAAAGGGAGGCTATTTCCCCAAATTAAAGCATCTATTAACTTCCATAAAATCCTATAAGCATAGTGAGTGATGACTATATATATATGACGCGGAAAAGGAACAGATCAATCCTTTTTGGAACTCATTTGAGTACAGACTCTTGCTTCCTTGTAAACCTTTCCTGGCCGACAAAAGTACCCCTTCTTGGGGGCACAGTGAATGTCCTCAGAGCAAATACA
Organism: Limonium bicolor; assembly: GCA_023374045.1. Taxonomy (NCBI): domain Eukaryota; kingdom Viridiplantae; phylum Streptophyta; class Magnoliopsida; order Caryophyllales; family Plumbaginaceae; genus Limonium; species Limonium bicolor. Next base: position 198,246,703 of record CM041777.1, on the reverse strand, counting down.
TAAGCCTTCCAAAGCGCACCCTTCTCTGTCTATACTCAGGCCTCCCTTCAAACCCAAGATTTGATCTGTCCACTCACTTGAGAAAAGTCCGTTGGGATCATACTTGTCTTTCACCTGTAAAAACTCATTTGCATTCTGATACTTGTTGATTACTCCTTCGAATGCCAAATTCCTATTTTTACCCCAATGTGGCAACGCCTGATACTTGAAAAGACCCATTTGTTCGATTTCTTCAAGAATATCCTCGTACAGCCTTGGGACCAAAGGGTCCTTGCTTCTATAATATGTGATATCAAAATCTAGTGCTTCTGCTTCTTTTCCCAGGTAGGCAGTTGAACCCTTGACATATCTCATCAAGATGCCATTGTAAAGCTCAACAACGCACAATGATTGGGGCTTCAGATTGATGAGATCTTGTACATCGTTGATGAAACTCTTCACCTTTGAAAGTGGAACGCTAAATGTGGTTTGGTGGAAGTACTGACCCTTGACACGTGGATCCCATGGACAAGCTGTGATGAGAGCATCTTCGGGGCTGTTGAGGCATGATCCTGATGATTGTAGGCGGTTATTGTATCCGACTACAGGATACTTGGTGAAGAGTATACCTGGTTTATGCCATGCGGGTACTTGGAAATTAGAACAATATGTACGCTGGGAGAAAAATCTTTTATTCTAATAAAGATTTCGGCCAACTACTTTTTTTTTTAAATTTTATACAGTGAATTGTTTCTGTCGCAACAATTATGTCAATATTGATTATATAGTCGTTTTACAGAGTAAGGGAAAGTTTCAAACGTACCGACATAGAATGTTAGAAAAATACTATTTACCGTTGTAAACTACCATATTAATAGGTCTCATATCCTTTATTCTAGGCCTATATATATATATATATATATAAATACAATGATAATCTCACGGTTAATCAATTCTCTCTACCATGGTATCAGTTTTTCTTTACCGATCCTCTCTGCCTTATTCCTCTAATTCACCGTGCCCTCTCTCCTCTAACAAATTCACCGTGCCTTCTCTCCTCTAACAACTGTCATGGCTGATAATATTCCCATCGATCCTTCTTCACCCATCGCTAACGACAATACTGTCGATCCACCCTTCACCAATGATAACAACAATTCCCCACATGCTCAGAACTTACCGTCTTAGCCTCCCCATCTCGTCGTCATGCAACCGCACAGCACGAAATCTCCTCTTCTCCTTCCCCGGTCTCATTGCCGTCAGTCAAGCTCTCCATGTCAACTCCATACCCAATCACATCCGAATTGTACTCACCCAATCCCCACCTAACTATGCTAGGTGGCGACATCTGTTCTCGTCACGCTTGGTAAATTCAACCTTCTAAACCACGTCGACGGTACTCCCCCCACCAACGAAGAAAGTTGGTCTCTCATTGATTTCACCGTTCTGTCATGGATATACGCTACAATATCCAAAGAAATATTCAGCCTGATCATGTGTAATAATGCAACAGCATACGATGTCTGGTTCACAATTGAATATGCGGTTGCATTATTACGCATGATCAGGCTGACTGATATTTCTTTGGATATTGTAGTGTATATCCATGACAGAACGGTGAAATCAAGGAGGGACCAGTTTCGTCGTTAGGTGGGGGGAGTACGTAGACATGGTTTAGAAGCTTGAATTTACCAAGCGTGACGAGAAATAGATGTCGCCACATAGCATAGTTAGGTGGGGATTGGGTGAGTTCAATTCGAATGTGGTTGGTTATGGAGTTAACATGGAGACCTTGGTTGACGGCAATGAGACTGGGGGAAGGAGAAGAGGAGATGCCGTGCTGTGCGGTTGCACGACGACAAGATGGGGAGGCTAAGATGGTATGTTCTGAGCGTGGTGGGGAATTGTCGTTATCATTGGTGAAGGGTGGATCAACAGTATTGTCGTTAGCAATGGGAGAACGAGGATCGATTGGTATATTATCAGCCATGATGGTTGTTAGAGGAGAGAAGGCGCAGTGAATTTGTTAGAGGAAAGAGGGCGCAGTAAATTAGGGGAATAAGGCGAAGAGGATCAATAAAGAAAAACTGATACCATGTAAGTAGAGAGAATTGATTAATGGTGGAATTATCATTGTATTTAGATATATATATAATTAGATTTATATGAGAGGTGAGGCCTAAAATAAAGGAAAAATTCACTTGCTCATCATACTTTATGGTCGTGCCATCATACATTACTTTGTGTCGAAAATTGGGGAATTAAGCACCTTAAAAGGAGTAGAGAACTACCGTTGTTTTTGAGACCAAATGCCCCTGTTTTGAGCAAGGATGTGGTTAGCTTCGCGTCTATGCATTTGCCGTTGGCATCGCGTAATGCTTCTTGGCTCTCCTCTGACGAAACAGAGCAACACAGTGAAGGGGAGCAATTATTTTTGAATTATAGACTGTCACAACTTACAATGACATATCGATAGCAAATTAATAATGGAAAATACTGCATTTAAGTTATTGAAATGAATGATTTGCTGACCTGCTGTTCTTACTGTAGCCAAAGCAATTGAGGATGTTGCTCGAAATCCTATGAAATCATACACGCCATTGCCTGGAGCATTATCCGACATGCGATCATCTATTCTGTAAACCGCCTTTCGTTGACTGGGGTACCATGTGATGTCAGCAAACTCATGGAGCTTCCCAAATTCTACTGCTTGATCACCCAGATCATTGTCATCCATTGTCTTGTAAGTGACGGCTCTCTTGAACATTGGTTCTAGTTTCAGGGTGATCTGTTTCCCCCAAATTAGTTATTATTAATGTTGGATACGATAGGGAATGAGAAAGGGAATGGGAATGGGAAAACAAGGAGAATGGGAAAGGGAATGGGAAATATGTAGGTTGTTTGGATATGTATGAGAATAAGTACGGGAATAATTGTGTAGTTTTGAACAAAAAATAATATGTTTGTTTCTTCAATTATTTATTTACCTGGTTTTATTATAGGGCTATAATTAGTAGATCTCAGTTAAGTATTATAAATAATTTGATAATAACTCATCATATTTAAGATATTATAATACTTTAAAAATAATTTAAAATACTAATCACTGGTAATAATAGTTAGGTATAAACTTGATTTCCTATCAAATAAAATACATTACGTTTATTTATTAGTACCACACCAAAAATAATTTCACAACACAACAAATATTATATATATATATGCACACACGATTGGAACTTAAAAAAAAGAGAATTTGTCATTCCCCCCTGTTCCCGCAAGATTTGTACGGGAGAGAAAAATGGGCAGAGCGGGGGAATTTGTGGGATTGTATTTTCTGTCCCCATTACATTTCTCGTCTACACAAACGAAGGGAAGGGACCGAGTCCTAAATTTTGCTTCCCTTCCCCTCACTTCCCATTGAAACAAACAGTGCGTTTAGTAGGTGGTCAAGTTACATATGTGCTTCTATTTTATTGGATAGAACAATAGCATTTTGCTCCACTTTGATGCTTCCATTATCTCAAATAGCACAAAAATAATTGATCTCGCCGAGAAATGTTCCAGGATGGCATTTGTGTATGTTGGAAATTTAGGTGGATGTTTGGATGTAGCTCCCAATTAATTCTTAAATAGCATAAGAAATGTCATTCTCACCTGTTTTCCATTTATTTAATATTTCATTATTATGTCTTGGAAAATTTCACCCAGATATCATTGAGATTTAGTGAATTTCACCAAATACACTTGCAATAATACAGTTTTCATTTTCATTACGAAATATCCCTCCGTTCAAATTCTGGCATATTATATTTTAGATATTCCCATTTACCCATCCACTACATGCTCCCTCGAAAAATATGAATATAATAAAAAAAATTTAAAAGTTGTACAAATTCAAACAAAACACACAAAAGATAACTGAAAACTATATAACTTAAAAATAACTTTGATAAATGACTATAAACAGTTAAGACAAACATAAAGTTTAAAAAAAATTGTAAAATGATTTCATAATAAAAATTACACAAATATTTTTTAAAATGTTACAAAATGTCAAAACAATTATATCATGTCACATATAATGTAAGAAAGTTATAATAATAAATCAATATTATTTTATTAATTTTTAAAAATTATTTAACGAGTACAAATATTTATAATTGTGGCAAATGACTTAAATTAAAAATATCTATACCCACACAAAAATAATTAAAATCATAAAAGCTTAAAAACATGTATAACAAGTGAGTACATAATAAAATATATAGATTGTTAAAAAAACTTAGTAATTACGTAATTTCAAAACATTTATAACAAGTGACTGAAAATCACAAAAAAATTTATAAAATTGTATTAAATATAATAAATCATTACTAATTTTAAAAATTATAAAAAAATATTTAAATTTTTTAGAAAAATATCAATAGTCAAAAATCATATAATATATATATATATATATATATATATAATTTAAATAGTAGAACATCATAATTTTTTTCATAAACATATAATTTATATATTTTATGTATTCAAGTTTTATTTAATATTCTTTATTATTTATATATCATTAAGTTATTTACTATATTTAGTGTAATTTTTATCATTTCAAAAAATTTTGTCTATTTTAAAATTATTAACTTATTTTTAACATTTATTTTTAATTTAATGTGTGTGCATGCTTTTTATTGTTTATAATTTTACTCGTTTGTTAAAATGGTTTCAAATTTTTAATAATTTTCACATTTATTTTTAAAATTATAAGATTTCAATCAAAAAAATTTATTTTTAATTTTATAATTTTTAGTCGTTTATAAATAGTTTTCAAATTTTATATGATTTTTAATTACTTTTCATAATTAATTTTAAACTTTTTTCTTTTAAATATATTTGTTTTTTTGTCAAAATTATTTTTAACTTATATAATTTTGAATTTTTTTGTGTGTTTTGTTTAAACTTGACACAATTTTTAATAAGTGTTTGACCATATATCTTTGATTATTGGAGGAGCATGTAGTGGAAGGGTAAAATGAGATTATTTAAGATATACTATTATGTCCAAATTTGAATGGAGGGGTATTTGATAATAAAAATGAAAAATTAAGGGTATATATAATAAGTTGTGAAAGATAGGGATATTTGGTGAAATTCACTGAGGTTCATTTCCCTTATTTCTTTCACTTTCTCCCTCTAGAAATCAATCTACCAACTACCAAATGTATGTTAACTTTCCTTGAGAAGGCGAAGCTCATACGTTGTATTTGCCAATCATTTCAGATCTAAGTTATCAACTTAAGTATAGGACCTAGCTTAACCGTATGAGTCCTTAACAATATGGCAATATTTTCTTTCAAATGGAATCTGGACGCTTGTAATATTCCTGTTACCTGAGATATAACTCCAAGAACGCCAAGGGAAACCTTAGCTGCGTTAAGATCTTCATCGCTCTCATTAATGGTTCTGGCCTTAGCATACTGGTCCTCGGGCCCGCTAGGAGTAACGACCCTCATCTCTACAACATAATCATGGACAGCACTTCCCTTTCCCCACATTGAGCTCCCATGAGCTCCTGTGCCAATCATCCCGCCAATTGTTAGGCCCAACCAATAGGGCGTGTAGGGTAAACTTAGCCCATATTTAGAAGCCTCATCAATCAATTGTTTTAGCGTCACACCACTCTCTACCCTTATTGTCTGGGCATGTGTGTCTACTGCCAGCACATTGTTGAGATACTTAGTGCTGATCAGCAGCCCTTCTTCTCCATCAGGGCAGACGAGCTTAGGTATACTATGAGAGTATCTTGTGGCCACTTTCATCTTGACACCCTTCCTGACAGATTCTGAGACCAAAGCAATGATCTCAGCCTCATTGGTTGGGTAGGATACTCGAGCAACTTTGCAAATGGTACGATCAGGGAATGTGCCATAGGAGTTTGTGATAGTGCAAGTGGTGTTGGAGTTTTTGGAGCAATGTATGGGATCTTCTGGTGGGCTACAAAGGGCAATGCTACAGAGTATAAGTATGATGAGGTTAGCTAAAACGAGAGGAAGATGTGTTGGTGGCTTGAAATTGCTTCTTCCTTTCGAGCAAAGCGATAGCATGGTGATGATGGAGAGAGGACAAAGAGTAGAAGTGCGATATTTGGATGAGCAATGTATGGATCTTCTGTAGGAAGTTGGAGAAGTGCGATTTTTGTGGAAGTGGTGAAGTTATGATGTGTATTTATAGTATGCCAGGAATTGAACGTCTCTACTATATATTATGGTTTCAAAGTGAAGCATATCTACGGCATGATTACTTTTGAGTTTGTAAAAGCGTTTTGGTGGAGAACCAGCAACAGCAACTAATTATAACTCTTGATCTCTAAGGAACTTGTTTAGACACCTTGAAGATTTCACCTGGGTGCTTATAATCGCTTAAAGCTTTGTTTGGTATGGCTGTTTTGCAGCTGTTTTGGTCTGATTGTTTTATATGTGACAGCATATTATTAGAGTAAAACATAGGACCCACGTGGGACCCATATAGAACCCACCCACTTATGCCACAAATATACTATCAAATATGTCAATGACGAACAAAGCCTAACTGTTGGTTTAAGTGCATTTACTGGTTTTATGGTTAACTAGAATCATCGTAAAATATTTTTTTATATAATATATAAAGTATGTTTTTACTGGTTTTAATGTTTAGGATTTTGATTAATTGTATATTTTATTCTTATTTTTAAAAAGAAACATTTTTTTAAATGACTTTTTCAATTAATTAGATACCATAAAATCAATAACCACAAATCCAGATAACTTAAATGATTTGACTAACCGAGCCAACAAACCATTTCAATTAACCGGATTTTGGGATCACTTCATGATTTCAGTTGAAGAGTTCCAGTTTTTCATGACCACTCGTAATTTCTCCCGTGGAGGTTCTAACATTAAGACGTTTCAGCATTTGGACTTATTTAGGTTTCGGTTTTAGCTCCTTCATGTGCATACATATTAATTTGGACCTAAACTAAGCCTCGTGAAACATGGGTGTTAGGTGTTAGCATAGAACTCTTGAATGAATTTAGGTGAATTCATAGGAGGAGGCTAGGCTTTAAAATTAAGCTGGCCAGCTTAATGGGAGTTGAAAGATGAGCACTAAGCAGGGTTGACAACTTGTAATCTATCCGTTGAATTAATCAATCTTCCTTAGAAAATGCGTCAAGGGATTTGATTTCATTCTTACGTGTGTCATTGTCCTTGAGTGTAGGAAACCAAGCTGGAGTCTTGACAAATATCCCTGCTCATTGGCTTGTAACAACAAAAATGGTCACAGGTGTCGGTAATATTCATTTGCCGTAGTCATCTTTTCGTCCTAATTAATCCATTCGTTATTTAGAAAGGGGACCCATCTTGATCAATTCCATTCAATGATGAGTTACGGGTAAAAATAATCTCGATTTCCTACCTTTCATCTGCTCACCCAACCATCATTTGATCACATGGAAAAGCTTAATTCGGAAATTTTCGCTTTCAAAGCTTACTTGTATAAACCATCTTATGGTTAATCTGCCCACTGATAAAAAAAAAAAGCTTACTTGTATGTCTTTGCAACTCTTTCAATGATCGTGTTTTCTTAAAGTTTTTGGATAAACTGAATAACTCAGTTCTTTCTTGCACAAGGAAGATCTTGAAAAGTAGGGATCACAAAGGAGAAAATTGATTATTAACTTCCCTTATGGAAATTATAAACAAATAAACTGGATGAGAAATATGAAACTTCATAACACATTAAAAGGTTGTTAATGCTTTTCAAGCATCATAACGTGTAAACTTCTACAATGCAAGTATATTAAAATGATAGACCAGCAAATAATTAGTATAACAATAAGATCGTAGTAGTACATAATTAGGTTATTAATAATACAATTACTTAAAACTAAGTGTACATTTGTTATTCTAGTTTCAGAAAACTATTTTGGTCAATAAGCAATGTTTTTGTTCGATGAAAAATGTACTCTTTCACAATGTAAAAATGTACACTTGTTTAATGTAAAATATATTTTGATCAATGACTAATGTATTCTTCAATGAAAAGATATACTCCCGAGAAATGTAAAGTTGTAGTATCTTGTTATCAATTTAGAAACACCCACACATAATACTATAAATATTATGGTCCTTTTCGCCCCCCAATTCATAGCTTATTTATTAGATTCTAGGGAAAATTACATCCTCACTCATGACGTTTGGTGAAATTACATACCCCACCCATGAGGTTTCAAAAATTATTTTGCCCACCCATGTGGTTCCTCTATTTTACATCCGGTAACTTTTCTAATATTTAATCAACTTAAAAGATGTTTAATGTTGTCCAAAATTGATGGAAACTTTATATGAATGATGTTAAAGTTTATTTTGTCTAGCGTGAAATCCAAAGGTTTTTAAGCTCATATGTGATACGTGGGACTCAATGAAACATGTGACATGTCAACCTGTTCATTGGTTCCACAGGTCATATATGAGCTTTAAAAACTTTGGATTTGACGTTGGACAAAAATATAATACCTTAGCATCATCCATGTAAAGTTTTATTAATTTTGGATAACATTTAAGCATCTTTTAAGTTGATCAAATAATAGGAAAGTTGTCAAATGTAAAATAGAGGAAACTACATTGATGGGCAAAGTAATTTTTGAAACTCGTGGGTGGGGTGTGTAATTTCACCAAACTCCATAGATGGGGATGTAATTTTCCCTAGATTCTATGTTCCCCTTCCTAGCTTTATTTATTACAAGTTTTGAAAATTGATTTAAAAGTAGATATGTCTTAGTAATGGAAGCAATTGTATTATGCATGTTAATTTTTCTATTCGGCCCCTGAAGTTCCATTCATGGATAGATTTTTATATAATTGAGGCCAGTGGCCATGGATGTGGCAAAAGAGTACAAAAATCATAAAGACACTTCATACTTGTTTTCTATCGTTCTTAGGATTAACCTTTTGTGTATTCATGCCGTGCCATTTCCTTGTGCGCTTTTCTAATCCAATAAGGATAATTACTAAACGCGATATGGAGATAGGTAGATTTGTCTTTTCATTTAGCCACATGTCAACACTCTATTGGACATGAAATAAGAAAAAAGAAAAAAAAAGAATAGGAATAAGAGACGTGCCATGTACGGGAGGAAGGGGTGAGGAGAGAGATTTTTTTTTCAAAATGTCATAACTTTAAAATAAATGCAAAAATAAAATAAATTATACCATTGTTCATCATTTCGTGCTCTTTAAAATAAGAGCAAACATGAAATGTTTTGATAATCTTTTTATTTTTTGTATGTACATATTTTTAAGATTCATTGTGAATCTTAAGTTTGAGAAAGTGAATCAAAGGTTATTACAAAGTGAATCAAAGGTTGTTAAAAGTGAATCCGAGAGTTGCTAAAAGTGAATAAGAGGTTAACAAAAGTGAATCTCATAAACAGAGATTGTTTAACTAAAGTGATTCTGATTGTTTGACTAGTGTGAATCAGAGATTTTAGAAAAGTGAATCAAAGGCTGTTACAAAAGTGAACACACAAGTTGTTACAAAAGTGAATCCGAGGTAGATGAGGAATCTCATAAGCATAGATTGTTTAACCTAAGTGATAAGAGAGTTTAAGAAATGTGAATTAGAGGTTTTATAAAGGTGCAGTCATAAGAAAGGTGAATCAAAGGTTTAAGAAAAGTGATTCTTGTAACTAGAGATTGTTATAACTAAAGTGAATAAGAGGTTTAAGAAAAGTGAATCAAAGGTTTTTTAAAGGTGAATCAAAGGTTTAAGAAAACTGAATATTTTGTTTAATACTAGTAAAAGTTAATCATACCACAAACTTATGTGAGGGTGGTTTTTAGGGTGTTTGTGAGGGAGGTAGGGTAATCTTTTTGGCATTAGTTCTACACTTTATATTGTCGTCACTACTCGACAGTTTTTTAGGGTTTGTGGTTTAAGGTTTAGGGTCTAACAACCTTAAACCTTGCACTACCAACCCTAAAAATGCATGCCTTCGACATTTTTAGCTATCCTAGGGTGGTTTTTGGGTGTTTGAAGGGGGGAGGGTATTCTTTTTGGCATTAGTTCTACACTTTATATTGTCGTCACTGACTCGACAGTTTTTTAGGGTTTGTGGTTTAGGGTTTGTGGTTTAGAGTTTAGGGTCTACACTACAAACCATAAAATTGCCTTCGACGTTTTTAACTTTACTATGGTGATTTTTAGAGTGTTTGGGGTAAGATTCATTTTGATAATGAATAAGGTTCATTTTATTATTAAAGAAGATTTATTTTGCTAATCAATAACATTCATTTTAAAAAATACCTAATATATACTCATTATAAAAATATAAAATTTTAAGTTTGCCAAAACATATAATGATACATCTTGTTTTGAAGAGCACAAAAATGATGAACAATGGTATAATGTTTTTTTATTTTTGCACTTATATTTTTTGAGTTATAACATTTTGAAAAAAACAATATCTCTCCAACACTCCCCTGCACGCGTCTACCCACACCTTTTATTTTTTTTCATTCTTTTGTTTTTCTCCCTATCATATGCTGACACGTGGATTGACCTCTGTTCCGATTACTAAAATCTAAAATATGGGTTTCTCACCTCCTCTTCTCCTTCACAAGGGATTGATAGCTAAACAGTTCATGCGTCTTTGTACTTGCATTTTCCTTCTATTCTCTTTCAGCGATATGGTATTCGTTAAAGTGTGCACATCCAAGCTCCTTAACTATTTTCAGTGTCACCTTCGCTTCCATTTCCATGTCTGCTTTAGTGGCACCAAAAGCACTAGCCATATTTGTTTAGGGCTCGTAATCATTTCCAGCATTATGTCTTCTATACCGCCTGGTGTAGTGGCAAGGCAACCTCTTAGTGCATGATTTTGATTAGCAAACTTGGTCTGGAACACAGGTTGAAGGTTTGAACCAACTTCAGACGCATAATAGATTGGCTAAAATTTAGAAGTCTCATACTGTTGCTTAACCGCCCTAATGAGAATAAAATATGTCAGGGTTTTATTATCTAATTTGTAAACAAATATATTCTAGTTTTAGATATAGTTTTTGTAGAAGATAAATAATACTCCCTTCGTTAATTAATATCTGTCATTTTAGGAAGTGATTCTTGTTCAAAAATACATGTAATTCTAGCTTTTTGACACACTTTTATTCCACTTTTAACCCTACTATTCAACACAAAAGTAATTATTATCTAGATGGAAAAATAAAAAGTAGGGGTACATGTGCGTCATTTTTCTACTTTCCTTAATAAGTGTGCAAGTTTCTAAAATGACAGATATTGTTGAACGGAGGGAGTATCCTTAAATATAATAGTGTTAAGCAACACATCAGGGTTCGGGGTTCTGACATTGAAAGAAAAATCGAGAGTGGGAGATAGAGAAATTGAGAGTCAATACAGTGATCGTATGAAATACCCATATAATTTAGATCATTTATGAGTATATTTTAGACATTTATTTTTTGCTAACTATGGTCTTATTATTGGTGGTTAAGGGAGTAATACTAATGATTTTAGTTTAGCTGTTATTGGAGTTACTCTATTAAGTGAGGGGTAAGGAGGTAATTTGGAAAAAAGAGGAATTAATCAGATTTTATTTTCTTTCTTTTTCCTTCCTTTTCTTTTCCACTTTTTTCCCTGATTCTTTCTCTTTCCAGAAATTCACGTCATCTTCATTCTATTCTCTTTTGCGCCTCTCTTCAACGTCTTCTTCTTCTCCCACACATAATTCTTCTTCTCCATTGCTGCCTCAGGTTAATTCGCAAGGTAAGTGTGTCTATGTTAGTCAGGGTTTACGTATTTATGAATTGAATTGTTTTGGTTGATGGATTATTGAAAGTAGTTATGTCAATTTCTAGATTCGAATTCATCGACGGTGGTATCTAGTGGGTGTGTTGATCCCTGATTGTGGTTGAACGTGGATCCCAAGTAAGCTACTGCGTTCGCTTCAACTATGTCGTGTGAATGATGATTGAGTGTTAGATTAGTTGTTTTCTGGATGTGAAATACCCCAAAATATAAACATATTAAACATCTAATCACATTAATTAAGGCCTAAACATGCCTTAAAAGTCAACTGAGAACAACAGTGGTCAACACAAAGCAAGATATTGCACCCTTTGACTGTTTAGGGTAAATAAATATCCAAATGAACTTCTTAGGACCTAAAATTTTTCCTAAGCTTATTAACACATTACTAAACATATTAAAATTGTTGGACAACACTCCAACACAATGAACAAGCATTTTCATGCTTCAAGGTCAAGTAGGGCAAAAATGTGCTCTAAGAAAACCTTAAAGGTCTAATGACCCCTAATGATATAAAATTGGATACCATGATCAAATATCATGTAAGGAACACAAAAAAACTGTTCTCAAAGAAAACAGCTCAGAAACACCCTGCGACTCAAAATGTGCACTAAAATTCCTTAAAGCACGTTTTTTGTGTATGAGCTCTAAGATAATGACTTTTTGTCACTGTAAAGACTATATTAAGTTCTTTATAACATTAATGTGACATGATAGACTATATTATAAAGTCTAAATCAAAGTTTGAAAATAAAATCAAAATGGGCAATTTAGTATGAATAGTACCCAAAAATAACATTTGGTTACTTAATATTAACTAAGGTCAAACATCACCCATTGACCATGCCTTAAGCTGCCGACCTCCTACAGCTGTCTCACCCATTCATTAATCAACTTATAAGTAAATATCTAGCTAATGTCATGAGTCACCTAATTACTATTCTATAAAGTAAATTAAAGTAACATATAAGCTAAATTAAGCTTACCTTCTTCATTTGCCTTCTAACCCTGCCGACACCAGCCTTCTCCATGCTCTCATTTGCTTCTCCATTTACGTAAGAACACACCAAGTTCAAAGAAGAACAACAATCACCATTGGTAAGCTTATTAAGCTATTAAATGTTCATTTTCTTCACAATTCTTACCTCTTTCAATGGAGCAAAGCATCAACCATTTCCATCAATGTTATTAGGTTGTTTTGGAGGTTAAATGGAGGGTATATCTCGGCCTTAACAAGGGAAGAAGGTGGAGAAAGCTAATCTTGTTCTTAAGGTATAAAAATGTGCTTTAAGCACTTATCCTTGATTTCCTTTCAAATCCGGTTGTAAAGCTTGGTTTTCTAAGCTTATAATCTTCATCTTAACATACTTATTCAGTTGGTATATCAAGAGCTTCAAGGTATGGCCAAATCCAAGCCAAAAACACCATTTTTGGCATTTTAAACAAGGTAAAAATTAGTTATCTTCTAATCTGAGTTATACCAGTTTAAAGCTTGGTTTTAGTAGCTCTTTTGATACTCTTTAGCTACTGTAAAAACAGGCCGTGGAGCACTTGTTCTTGCCTTGGTATTCTAAGGTAAATTTACCTTGAAAATTGACATTAAACACTTCTTATGGTTAGATCTTGTTTGGAGACTAATCATGCCTTAATTGCTGTTTGAAAACATGTAAATAATGCTGTGGAAATTTTATCCTAAGCTGGGCGTGGCCAAACAAGGCCTTAACTAGGCAAAAACAAGGTATAAATCACTTAAACCTTCACTTGGTATATCAATGTGTGCTTATACATATTTGTATAATATGTGCCGTGAGTGAACAAGGTATTTAAGGTCTTATTTTGACCTTAGGTGATTAAGGAATGGTTTAATAAATTTTATAACTAATTAATTAGCATAATTGTCAAATTTAAGACATTATGTGGAAAATTGGTAAATAAAGAAAATATATGTGTAAGGGCCGAGAGTTTAAGGCTTTTATGGGCATTTATGTGTAATTCATTTTATAAGCTAATGTTTGTAATAAGGCCATGTACTTTAGGCCATTTTATTTATGCATTTATAAGCTTTTATTTAAGTTTAGGTGATATTTAATTATTACCGCAAGGAATTGAGGTCTTAGGTGTAATTAAATTAAATTTGGGGGCTATAAAAGGATATAGCCGAAAATTGGAGGTTTAAATGAGTTATATAAAATTATAAGATTATATAAGTTTTGGGGTTAAATGGTAATTTTTGGGAAGTATGGGTATAAACCGTAATTTGTGGAGATTAATGGTCAAGGAAATATTAAGGTGCAACCTTGACCATATGGTAGGTTTTGACCAAATTAAATAAGTTAGATAACTTATTTAAGGTTTTATAATAAGATAAGTATTTTATTGTAACAATTGTATAACATATGTGGTATATGTTATTTCCGAAAATTAAGGGTGTAAAATGGTATTATAAACACCCATGGGCTATTAGGAATTTTTAGGAATTTATTGGGTTGATTTTGGAATTTAAAATAACTATATATGTTTATATATAGTTATTATGTCATTATGACACTTTGGAGAAATATATGTGGTGGAATTATAAATACCGATTATATGGGTTAGTAAGGGTAATTATAACCCTTTGGTAAAATTTGGTGATTTTTAGAATTATATAAGAGTATTTATTAAGATATATATATAATATATAGTTTTAATGAATTATTAAACTATATGTTATAAAATGGGCCAAATGGCAATTATAGAATAATATGGTGGGTCTGTTCGGAATTTACAAAAAAATATAACCATAGGTTATACCCTTTTTATAGTTAGAAATGTTATATTAAATGGTATATATAACATGGTATAAATAATGGGGTGATTTGTAAATAAAGGAAACTATGGTTTATGGAAAAGAATAAGGTTTAAATATATGCCTATGCGGCAATAATATAATAGTTTGTATAAAAACTATAGGTTATAAGTTAAAGGAAATAAAGATATCATATCAAATGATATTAGTATATGGTATAACATTACATAATGTTATGTGGTCAAAATAGAATTTAAATAAATTCAAGGGCTGTACCGAAATATTAAAGGTTGGAAAATGAATTTTAGACTAAGGTCTATAATGTTATAAATGTTATAACAATTATATGGTTTAGATGGAATTAATAAGGAAGGATATTCACATTAAATGGTGTGACAAACTATAAATAAATAAGATTTATAAACTAAGGTATTTATTGAATAAACCTTAGGAGTTGTAAATGTACAACATAAAGTGTTACATAATATTAGGATAATAATCTTAATAAAAGTTATATAATACAATACAACTAGTGGGAATAATCATCTAATATAAGATGATAAAATGTAACATATAATATAAGAGTTTATTAAACTCACGAAATTTACCTACGTGGTAAATATATACATACACAAGAATAATGTATATAAGAATGAATATATAATATGGTTGGAAACCATATAATATTAAGGTGGTGGTTATTATATGAAAAATAGTTACAAACTATAAGTTATGAGTTTTTGAATGCAAATATTATTTGCTAAAGATAATGGATAATATAATACAATGTATTAAAATGGATGGTGGTAAATAATACAATATAATAATAATGCATGCATACATGCAACTATAGGTTATGTACCTATATTAATGGTGGATAAGATTAAAGAAAAATAATGAGTTAAACTTAACAGTCGAAATGTTTTGACATACGAGTTTTAAAGTAACAAAGCCGACCGGTTTAGAGAAACCCGTAACAATAACTGTAGAAATCCGGGGATGAACTGTCGGGGTTACTTGTTATTCGGAAACACCGGATGTAGTTAGTTATGGAGACTGACTTATAGTTTTAATACCGTTTAGATCATACTTCAGACAAGGATGCTTGGCGAGCTAGTGGACTACACTGCGCATCCTAGGTCTTGGTGAACGGTATGTAAAGGGGTTTGATCCGAGTTGTCCTAAGGAAACTCCTTGGGCTCGGATTTGTTTGTTATCACTTGTGTGTTAAGTGTTTTGGGTACATGTATGTGATTGTGTGCTACTGCATTAATTATTATGCACGAGCGTCCCACGGGACTAACACTACGTCGACTATAGATCGACTTATATAAACATACATATACGTTAATGTGATAACATGACAGTTACTTGATATAATACCATAGTATTAATATTAAGTTTATGGCAACCTAAGTAAAACACTTAGGTATGAGTCACGACATTGTCGGTCTCTAGAGCATGGATCTCGAACATGAATATAACCTAGATTACTTCTAGGTATGCGTGAGACCCATTGGGCAGCTAACTAATAATTATTCTCCATAAGACTAAGAGCATATCTTAAACATTATGAGAGAGAGATGGTATGAGTTGAGGTGAGAAATCCCGGTAGTTTACGAACTACTTGGTTGCGCAGTTGTGATCACTGAGGGGTTCTCGATCGGGTTCCGCTCCAGGTTATACCCATACGAGCCCTATTAGGATCGTGGGTCAGGTGGCTACGGCCTTTTCTATGGACGTCTTACGAGACATAAGAGAATAGTTAGGGGCCTCCGGACCTCTGGTGAAATGAGCACCTTTGTGTGTACAGGAGGACTACTGTCCATGGTGAGGTTATCGGGTTGTCTTAACATGACGCCCTACTGGTATTAATTAAACATGGTTGGATGGAGCCTACAAGGCTAAGGTAAATTAACTATGGAAACTGTACGCTACGACGATTGTACATTGTACATTATACTGTAATCAGTTTGATATGGATGGGGCCTTGAAGGCCAAATTAAATTAAATTTACAATGGATGGTGAACACTACGGCGATTGTACTTTGTACATTATACTGTTATTATTCGATACGTTCGATATACAATTGTTGTTGTGATATTTTATGAATGTTGAGTTGGATGGATGGTTAAGTGTTTATGAATGTTTGGATGGATTTGTATATTATACGTATATATTACAGTATTGATTATAACTGTAAAATGGTAAAGCATGAAACCAATCTAATAATAAGATGGTTAAAATGACTAAGTGACCAATAGGGTCCAGGCCCGGCATACTCAGCGTCTATCGCTGATACTACACCATATGCAGGTTGTTGACTGTTGCCGAAGCCGAAGTGCAGAACAGGGTAATTAGAGTTTATTTTAATTACCGCACATGGAGTTGTAATATGATACGGTTATGTATATTCAGGTTTGGGTAGACGCTCACTTGTCGATGTTTATAATTTATGGACTTAGTATGATGTATAGGAGTTTCTCGTTATCACGGCGGTTAGCAGTTTGTTTATGTTGGAAGTTGGATATAGTTTGGCTTCGTTGCTCGCATGGGCGAGTATTGGCTGGTGACACCCGAGTGAGTATTGTTATTATTGTTTATTCTTCCGCTGTAAGACATTTTTTTATTGCTACGTGAAAGATTATATCGTGATTATGGAGAGGGGTGTTACAGGATGGATGTGGAATTAGGGTTATAGATTATTGGAAATTTTGGTGGAATAAGATGTGAATATTATATAGACTTTGTGATAGTGGTTGGGGAGACTTTCACTGGGTTATTCGTACACATTGGTACATTGGGATTTAAACATAATGCGTTGTGACTACTATATCGTAGTTTAAGCTCTAAAATCTACTACTTCGTGGTCAGAAGTACCCTTAGAAGGGTGTGCATACTTATAGACTTAGAGTGAGGTGGAATTCAGCTTTGCGTCCCTACTTTGTTAGGTGTCCATTGGTCTAATTTGTGGCCTTGTTGTTGGGTGTCCGTTGGTGAAATATTATTGGTTGTCGATGAAAGGATCACATGTCTTGGATTGTACTGTTTTGGTGGTTTCATTGATGTATTTGACATTGATCTGTGTTGGCTATTATATGAAGTTAAAACTCTGTAGTTCCCCAATAAAATTAATTTTACATTGCGAAGTAGTGGTTTACTCAGTTTACTAATTTGTGCGATCCCTTTATGTGTTGTTGTGTATTTTCTTATCGCAGGTAATGATGACAATGGCAATGGGATTGGGAATACGTCAGCATATAGAGATAGTTGATAGGATGAACTATTAGCTGAACTTAATGTTAACGAGACTGCATTAGAACTACTGAAGTTAATTGGTTTGGATTTTGTTTTCGAAGTGTTTTGGATTGTGGTTTAGCCTTAACACCCATGGGTATGAGTGTGGCGGCAATGTCTCGGATTGATTTGTTTTCTGTTGTGATTGTTTAATGAGTTGATTCAGCAATGAACAACTACTAAAAGTTTTCATTATTGAATCATTGTTAACATTATCAAATATGGAAGGTGTTAACAAATGAGTGATGTTGATTTTAAGGTTTGGGGCCTGTCCAAACATCCGTCCGGATGTGCAAGTTCGGACAGGTCCCGAACACAAATTGGTTTTATGCTGTTTATGGTGTCCGAACATCTGTCCGAACTTGCAAGGACGAGTCTGGGTGTAAGTCTCGGTATTGGTCCGAGCTTACATGTTCGGACACATGTTCGGACTCACGTAGGAGAATTTTATCGAAACTTGCGTCTGAACTTCCATGTTCGGACAATAGTTTGGACTAACCTTGGGCTTGTGTCCGAACTTCTAAGTCCAGACACAAGTTCAAACATTTACACCTGCACACTCGGCCTATGTCCGAACTTAGAAGTTTGGGCACAAGGTCGGACATAACTCAGAGTTCCGTTTTAAGGCTTGTTCGGCATCCGTTTTTCAATCCGTTTGTGGTGCTACTTCTCTAGACCTTTGTTGTAACACCCCTCTCTATAAACACGTAATAGTCCCTCATGTAGCATAATTAAAGACGTCTTACAGCAAAAGAATAAACAACACAAACTCTCACATGGGTGTTAACTGCCATAACCCGCCCATGCGAGTAACGAAGCAGAAACTAAATCCAACAACCAAAATAAACAGCACTACCATACCGCTGTGACAACGAGATAAATCCTATACATCATACTAAGTCCAAAAACCATAACCGTCGACAAGTGAGCATCTACCCTGATCCCATACTTCGGCTTCAACGATGAACAGCAACCTGCAACAAGCCATAAAGGCTCAGCGATAAACGCTGAGTATGCGGGCCTGAACCCTATTGGTCACTTGTCATTTTAACCATCTTGATATTAGATTGATTTCATTTTTCACTATTTTACAGATGTAATTAATACTGTAATAATCATGCATAAACACATAGTAATCCATCCAATCCAAACAGTCATTACATATCACAAACAACAGTTGTATAAACGAGTGTATCGAATAATTACAGTACAGTATATAATCACCTTAGCGAACGGTTTCCATAATTAATATTGTTTGGCCTTCAAGGCCCCATCCATCCAAACCATGTTTAATTAATTACCTGGGTGTCATGTTGGGACAACCTAGTTAACCTTACCAATGGACAGTAGTCCTCCCGTACATACAAAGGTGCTCATTTCGCCAGAAGTCTGGAGGCCCCTGACTATTCACTTTGCCTCGTAAGGCGTCCATATAAAGGTCGTAGCCGTGTACCAACAGCAGGTACCATCTGACCCACGATCCAATTAGGGCTCGTTGGAAATTTCCTGGAGCGGAACCCGATCGGGTACCCCTCAGTGATCACAAATGCGCAACCAGGTAGTTCGTAAACTACCGGGATTCCTCCCCTCATCTCATACCAATTCTCTTATAGGATTAAGATAAACTCTTAGTTTTATGGAGAATACAATTTATTAATTTGCTGCCCAATGGGTCTTATGCATACCTAGAAGTAATCTAGGTTATATTCATGTTCGAGATCCATGCTCTAGAGACCGACATTGTCGTATCTCGTACCTAAGTGTTTTACTTAGGTTATTATATACTTAATGTTAATACTAAGGGTATTATATCAAGTAATCATCGTGTCATCACATTAAACGCATATGTATGTTTATATAAGTCGATCTATAGTCGACGTAGTGTTAGTCCCGTAGGACGCTCGCGCATAATTAAGTAACGCATTAACACACATCATCATATGCACATATCCACACACATAACATACAAGTTATCAAACAATTCCGGGCCCTTTC
Source organism: Limonium bicolor (assembly GCA_023374045.1). NCBI lineage: Eukaryota > Viridiplantae > Streptophyta > Magnoliopsida > Caryophyllales > Plumbaginaceae > Limonium > Limonium bicolor. The sequence continues at coordinate 198,226,787 of CM041777.1, read as the reverse complement.
TCAGGTTAACCCGGATCAAACCCTTCTTCACATACCATTCACCAATGACCTAGGTTGCGCAGTAGACCACTAGCCCTTCGAGCGCCTTCGTCAGCGATACGGTCTAAATATCAAACATAACATAAGTCAATCCACTTGACTTATTTAAGCTCGGTAAATCCGAACAACATAAATGATCCCGACCTTTCATCCCTAGATTTCAACAGTTATTTGTTAAGGTATCATTATACGAACTCGTTACTCGTAGTACGTATTATTTACCAACGCCCGAGTTTATTTAAATGAGTTGATTATAAAAAGGTTTTAGTTGTAGCGTTTTTCAAACGTTTGGATTTATTCCTCGAGTTACGAGTATACGAATACTTATTCCCGTTAATACTTAAGTATTAGTTTAATCATTGGGTTTGGTATACGAGTATACATTTATAACATCTAGTTGCATGTGTGCATGCAACGTTAATTCGTATCGCATTTTATGCTCATGCACTGTTTTATGGCATTAATATTTAGCCACTTAATATTGTACCTTATATTATACATTCCATTATTCTTTTTAATACACCATACTTTAACTTGTAATTGTGTGACTTGTAGTATATATATTTATACTAGTGTCATAACACTTGTCATTTATTCTTCCATGACATAAAAACCATATTGTATATATCTATACATATATATTCTCGGTTTTGCACATATATATATATGCATATGTTATTCTCATTTGTATATACATATGAATATATATTGTTATTATTTGCTCTTCATCATATACTATATAGTTGCATGTATGCATGCACTATATTATATAGTTTCCAACTATACCATATACTTAATATGTATATATTTTAAATATATGCTTGCGTAACACTTACACATTCAGATTTTATATGTTATACTCTTATATTATATGCCACATTATTATCATCTCTTGTAAGATGATTATTTTCATTTGTTGCATTATTGATGTAATTTATATTAAGAACCTTATCTTAATATTGGTAACATTTCATGACATATATTTATAATTCCTAAGGTTTATTTTAATACTAACCTTAGTTTAAATTCTATTTCTCCATTAATTGTCACATTATTTCATGTGAATATTATTAATGGTAATGGTTTCATTTATTCACATTAATACTATATAATATCTATAGTATTTATAACATTATAAACCATAGTTTATAATTTCATTTCTTGCATGATATGCATGCGGTAACAATATATAGTCTTATAAACTATGTTTGACCACAATAAATTTATACAATATTACACTTATATCATGTACCATATGATATGACATTTTATATCTCATTTAACGTTATAATATATAGTTTCAAAAACTATATTTAATTACCGAAACAGCACATATGTTATACACTTGTCATTTCCTTTTCACATAGTTTCCATTAATTACAATATAACCACAATTATTATACCATGTTATAAATATCATATTTTATATCATTTAAAACTTTAACATATTATAACCTATAGTTTTGTATACCATTAATTCCAAACAGCCCCAAACTGTTTTTAATTTCTGTTTGCGCCCCACACCTATTTCCATATTTACATATTAGCCACACTTTATATAATATGTTTTGTAAATGTCACAAAACCATATATTATACACTTTTATTACTATAACCATTTATATAACTCTAAAAATTCCCAAACTTTATATTAATGATATAAACTATTATATTAACAATCTTGACCCATAAATTTTTGGTAATTACCACCTACACCCCATAAATTCTATAAATTTGTTATTTAACTTATAATGTTAATATATAACCATAGTTTAATTACTTATGTTATAAATTTTGGTCAAGGCCTTTAACTTGGTCAATGTTGACCCATTTACTACTAGTTTGACCATAGGTTTACTTAATTCCGGTTTTGACCAGAATTTTCTTAAAATTACCAATTGACCCCAAACTTTATAAAACTTAACAAAATTCGCAAAATAACTCTCTTAATATAGTTTTCGGCTTAATTAATATCAGCCTCTAAAATTTATTTAAATTGCAAATCAATCCCAAAACCTTAAGGTAATATTTATTTTTGTTTTAAATCCATTTTTTAACTTAATATAACAATTAAATTAAATGGCCTTATTACAACATATAACACATAATAAATGTTACACATAAATGTCATAAAAATACCATATGTTTACGGCTTGGAGTATAGTTTTTATTTAATGTTTCCTAAAATTTATTTAATTAATTCCTATGACATAATATGTCATCTAAACCTATATTACCAACTAAAAATGTCATAAGACATTATATCACATAGTTTGAGCATTTTTAGCTCTTTCACTCACGACTTTCATTTTTAAACAACATAATGACATAAAGACTTTATAATATAAGAGTTTAGTGTTCTTACATTGGTTTCCAAGCAAATCCAACTCAGCCAAGCCTTCCAAAGCTCACGGCTAATTTGAATGAAATTGTTTAGGTTAGTTTTTTTAACATAACTAACACATTAGCTTAGTGTATAAATATCATTAAGGAGTAAAACACTCACTTTTCCAAGCTTTAGATGTGGACTCATTTCCTACGGTTTGTGCAGGAGTTTTTTTCCAGATTCCAAGGTGTTTTCTCCAGCAGTCACGCATGGAAAAGTAACACACATCAGCCACATAATATAAGGGTTATTAAGGTTGATTTAAGCATAGTTAGCTTGGTTTATTTACCTTGATGGTGGTAGGCTTAGGTGGACTACTTCCGCCTGAGATTGGAGTTAGAAAGGGGTGTTAAATACACCACACTAACTACCAAGCCCCGGCGGCTTGGTCGGTAGTGGAAGGAGTGGAGAGATACCCTTGAATCAAAGGTCCTGGGTTCGAAACTCACCCACTGCTGTTACCAATCAAAAAAAAAAATACACCACACTAACTAACATAATAAACCGGTAATGATAAGGAAATAAGGTATTAGTATTTTACCTTGTATAATGACTTTTAATTAGTTTTTAGACACCATTTGAAGCAGCACACCATGGGGTTGATATCTCCACCGTAAACACATTGCAAAAACTGAAAAGAATGAGCTGGAAGAGTGAGGAACAAACCGGTTGTGAAGGGTAGGAAGGTTGCAAGTTTAAACATAGTTTTACCTTATAAATTACTTAGGCTTTACTCCCTCTTCGTTCTGATTTTCCAGCTGAAGAACAACCCAACTTTGCTAGCCAATACCAGCTGGAATGATGGATGAAGATGAGATTAAAGTACACCACTAGGAAGAGGAGGAAAAGGGGAAGAAGATGGACATTCACATGTGCTAAGAGCTTACCCATGGTAAGAGATCTTGCTCCTTGAAGACGGCTGCTTGCTCACGGTTTACAAGGAGAAAAGAGAGGGTTTGGGTCTGAAGTAGAAAACTACTGGAAGGAAAATAAGAAGAGGAGACTCATTCTTCTCTTTTACGTAGGTGTACCACCTAAATAATTTTTCATGGTGAGTCATCATCTTATGGCTAGACATTTCTATGGGTCTCAGCTGATAAGGGATAAGGATGACACACTAAAACAGACAAGGGTAAGTGGTTACTATGGGAATTAGGTAAGTAATTAGTTTAAATAATAACTAAGTGTACACGTGTAATAAAACTTCTTAATTTAGTATATAGTAGTTGGTGACTCACCCCTAGAGTTTCAGGCGTGTTAATGGATGAGGAATCACCCACCAATCATGCGGTAATAAGTAGTTACGGTGGGGAAAGCTAAGTTGATTTGTTATTTTTATAATGTTATACTTACCTACTTTAGTAAGGTCACTTTTGAGTCAATATATATCTTTATGTGTGTGGCCAACAGTTTGCTAAGGAAATAGCCTTAATTAAATGGCAATGGGTGGATAAGGTCAAAGAATTAACATTGACCATGAATTTAATTAAGTACCTATATGTTATAAAGGTACTATTCACCATCAAGGCATATAATTTGATTTTTTGAACAACTTTGAATTAGACATTATAATGTGGTATATTATGTCACATTAGTATATTTAAGGGTATTCAAGACCCAAAAACCAAACAAAACTCATTTTGAAGACAATCTCACAAAAATGTGCTTTAAGGAAACTTAGTGCACATTTTGTGTTAAAACTTGTTTTTGAGCTTGGTGTTTCTTTAGTAATTGATTAATTACTTCCCTTACATTATTACCCAGCTTAGGAATTTGATTTGGAATCAAACGGAGGTCATAAGACCTTTAAAACGACTTAGAGCACATTTTTGCCCTAAGTGACTTTTAAGCATGTTAATGCTTGCTCATTATGCTGGAGTGCTGTCCAATAATTTTAGTATGTTCATCGATGTGTTAATATGCTTAGGAAAAAATTTTAGGTCCTAAGGAGTTCATTTGGGTATATTTTTACCCAAAATGGTCAAAGGGTGCAATATATGCTTTATGTTGACCATTGTTGTTTTTAATTTGGTTTTAAGGCATGTTTAGGCCTTAATTTAATTGATTAAATGTTTAATCAATGTTTAATTAATTAGGGGTATTTCATTTGTTCTATATATTTTGGTGAAAATTCAGGGTGTTACATCGTAATTGTCATAATTCTTCTTGAATGTAATCTAAGTGTTAAGGGAATGATTATGTAAAGACTTAATCAAGAGGTTTTTCATGACAAGAGAGAGTGTGTTTTTCGGAACATGTGATTGTGTAATGTCAATTATTCTCAAATATAATAAAGATTCAAACTTTACTATGTTCTCTCTTTTTAAATCATTAAGCGTGTTTTTTTTTGTGAGGTACCGACTTAGGATTCAAACAAGTAGGAACTTACAGTTAGCTTTAGAGCAAGGTTACCCTTTAAAAGAAGAGAAATCTTTAGGATGATCAGGATGAGTCCCTTCAATGTCAAGGCTCCTATGCTCACTAAGTTCAACTACTCATGTTGGTGTGAGTAAATGGAGGATCAACTTGTGTCTATATGATTTGATCTATGGACTCTATTCACATGAGGAGATCTATCCCCTCAAGTTATCAAAGGCGAAGTCACCAAATCAAAGCCACAAAAGGATTGAAATGACAGCGACAAAAATCTTATGAGTAAGAATAAGCATGCTTTGAGGATAGTAGTCGCATCTCTCTCAGAAGTAGATCAAGGAAAGGATCTTCATATTTCGATCTACCTAGAAGGTGTGTGACTTTCTCAAAACTGCATACACGATAATGGATTCTGTCTGGAAATCCAAATGAAAGCAATTCAAATAGCAATTTGACAATTTTAAGATGCATTATGGTCAGTGTGGAGGGTGATTTTTCGGTATGAGGGGGGTCTATCTAAAAACGGACTAGCTAAGAAGCCTAGATCCTAGAAAATGCCATTCTGTGGAGGGTGAAAACCCGTTATTCTGGCATCCCTCAAATACCTACTCTATCGTCCGTCTTTCCCAGAAAGCATAAGGGGAATGCTAGTGAGCACTACACCCGCTCTCAATGGGCTCCACGCGGACTTATGCCTCTATAAGGCGGAGTTGACTAGAGTCGCCACCTAGTTTGACCTAAGATACTAGGAAGGAAGGGAAGGAGGGTTCTAAGAACCGTTAATTGACTCTGAGATTGTTGTCTATGGATAGGACTTAGCTGGTCGCGTCAGAGATTCTATTGTGGGTTCGTACTGGGTTACACCCCTTAGAAGTGGCAACGACCACGACTTCGGATTGGTGCCCGAGGAAACCTCGGTCTCCAATTGTCGGGATTGCCTTCTTTCAAAACCTTATAGAGAGATTCATTTAAAAGCCAAAGGATAGCATTGAGTGTGGGCATTGGGCTGGGTCAAGAATTTGGGTCATGTTTGAATTGGGCCTTGGGCCGGATTGGGTTAGTGGGCCGGGGTTGGATTTGGGTCATGGGCTTTGGGCCAAGTGGTTTGGGCCATGGGCTTTGGGCCGAATTTGAGTGAATGTGGGCTGATTGTAGCTTTGGAGGATTTGAAAAGAATAATGGATGGAACTAGAATGAGCTTTGGGGAAGGTGTTTAAATTAATACAAATTATTATAAGATGTGGTTTGGGTTTAGGGATCACCCAGCTTATTAGGTGGGACCATGGCTCACCTAAATCTTAGGGTTCACCCTCTATCCTAAGGCTTGGTCCTAAGGTCTAATAACTAGGGCTTAGATATAAGAAAAAGTAAAGTTAAGCAACAAACTGAAATGAAATACACATGAAATATTATATACATAATGAAACAATAAATCAAATAAACATGGGCTGACAAAATCAGAATCAAGAAAATTGACCCAAAAGGGTGGACCCGAGAAGAACAACATGGAGCCCAAGAGTCCATTATTTCAGCCCGCATGTAAAATCCAAAGTCCACAAGACCAACCGCCAAACGGGACCAAGTCCAGTCCCACACCTTAATGATTTTCAAACTGAAACTGAGCAGTGAAATTTCCAGGTGAAGCCTAGACATTCGCAAGCCAAGCCCAGCACACACACCAAGCTCAATCCATGTGCAGACCCAACAACCAAGCTTCCAAGGACATGTAAAATATTGCACATTAGAAACTGAAACACCATGAAAAGTATAACTAGTAGCAGGCAACAGGGATTCAATGTCAGTCACAAATCCAATTCGGATGGGGTTTTAATCCCGCATGTAGAAAGGTCTTTAACCCATCTCTGGTTTGGTCAACCATCGAACAAGTCCCTCAACATTGCAAAACAGAAACCAGTGGTGAAAGCTTTACACGCTAGGGGATTCTAATCTGGGCAGCAACAGACACATACAAACCCAGAAATCTGTTCACGCAAATACTTAGACCCCCAAGGCTCCCAATATATTGAAGCCCGACAGTACACACAACAGAACCTGAAGGATACCCCTCGGTGTACCCATGATGTTCTAAGCACATAGATCAAAGTCTCAATAACACTGTTGCACAAAACTGCAATACACAGTCGATCATTTAAACCAAAACAGATAGATTTTGGAAACCAATTTAGTGCTCAGAATGTCGAACGATCCAAAGAAAACAAAATCTATCTCGGATTGATACTAAACTCCATTTGAGATGGCAATAAGAAGAGAATATACACACATATAAACCAGTAAATGGTGACGAACAAATCAACACAACTTTAACTATAGAATGAAGAAGATAATCAGAGAGAAAATTAACTACGATGGAAGTTCGAATAGGAGAACAGCACCGGAGGTCTGAAGACCGGAGTTAGAAGTGACGGAGGTGGTGGATTCTATACTTCAGATCGACATCACTTTCGCCCTTTGAATGGAGAAGGCCGGCACTCCAACGAAGGGGGTGATTGAAGCAGAGAATCGAAGCAAATCTCGGTAGAAAATGTACAGCCAAACTTACCGCATCGAATGAAAAACGAAAATCACGGGAAAGAGAGAAAGGAGGAGTTTAGGCGCAAGTTTGTAATTTCTGGCGAAAGGGAGTTGTTATCGCGTTTCGATTTGGAAGCAGGATGGAGAAGATGAGGGCAGGTGATTTGGCGATGGAGGTAGATGACGGTGATGACGGTTCTACACTCGAAGGTCAAGAATCGGAGGTAGCGTCGGATGGGTTTTAGTAGAGAAGAAGAAGATGAAGGTGTCCGCTCTGAAGAGAATGGAGGCGACGATTTGAAGAGAGGATGGAAGTTTCTGTGTAGTCAAACGTGAGAGAAGAAGGATGAGTGAAGAAGATGGTCGGGAAGAATGAATCGGATGCGGCTACCCCAGACTGAAAAAAATCTTTAGGGTTTGTTTGATGTGGTCTTATAGAGAAAGTATTAGGGTTTAGTTTAGCTTCAGGGTCGGGTTTGACCCGGGTCAACAAAAATGGGGCGTGTTTGGGTAGGGTTTTTTGCAAGCCTGGCACAAAAGAAATAAAAAGAACCAACTTGCTTCTACTCAGATTCGAAACTGGGTTGTTGTTCTGTAACTCACATGAACTTACCAACTGTGCTACGAAATCATTCGATATGTTAATGCGGGAAATAAAATATATCATCTCTTGCGAGTTAAAGAAACAAACAAAAACTCACTCAAGCCTTTTACAGGATTCGAACCGGGCTTTATAGGTTCCTAGTGAACACTCTAACTAGTTAAGCTACAACAGAATTCAGCAAATAAATGAGGGGTTCTAATTCGAATTGGATGAATTTTCTAAAAAAAATGCTACTATCTTAAAAGAAAGTATACAATAAAATACGGGAGTTAATCTAATGGTATGAAATTATGGAATGTAAATAACAAGATGAATGGGTTTAAAACCGGATTATTGTTTAAAAATTCATTTTTTGGAAAATCGTGTTTTTATGAAATGCTTTGAAAAAGGTTATAAAATGACGGTTTCGTTATGGCACACACGCTAATATGTTTTGAAAAAGAAAGGCGACGACCCCTCTTATTATTTCGAAATTTGCTTTATGGGGTGAGAATTTTTGGTGTCTACAGATGGCTCCCCTTGATTCAATTCTGTAGACCATTGCAGGATTGGATCAAGGTTGACGGGACGCCAAAAATTCTCACAATGGTTTAGTGGTGCATTGGGATGCGACCATGAGTGTATGAATGTGATTGAAAGTACGAGGACTTATGACGAGCATAGGATACTAACAATAGGGTTTATTTTGGTGCACGAGGACTTAGGAGTGCCTCAACTGGACCTCTTGATATCCAGTCCTAGGGCTTATGACGGGCCTAGAATGCGATTGAAAGTACGAGGACTTAGGAGTGCCTCAACTAGACCTCTTGATATCTAGCTATAGGACTTGTGACGAGCCTATAATACTAACAACTCGATTTGGTTTAAGGTGCACGAGGGCTTAGGAGTGCCTCAACTGGACCTCTTGATATCCAGTCCTAGGGCTTAGGATGAGCCTAGAATGCGATTGAAAGTACCACACTAGTAGCGCAATAGCTGTCTAGCGGGTGTAAAACGAAAAGTCGACCGCACTAGTAGCGCAATAGCTGTCTAGCAGGTGTAAAATGAAAGGCGACCGTACTAGTAGCGCAATAGCTGTCTAGCAGGTGTAAAATGAAAGGCGACCGTACTAGTAGCGCAATAGCTGTCTAGCAGGTGTAAAATGAAAGGCGACCGTACTAGTAGCGCAATAGCTGTCTAGCAGGTGTAAAATGAAAGGCGACCGTACTAGTAGCGCAATAGCTGTCTAGCAGGTGTAAAATGAAAGGCGACCGTACTAGTAGCGCAATAGCTGTCTAGCAGGTGTAAAACGAAAGGCGACCGTACTAGTAGCGCAATAGCTGTCTAGCAGGTGTAAAACGAAAGGCGACCGTACTAGTAGCGCAATAGCTGTCTAGCAGGTGTAAAACGAAAGGCGACCGTACTAGTAGCGCAATAGCTGTCTAGCAGGTGTAGAATGAAAGGCGACCGTACTAGTAGCGCAATAGCTGTCTAGCAGGTGTAAAACGAAAGGCGACCGTACTAGTAGCGCAATAGCTGTCTAGCAGGTGTAAAATGAAAGGCGACCGTACTAGTAGCGCAATAGCTGTCTAGCAGGTGTAAAACGAAAGGTGACCGTACTAGTAGCGCAATAGCTGTCTAGCAGGTGTAAAATGAAAGGCGACCGTACTAGTAGCGCAATAGCTGTCTAGCAGGTGTAAAACGAAAGGCGACCGTACTAGTAGCGCAATAGCTGTCTAGCAGGTGTAAACGAAAGGCGACCGTACTAGTAGCGCAATAGCTGTCTAGCAGGAGTAAAATGAAAGGCGACCGTACTAGTAGCGCAATAGCTGTCTAGCAGGTAAAATGAAAGGCGACCGTACTAGTAGCGCAATAGCTGTCTAGCAGGTGTAAAACGAAAAGCGACCGTACTAGTAGCGCAATAGCTGTCTAGCAGGTGTAAAACGAAAGGCGATCGTACTAGTAGCGCAATAGCTGTCTAGCAGGTGTAAAATGAAATGCGACCGTACTAGTAGCGCAATAGCTGTCTAGCAGGTGTAAAACGAAAAATTCGACCGCACTAGTAGCGCAATAGCTGTCTAGCGGGTGTAAAATGAAATGCGACCACACTAGTAGCGCAATAGCTGCCTAGCGGGTGTGAAGATGCGTCAGATAGTGAGAACACTTTGTGGGTATATGCAGATGACATGTGACGTGAGGTGATTAACCAATGTATTAATTGAATTAAACTCCCTATTTGTGGGTGTAGGTTTTTGTGTGAGCAGATGGCTCCAGAGTTACATCAAAACTTCGGGATGGCTCCGGTGGCTCCGGCATGGCTTCAAGGATTTGAGATGGCTCCAGCATGCGTTGATGGCTCCGGTGTGACCAATGGTCTCGGGGTGGTTGGTGGGTTTGACACGGTTGGTGATTTTGTGGTAGTTTGTGGTCTTTGATTTGCCTTGAGTTTTTTTTCAGGGTGGTTTGGCTCTGATTGATGGATTTACTATTGTTTGACGGGATTTGTTGTGGACTTTGTAGTGAGTGAATGGTTTTTCATGGGTGAACGATGAAACACAGTTACATGACTTGTTGGGAGTTCCCATCATGGTTCTAGGATTTCCGTGGATGGCTCCGGGATGACCTTGTGCTGATTGAGCATGACGATGCTTTGGTTGGTTCACTTTAATGACACCGAGGGGAAAAGGGAAGTTTTCGCCTTTGATGTGGTCGCACCCTGGGCGGGCTGCCTACGTACTCAATTCCATATTGAGATCAGACCATACGTAGTTCGATACTCTATATGCAAAGCCCTGGTGATGAAATGGCTCGGACATGATTTGAGGTGGCTCTCGTATTGTTCTCAAACTGTGGGATGGCCCCTGTGTAGCTCTAGGGATGGTCTCAATGTTTTGAGGGTGACTCCCGCATGGCTCTAGATTGGCTTTAGAAGTGGTGTTGATAGGGATTGAGTATGGTAGTGGATGTGACCGGGATGATCTTCGTGTGGCTCCGGATAGCTCTTGAATGGTTTGATGTAGCTCGGTGATAGCCCGAGATGGCTCCGAAGGCTAAATTAGCTCGATGATGGCCCAGGATGGCTCCGGTTGACATCAAAAGTTATGCTTCAACAGTTGCACTGAAGTCGACTTTCAGCGAGACTAGGTGGAGTTCTTACCAGTCGGATGTTGAAATGAAGTGGTTATGATGCATGCAAATTCTAAATGCTAGATGATATGCAAAATGCATGTGCTGTTTTTTTCGAGAGAAGTACGGTTCTATCTCTATTAATGAGGCTTACGAATATAAGACATCTTCGGTTCGATCTTAAGTGATTGTTGAGCTCGAATGCGTGAATCACTTTACTCTCACGGAGGGATGCGGGTCAATCTCTCGTGAGTATGGCCGTGTGTGCTAATGTCGTGATGATACTCTTGATGCTCAGAGCAGTATTTTCCTGAGAATTTCTTTTTGAGGTTATCGACTTTCCGTTCCTCACAAATTCCTCACCTGCAATGGGGTAGGCTGATTATGATTTGGTGGTTTAGTCGAAGAGTCACTCGCACTCTAAAGACCTTGTGAGATTAGGTCACACTCATTCGCTAACGGTCCCTTTGGTATGACGGGACATGTTGATAACAAGTACAAAACTTATGATTCATGTTTCAGATTCGATACTTTCGTTTAACGCTCATCAACTAACGAGTCAGAGGTCTTTTATTGGGTTATAACGGGGCTGAGGGGTATGATGTATGTCACATGGGACTAGAGGATTTATTTGGGAATTGTGGAGCTTTTGTGCAATAGAGGATATGTTTCACCTTCACCATGGGTGGAATGATTAGACAGACGATCTTTGAGAATCTTTTGTCGGTTTCGATGGGACATCATTGGTCCTTTTGCTTATTCTCTTCTTCTTCTTTGGTGTACGATCTTTTCGTTCTTCTTCTTCTTTTCCGGCGTATGATTTTTGCTTCCTTACTTCCTGCTTTTGGAATCGCATTGGCTCATTGACTTTCTTAGACATTTTCTGCTAACTCTTTTGGCTTTCGATTTTGCTTTCAGCTTTGGAGTTTCGTTGACTCGCTGGTCGTCTCAAACATCTCAAACCTTCTATTTGCTTCTTTTGTGAAAGATGGTGGGGACATACCATGGCTCCGGCTCCTTTGAGATCCTCTATTGCAAGGGCAAGTAAGTATATGTACGTGGGTTGGTATGTTGTGGAGTTCATAGAAAAAGGGTTTATCGTGAAAGGCCCAGCGGGGCTCACTAAGGGATTATGTACAGGGCAGTCAAAGCTTTTTGGTTTTGTGGAGATTTTTATTCCTAAGTGCCTCGTCATTCTCGTTAGTCAATGATTGTTTTCTTACTATTCCCAGATCTTTGCATGAATCACAGTTCATATCTTGTGTATCGACATTGATCTTCACTATGAATTGTACCTCTCCATGTGCTGAAGGAATACACAAGTCGCTCATGGTTTTACCTCTATGGACTCGCTCTATCTGCCCTCATCGCTCGGTGGATTGTCCAATATCCTCATTCAGAATTCAAGGGAAAATACCGCTCTTCGCACACTACTCACTTGGTTTGTGGTACTGATTTTGATTAGACCCTTGTGTTCATTGACGGGTCTAGAGTTTAGTGATTCAGGCATGCTGTTCAATCAATCTCTTAAGATTTTCCCCAAAGATGTCGTTTAGATACGATTGTATGCAGTACATCTACCATGCAATGTGTTGTGGTAATATGGAACTACTATGTACATATGATGCATGAAATGCTGAAAACGATGAATGGAGATGGTTGATTTTGGGTTTTGACAGAATGTTTTTTTTTTTGCGTTTTTCGTTTTGGATGCAATGCATCCGTGGTAAGGCTACACCTAGTCTCACTTGAGTCGGTTCCAGTTGATGGTCTATGAAGCTCATCCCTCCATTATAAACTCTGAAGCTAGTCTAGCTGCTGGGGTCACTATCAGGGTAGAGACTCTCAAGTGAGAGGGGTTGGTGATTGGTTTTTGGAATTTGGATTTTTAGGGAGTGATAACCCCCGCATGGTGGTCCCACGGTATGACACGCTTTTCCCTTTTAGTCACTGACGCGCATGGTGATTCTGAGTGGGAGAGGTTTGAACTCGGGTTTCTTTTCTATCCCTCTGAGATCAGGCGCTGGCGGTCGAGATATTGGGATGAAAGTGTGCGTGGTGTGGTGACAATGAAACACATGGTTATGCAATTTTTGAGATGGACACGACTCGTGAATGATTGATGGAATTGAAATGGCTGGAAGTGCAAGTGACTCTTTTTTTGTGTGGAATGCGATGCATGTGTTTTGCTTTGTGCTCGGTTGCATTTGTTGGTGTTGTTTATTTAGGGGATACCTCCTGTAGATACCGTGAATTCTCGCCCCATAAAGCAAAGTTTATAAATGATATATAACTGTGAGGAGTCGTTCCTTTATTCGCTTTTTTTTTTATTATACGTGCATGCCAAAAGAAACCAAGTTTTAGAAAACAATTTCGAAAACGCGTGTTTTCAAAGTGGTGGATTTTCTCAATATGAATTTTGACGCCCGGTCATTCGCAAATAAAATAGGGAGTGGGGAATCCTATACATATTGATATAAATAAAGTCAAAGGGAATGTATAAACTTATACATGCAGTCTATTCAGAAATTGACGAGAAAGAAAAGAATGCTAGGGGAAAACCTATACATCAATTCTAAAAGTCATTAAATGGGGGAGTTTTGAGCTAAACTTCTTTTGAACTCTTCTAGTCCGTCTTCGGGCTTCTGATCGACTGCTTGCGCTCATCTTCGGACTCTTGACCGGCTGCTTGCTCGTCTTCGGGCTCTTGATCGGCTGCTTGCTCGTCTTCGGACTCTTGATCGGGCTTGCTCGTCTTCGGACTCTTGATCGGCTGCTCGCTCGTCTTCGGGCTCTTGATCGGCTGCTCGCTCCTCTTCGGGCTCTTGCAGTGAAGCGGTACTATGGTAAAACAAAAACGGGTCCGGTGTTCCTCTGATTTTCAACAGTTTGAACTCGAACAGTCGTTGCTAGCCTTCATGTCGCTTGACTCGGGTTGGTACACCTCTGATTTTGTATTTGAACAGTTGGTGTTGGCCTTCATGTCGCTCGGCTAGCTCTACGGGTTGATGCGCCTCTAGCTTTTGGTTCGAACCGCGTAGTCGATCTTCATGCTGCGCCTCTTGCTCCGACGATGGGAATGAGGGATATTTTTGAGAAAGGAAAGGTGAATGATCGAGCACAGAATCTTATGTGAAAATCCACCACTTTTGTGAAAACACGAAATGACTAGTACGCTCCACAGTAATGACCGCTGCTCTTGAAGGTGGGCAGAACTTCAAAAATAGCGGGTCACAACATGGGGACTAAATCATTTATTTTGAAATACGTTTGTGAAAAACAACTTGGAAAACCGTTTTCGAAAACTATTTTGAAATAATGTTGGTGAAAAATGTTGTCTGAAATCCGTTTATAGAAAGTAGGATTTTCAAAATCTATTTTTGAAAATTGTTTTGAAAATAACATTTTAAAGATGAAGTGGCAAGTTTAAAACCGCAAATGTTTATGAGAAAAATTTAGGTGGGATTTGAAATTAAACGAGCTCGTAAAACAGCTTTAAGGGATGTGCAAAAGAGAATTCCGAACGTTTTGAAACAGATTGGTTGGAAAAAGCGGTTTGCGCACATGCATAGCAAGAAGTAAATCGTGGCTGTATTTGATGAGGAGTTGTAAGTGTTAATGTTGGAATAATCACTTTCCAGGTCAATTATGACTCCGTCTCACCGGGGGAACCGTCGTCCCTTCACTGTCATCTCTCGGGGTTTTTCTCTGCTATGCCCCTTGCGAGGCACGTTATCAAGAAAGTCCGGAGTGCTTAAGTTCGAAAGGTCAGGATACCCGAAGTGATAAGGAAACATACGCCACGGCCAGTGATGATCCGACAACACCCCACTTTTCGGGAAACTCGGGGAAGTATTGCATGGGAACGGTCTCTCGTCATCTGCACGGTCAGGTGTGTCTAAAGTCCAAATTATTCACTGACTACGTTGTGCCATGTATGGGTATCCGGTAAATACGGGATCCTCTATGGACGTGTAGCGTGACATTGGGCTTTAGAGACACCCGTGGTGCAGAGGAGCAATGGAGAACTGAGCCCATGCAATCTTCAGGGTAAGATAGAAGGGTGGTCAGACAGGCGGCATACATGGGGGTGACTACCCGTAAAACCCGTCTTAGACACCGGATAAGGCAGCTGGACACTGAAGGCTCATGGTTCACTATATGCTGGCTTGGACTCGGATAATGGAGGGTATTTTTGGATCATGAGCCTGCAGGGCGTAGGTCGATGACCATCTTGCCCCGTGGGTTAGCCATTTATATAAATGACCCAGCTCATGGGAAATCAACCGTGGACCGGTCGGGATTCTGACTCGTGGATAAATCGGGTGACACAGAGGAATGCATGTCCTAAGCTACCCTCCCAATGCACCCCACAATCATAACATACATATGAAAGCGATGAAGTCAGTAACACCCTATTTCCTAAGAGTTTTAATCTTGAAAGTGATTCCAAATTGGTTGTTTATTAACCTAGAGGGAAGTTAGCTTCATTCAATCCTATGTCTCTTTCTAATCGTGAGCTAATTATTAACCCAATTGTTGTAATGTATGTTGAGGATCTATCAAGTCCTAACTGTCCTCATCAGGTACACACTCTAAGTGTGGAGTAGAGTAATCCTAGAGGCTTTAAAATGAATCTCATGAAGGTTTTGAAAGAGGTGGGGAAATCCTGACAATTTGAATGGAGTTCAGTCTTCCTTGAGTTTGAGAAAAACTTACTCAAGTTTTCCCCAGCAGAGTCGCCATTCTGTGGAGGGTGATTTTTCGGTATGAGGGGGGTCTATCTAAAAACGGACTAGCTAAGAAGCCTAGATCCTAGAGAATGCCATTCTGTGGAGGGTGAAAACCCGTTATTCTGGCATCCCTCAAATACCTACTCTATCGTCCGTCTTTCCCAGAAAGCATAAGGGGAATGCTAGTGAGCACTACACCCGCTCTCAATGGGCTCCACACGGACTTATGCCTCTATAAGGCGGAGTTGACTAGAGTCGCCACCTACTTTGACCTAAGATACTAGGAAGGAAGGGAAGGAGGGTTCTAAGAACCGTTAATTGACTCTGAGATTGTTGTCTATGGATAGGACTTAGCTGGTCGCGTCAGAGATTCTATTGTGGGTTCGTACTGGGTTACACCCCTTAGAAGTGGCAACGACCACGACTTCGGATTGGTGCCCGAGGAAACCTCGGTCTCCAATTGTCGGGATTGCCCTCTTTCAAAACCTTATAGAGAGATTCATTTAAAAGCCAAAGGATAGCATTGAGTGTGGGCATTGGGCTGGGTCAAGAATTTGGGTCATGTTTGAATTGGGCCTTGGGCCGGATTGGGTTAGTGGGCCGGGGTTGGATTTGGGTCATGGGCTTTGGGCCAAGTGGTTTGGGCCATGGGCTTTGGGCCGAATTTGAGTGAATGTGGGCTGATTGTAGCTTTGGAGGATTTGAAAAGAATAATGGATGGAACTAGAATGAGCTTTGGGGAAGGTGTTTAAATTAATACAAATTATTATAAGATGTGGTTTGGGTTTAGGGATCACCCAGCTTATTAGGTGGGACCATGGCTCACCTAAATCTTAGGGTTCACCCTCTATCCTAAGGCTTGGTCCTAAGGTCTAATAATTAGGGCTTAGATATAAGAAAAAGTAAAGTTAAGCAACAAACTGAAATGAAATATACATGAAATATTATATACATAATGAAACAATAAATCAAATAAACATGGGCTGACAAAATCAGAATCAAGAAAATTGACCCAAAAGGGTGGACCCGAGAAGAACAACATGGAGCCCAAGAGTCCATTATTTCAGCCCGCATGTAAAATCCAAAGTCCACAAGACCAACCGCCAAACAGGACCAAGTCCTGTCCCACACCTTAATGATTTTCAAACTGAAACTGAGCAGTGAAATTTCCAGGTGAAGCCTAGACATTCGCAAGCCAAGCCAGCACACACACCAAGCTCAATCCATGTGCAGACCCAACAACCAAGCTTCCAAGGACATGTAAAATATTGCACATTAGAAACTGAAACACCATGAAAAGTATAACTAGTAGCAGGCAACAGGGATTCAATGTCAGTCACAAATCCAATTCGGATGGGGTTTTAATCCCGCATGTAGAAAGGTCTTTAACCCATCTCTGGTTTGGTCAACCATCGAACAAGTCCCTCAACATTGCAAAACAGAAACCAGTGGTGAAAGCTTTACACGCTAGGGGATTCTAATCTGGGCAGCAACAGACACATACAAACCCAGAAATCTGTCACGCAATACTTAGACCCCCAAGCTCCCAATATTGAAGACCCGACATACACACAACAGAACCTGAAGGATACCCCTCGGTGTACCCATGATGTTCTAAGCACATAGATCAAAGTCTCAATAACACTGTTGCACAAAACTGCAATACACAGTCGATCATTTAAACCAAAACAGATAGATTTTGGAAACCAATTTAGTGCTCAGAATGTCGAACGATCCAAAGAAAACAAAATCTATCTCGGATTGATACTAAACTCCATTGAGATGGCAATAAGAAGAGAATATACACACATATAAACCAGTAAATGGAGACGAACAAATCAACACAGCTTTAACTATATAATGAAGAAGATAATCAGAGAGAAAATTAACTACGATGGAAGTTCGAATAGGAGAACAGCACCGGAGGTCTGAAGACCGGAGTTAGAAGTGACGGAGGTGGTGGATTCTATACTTCAGATCGACATCACTTTCGCCCTTTGAATGGAGAAGGCCGGCACTCCAACGAAGGGGGTGATTGAAGCAGAGAATCGAAGCAAATCTCGGTAGAAAATGTACAGCCAAACTTACCGCATCGAATGAAAAACGAAAATCACGGGAAAGAGAGAAAGGAGGAGTTTAGGCGCA
Source organism: Limonium bicolor (assembly GCA_023374045.1). NCBI lineage: Eukaryota > Viridiplantae > Streptophyta > Magnoliopsida > Caryophyllales > Plumbaginaceae > Limonium > Limonium bicolor. The sequence goes on along the minus strand of CM041777.1, from coordinate 198,208,871 downwards.
AGTTTGTAATTTCTGGCGAAAGGGAGTTGTTATCGCGTTTCGATTTGGAAGCAGGATGGAGAAGATGAGGGCAGGTGATTTGGCGATGGAGGTAGATGATGGTGATGACGGTTCTACACTCGAAGGTCAAGAATCGGAGGTAGCGTCGGATGGGTTTTAGTAGAGAAGAAGAAGATGAAGGTGTCCGCTCTGAAGAGAATGGAGGCGACGATTTGAAGAGAGGATGGAAGTTTCTGTGTAGTCAAACGTGAGAGAAGAAGGATGAGTGAAGAAGATGGTCGGGAAGAATGAATCGGATGCGGCTACCCCAGACTGAAAAAAATCTTTAGGGTTTGTTTGATGTGGTCTTATAGAGAAAGTATTAGGGTTTAGTTTAGCTTCAGGGTCGGGTTTGACCCGGGTCAACAAAAATGGGGCGTGTTTGGGTAGGGTTTTTTGCAAGCCTGGCACAAAAGAAATAAAAAGAACCAACTTGCTTCTACTCAGATTCGAAACTGGGTTGTTGTTCTGTAACTCACATGAACTTACCAACTGTGCTACGAAATCATTCAATATGCTAATGCGGGAAATAAAATATATCATCTCTTGCGAGTTAAAGAAACAAACAAAAACTCACTCAAGCCTTTTACAGGATTCGAACCGGGCTTTATACGTTCCTAGTGAACACTCTAACTAGTTAAGCTACAACAGAATTCAGCAAATAAATGAGGGGTTCTAATTCGAATTGGATGAATTTTCTAAAAAAAATGCTACTATCTTAAAAGAAAGTATACAATAAAATACGGGATTTAATCTAATGGTATGAAATTATGGAATGTAAATAACAAGATGAATGGGTTTAAAACCGGATTATTGTTTAAAAATTCATTTTTTGGAAAATCGTGTTTTTATGAAATGCTTTGAAAAAGGTTATAAAATGACGGTTTCGTTATGGCACGCACGCTAATATGTTTTGAAAAAGAAAGGCGACGACCCCTCTTATTATTTCGAAATTTGCTTTATGGGGTGAGAATTTTTGGTGTCTACAGTCAGACTATAACTCGGCGCTGGAAAGATTTGATAAGATACTTAGTGAGTTGAAGATTGTGGGAGTAACACTTTCAAATAGTACTGTAAATGAAAGGTGCCTTGACAGTTTGGGAAGGGAGTTGCTAAGTTGTACCACCTTGCTCAAAACTACACAAGATCTGTCAGAAATTTTGTGCGAAGAACTAGGTTCTGAACTGACAATATATGAAGGGAAGATGAAAGTTGAAATAGCTGCTTCCTCAACTTAGACTAAGGATATGGCTCTAAAAGTAGTAAAGCACGTGGCACTACAATAGAGTTAGGGGATGAGGATTTTGATGTAGATGAGGAATTTAATTACTTCAATTATAAATAGAATATAGAGGCTACTTGGTGGATAACGGGGGTCAATCTAACAGTGTCATACAAGTCAAAGAAAGGATCAATCTTATATTTTAGGTGCAGCCAGGTCATCCTGTCAAGGACTATCTTTTCTAACAGAAGGAAAATTCTCAGATCAGGTGTTAAGTCAAGATCCTTTAGTTTTAATGATATCAAACCTGTGTTGTTTATCTAATATGTTTGTTGAGCTTTTAATTCAGATAAACAGATTGTGGAGTGGCTTAGCACGCATGGTTGCAAGCGCACTCTGTTCATGACATGTGCCCAACCAGTAAGGCACCTGTCTAGAGAAGCTCCGATAGAACTTCTAGGACACACAAGAGGTAAAACACTACACAACCACATCTCTCATGCATCAGACGAAATAAAAGGACAAAATACATCAAGTGGTTTGACAAACTCATGCAGACTTATACATCCACACAAGCAACTAGCTCACGACAAAAGCATAGCTCATTAATGTGCAAGATAACAAGATATAAGTCAAGGCTATTAAGAAGTATTTATTACGTAGCCATAATGAAGACTTAGAGAACATTTATGGAGAATTTATGAAGCAGACAAGAACAGGCAAGTGGAGAGTGCAAGTGGTGACCGACCACTTGAGTGCTTGCCTCCGACGTGCCAATTACAAGGTGACATGTGTCTTGACTGCTCCAGATCAAGTTGAAGATCAACCTATATTCAAGCGTGACTATTTTGCTAGGGATGTAGAAGCAAACGACCCCGTGAGTCTAGGAGATTGTAGGCTGTTTGTTATCCATCATAGCTTGAATAAATACGAAGTATAATGTCTTATGTAAGACAACTTGATCAAATACGAAAAGAGAGATAACTAGAGCAAGTGTGAGTAAGACAAAGTGTGTGTAAGTAGTAGGAAGTTGGTGAGCCGGATAGGACTGGGTCTGAGAGTCAATACTGTGTGTACTTGGTAGACTGATCAGTCGGGGAACAGTTGGGAACCGTAGGTCTACTGTCAGGAGAGGGTAGTGGACTTTGGGAGAAAGTCCTAAACTGTCTGGAGTCTATAGGTAGGGTGAGGGAGATTGAGTGAATTTCTGGGTGTAAATTCTCCATCGAAAAAGGAGTTTCCAGTTTGAGTTTATCAAGTACTCCCCTAAAATATCCAATACTTCACATAGGATAAAAAAGACGTCCACGACCGGTCGAGGATGTATCAGGAGCACCAGTCAGTTTCAATTGGTATCAGAGTGGCTCTCTTCTAGAAAGCTAACTGCTTTGGAAGATGATCAAACTGTCTCACTCAAACATACTGGCGTCAGAAGAAGGTTCTGCACCGAATCGACCGCCACTTTTCAATGGGGACAACTACACTCACTGGAAGAACAAGATGGAATTCCATATCAAGTCTGATGACCCAAGGATGTGGAGGGTTGTATCACGAGGTGATACTCCTTTCAAGACGCTCAAGGACAAGACATATCAGTTGACAATATGACTGATGATCAAATCAAGAAGTTGACATTCAATGCTCGAGTAGTAAGAATCCTACATTGTGCATTACTACCCGAGCAATACTCTAAGATGGCCTCAACCAAAACAGCCAAGGAAATCTGGGAAACTCTTGAAGTTACCTATGAAGGAAATGATGTGATCAAGAAGACTCACTTTAAACTGTTGCTCACTCACTAGGAGTTGTTCAAAATCGAAGAGAAGGAGAGCATCTCTGAAATGCACACTAGGTTCACGAAGTTGATCAATGAAATGCTTGTGCTTGGAAGAACTATCTCAAATGAGAATCAAATTCGAAAATTCCTCAGATCACTTTTGTAACACCCCTCTCCATAATCACGTGATAATCTCTCTCGTAACAATAAATAAAACGTCTTACAGCGGAAGAATTAATAACAATAACAATACTCACTCGGGTGTCACCGACCATTACTCGCCCATGTGAGCAACGAAGCCAAACTATATCCAACAACCAACATAAACAAACTACTAACCGCTGTGATAACGAGATAACTTCCTATACATCATACTAAGTCCATACTCATATACATCGACAAGTGAGCATCTACCCAGATCCCAAATATACATAACCGCGCCATAATACAATTCACCACCTTCTTTGTTATACAAACAAACTCCCTGTGTGGTAATCAAAATAAACTCTAATTACCCTGTTCCCGCACTTCGGCTTTGACAATAATCATCAACCTGCATAATGGTGTAGTATCAGCGATAGACGCTGAGTATGCCGGGCCTGGACCCTAATGGTCACTTAGTCATTTTAACCATCTTATTATTAGATTGGTTTCATGCTTTTCCATTTTACATATATAATCAATACTGTAATATATATGCATAAATATACATAATCATCCATCCAAACATTCATAACACTTAACCATCCATCCAATCCAAACATTCATTTAATATTACACACAACAATTGTATATCGAACGTATCGAAATAATAGCAGTATAATGTACAATGTACAATCGCCGTAGCGTACAGTTTCCATAGTTAATTTACCTTAGCCTTTAAGGCCCCATCCAACATGTTTAATTAATACCAGTTGGGCGTCATGTTAAGACAACCCGATAACCTCACCATGGACAGTAGTCTTCCCGTACACACAAAGGTGCTCATTCACCAGAGGTCCGGAGGCCCCTGACTATTCTCTTTTGTCTCGTAAGACGTCCATATAAAAGGCTGTAGCCACCTGACCCACGATCCAAATAGGGCTCGTTGGGTATAAACCTGGAGCGGAACCCGATCGGGAACCCCTTAGTGATCACAAATGCGCAACCAAGTAGTTCGTAAACTACCGGGATTCCTCACCTCAACTCATACCATCTATCTCTCATAATGTTTAAGATATGCTCTTAGTCTTATGAAGAATATAATTAGTTAGCTGCCCAATGGGTCTCACGTACACCTAGAAGTAATCTAGGTCATATTCATGTTCGAGATCCATGCTCTAGAGACCGACAATGTTGTGACTCGTTCCTAAGTGTTTTACTTAGGTTACCATATACTTAATATTAATCTATGGTATTATATCAAGTAACCGTCATGTCATCACAATAACGTATATGTATGTTTATATAAGCCGATCTATAGTCGACGTAGTGTTAGTCCCGTGGGACGCTCGTGCATAAATAATTAATGCAGTAACACACATAATCACATACATGTATCCAAAACACTTAACACACAAGTGATATCAACCAAATCCGAGCCCAAGGAGTTTCCTTAGGACAACTCGGATCAAACCCCTTTACATACCGTTCACCAAGACCTAGGATGCGCAGTGTAGACCACTAGCTCGTCAAGCGCCTCCGTCTGAAGTATGATCTAAACGGTAATAAAACTATAAGTCAGTCTCCATGACTAACTACATCCGGTATTTGCGAATAACAAGTAACCCCGACAGTTCATCCCCGGATTTCTACAGTTATTTGTTACGGGTTCCTCTAAACCGGTCGGCTTTGTTACTAAAACTCGTATGTCAAAATATTTCGATTGTTAAGTTTAATTCGTTACATTTCTTTAATCTTATCCACCATTAAACTTAGGTATATAACCTATAGTTGCATGTATGCATGCATTATCATATTATATTGTATTATTTTTCATACTGTATCATTTTCCCACCATCCATTATAATACATTGTATTATATTATCCATTATCTTAGCAAATTATATTTGCATTCAAAAACTCATAACATATAGTTAATAAACTATTTCCTTGTAATAATCTCCACCATTATATTATATGGTTTCCAACCATAATTTATATCCCTCCTTATATACATTTTTCTTGTATATGTATATATGTACCATATAGGTAAATTTCATGAGTTATAAAACTCTTATATTATATGTTACATTTTATCATCTTATATTAGATGATTACTCCCATTTGTTGTATTATATTATACAACTTATATTAAGATTATTATCCTAATATTATGTAACATTTTATGTTGTATAATTACAACTCCTAAGGTTTAATCAATAAATACCTTAGTTTATATCTCATTTATTTATAGTTTGTCACATTATTGAATGTGAATATCCTTACTTTTATTAATTCCATTAAAACCACATTAATACCATATAATTGTTATAACCTTTATAACATAGTAGACTATAGTCTAAAATTCATTTTCCAACTCTTAATAATTCGGTACAGCCCTTTTCTTTATTTAAATTCTATTTTGACCACATAACATTATGTAATGTTATACCATATACTAATATCATATAATATGATATTTTTATTTCCTTTAAACTTATAACCTATAGTTTTTATACAAAACTATTTATATTGCCGCATAGGCATATATATTAAAACCTTATTCTTTTTCCATAATCCATAGTTTCCTTTATTTACAAAAATCACCCCATTACTTATACCATGTTATATATACCATATAATATAACATTTTAAACCTTAATATAAATATAACCCATGGTTATATTATATTCTAATTTCCGAACAAATATATATTCTATAATTGTCATTTGGCCCAATTTATAACATATAGTTTAATAATTCATTAAAACTATATATTATACATGTATCTTAATAAATACTCTTATATAATTCTAAAAATCACCAAATTTCACCAAAGGGTTATAATTACCCTTACTAACCATATACTTTCGTATTTTACTATTCCACCCCATCTTTTATTCCAAAGTGTCATAATGACATAATAACTATATATTATACATATATAGTTTATCTTAATTTCAAAAACAACCCAATAAATTCCTAAAAATTCCTAATAGCCCATGGGTGTTTATAATACCATTATACACCCTTTATTTTCGGTAATAACATATATACCACATATGTTATAAAATTGTTACAATTAAATACTTATCTTATAATAAAACCTTAAATAAGTTATCTAACTTATTTAATTTGGTCAAAACCTACCATATGGTCAAGGTTGACCTCCTTAATATTGCCTTGACCATTAATTTCCATATAATACGGTTTGTACCCGTCTTTTTCCAGAAATTACCATTTAACCCCAAAACTTTATAAAATCTTATAATTTTTATATAAACTCATTTAAACCTCTAATTTTCGGCTTAATTATTATATAGCCCCCAAATTTAATTTAATTACACTTTAACCCCTTATAATATGCGGTAATGCATATATACCACCTGAACTTAAATAAAACCTTATAAATGCATAAATAAAATGGCCTTATTACAAACATTAGCTTATAAAATAAATTACACATAAATGCCCAAAAATGCATTAAACCTTCAGCCTTACACACATCTTTTCCTTATTTACCAATTTTCCACATAATGTCTTAAATTTGACAATTATGTTCATTAATTAGTTATAAAATTTACTAAACCATTCCTTAATCCCCTAAGGTCAAAATAAGACCTATAAACCTTGTTCACTCACGGCACAATATATATACATATGTATAAACACATATTAATATACCAAGTGAAGGTTTAAGTGATTTATACCTTTTTTTGCCAAGTTAAGGCCTTGTTTGGCCACAGCTGTTTGGAGATATGGTTTCCACAGCATTATTTACATGTTTTCAAACAACAATTAAGGCATGATTAGTCTCCAAGCAAGATCTAACCATAAGAAGTGTTTAATGTAAATTTTCAAGGTAAATGTTACCTTAGAATACCAAGGCAAACAAAGGTGTCTTCGGCCAATATTTATAGTAGTTAAAGAGCATCAAAAGAGCTACTAAAACCAAGCTTTAAACTGGTATAACTCAGATTAGAAGATGGCTAATTTTTACCTTGTTTAAAATGCCTAAAATGGTGTTTTTGGCTTGGATATGGCTATAAGTTGAAGCTCTTGATATACCAACTGAATAAGTATGTTAAGATGAATATTATAAGGCTAGGAACAAAGTTTCACAACCGAATTTGAAGGGAATCAAAAGATAAGTGCTTAAAGCACATTTTTATACCTTAAGAACAAGATTAGATTTCTCCACCTTCTTCTCTGGTTACAGCCGAGATTCACTCTCCATTTAACCTCCAAAACAACCTAGAAACATTGATGGAAATGGTTGATGCTTTGCTCCATGGAAAGAGGAAAGAATTGTGAAGAAAATGAACATAAAATGGCTTAATAAGCTTACCTATGTCAATTGTTGTTCTCCTCTATATTTGGTGTGTTAGCCACGGTTTGGAGAAGCAAAAGAGAGGTTTGGAGGAGCTGGTGTCGGCTGGGAACCAAGCAAATGAGAAGATTAAGCTAGTTTTGCCTTATAAGTTAATTTAATGTTACTTTATGAATAGTAATAGGTGAGTCATTAAATTGGCTAGCTAATTAATTAGAGATTGATTAATGAGTGGGTATGCCAGATGTAGGAGGTCGGAAATGGGGGTCTTGGTCAATGGGTGACCTTTGACCATAGTTAATATTAAGTAACCAAATGTTATTTTTGGGTACTATTCATACTAAATTGCCCATTTTGATTTTATTTTCAAACTTTGATTTAGACTTTATAATATAGTCTATCATGTCAAATTAATGATATAAAGAATATACTCTAGTCTTTAAAATGACAAAAAGTCATTATCTTAGAGCTCATACACAAAAAACGTGCTTTAAAGTATTTTAGTGCGCATTTTGTGTCACAAGGTGTTTCTGAGCTTAGTTTTCTTTGCGAACAGTTTGATTGTGTTCCTTACATGATATTTGATCATGGAATCCAATTTTATATCATTTAGAGGTCATTAGACCTTTAAGGTTTACTTAGAGCACATTTTTGCCCTTCTTGACCTTGAAGTATGTAAATGCTTGTTCTTTGTGTTAGAGTGTTTCCCAACAATTGTAATATGTTTAGCAATGTGTTAATATTCTTAGGACAAATTTTTAGGTCCTAAGAAGTTCATTTAGGTATTTATTTACCCTAAACAGTCAAAGGGTGCAACATCTTGCTTTGTGTTGACCACTGTTGTTCTCAGTTGACTTTTAAGGCATGTTTAGGCCTTAATCAATGTGATTAGATGTTTAATCCATGTTTTTATTAGTTTGGGATATTTCAACTTCCTGCGTCCTTTGATAGCAAAGTCAATGCCATGCAAGAAGTCCATGATCTCTCTAAGATGTCTCTGGCAGACATGCTAGGATCATTAATGGCATTTGAGTTAACATTACAACAAAGAAGCTCAGGAAGCTCAATAAGGGAGAGAGGAAAAGGCATATCTCCCTTCAAGTAGATGAGAATGAAAAATCTGAGGTATGGGAAGACGATGATGAGATGGTCCTCTATGCTAAGAGGTACTTTCGGAAGTTCATTAGAAACAATATGATAAAAGGTAATGAGCCCAAGGAATCTGACGATCACCAAAGGAAGATCAATGATAAATGCTTTGGGTGTTCAAAACATGGACACCACATCAAAGACTGCCCACAACGACCCCGAGAGGACAACGGCAGAATCAAAAAACCTGCCCGAAGATCGTTTAACAAAAGGCCAAAGAAAGAAGCCTTCGTTACTGCATGGGGAGACTCAGAACTAAGTGACAACAACCAAACCTCCGACAGCGATCTCTTAGAGGATGAAAAGGCTCACCTTTGCCTTGAGGAAGTCTGGCTGATGGCTCAAGACAAGAAAATGTCAGAATTAGAGGAAGAAGAGGCACAAACGAGGTAAACTATTCTCGACTTAGAAAGAAAATTCAAATGGCTAAACTTCTAGGACTCAGAAAGTTTTCTCTCATATTGGTTGATTAACTAGAAACGCTGAAAATGAAAATAAAGAGCTCTTAGAGGAAAATGAAAAACTAGAGAAAAGCTTAGACAAGATCAGGCAAGTGGAGAGTGCAAGTGGTGACTGACCACATGAGTGCTTGCCTCCGACGTGTCCAATTACGAGGCGACACATGTCTTGACTGCTCCAGATCAAGTTGAAGATCAACTTATATTCAAGCATGGCTATTTCGCTAGGGATGTAGAAGCAAACGACTCTGTGAGTCTAGAGTTGTAGGCTATTTGTTATCCATCATAACTTACTTGTATAAATATGAAGTATAATGTCTTATGAAAGATAACTTGGTCAAATACGAAAAGAGAGATAACTAAAGCAAGTTTGAGTAAGACTAAGTGTGTGTAAGTAGTAGGAAGTTGGTGAGCTGGATAAGACTCGGCTTGATAGTCAATACTGTGTGTACTTGGTAGACTAATCAGTTGGGGAACGGTTGGGGAACCGTAGGCTTGCTGTCAGGAGTGGGTAAAGGACTTTAGAAGAAAGTCCTAAACTGTCCCGGAGTCTGTAGGTAAGGCGAGGGAGATTGAGTTAATTTTTGGGTGTAAATTCTCAATCGAAAAGGAGTTTCCAGTTTAAGTTTATCAAGTACTCCCCTGAAATATCCAATACTTTTCATAGGATAAAAAAGATGTCCACGACCGGTCGAGGATGTATCAAGAGCACCAGTCAGTTTCATCAGGGTAAAAAACTCTTAAATACAATAGCAGCTGCATGGGGATATGCCGTCTCAAATACACACTCAAAACCGAAGAGGGGGTACATATGTGTAAGACAAAAGTTGTTCATAGTGACGATAACATAATTACTAAGATTGATACTGACCACTGCATGATGGTGAAGGATAACTGGAGGCAAATACTCGAAGAAGAAAAGGTAATCCTTTATCATGTTGAATCTGCTTTCGGTTCTATGACTAAGAGACAAATGTTTACTACGTTCACCGCTGTCAGCTCTAAGATAAAAGTATTGAAGCATTAAGATGATACTGAGATTAGTGACTCGAAGCTAAATTAAATGAACTGGGAAAGTCCTCGACTGAAAATGAAACCTAAGAGTCTATATAAGTGTTCACTGTCCAAATGAGCATGTTCTAGGGGTGTACATCATATGTTTTGTTAACATTTTTCATGCTCATTTCTCCACTTTAGCTAAATTTACTCTAGTTTTGTGTTTGATTGGTGTTTTTACACATTTATTTCTTAAACATGAGAAATAACATAGCTAGGAGCAAAGTAGACGAAGAAAGGAACATATGGGCACAAATGGATCCAAAATGGGAGCTAAAACAAAGAAGATAAAGTGTCTGAAGCCGACCTTCCCAGGAGACCTCCCCATATGGGTCAAAGAAAAAAATGATAAGAAGGCTCACCTCCATTGAAGCTCTTCCTCAACCTGCAATGGCTAATGCTCTCATTTTTGTGCTTTTATGGTTGTGTAGTCTTCTTGTAGCTTGGGATGGGGATTTTGTCCTTAAATCCCTAAAACTCCATTATTGAACCTTGAACTTGTTTTATGCTTTATTTTATCTCTTGAGCTTAATGAAGGTGATAATTGAGTGATTATGGCACTTAAGCTTGTCTTTATCAAATTTGGGGATTTTCTTAGGGTTTGCTCTATTAATTGTCATTTTGCTAAACTAGTTAGATTAATGTGACTGACTAGTTTAGAGTTAGTGTATATTTCTATGGACGGGCTTACGGAAGTAGAAACCTATACCGTTGGGGACTAAACAATGTACTCTAAAATTGGTAAGAGCCAGTTAGACCATATTGCAACTTAGGGGAAACTTGAGCTTAATGTTCTCGCTTGCCCAAGGTTTAGCTAATTGAGAAATCCCGGTTAAATCGGTAAGGATTAGAATACCAAGATTTGGTTATTAATTATTTAAGTGTTCCTGTTGCTTAGCTATAAGTTCAACGGTCGACAATTTATAGTAAGCGGATTATGGGTACAAATATTCATCCCAGGCTACATCTAGGAGTGGCAATTCGGGTTGATGGGTCAGGTTGAAACTCACCCATGCCCAACCCGATTAAAATTGTATTGACCCATGCCCGACCCAAAAATATTCGGGTTATATATTTTCAACAAACCCAACCCATATAAAATCATTGAACCCAAACCTAACCCGTTTAAATAGAACTACTTGTTTTGCTACAGAATGATCAGTTGCCATTAAAAGCAAGCAGATGATGGTCATTTATTTTGAATCATTTTGTGTCAATTTTTCCAAATGTCAACATTATGGTGCACAACATCATGTATGTTACAAAAGCATCTCAATTTAACACTATACATCTTCAAATAGGACTTTTGGATTGGGCCTAGAGAATGTATTTGGATTTGGAATTGATTCTAAAGATTGTATTTGTGTGAGCGTAGAGAATTTGTAGTATTTTTTATTATTATACTAATAGTTGTAGAATTAATACATACCCATGTAGCATATTTACATATTTATCAACTTGTTATTTTCGATTAATTTTAATAAAAATAAATTAAACGGGTCAGGTTGAAGTCAGGTTTGGACTTTTAACCCATACCCAACCCAAAATTTTAATATATAACCCATACCCGCCCCAAAAAATTAAATGGGTCAATAATCTTAACCCATACTCGTTATTTACGGGTTGGGTTTGGGTCGGGTGTTCGGGTTGGGTAAAAATTGTCACCCCTAGCTACATCTATCCTAGTTTAGTTAGATTAGTTTTTTTTTTGTCCTTCATTCCAATTATTAAACCAAAAACCCCAAAACCCCCCAATTTATATTTATGCACTTTTGTTTACATTCTTGCACATTTATTAAGCTTAGGGAAAATTACATCGCCCACCCATGACATTTGGCGAAATTACACAGCTCACCCACGAGGTTTCAAAAATTATTTTGCCCACCCATGTGGTTTCCACAATTTTACATCCAGCAACTTTTCTAATATTTGATCAACTTAAAAGATGGTTAAATGATATCCAAATTTGATGAAACTTTACATGGACGATGCTAAGGTGTTATATTTTTGTTCAATGCCATATCCAAAGTTTTTTAAGGTCATATATGACCTGTGGGACCCAATGAAACACGAGACACGTTCATCGGGTCCCACGGATCATATATGAGCTTAAAAAACGTTGGATTTCACATTTTACCAAAATATAACACTTTAATATCGTCCATGTAAAGTTTCATCAAATTTGGATATCATTTAACCATCTTTTAAGTTGATCAAATATTAGAAAAGTTGCTGGATGTAAAATTGTGGAAACCACATGGGTGGGCAAAGTAATTTTTGAAACCTCGTGGGTGGGCTGTGTAATTTCACCAAATGTCATGGGTGAGCGATGTAATTTTCCCTTAAGCTTATAATTAGCTAGATAGTTGCGAAGTCTTTGTGGATACGACGTTGTTGAACTACAATGACTGAATTCACAGCCCGTTAGTTTGCAATTTGCATTCATTTATATTTTTCACAACAAGCTTTTGGCATCATTGCCTAGGGACTTCGGTCCAACTATCTAGTTTATTATCTGTTTAGTTTTTGTGCATATTTTTTTATTTCCTTTATTTGCCCTTTTATGTATAAATTTTTGTTTTTGTTCTCTGTAGGAACTTAATTCTAATGTATGGTCATGATGATCGAGCAGGAGGTTGGTACGGCTAATCCTATGGTATAGAGACCTACGATCAATACGTTGAGCGTCAAAGGTGCGGAGCATTCCATATGTGTCCTCCTTGTGAGGATCTAATCTCTTGATCAGATGATATCATGGAGGACCATTTCTCATCTGTCAATCCAAACGCCACGGAACAAGACACCAACCAATGGATCATGTGCCAAGAGTGTGGAGTAAATGACGAGAGTGCTCATTGTCCTGAGATTATGGTAGGGGTTTATTCACCCAACTTGGAGGATCTTATTGCTAGAATGAATGCCATCGACATGGACCAGCTCATTGCATTAGCTCGAAGGGAGCAACAACCAGAGAGCAAAATGGTTCATGAGGCAGAGCATCCGACTAAGCAAGACGACCTCGGCATGAACCAACTGAAGCTCTATGCTGAATTGAAAGAGATAAACGTGATGATGGAACCTTAGCTAGATCTAGTATCGCAACAACTGGAGAGTGAATTCATGTGGGGGAGCACCCTGCTGAGGACTTAAGTTTCTTTCTATCTCCTCCCTCATTTGAATCTGAGCATCTAACGTCATTCAACCATCTGCCTGAGCTTGAAGACAAGCCATCAGAGAAGAGTTTCCACTTTTACTTCAAGGATTTTCCTCCCTTTGAAGTCTACTACCATTATGTCTCCCCCTTCATGCTCTACTAAGAATATGAGGATGCTTACATGCTCAACCCTGAGAAGGAGAAGTAGTTCCACCATCGACTTCAAGGAGCCACTTTCCTTTAGATTTTATGTCCATCAATACTCTTCCTATGAGCCTCAAGGATGTTTATATCCTCAAATTTGAGGAGGGGGAGGAGGAGCCATCAAACTTTGATCTTCATCTAGAGGATCAAGGACATCCCACCTGTGCACTAACAGGGTGGGGTAGAAACTCAAAGTTCACCGCTAAGTGTGGAGGTCACATTCTTGTTTGATCTCGGACCAGAGCTACAAGACAAAGTCCACCCTGGAGTTCTCTCTGCTCCACTCAATGAAGAGAAGGATGTCTACATCCTTAATTTTTAAGAGGAGGCTCCACCATAATTTGATCCTCACACCAAGGATCAACAACCTCACCACCCCCACTTCAAGAAAGATCATTGAAGTTTATATTATCAAATCTCCAGTGTTGAGGTAACCTTTCCTTTTGATCCGGGTTGCTCTTCAATGTTATATGATGTACACTCCACCCACTCGTTGAATCCAACTTCAATGTTTATATTCCATCCTGGATGACTACAAGGTGGTATGGCCTAGCCAGAGACCTTAAAGATGGGCAGCTTCCTTGGTGGCAACCCGGATGTAATTTCTTTCATTTTCCTTCTATTTTTACTAGTTCTTAATCCTGATTTTGTTTTTGCTAACTCTTAACCTCAGTTGTAGTTATTTTACTTCTAGTGGGTATAACTTCGTGTCAACACTGCAACCTAGTTGCGCTACTTTAAGGCTAAAGCTCAAGTGTGGGAGATTTCTTTCAATGCAAGCAACAACAATCTTAGGCCAGTACTAGTTTCTGTCATTTTGTAACTGTCATTCTCTTCTTTCATTTTGTTTATACTGGAATCTACCTCCTAAATAGCTTCTATGCTATAGTACTTGTTTGTGTCCATTTTGTTTCTGATGTGTTTGCTTCCTCAAAAGGTCTTCTGAAACCTCCCCCGGTTTGTTTGATGAACAATGAGGACATTTTTCAACTAAGTGTGCGTAAGTGACCTCTTCGGTGAATTGTGTGTTTTAATGTTTAATCCCTTTACTTATCTTGTGTTTGTCCGAAATCAAAAATTTTGATCCTTGTGATGTGGGTTGTTCTTATTGAGAACAAATACTCTTATGAATTGTGGGATAAATGCTCATTTTTTCTTTTTAATTGCTTTTAATGAAATACCCCAAACCTTGGTATGTTGTGTAAATGTTAAACTATGGTATTTAAAGGCTAAAAAGTGCCTTATAAACTTGAATGAACCATTTAAACAATAGTAAAGTGCAATAAAACACTAAGACACGGTTTGAGCAAAACATGCTCTAAGGTTGGAGTGAACTTGGTTAGGACCCAAAGAGCCTACCAGACTTGATAATGTTTAATTATGACTTTATAAGGCTAATTAAGTCCTTAGGAAACTTTGGTAGACAATGAAACCAACAAAACACAAATAAATACCTTAAGGTCAATAAGCAAAAATGTGCTCTAAGCTTGGGATAAATGTGTATAAGGCCTAATGGTCATACCTATGCCTTAATTATATGTTAAGAACATATTAAATCAATTACCAAAGAAAACCAAGCTTGGAAACAAGTTAAAACACAAATGTGCTTTAAGAAGTCTTAAAGCACGTTTTTGAAAAATTGTCTTGTAAATGAGTTTTGAATGGCTAAATGTCCATCATTACTCTTTAATTAGCATGTTACTATATAGTATCACATTTGGGTGGCCATATCAATGGGAAATCAAAAATTTCACTTCTATGTGCCTTGTTATTGGTGAATAGTGATTTTTATAACTAGTTTTAACATTAATGTTATAAGTGATTAAGTTGGTCAACAAAGACAAAACCCCTTGCTACTATTTGGGGCCGGTTTTCCTTAGTGACTCACCACACCTACACAAACAAATGAGTTAACTAAATGATAAAGCAAAAGTTACTAGTCACTTTAGTACAATATCTCCTAAAAGCAAAGCAACCTCATTCTCTCATTTCCCTCCTCATTCACACGTATCCAACCTCCTCCAACCTCTCTTCTTCATTCTCTTCTACGGTTTGCAATAGTACACACACCAAACTCCATCTTTGATCTCTTGTATCTTCTAGCTCCATGGTCCAAATTCAATTTCAACCACCATTCTCTTAGTTAAGTCAAGCTCTACAATCTTGTCTTTTCAAAACTTCAAAACCACCATTTCGGTGCCAAGGAAACTTCCATGGAAGGAGCTTGAGCTAATATTTTTATGCCTTGTTGATCACCTTTGCTTCAAGGTAAGGAAACTCAAAGAAAATCCATGTTTCCTCCATGTTTTGTGGTTGTCCGAAAATTCACCATTAATGGTCTCTTATATTGCCTTGTTCTAGCTTCATTCCAAGCTTTCATGGACTAGGAGGTCCTCTCTTGATATATATTCAAGCTCTCTTTCCATTCCAAGGTAAAACAATCAGTTAATACCTTAAGATAATATATGTAACTAGGGTTTATAATGAGATAATCTTAAAGCTTATATACTCATTTCAATGTTGGTATATTGTTTAGTTGTTGGCAAGGAACCAAATGCCTTACCGGTTTTACAGGAAACAAGAAGGAAATTTGTGAGGAAAAGAGGTAAACAAGCTACCTCAAAGTGGTTTAATGCCTTAGGAGAAATAAGCTTATGATGCTTGTTAAACTACCTAAAGAGCAAATGGTAAATGAGCTAGTGAAATGCTCTCAAGGAGTTTATTAAAGGAATATGTATTGTTGGTGTATTTGCAGGTCAAGGGCATTATTATGTGGGAAATTCAGTGTTTAAGGTTTATGCAATTTAAGGGCCTAAGAGCCATGCATTTAAGGGCCTAAGTGCCAAGCAATTTAAGTTATGCACTATATTGTGATGTAGTGCTTAATGTGTGAAGTTTGTGTAAAATGTGTTTGATGGATTTTAGGTGTTCTTGGATGAAATAAGGTAGAAACCTAAGTGTTTGGATGTGGGTATATAGAGAAGCTATGGCCAAATTTGGGAAATGTGTAGAAGTTCTAATATTGTAAGTGAGTTTTGGTGAACTAGGAAGGATTAAAGGTGAATGAATGTTTACTTGAGAAGAAAACATGTATTAAGGTGATTTAGAGTGATGCAAGGATTTAGGTGTTGTCTTGGAAGTTCTAGGAATTCAATGGGTGTTTTGTGAATGTATTAAAGTCTTGGAGGAGTTGTTTAAGGTTTAGGTAAGGTTGGTGTTCAAGGAACAAGTGATGTTTAGGTATGATGTAAAGGGAGATTTAGTTAGTAAGAAAATAATGCTTAAGAGATGATGTTAAGATGAGAAGAAAGTGTTTTGGGATAGTAGTTATAGTAGGTGAGAAACACCATTTAGGAACCTAGTACAAATGTTGAAAGTGTTAAGGAATTTTACAAGGAAATAAGTAAAGGCTTAAGGAGTTAGAAAAATGAGTTTCATGGATGTTGTATGTGGATATAAGGTTACCAAATGTTGTTAGGAAGCATTAAAAGGCCTTAGGAGAAGTTTGGTGAAGAATTGGCAAAGTTTGGGTAAGATTAGGAGGCGACCGACCCAGGGGCCGACCCAGTTTTTGGGTCGGTCGAGCCTCTGTTAGATGTTAGAAAGTGTTCGGTAATGGTCCGACCCAAAAGGGTGGGTCGGACATGGGTCGGTCGGTCAGGTTTCAAAGGAAGGAAAATGTTCGCACATGGACCGACCCAGAATGGTGGGTCGGACGTGGGTCGGACGAGCATGAGTATAAGGAAGTAAAAGGGTTCTGTAATGGACCGACCCAGTTGTGGGTCGGACGGTGGGTCGGTCGGACCAAAAACATGGTTTAAGGTTATGAAATGATATGAGATGATGGGGATTGATAGGTAATGATGCCATAAGGTTGTTAAGGACATGTTAGGCGAGTTTAAATGGCAATTAGGTGGGTTAAAAGTTGTATTAAAATGTGAGAGTAAAACAAGTTAAAAATGTTAAGTTATTAACTAAGTTAACGGGGAAAAATTAAGCATTGACATTAAATAATCAAGTAAACCCCGATGTTAATGAAAACATGTGATGTTAACAGTTGTTCGAGAATTTGCTCGAGGAACATAATGGACGTGGTAAAGTGGACCCCGGTGACAGGTATGGTTTTCTTGCAACCTGTGTCCTACCGGATTACACCGGCTTGTATGCCATGTGTTTTTCTGTATGTTTGCCACGTTATGAGATAAATCATGAAACGAGTTTACAGTCGTTATTGTTATTGTATGTTTACGTGCCGATACCGGTAACCTCGAATGCGCTTGAAGGGCTAGTTAACCTCTATTAGGTAACGTAGGAGAACGGTATCCGGCAACAACGTTTCCGACTTAAGGAACGTTCTAACCACGGCTATGCGTGAGTTGGTTTATGTGATGTTTGTGCGTGATGTTTGTATGTGAATGTATGACTCTCTCCTCCCTTGTGTGCTTAACTCGGTTATGATACCGTATGGTGTGTGGTTGTGGTAGACTCCATAATGGATCTCTAACTACTTATTTATAAGTTCTATGGCTAATGGGGGGTAGGAGTCCGGTTGTTTCCGGCCACGCGTGTGATGGATGGGAGTCGTTATCATATCCAGTTCGGCTCTCTTGGTGTATGTTTAGGTGGTATTCCAATTTGGTTTCAACCTTCCCTTAGCTTATCCAAAGCTAGTTTACTGACTCACGTCGGGCCATAGGGGCATACTGTGTTGTTTGGTGTGCTTGGGATCACTATATCCGACACACCTTGGGTTTTAAGTCAACCGTTCAAATAACAGGATGGTGATGGGTAATTAACGAGCTTGGTATGAGTTTGGCAACAATCTCTATGCTCATGGTATGGACTAACTATGATGGAAGGTTCCTTGTGAGAACCGAATTTATGATGTTATGTAATGTTATGGTGCTATGCAAATTCCCTTGCTATGCAAGGTATATATATTATACATATTGGATGTTTAGAATGATGGTGAGGTTATCATGTGTATGTAGAAACCAGAAAGGTTGTTATGTTTGTCATATGGAATGAGATAGGTTGTATGTTATGGAATGTGTGGATCATGGAAATGAATCCCAGTTTGAGACAAGAGGCGTTTAAGGATAACCCGATTGATGGGTACACGTCGTTCGTTAAGGAAGTAGCTCCGTTTAGAGAGAGCCACTCTAGGGTTTAAGGAATCATTGGATGGTTGGTTAAGTGTGGATGTTTTGGTTATGGGTTGAGCCATTGAGGCGAAATATTATGTGTTGTATGTTTATGGCTTGTATGCATGATTTAAATATAATCAACTGCATGCTAAGACGACAATTAGTTGTGCGTGGCCCGGTAGCATGCGGGCTGCGGGATTACCATACCAGCAAGGTGCTGAGCCCCTTGGGGGCCACCCTTTCTCTCCTTTCTATTTCAGGTACAAGGAGCTGGAATCCGTTCGAGAGTAGACGGGGCAGATGTTTACACATGGGTAGCCATTTAAATGGCGTGAGTATGATAGGCGTAGTAAGACCGAAGTTGTTATCGGCAGTAGTTTGTAAATACTCGGTACAGGGGGAGTGTATGTATATAATAAGTGTTGAAGATGGAATGAAGATTGTATTGTGTAGTTGCTCGGGAATCTAGTCCATCAGACCGATACAAATGAACATGTATTAGCCTTGTTAGCCACGTGGGTGGTTAACGGCTGTAACACCATTGGAATAAGAATTTGATGAGTTAAGTTTCCGCTGCAGATTGTTATTATGTGTTTGTTGTTGGATGGGGTGTTACAAAAAGTGGTATCAGAGCGAAGTATCGCTCTGATGACTGGATAACCGAGCTTAGGAAATACCGAGTTAGGATTTAAGTACTTTGGGTTAAGGGTTGAGTGATAGCGTGAGAGATACGCTAGTTAGGAACACCAGTGACTACTGGAAACCTACAATATCCATCCCACCCTCCACAATCCCTGTTTGATAACTTGGGAAAGAACGCCAGAGAGATGGAAGTCCTCTCTTACTCGGGAATACCCGATCTGGCTGTTATTAAGTACCTTTAAGGGTACGGAGGATCTGTCATACGGTAGATCCCGAAAACTGGGAATCCCGGAGACGGTCTCCATCTGAACGATGTTAACCGCGTTTAATAGCGAAGAATGAAGAATTTTGTGTATAGAAGAATGGAATTTCTGGCAACCTGGGTCGACATGCCAAGCAGTCGAGAATAACCAGCTTGCAACGCACCTACCGTGCAACAGGCAAGAAATGGATTAAAGAAACCCGAGACGAGTGTCTACGGGACCACAATTGATGATAATACACCAATGGTATACCAACCGACAAAGGAACTACAACGTAGTGCCCAAACAAGAGACAAGTCTCAGTAACCACGACAAGTGCGTGGAACGGGCTATAAGGAGGATACAATACTAAGGAAAGGGGGTCTTCCAGAATGGGAAACACCCTAGTTAATGATTATCATATGAAGACAGTGAGAAGTCACCTTGAGGAGTTATTATCAAGACAGTAAGATCAGTGAGGGCCAATAAGGCCACTGATGACAGTATGGGTAAAAACAATACCACAAACGGTATGTGTTAAACCGATAGCCAGTTAGCATGGCGCACTTGCCATAGCAAGTGCTGCTATAACAGGGCTGTTCGGGAAATTCATAACCACTACAAATACTTGGAAAGTACAATAAAGTTAAATGTGAATGTCATAACAGTGAAAGGGCCTGTTAGCCTAACCTCTGTAATTGGAAACACCCATCAGCAAGAAGCTAGACTTGGCTAAGGTAAGAAGATGTTGTGAAACCATGGAAATTTTTCTTTCAAACCTAATTTTCACAAACCCTTTTTCTTTTCAACCCAGATTTCTTTCAACCAACACTTCTTTCCAACCTTCTTTACACCATCCAGTAAAACCAAGAAGCAGTTGATAAGATACAACAATGGATAAACCTTCCCTCGATTAAGTTCGGGAAGTAAGGAATGAATATTTTCACGGGACAGTATAAGGGAGTTGACAACAGAATACTTCACCTAGGCGTGTGACGGACACTACAAGTGTACCAACTGTTTGGGACGACCGCACTCCGATAGGAGCATGTGGACCTGACAGACCTACTTATAGTTAGTTGGGTATAGTAATGTATCAGTATGATACCCCATATATGTATACCAGTAGAGTCCGAAACACGGGAAGTAGTCGACTCCGTCTACGGTCAGCAGTATAAATCAAACAGGAGCTAGAAAATACAAGGAATGCTTGAAGTAAAGGAACCCAGTTAAGTTAAAAAGGACTAAAGGAACTCAGTTAAGTTAACGAGACTAAAGGAATTAGTGAATTCCTTTCAAGGAAATGTTTTAAGAGTCAGGAAGTGCAAAGTGCACTGACTGTTATGTAAAGACAGCTTATACGACTTAAGGATCCCCAGGGATAAACATGATAGCTGAAAAGCAGGGCAAGGCAGATGCCTAGTGTGGACACATTAATGTGCAATGAACGGGATGAAACTCCCAGAATCAGTGCCTACACTATCTGGAAATGTTAATCTTCACAGAAGAAGATAATAACCAGTAAAGAACGCGAAAGGCGTAGCTAACGGAACGTACCAATAAGTGTGAGCCAAATGTAAAGGCATAACTTAACAACACCCAGGAGCAATCCTTGAAGGGTGTTCGCATCAACAAACGTTGAATGAAATGCATGACAGAAACACAAGGGTTGAAATTAACACCCAGATTAGACATAAGTGGTCAGGAGACGGACTGACAAACCTAAGGGGCATCCCATGAAAGGAAACGGAATGCAACGACCTCGTCATGGAGCCCACTACAACCTCTAAACATGTAATGTTGTACAAAGAAGTACATATGTGTGGACAGCCTACAATGAGCCCAGCTCAAGGCAGATAAGGCTTATAAGCCATAAACAAGATATGTTACATAAATTCGATTGATGGTAGAAGTTTATATTGTATAAGTGGTTAAAGTGGTAAGAGAACCACTACACTAAGAGGGGGGGGATACCTCTCGATATTGTGAGACCGCAGAAGCGGTAGTTATGTGAATCAAGTTTAAGAGATACGTGGAGGATGGACCATGTTGTTAATACCCCAGGATGATTTGAATAAGAATAATACGAAAGAAATGTTTGTACAGTTGTATAGAAGCAAGTGTAATAAGTCTGATAGCAATCACCATAGTGTGGAAGCTAAATGTGTAGCGAACACGCTCAAGGGAAAGATAATGATATATTCAAATCAGCCAAATAAGTGGCCAGATAAACCTAGCTGAATAGCAAAGCTAATATAATAGCGGATACAGTATAAGTTGATGCTATATTATAATGAGTAAGGATACGGTGCGCAATAAGCGACCGTTGTGTGAGTATTGTTAAATGATAAAATGGGAGTGAGCAGAGTGATGAGTTAAACCCAGTGAGGGTACAACATTAAGCGATAGCAACGAACCGAGCAGTAAGCCGGAAGCAAGTGTTATGTGATAAGGATTTCAGTGAAACACGGTGAAATTCCTAATTACTATCGCATAAGAGATTTACTGTCAGGAGTTTACGCCTCTGCACTCTGTATGACTGAGTGTTTTGGTATTGCACTTGTGCAGTAATGATCAAGTGGGATAGCTAGGAATCCGAAGCATGGTAATGGTGGAAGAATAATGTTATAATGGCGGTTGCATAGGAAATGCAAGGCCGCACCAATAAAAGAGTACTTTTACAAAACCGAATGTGGAGACATGATTAGCAGTAAGTGACTACAATAGCACTAACTGCCAAATATCGGTATGGAATATACCCCAAATATTGTAAATAGATGAGAGAGCACTACACACTAGGTAGTAGCTCAATCTCAACCGACAGTAAGTCGGTAGAAGTAAGTCAACCATTGTGAATTATATAGTAGTTTATGCTGTAAGCTACTGGAGAAATGGATGGAAAATTATGAAACTCACCGAATTCGCTCAGGGTAAGAGATACCATGCGTCGGTTGAGAAACCATTCTTCCCAAGATAAGGGTAATACATTGGAGATGTACAATACATTAACAGTAACGAATGGGGCAACCAGCTCTATAATTATCAGGGTTGCGCAACAAGCCAGTGAGCCCCATGCGTCAGGTACCGGATATATTGTGAATATGAATGGATGACTAGTTTTCAATACCTAAAAGCCTCCAGGCCAAGGACCGAAACCGGTTATGAGTTACAACCCAATGCGATTCTTGGTTAGGAACTAAACCGCCAATATGGTTAAGATCCTCTAATCAGAATCCATTGTGTAATGGACCCGCGTTGAAGTTCAGACACTCACGACGGCAGAACATTAAGCCAAGGTTTAGTGATTGATATCGTGGGCGTAATCTTTAAGGGGGGTAGAGCGCAAAACCACCTTAGTGTGTTTTACCGTACAAGTGTACGCGAACGGGGTTGTGCATAGCACAAAATGATTTGTTATGATGGTTGGCGCGTGTGTTTATAAACATACGCATTTATTTGTGGTTAAATTGTGGTATTCGCACAGAAGATGCGAATACCATTGTGGGAAGTGTGTCATTTTGTTAACAGTGGTGTGTGAGAGTACAAGTGGAAGGGAGTAAAGAAACTCCCGGGGAACTAAAACCCCGACGGTGCATAAATGTAAACCATGTATTGTATTTTGATAAAAGATATATGTATATATATACAATGTTGTGATTTATGAAGGGTTAGCCGACATAGAACCTAGTGGGAATTAAATTTCCTAGGTAACTGAATTAAGTTGGATTTGGATGATGATTGATAGACAGAGTTCTATCCCTTGGAGATGTTATGATTATGACTAGAAGATCAAAGATAGAAAATGGGAATATGCCTTGAATTAATGTTTGGTGTGAAATGAAGTAAGGGTGAGACTTGATTATCATGAGATCAGGGAAGCCGAACACAAATTGGGGTGGAAAGATAGTTCAACACCGATGCTGATCACATCAGTGTTGGATGATTCTTGAAGCTCCCTATAAGTGATTATAAATAACTATATTAAGAAAGATACAAGGAGCATAAATCGGACTTGGAGTTGTATGGTGTTTTCAAAAGGATTTTCAATTGGTATTTTCAAACAATCGATTAATATTTTGAATAAAAGATCTTCTTATACTTAACCTCACAAGGAAATTTTAAATTTAAGTGATTGTTTTAATTTCCCAAAGGCACGGGGACGGAAGGCGTCCATCGCGACCGGGTTCTGCGGGATCATAGTGTATATCAAGGATATTTTTGATTGCTATACATGCTCTGACATGTTGTGTGGTATGTGTAATGAATGTTGTTTTGACTTGGATTTCCTAAAGTGTATACTATCAAGGCCTATGAGTCTAAATGTGTGGTGTTTCATAGACCTATGTGTCTAAAGACTGTTATGTTATGGGGACCTATGTGTCCAAGTGATGTGGATATGTTGCCCGGACCATTAAGTCCGAGGTTGGATGTAAAGGGTGGTTGGTAATGGAAGTTTTATGGACATAAGTAATTCCCGTATTCTAATCCAATGATGCGAGGAAATGTGAACTTCGAGGACGAAGTTCTTTTAAGGGGGGTAGATTGAAATACCCCAAACCTTGGTATGTTGTGTAAATGTTAAACTATGGTATTTAAAGGCTAAAAAGTGCCTTAGAAACTTGAATGAACCATTTAAACAATAGTAAAGTGCAATAAAACACTAAGACACGGTTTGAGCAAAAACATGCTCTAAGGTTGGAGTGAACTTGGTTAGGACCCAAAGAGCCTACCAAGACTTGATAATGTTTAATTATGACTTTATAAGGCTAATTAAGTCCTTAGGAAACTTTGGTAGACAATGAAACCAAACAAAACACAAATAAATACCTTAAGGTCAATAGAGCAAAAATGTGCTCTAAGCTTGGGATAAATGTGTAAAGGCCTAATGGTCATACCTATGCCTTAATTATATTTAATGAACATATTAAATCAATTACCAAAGAAAACCAAGCTTGGAAACAAGTTAAAACACAAAATGTGCTTTAAGAAGTCTTAAAGCACGTTTTTGAAAAATTGTCTTGTAAATGAGTTTTGAATGGCTAAATGTCCATCATTACTCTTTAATTAGCATGTGTACTATATAGTATCACATTTGGGTGGCCATATCAATGGGAAATCAAAAATTTCACTTCTATGTGCCTTGTTATTGGTGAATAGTGATTTTTATAACTAGTTTGTAACATATAATGTTATAAGTGATTAAGTTGGTCAACAAAGACCAAAACACCCTTGCTACTATTTGGGGCCGGTTTTCCTTAGTGACTCACCACACCTACACAAACAAATGAGTTAACTAAATGATAAAGCAAAAGTTACTAGTCACTTTAGTACAAATATCTCCTAAAAGCAAAAGCAAACCTCATTCTCTCATTTCCCTCCTCATTCACACGTATCCAACCTCCTCCAACCTCTCTTCTTCATTCTCTTCTACGGTTTGCAATAGTACCACACCAAACTCCATCTTTGATCTCTTGTATCTTCTAGCTCCATGGTCCAAATTCAATTTCAAGACCACCATTCTCTTAGTTAAGTCAAGCTCTACAATCTTGTCTTTTCAAAACTTCAAAACCACCATTTTGGTGCCAAGGAGAACTTCCATGGAAGGAGCTTGAGCTAATATTTTTATGCCTTGTTGATCACCTTTGCTTCAAGGTAAGGAAACTCAAAGAAAATCCATGTTTCCTCCATGTTTTGTGGTTGTCCGAAAATTCACCATTAATGGTGTTCTTATATTGCCTTGTTCTAGCTTCATTCCAAGCTTTCATGGACTAGGAGGAGTCCTCTCTTGATATATATTCAAGCTCTCTTTCCATTCCAAGGTAAAACAATCATGTTAATACCTTAAGATAATATATGTAACTAGGGTTTATAATGAGATAAAGCTTAAAGCTTATATACTCATTTCAATGTTGGTATATTGTTTAGTTGTTGGCAAGGAACCAAATGCCTTACCGGTTTTACAAGGAAACAAGAAGGAAATTTGTGAGGAAAAGAGGTAAACAAGCTACCTCAATGTGGTTTAATGCCTTAGGAGAAATAAGCTTATGATGCTTGTTAAAACTACCTAAAGAGCAAATGGTAAATGAGCTAGTGAAATGCTCTCAAGGAGTTTATTAAAGGAATATGTATTGTTGGGTGTATTTGCAGGTCAAGGGCATTATTATGTGGGAAATTCAGTGTTTAAGGTTTATGCAATTTAAGGGCCTAAGAGCCATGCATTTAAGGGCCTAAGTGCCAAGCAATTTAAGTTATGCACTATATTGTGATGTAGTGCTTAATGTGTGAAGTTTGTGTATAAAATGTGTTTGATGGATTTTAGGTGTTCTTGGATGAAATAAGGTAGAAACCTAAGTGTTTGGATGTGGGTATATACTAGAGAAGCTATGGCCAAATTTGGGAAATGTGTAAGAAGTTCTAAGTATTGTAAGTGAGTTTTGGTGAACTAGGAAGGATTAAAGGTGAATGAATGTTTACTTGAGAAGAAAACATGTATTAAGGTGATTTAGAGTGATGCAAGGATTTAGGTGTTGTCTTGGAAGTTCTAGGAATTCAATGGGTGTTTTGTGAATGTATTAAAGTCTTGGAGGAGTTGTTTAAGGTTTAGGTAAGGTTGGTGTTCAAGGAACAAGTGATGTTTAGGTATGATGTAAAGGGAGATTTAGTTAGTAAGAAAATAATGCTTAAGAGATGATGTTAAGATGAGAAGAAAGTGTTTTGGGATAGTAGTTATAGTAGGTGAGAAACACCATTTAGGAACCTAGTACAAATGTTGAAAGTGTTAAGGAATTTTACAAGGAAATAAGTAAAGGCTTAAGGAGTTAGAAAATGAGTTTCATGGATGTTGTATGTGGATATAAGGTTACCAAATGTTGTTAGGAAGCATTAAAAGGCCTTAGGAGAAGTTTGGTGAAGAATTGGCAAAGTTTGGGTAAGATTAGGAGGCGACCGACCCAGGGGCCGACCCAGTTTTTGGGTCGGTCGAGCCTCTGTTAGATGTTAGAAAGTGTTCGGTAATGGTCCGACCCAAAAGGGTGGGTCGGACATGGGTCGGTCGGTCAGGTTTCAAAGGAAGGAAAATGTTCGCACATGGACCGACCCAGAATGGTGGGTCGGACGTGGGTCGGACGAGCATGAGTATAAGGAAGTAAAAGGGTTCTGTAATGGACCGACCCAGTTGTGGGTCGGACGGTGGGTCGGTCGGACCAAAAACATGGTTTAAGGTTATGAAATGATATGAGATGATGGGGATTGATAGGTAATGATGCCATAAGGTTGTTAAGGACATGTTAGGTGAGTTTAAATGGCAATTAGGGGGTTAAAAGTTGTATTAAAATGTGAGAGTAAAACAAGTTAAAAATGTTAAGTTATGTAACTAAGTTAACGGGGAAAAATTAAGCATTGACATTAAATAATCAAGCAAACCCCGATGTTAATGAAAACACATGTGATGTTAACAGTTGTTCGAGAATTTGCTCGAGGAACATAAGTGGACGTGGTAAAGTGGACCCCGGTGACAGGTATGGTTTTCTTGCAACCTGTGTCCTACCGGATTACACCGGCTTGTATGCCAATGTGTTTTTCTGTATGTTTGCCACGTTATGAGATAAATCATGAAACGAGTTTACAGTCGTTATTGTTATTGTATGTTTACGTGCCGATACCGGTAACCTCGAATGCGCTTGAAGGGCTAGTTAACCTCTATTAGGTAAACGTAGGAGAACGGTATCCGGCAACAACGTTTCCGACTTAAGGAACGTTCTAACCACGGCTATGCGTGAGTTGGTTATGTGATGTTTGTGCGTGATGTTTGTATGTGAATGTATGACTCTCTCCTCCCTTGTGTGCTTAACTCGGTTATGATACCGTATGGTGTGTGGTTGTGGTAGACTCCATAATGGATCTCTAACTACTTATTTATAAGTGTCTATGGGCTAATGGGGGGTGAGGAGTCCGGTTGTTTCCGGCCACGCGTGTGATAGATGGGAGTCGTTATCATATCCAGTTCGGCTCTCTTGGTGTATGTTTAGGTGGTATTCCAATTTGGTTTCAACCTTCCCTTAGCTTATCCAAAGCTAGTTTACTGACTCACGTCGGGCCATAGGGGCATACTGTGTTGTTTGGTGTGCTTGGGATCACTATATCCGACACACCTTGGGTTTAAGTCAACCGTTCAAATAACAGGATGGTGATGAGGTAATTAACGAGCTTGGTATGAGTTTGGCAACAATCTCTATGCTCATGGTATGGACTAACTATGATGGAAGGTTCCTTGTGAGAACCGAATTTATGATGTTATGTAATGTTATGGTGCTATGCAAATTCCCTTGCTATGCAAAGGTATATATATATACATATTGGATGTTTAGAATGATGGTGAGGTTATCATGTGTATGTAGAAACCAGAAAGGTTGTTATGTTTGTCATATAAGGAATGAGATAGGTTGTATGTTATGGAATGTGTGGATCATGGAAATGAATCCCAGTTTGAGACAAGAGGCGTTTAAGGATAACCCGATTGATGGGTACACGTCGTTCGTTAAGGAAGTAGCTCCGTTTAGAGGAGAGCCACTCTAGGGTTTAAGGAATCATTGGATGGTTGGTTAAGTGTGGATGTTTTGGTTATGGGTTGAGCCCATTGAGGCGAAATATTATGTGTTGTATGTTTATGGCTTGTATGCATGATTTAAATATAATCAACTGCATGCTAAGACGACAATTAGTTGTGCGTGGCCCGGTAGCATGCGGGCTGCGGGATTACCATACCAGCAAAGGTGCTGAGCCCCTTGGGGGCCACCCTTTCTCTCCTTTCTATTTCAGGTACAAGGAGCTGGAATCCGTTCGAGAGTAGGACGGGGCAGATGTTTACACATGGGTAGCCATTTAAATGGCGTGAGTATGATAGGCGTAGTAAGACCGAAGTTGTTATCGGCAGTAGTTTGTAAATACTCGGTACAGGGGAGTGTATGTATATAATAAGTGTTGAAGATGGAATGAAGATTGTATTGTGTAGTTGCTCGGGAATCTAGTCCATCAGACCGATACAAATGAACATGTATTAGCCTTGTTAGCCACGTGGGTGGTTAACGGCGTGTAACACCATTGGAATAAGAAATTTGATGAGTTAAGTTTCCGCTGCAGATTGTTATTATGTGTTTGTTGTTGGATGGGGTGTTACATTTAAGGAGCATTTTTCATGTGGCATGGCTAAATGATTTGTAATGGTCGGATTTTTATTGCTTAGGGATTCTTCCCGTCTTATCTCTTAGGGATTGCAAGGGGGTGCTTCTTTGTGAAAATTCCTTAAGGGACTTGTGAGACGTCTTCGGTAACCAACAATGAGAGTTGAGTGTTCTAAAATGAAAAGGCTACATGCCCAATTTTTTACTCCTCATCTCTTATACAAAAGTGAAACAACTACATAAATCTTTTTTTCCTTTTGTTTTCTCCTCAATGCCCATTCTTTAAAGAAGTTGTCCATGGTTAAAAAAAATTCAAGCCTAATACTTACAACTTTGAAGCACTCTAAATCATACCCCAAAACTCTAGAGTTTATTTTACCCTAAGCACACCCAAGCCACCACTAAGACAAGGTCCACACTCCTCAAAGGTTTTAACCACTTTTTGCTTCTTCTCTTATCCTACACTTCATAATAATATTTGTTAGTCTTGAACATTCTTACTTTCTTGGATGCTTGGCTTTGCTTGAGACAAGCAAAAAGGTAAGTGCGGGGTTGTGATGAGTGTCCAAATGATCATGTTCTGGGGGTGTATTTTATATGTTTTTTCAGCACTTTTCGTGCTCATTTCTCCACTTTAGCTAGCTTACCGATAGTTTGTGTTTTATCGGGGTTCACTATTGGAAAAAAAGAATAAACAACGCCCTTTTAAAAACGGTTATATTTGTAAATCATTTTTTTAGCATATTAAAGAACGATTATAAAGTAAGGCGTTGTATTTATGCTTTAGGCCGGACATTTTATAAAACGCTTCACTTAAGAAGCGTTCTTTATTGTATCGTGCCCAAAAACAAAAAACGCTTGGTAAATAAGCGTTCTTTATATAAGCGTTCTTTATATGTAACATATAAATAACGCTTCACCTAGAAAGCGTTTTTTATGTCTTTGGAACGCTCAGCATAAAGAATGCTTCACTTTAGAAGCGTTCTTTATGTTACTTACTCTCAGCATAAAAAACGCTTCTTAACTGAAGCGTTCTTTATGTTCCTGAATTACTAAATCTCTTTCCCAAAAAATTTAATCTCTCCCGTGCTCTCCGTTACAACCCCCTAGCTCTCGATCGACTGAGCTCACGAAATACCCCAGTACCATCCGCTACAGCCATCGCCACCACTACCGTCGCCGTCCGTGCCGCCGCTGTCACTTTCCGTCTCCCGCGCCTGCTAGCGCGTTGCTTTCTCCCGATATTACGCACGCATCTTCATTCTTTGATCATCGATCGATCTCTGCAACCCAAACTGGTGAAGGCCATATACATGCATGCATGTTGCCTCTGTTTCGGTAATTTAGCAAGTCTGCGAACAGGAACATATACATAATATATGCCCTACTCTTTCACTCTTATTAATTTTGCAACCTGCGATCGAACAGGAACATACATGCCTGTCGCCTCCCTTCACTGATCTGTAGTAATTTTACAACCCAACTGGCGAAAGGAACATCGATTTATGCTCTATCGCCTCTATTCTTGATTTTGCTAGAGGTAATTTTGTAAACCAAACTATCGATCAGGAACATATAAACATACTCTGTTTGGGATTAATGTGTTTATTAGGATTAAGTTTTTGGGATTAATTTTGCAAACCAATTAAACCGTCGCCTCTTGTACTATGTGCTGATTTTTGGTACTTGCTGGTTGTGTCCAAATGGACTTGGGATTAATGAGTTTATTAGGC
Organism: Limonium bicolor; assembly: GCA_023374045.1. NCBI lineage: Eukaryota > Viridiplantae > Streptophyta > Magnoliopsida > Caryophyllales > Plumbaginaceae > Limonium > Limonium bicolor. The sequence continues at coordinate 198,178,398 of CM041777.1, read as the reverse complement.
GAAAAATATAATATGTTTTGGCGTACAAATATAGCCACGTAGTTATAGCGAAATTTTGCAAAACCAAACTGTCGGTCAGAAACATACATGCTCTGTTTGGGATTAATGTGTTTATTAGGATTAAGTGTTTGGGATTAATTTTGCAAACCAAACTGTCGCCTCTTGTACTATGTGCTAATTTTTACATTTTGCTGGTTGTGTCCAAATGGACTTAGGATTAATGTGTTTATTAGGCGAGAAATATAATGCGTTTGGGCATACAAATATAGCCACGTAGTTATGGTAAAATTTGGTTAGAAATTAAATGGGGATTAAGTGTTGGACTATGGTTGATTAGTTAGGAAAATTATAGGAAGATGCATTTTGTTCGATCAAATATATTTTTGATAAAACGTTCTTAAGAAATGACTGAAATTCGTGTGTACTGTGGTTGATTATTTCTATTGTGGTGAAACCCTATATTTTTAGGGGGGATTCTGTCGGGCTTCCCAGAACATTTTGTCAAACTATTGAATTATTGGATTCGTAATGTAATTATTGTTGTGTACAAACTATCTCCAGGCATTGGTAGCACTTTTCATTGTCTCACACCTGATACGGGCCGGTTGAAGTCTAGCTCTCTCACATCAGGACTAAGTAGACTACTCACCATATTATGTTAGTTTATAATTTTTCTCTAATTACTTCTTAATTGTTTATATAGTGTTTCTTTGAATAGCTATTAAATATACTCGAACATAGTCACCCGTCCGAGATATACCTACTAGAGGTATATCTTGGATAATCCCCGTCGGGACTGTCCAATCACGTTTGATCTCACCTTCTAGGTAGTGAACAAGTTTATAAAAAACAGTTCATTTAAAATTTCGGTAGCATTTCCCTTTTGTTCTTCGAGTGTATACATTCATATATACACTAGAAGAACGGAAGGGAAATGCTGCCGAAATTTTCATTGAATTATTTTTTATAAACTTGTTCGCATGTGAGATTGAACGTGATTGGATGGGTTTAGGTTGTAAAATTTTTAAAAGTAACCGGACTAATATCTGCAAACATATGAACGATATCGATCAGCTGTTGAAATACCCCGAACTTAAATATGGTGATTATATTATCCTACTATAGTATTTAAGGGCCTAATAGTGCCAAAGTAATTTTTGGTAAGGAAAATAAATCCAAAGGAATGAGAAAAACGTTTAGAAAGCGGAAAACGCTAAAATGAGCGTTAAATAACCATAGGAGGTACGAGACCTCGGTTATAGTATCGTAAGGATTCTTAAGGCTTATTCATGCCTAATTAGTATACGGGAATGATTCCCGAAGAAAACGGATCCAAGAAATGTATTAAAACGCTAAAAGAGCTTTAGTGCACGTTTTTCGAGGAAACCCGAAAGCGTGACTGTAAGTGGTCAAACAGACCCGTAAAAATTATAATTCATTGAATAATAATTATTAAGCATTTATGGAAGCTTAATAACCAATAAAAATAAAGAAACGAGAAAATTCCGGAAAACGGGACTGGTTAGTGAATAGTATCAAAACCGGGTGAAATAACGAGCGCTTTCTGTAAAAGACGAAAAACGCTCCAGCTAGTATAACAGTGGGGGCCGATTTTTACTGGTATAAACAGCTCACTCTCACACACACATGTAACTAGCTAATTAAATAAGAAGAGTCAAAAGTAAAAAGTAGAAAAGGTACTTTAACCTTTTCTCTCACCTCTCATTCTCACTTTTCCCTCATCTCTCTCCTACCCTTCTCCTTCCCCATCGATTTTTGCCCCTCTCTCTCTTCTGGTTGGGCGATTTTGGAGCCCCAAAGGAAACCTCCATGGCAACTCCAACTTCATCCTCATGCTCCATCCACATGTAAGCTCCAAATCAAAAACAAAATACATATTTGAACTCCTCTCTTCAAGCTCTACATTTCTATCTTTTCAAAATCCGAAAATGAGCAACTTCATCTCCATGGGTTTTCCCCATTTGAAGAGAAAAGCACACCATTGTGAAGCTTGGAGTCTCCTCTTTCAAACAAGGTAAAAAGTTTCAAGAGAAAATCTCATTTTCCCCATTTTCTTGCCTTGGCCGATTTTGGCTACTTCTCTTACCTTGTTTTCCTTCTTGGTTTTGAACTCCATTTCAACCCTCCAATGGTGGAGTAACCCCCTTCTTGATTCAAGGGTGAGAATCCCTCTCAAAGACCCCCAAAGGTAAAACCCTAACTTGTACTCTAAGCCTTTTTATAGAATTAGAATTCTCTAAGGGTATAGAAGGGTAACTAAAATGCATTTTTATGTTCTTGGGTGTTGGGGTGGAGTTTGACAACTCCACTCCCATGTGACCGATTGGTACAAGAAAGAGAGGAAGGGAAGAATTGGAAAGGAGGAAAGGAAATTTAAGCTCAAGGTAAGAGCTCTTCTTAATGCTTAATTTTAAATGCATTAGTGTAATGGGAATGGGTAAACAAATAAAGAACCTCAACTATTGTATTGGTAATGTAGTTGTGGACGTTTGAGTACTAGTGAGTAAATGTGTGGATTTGTAGGCCTTAGAGCCAAATGAATGGTGTATGTATATTAGTAATGCTATTTGAGGAATAATGTTGTATTGGTATTGTAATTGAGGAAGCATTGGTGTATTAGGATTTCGTATGTGTGCTGGTAGGACCCTTGTTGGGTGTGGCTAGCTTTAGGTGGAATTTGAGGAGAGAATGTGTATTTGAGGATGTAAGGAAAAGTAGGTGAACTATGGCAAAATTTTGGTAGGAATTGAGCATTAAAGAATGACTTGGTGAAAGGGAGAACCAAGGTATGTATTGGGATTAGTAGAGATGTTTAGTAGCTATGGGATGGTAATTGTAGTGTGAGGATAAAGCATATAAAAATCTGTAGCAAGAAGTGATAAAAATGTATTGGAGAAGCTAGGAGAAATTGGTGTGCAGGATTTTGTAAGATGAGTGTTGGAACTTGGGTGTAGGAAGTGCAATGGCTTGGAAATAAATTGGCATGGTAAGGAGAGGTATTTAGAATGCTTGGAATGGTATTTCTTGAGGAAGTATGGGATGGGAGAATTGAATGGTAAAATCTGTAGCATAAGTGTAACAAAAACTGTTACATGTGTGGAAGATGAAGTAAGGAAATTGTGTAAGTTGTTTGAGGGATTTAGTAATGGATTTGGTGGATGAATTAAGATGATTTAGAGGGTTTAATTAGTGCTAAAACATGTGGGATTACATGTAGGAGGATTGGGGAAGAAATGGGTAAAGAAAGAAGTGGAAAACAAAATCTGTAGGCATGTTCTGGAACTGTCCGACCCAGAGGTTGGGTCGGACGGTGGGTCGGACAGACCCAGACTCCAGAATCGAAAGTTACTGGAATGGTCCGACCAGAGGTGTATGGGTCGGACGGAACAGTTCTGGGTCGGACGGGACACTTTCAGAAGACGGGAAAACTTACTGGAATGGTCCGACCCAGGGCTTGGGTCGGACGGTGGGTCGGACGGCCCTAACTTATAAAAAAAAAATAGTAACATAGTAATCATATGTATGTATGTTTGTAGGTAAGTACATGAATAAAGGACCTTAGTAATATACCATTAATGTGACAACAATGGTAAAGAAGTAAGTATGGGAGTAGGAAAACAAGTATGAAAAGTAATGAAGTAGGTTGAGAGTATGAGAACATTAAGTATACCGGGATAACGGGGTAAGTACGGGAATAGTAATTATTTGTGTATCGTAAGAGTATAGTATTAATAATCATGTTTGAAATATTATCAGTGGTAAAAGTACGAACCATGAAACAAGGGAACACATGGTAAATCTAAGTCCGGTGAAAGGTATGATTTCCTCATGCCCCGTATGCTAACCGAGTTACGTTGATTTGTATGTTGTATGCCGGCTAATCAAGACTAAAGCATGAAAATGGTTTATTGCCTTCATTGTATGTCTTGATGTATGTTGTGTGAGCTAACCTTTCCTGATCGATGGTGTGGCTTCATTTAGTGCGTAGTACGACTAATAGATGAGTTTTGTTGTGTAGAGGCTCGTAGTAAGAGCCATATTGTGAACCAATGGAAACGTAGCAACGCACTAAAGTATCGAATCAATAAACGATAACGCAACCCAACGAACTCACTAGAATGTGAGAGAGTGTACGGGAGTAATAACCTTCCGATAACGGTAGGAGAAACGAAATGAATAATCTACCAACAAAATGTGGAGGAAGTATATAAGTAACCTCTATTAGAGGAATTAATCTTGGTGCAAGACATGAACCATGAGAGTAGTAAAGATTGATGAGGGATCTCCAAACCCCTTAGTAATTAGTCGACCCATTATGAGAGGACCCGACTGATGTAAGTATGCCCCGAACGAGAGAGTATTCGATATGTTGGGGAAACCCTTAAATCTGAGGATACTAGACGGTGGTAATTCCCTAAGCTAACAGAGGTTATCGAGAGAGATACTCCTAGGCTAACCCATGAGGTTGTATTGTGCTCGGAGAGAAGAGTGTTGGGAATTCGTGTAGTCCGGTAGAACGGACATTTGAGTATTTGAGGAGCTAAGCGTATAGCCCTCGTATTGTAGGTCCGGTGGCGAGTCTTGAGTATGACTCCGCCCAGAGGCCAAAGTAATGAGTATTGCGTATGTATGAGTAAGGTAATGAGTATCGAGTAAGAAGCAAGTATGAGTATGTAAGGAGTACCGAGTATTGAGTACGTATGAGTAAGTATCGAGTATTGAGTATGTAAGAGTAAGTATGGAGAATCGAGTAGTGAGTATGCACTAGTATAGTAATTAGCACAGAGTAAGGATCATGTACGAGTAAGTTATTGAACACGGAATGATGAGTATGCAAGAGTAACGAGTAAGTAGGAGTAGAGTAATGAATATCGAACACAGTACGAAAAGTAATGAATGTATAACAAATACGAATGGTTGACTATTGAATTGTCTTTCTTAGTAAGTAATGCACTTGAGTGTTTATGTAGGTATCTTTGATGTATTGTGTAGTATGAGTATGTATGTATGCAAATAAAATGAACTCCATGTATATCCGACCCAAAGTAGTCGGCGTACCGCGGTTAGCACGCGGTATATGCGGATTTCATATGCAGCGTAAGCTGACCCCCTCGGGGGACCCTTTTTAGTGTGCAGGTACAGAAGCTGTTCACCGTTCGAGAGAGTAGGACGGGGACTGCTACGTAAGCATGGGTAGTTGTATAGTAGGGATCGGTACTTGTATTGTAATGCGGATTTGGAAGCTTAAACTGTATCGGTAATTTGAGGACTGTAGTATACTCGGTATAGTATTGTATTGGAGTTATAATTGGATTATGGATGAGTATGCAATGGGAAGTATTGTATGGTGTAGAGTACTCGGTATATTCATAATCATCAGACCGATAGTATGTAGTATTGTAATCCGCCTTGTTAGTCACGTGGGTGACTAACGGCATTGTACACCCGCCGTTGAGTAAGTAATATCCGCTGCGGAGGTAAGTATTTGTACAGTAATGACGGTTTTAGCGGTAGGGGTGTTACAAAAAGTGGTATCAGAGCGAAGTATTGCTCTGATGGATGAGATACCGAGTTAGGAAAATACCGAGTTAGGAATTAGAGTCTTAGGGCTAAGGGTTGAGTGTTAGCGTGAGAGGTACGCTAGATAGGAACTTCCGCGTGAACCGGAAACCTACAACAACCATACCCCGCCCTCCGCAACCCACGGTATTAAGATGGAAATAATGCCAGAGAGATGGAAAGACCTCTCACACTCGGGTAATACCCGATCTGGTAGTTGCAAGTAAACCTTATTAGAAAAAGAACCTGTCTTACGGTAGAGTCCGAGAACAGGAAGTCCCGAAGACGGTTCCCGTTAAATGACAAGGACCGCACTTAATGGCGGAGAAATGAAGATCCTAAACACAAGGATAATGGAATTTATGGCGCCATGGGGCGACATGCTTCGCAGTCGCGAGAACCGTGTGTAGCCAGCAAGAAGAGAAGCACAATCGCGCAATGAAGCAAGGAAGATAGAGTAACGAACCCTAGGCGAGAGAGTCTACGGACTGTAATGCTTGATAGTACCAACAACGGTATAAAAACCGACTAAGGAATTAGTCGAGGTTGGATTAATACCAAACCTACACGCCGAGAGGCCATAATAACCGAACAACATACTTCAGACAACTATGAAAGAATTCATAACACAGATACCAATAGGACCACAACATGGTTCCTAAGGATAAGTCAAGTCTCGTTAACCACACTGAAGGTGTGAGACACCCGGATGGACGACAACCATGTCAAGTACTCTGAAGGAAGATCTAATAAGACCACCAATTATGGATGGAAACGATACCATAACCGGTATACGTTAACCGAAAAACAACCTACCCGCGCACTTGCCTAGGGCAAGTGCAGCAACTACAGGATGGTTGGAATACTTTTAATAACCCGCAACTACTTGTCAAAGTACCGCTACGACGAATGGATCAAAGATAGGATCACCAATCCTAAGTATTTAAATAACGAAACCTTGGAAAGGCCTAACGGCCCGACCATTGTATTAAGAGTGTACCAGGCAGCGAGAAGCTGGACTTGGTCAAGACCTCAATCATGGCAACGCCACGAAGAATTCCTTTTAACACCGAACTGTTATTTCAAAACCCAAATTTTTCTTCAAAATCACAAACTCTTCTTTTAAACCTTGGATTTTTAAAACCAAACAGACGGAATTACGGTGAGTATCATAGAATGATACAAGAGGAGTGACAATAGAATACTTCACCTAGGCGTGTGACGAACACTACGAGTGTACCGAAATACGGGATGTGGGACGACCGCACTCCGAAGGAGCCTGCGGGCCTGACAGATAGTTAGGTAAGTGGTAACGTGCCAAGACGGTACCCCACGTATGTATACACGTAGTGTACGAAACATGGGAAGTAGTCAACTCTGTTCTACGGACCATAAGTAAATTTAAAACAGAACAACTGGTTACCTCAACCGAACAAGGGAAACTCAGATAAGCTACGAGCTAAGGAGTCAAGAACCTACTACAGGAGGATGAGTAAGAGTTGAAAGTGCAAGAAGCACTAACAACGGGATAAGACATTGGATATGTCACGAAGATATCTAAGTAAGGTAAATACCTATCATTAACACATCAGTGTTCAATGAACGGGATAGAACTCCCAGAACAACTACCACAAACACACAGGGTGAGATTATAAGGTACCAGAAATACCATTCATCACCGGAAGGGATATCAAATCCGTTATAACATAAGGGAAAACACCAATGGTCTACCCTAAGAATGGGAGACGTTACAACCCCTAACGGGATAACTCAAATCCAGAACCGCAAGGTAGGACAACAAACTGAAAATACTCATACATGGCAGATGCTACCGTATAATCAGTAATACCCGGGAGCAATCCATAAAGGGTACCAAGTCAAAACAGTCAAACAAATGTTGTGATAAGAATACCACAATTGGGACGAACATTCGGTTAGAACACCGAAGGGATCCCACTTGACAGGGGATACCCCAAATTAAGAAATGGTATCAATCAATACCAGGAAACAAAAGGGTCTCCAACCTACGGAAGCGTGATGCGACGATCTTATCATGGAGCCCAGTATCACCTTAAGCCATTCTTTGGCATATGGAGAAGTAACCACTTTGGAACAGCCTATGATGAGCAGAGTTCTAGGCAATATGGATAATATGCTATGAAACTATTACATTACAGAGTTCAACGGTTACAAACCAGTTGTGGACCACGTGGAAAGTGGTCAAGGAAGACACCAATAAAGTTTAATGATCAACAAGCAAAGATACCCCTCATAAATATGAGACCGCAGGAACGGTGAACACATGGATCCCAAGAAGGGGATACCATCAGTAACTGTTGGGAAATATATTCCTTTTCAGAATACTATGTAGTCAATAGAGCATACGATTATTGCCAAGTAACGTGAAATAAGCTTCAACAGCAACTGTCGACAACCAAGGGATAACCAGTTATAAAACCAATGATGCTCAGGGAGCTCAGAAGAATAAAGGAATACCATATTCGGTATTGCCAAATACATGGGAAACCATTGTATAAATGCATGAGCTGAAGCTAGAAATAGTGGATGCCATGTAAACCAGTACTATGGAATCTGTAAGAACATGGTACACAACAGGCGACCAATGTATATGAGTAATCACTAATGCTATGGAAATTGTTAATTCGAGATAGCGGACAGACCGGGCAACAAGCCAGGAGTCCGCATGAAATGATGAAACACCACCTGAAGGAGTAGCAATAATTCCTATTACGATCTCATAAGAGAGTTACTGCCAAGAGTTTACGCCTCTGCACTCTGTACGACTGAGTGTTTTGGTATTGCACTTGTGCAGTTAATGATCGAGTGAGATAGCTAGGAATATGAGGAAATGTAAATCGTGGTAAATCCTTCCTTTCACCAGTAAACATGGCATAAGCCAGTCAAGCAAGAGCTTAGAAACAAACCGTGCGGCCTAAGGCAAGACCGAAGAGTGGTGAAACACACCAACAATCACAAGATGTGAATTCCATTTGAATAAAAGCGAAAGGAGACTTAAGAAAGTCACAAGGACCGACGCATGGAAAATGCAAGGTCATACAAGTAAAGAACACTTGTAATGAACCAGAGAAACTGGTGTAGCTTAGAAGCTACTAACGACAGAGGAAGCACTACAACTAAGTAGTGACTTAACCTCAACCGACAATAAGTCGGAGAAACCAAGTGAATGATCACTACAAACACAACAGTATGTATATACATTGCCAGAGAGCTGGTTATGAATCGACAACTCACCGAATTCGAGCATGGTAAGAGAACACCACACTTGGTCAATAAACCCTATTTCCGCAATAAGAAGGAAAAAGGTGTTGTATAACACGTTCAAGATAACAAGAAGGGCGAATAACCCAAGTTATCAGGGTCACGCAGCAGAAGCGAGTGGACCCAGAATTCTAAGCGAAATACACCTAGTGAATAAAAGGCTAATCACCAATACCCCAAAGCCATTTAGGCTAGAACCGAATCCGGTTAAGAGTTGAATAACTCCGATGGAAATTCTTGATGCAGGGACTAACCGATAGTACGGTTAAGACCCGTTGATCAAGGAACATTGTATAATAGACCGCATGGAAACTGAACCACTCCATGACGGCTGAATGCCTTCGACCAATGTCCAATGTTGACACATGGTAGATTACGTGGGCGTAATCCCTTTTAAGGGGGGTAGAGCGAAAACCGCGAAATGTATGTTTTACGTGATAGGTGCGTAAACTACAATGCGCATAGCACAAGAGAATTCGTTTTGATGGTTGATACTTATGTTACATAAACATTTGTATTCACTCATCGTGTAATTATGGTAATTTGGGAAGTAAGTATAGGAAAAGGAGTAGAGAAACTCCAGGGTAATGAGAAACCCGATTGGTAATAGTATGAAGAATGAGTATGTATGGGAGACTTGAGGAGTATAAATCGGTACGGAACCGATGTATGCAATGAGTATAAATCGGTATACAACCGACGTATGTAATGAGTATGAATCGGTGTGCAATCGATGTATTTTATGAGTATAAATTGGAGTATAGCAAATTAATGGGATATCATACCCCTGAATTCCTAAAGTATAGCAGTTGGAGAAGATGTAGCAATAATTGACGAAATGATTAGTAAGTAAGTAAGTGAATCACATGAATTGGAAAATGTATGTGTATGATTATGAGTAGCAAGATTAAAAAGATAGAAAACGAAATAATGTTTGACAATCTGTCTGTTTGTATCGAGGTGGGAAGTGGAACTTGATTTGCTAGCGATCAAGGGAAGCCGAACACAAATTGGAGTGGAAGGATAGTTCAACACCAATGCTGATCACATTGGAGTTGAAGGACTCTGGAAGCTCCCTTAAGTGGCCACAATAATAACACTAGTAATAGGAATGATCATCATAAATTGAAATTGGGAGATGAATGCAAGGTTTTCAAAATGAATTTTCAAAACTAATTTGGTACAACGTTTTCTTCAAACTCGAGAATGAGGATCGTTTTTTAAAACCGCTCCCACGGGCGCTAGTGGATCTTCCATGCCTAGGCACGGGTATCCGGTCGAAACCATAGGAGGTGAAGCTAGTTTTGAGTCTTGGAAGTGTAGAGTAGTTTGAAACCACTACACCGGGTGTATGGTAACAGTGTGTGTTTTTGTATTTTTCCAAGGGCACTGGGGCAGTGTAGTCCCGAGTAAGTATGAGTAAGTATGAGTAAAGTATGAGTAAGTAAGTATGAGTAAGTGCCTGAGGATCTCTATATGTGCAAATGAATTTGATCAGAACCAAAGGACCGTAGAGCCAGAAAGCGTAAGTGCTCAAGTCATGACGGCCGTGAACCAGAAAGCGTAAGTGTTCAAACGTGACCGGTACCTGAGGGATCACTCGCCATTGGGGAGGATTGTACCTAATTGTCTTCGGATGGACCCCCTTGGAGAGAAGTAAAACGGATATTTTTGATTGCTATGCATGCAGTGACATGCTGTTTGGGTGCGTAGTATGCATCATGTCAGACATTCGGAGTTTGACAAGATATATGTATAGGTTACAACCTTAGCATAGAGTATGTATACAAGTAGCAATATTAGATTCACCAACTTTGAGGGCAAAGTTCTTTAAGGGGGGTAGATTGAAATACCCCGAACTTAAATATGGTGATTATATTATCCTACTAGTATTTAAGGGCCTAATAGTGCCTAAGTAATTTTTGGTAAAGAAAATAAATCCAAAGGAATGAGAAAAACGCTTAGAAAGCGGAAAACGCTAAAATGAGCGTTAAATAACCATAGGAGGTACGAGACCTCGGTTATAGTATCGTAAGGATTCTTAAGGCTTATTCATGCCTAATTAGTATACGGGAACGATTCCCGAAGAAAACGGATCCAAGAAATGTATTAAAACGCTAAAAGAGCTTTAGCGCACGTTTTTCGAGGAAACCCGAAAGCGTGACTGTAGTGGTCAAACAGACCCGTAAAAATTATAATTCATTGAATAATAATTATTAAGCATTTATGGAAGCTTAATAACAAAAAAAATAAAGAAACGAGAAAATTCCGGAAAACGGGCCCGATTAGTGAATAGTATCAAAACCGGGTGAAATAACGAGCGCTTTCTGTAAAAGACGAAAAACTCCAGCTAGTATAACAGTGGGGGCCGATTTTTACTGGTATAAACAGCTCACTCTCACACACACATGTAACTAGCTAATTAAATAAGAAGTCAAAAGTAAAAAGTAGAAGAAAAGTACTTTAACCTTTTCTCTCACCTCTCATTCTCACTTTTCCCTCATCTCTCTCCTACCCTTCTCCTTCCCCATCGATTTTTGCCCCTCTCTCTCTTCTGGTTGGGCGATTTTGGAGCCCCAAAGGAAACCTCCATGGCAACTCCAACTTCATCCTCATGCTCCATCCACATGTAAGCTCCAAATCAAAAACAAAATACATATTTGAACTCCTCTCTTCAAGCTCTACATTTCTATCTTTTCAAAATCCAAAAATGAGCAACTTCATCTCCATGGGTTTTCCCCATTTGAAGAGAAAAGCACACCATTGTGAAGCTTGGAGTCTCCTCTTTCAAACAAGGTAAACAGTTTCAAGAGAAAATCTCATTTTCCCCATTTTCTTGCCTTGGCCGATTTTGGCTACTTCTCTTACCTTGTTTTCCTTCTTGGTTTTGAACTCCATTTCAACCCTCCAATGGTGGAGTAACCCCCTTCTTGATTCAAGGGTGAGAATCCCTCTCAAAGACCCCCAAAGGTAAAACCCTAACTTGTACTCTAAGCCTTTTTATAGAATTAGAATTCTATAAGGGTTTAGAAGGGTAACTAAAATGCATTTTTGTGTTTTTGGGTGTTGGGGTGGAGTTTGACAACTCCACTCCCATGTGACCGATTGGTACAAGAAAGAGAGGAAGGGAAGAATTGGAAAGGAGGAAGGAATTTAAGCTCAAGGTAAGAGCTCTTCTTAATGCTTAATTTAAATGCATTAGTGTAATGGGAATGGGTAAACAAATAAAGAACCTCAACTATTGTATTGGTAATGTAGTTGTGGACGTTTGAGTACTAGTGAGTAAATGTGTGGATTTGTAGGCCTTAGAGCCAAATGAATGGTGTATGTATATTAGTAATGCTATTTGAGGAATAATGTTGTATTGGTATTGTAATTGAGGAAGCATTGGTGTATTAGGATTTCGTATGTGTGCTGGTAGGACCCTTGTTGGGTGTGGCTAGCTTTAGGTGGAATTTGAGGAGAGAATGTGTATTTGAGGATGTAAGGAAAAGTAGTGAACTATGGCAAAATTTTGGTAGGAATTGAGCATTAAAGAATGACTTGGTGAAAGGGAGAACCAAGGTATGTATTGGGATTAGTAGAGATGTTTAGTAGCTGTGGGATGGTAATTGTAGTGTGAGGATAAAGCATATAAAAATCTGTAGCAAGAAGTGATAAAAATGTATTGGAGAGCTAGGAGAAATTGGTGTGCAGGATTTTGTAAGATGAGTGTTGGAACTTGGGTGTAGGAAGGGAAATGGCTTGGAAATAAATTGGCATGGTAAGGAGAGGTATTTAGAATGCTTGGAATGGTATTGCTTGAGGAAGTATGGGATGGGAGAATTGAATGGTAAAATCTGTAGCATAAGTGTAACAAAAACTGTTACATGTGTGGAAGATGAAGTAAGGAAATTGTGTAAGTTGTTTGAGGGATTTAGTAATGGATTTGGTGGATGAATTAAGATGATTTAGAGGGTTTAATTAGTGCTAAAACATGTGGGATTACATGTAGGCGGATTGGGGAAGAAATGGGTAAAGAAAGAAGTGGAAAACAAAATCTGTAGGCATGTTCTGGAACTGTCCGACCCAGAGGTTGGGTCGGACGGTGGGTCGGACAGACCCAGACTCCGGAATCGAAAGTTACTGGAATGGTCCGACCTAGAGGTGTATGGGTCGGACGGAACAGTTCTGGGTCGGACGGGACACTTTCAGAAGACGGGAAAACTTACTGGAATGGTCCGACCCAGGGCTTGGGTCGGACGGTGGGTCGGACGGCCCTAACTTATAAAAAAAATAGTAACATAGTAATCATATGTATGTATGTATGTAGTAAGTACATGAATAAAGAACCTTAGTAATATACCATTAATGTGACAACAATGGTAAAGAAGTAGTATGGGAGTAGGAAAACAAGTATGAAAAGTAATGAAGTAGGTTGAGAGTATGAGAACATTAGTATACCGGGATAACGGGGTAAGTACGGGAATAGTAATTATTTGTGTATCGTAGAGTATAGTATTAATAATCATGTTTTGAAATATTATCAGTGGTACAAGTACGAACCATGAAAAGGGAACACATGGTAAATCTAACTCCGGTGAAAGGTATGATTTCCTCATGCCCCGTATGCTAACCGAGTTACGTTGATTTGTATGTTGTATGCCGGCTAATCAAGACTAAAGCATGAAATGGTTTATTGCCTTCATTGTATGTCTTGATGTATGTTGTGTGAGCTAACCTTTCCTGATCGATGGTGTGGCTTCATTTAGTGCGTAGTACGACTAATAGATGAGTTTTGTTGTGTAGAGGCTCGTAGTAAGAGCCATATTGTGAACCAATGGAAACGTAGCAACGCACTAAAGTTCGAATCATAAATGATAACGCAACCCAACGAACTCACTAGAATGTGAGAGAGTGTACGGGAGTAATAACCTTCCGATAACGGTAGGAGAAACGAATGAATAATCTACCAACAAAATGTGGAGGAAGTATAGTAACCTCTATTAGAGGAATTAATCTTGGTGCAAGACATGAACCATGAGAGTAGTAAAGATTGATGAGGGATCTCCAAACCCCTAGTAATTAGTCGACCCATTATGAGAGGACCCGACTGATGTAAGTATGCCCCGAACGAGAGAGTATTCGATATGTTGGGGAAACCCTTAAATCTAGGATACTAGACGGTGGTAATTCCCTAAGCTAACAGAGGTTATCGAGAGAGATACTCCTAGGCTAACCATGAGGTTGTTTGTGCTCTGAGAGAAGAGTGTTGGGAATTCGTGTAGTCCGGTAGAACGGACATTTGAGTATTTGAGGAGCTAAGCGTATAGCCCTCGTATTGTAGGTCCGGTGGCGAGTCTTGAGTATGACTCCGCCCAGAGGCCAAAGTATGAGTATTGCGTATGTATGAGTAAGGTAATGAGTATCGAGTAAGAGCAAGTATGAGTATGTAAGGAGTACCGAGTATTGAGTACGTATGAGTAAGTATCGAGTATTGAGTATGTAAGAGTAAGTATGGAGAATCGAGTAGTGAGTATGCACTAGTATAGTAATGAGCACAGAGTAAGGATCGTGTACGAGTAAGGTATTGAACACGGAATGATGAGTATGCAAGAGTAAGGAGTAAGTAGGAGTAGAGTAATGAATATCAAACACAGTACGAAAAGTAATGAATGTATAACAAATACGAATGGTTGACTATTGAATTGTCTTTCTTAGTAAGTAATGCACTTTGAGTGTTTATGTAGGTATCTTTGATGTATTGTGTAGTATGAGTATGTATGTATGCATGTAAAATGAACTCCATGTATATCCGACCCAAATAGTCGGCGTACCGCGGTTAGGACGCGTATATGCGGATTTCATATGCAGCGTAAGCTGACCCCCTCGGGGACCCTTTTTAGTGTGCAGGTACCGAAGCTGTTCACCGTTCGAGAGAGTAGACGGGGACTGCTACGTAAGCATGGGTAGTTGTATAGTAGGGATCGGTACTTGTATTGTAATGCGGATTTGGAAGCTTAAACTGTATCGGTAATTTGAGACTGTAGTAATACTCGGTAAGTATTGTTTGGAGTTATAATTGGATTATGATGAGTATGCAATGGGAAGTATTGGTATGGGTGTAGAGTACTCGGTATAATTCATAATCATCAGACCGATAGTATGTAGTATTGTAATCCGCCTTGTTAGTCACGTGGGTGACTAACGGCATTGTACACCCGCTGTTGAGTAAGTAATATCCGCTGCGGAGGTAAGTATTTGTACAGTAATGACGGTTTTAGCGGCGGGGGTGTTACAGCTGTAAAGTAATACATCGATCTTACAGAAAGAGATGGAGCGTTCAAAGATGTAGAATGACAGACTTGATAACGATTACCTACAAGGGGTCTATAGATTCTGTAAGATCCTTGTCAACAATCTTCAACCGAGGGATAAGGGATATATTTTGTGTCCAAGCATCGACTGCAAAAATGACTTCAAGTACAGATATATTGAGAAAATTAAGGATCATTTGATTCGCCGTGGGTTTACGAAAGATTACGAAGACATAGCATTATGGCATGGTCAGCATGCAGTGGATGTGTTTGACTATGCTATAGAAGCTTCAGTAGAACAATCAGAACTGGACGGCACTGAAACCTTTGGGGATGATACTGAAAACTTTGGGTATGATGACAACTGCACGATTAACGACGAGGTAGAAGATGCGAACCTTGACACACTATTGGAAGATGTAGAACAATACTTTACCAACAAACCGATTACACATGAAAACTTTATGCAGTCATGTAAAGAACCACTGTACACTGGATGTGATGCACTGACAATGAACAAATTAAGTGTGACCGTGAAACTATTTAATGTCAAATCGAAACACGGATGGAGTGATGTAAGTTTCATGGAACTATTGCAAATTATTAAGGAGATACTACCAGCGGACAATGTCATACCTACAACTACTTATGAGGCGAAGAAGTTAATGTGTCCAATGGGTATGGAACGTTGCTAAACATTAAAGGGAAACAAAGATCATTTAAAGGGAGAAAAGATTTAGTAGAGTTGGGCATACGAAAAGAGCTCCACCCGCAACAAATAGGAACCCGTATCTTCCTGTCTCCCGCATGTCACACTCTATCCAAAGAGGAGAAAAAGAGTTTTTGCAGTGCCCTTTCTGACATCAAAGTACCATCAGGGTACTCTTCCAACGTACGAAGTTTGGTGTCCATGTCTGAACTCAAGCTAGTAGTGATGAAATCTCATGACTACCATGTTTTGATGCAATATTTGCTTCCCATTGCAATTCGTGGGATTCTCCCACATGATGTCAGGAAAACCATTACAAATTTGTCTGTGTTTTTCAATGGAGTTGCTGCCAAAGTTCTAGATGTGCAGACACTGGACAAGTTGCAAGCTGAACTAATTGTCACCATGTGCCAGTTGGAGATGTATTTTCCACCTTCATTTTTTTATATTATGGTGCATCTGCTTGATCATTTAGTAAGGGAGATCAAGGAGTATGGCCCATTATATCTCAAGTATATGTATCCATTCGAAAGATACATGGTGTGCTTAAAAAAAAAAAACCATAGACATCCAAAGGGGCATTGTTGAAGGATATGTAACTGAGGAAGTGATTGACTTTTGCACCCACTACTTAGAAGGTGTGGACCACATAGGACTTCCGAGATCAAGACATGAGGGCAAGTTACAGGGTGTAGGAATAATTGGGAAAAAAATGGTAAGGCCTGATTTTGGTGCATTGTATAAAGCACATCTAACCGTGTTGAGCCATGTCGAAGATGTTGAACCGTACTTCGCGTCACACTTAAGCGCTCTCAAAGCACACATCCGTCAATGAGTGATGTGAGATTAAAGAAGGAACATAATGCTACATTCGTTACATGTTTTAAAGAAAAAGTTATGCATGAAGATCAGACAATGTGACTGAAATGGTTGTTATTAGCGCTCGGTCCGAATCTTGATGTTTTACGCCCTTGCACCCACTCCCGCCCCTGCGCCCTCTCAGGTTTCGGTTTCTTACACCGTACCTGCACCTTCTGATCCATTCTCATATCCCATGCTTTAGGTATGTGAATTTTAGTGTTTTGTCATTATTCATTTTTTCAATTAATCAAAAGTATGCATGTTGCAATGTATGAATCTAATTGTTTGTGTTCGTTTATTAGGGAACCAAAAAGTGTCGTCTTCTGCAGATCAATGAACATGGCACCT
The DNA here is from genome assembly GCA_023374045.1 of Limonium bicolor. NCBI lineage: Eukaryota > Viridiplantae > Streptophyta > Magnoliopsida > Caryophyllales > Plumbaginaceae > Limonium > Limonium bicolor. Next base: position 198,161,304 of record CM041777.1, on the reverse strand, counting down.
CTCAGGTTGCATTAGGCACAATTCTACATACTGATTCGAAGTCGCAGTGTCATTTTAAGCGGGTTCTGGCCTGGTACGTCCGTGTGTTCGTAGACAGTGTCGTTCAAGGTTGTGATCACATTCCACTACCGATAGAGTGGAATGATTGGAGCACTATCATTGAAGCACGTGGCTCACAAGTACCGTGGCCTTGCCATCTGGTGGATTTATCTGATATGGTAAGTAAAAGAACTTAAATTTAATTACTAATTACCATATCATTAAATGCAGTTTTTGGAATAGTTTTCTAACGTATAATAACTTGTCATTTCTTAGACCCCTATTCCTATTGCTAACAAAGGTAAGCAAGTCAGTGCGCCGAAAGGAAAGGGACCATCGGGTCAGCAGGATGACTACATCAGTCCAATTCGGCACAAATTCATTATTCATGAAAAAGTGGTGAAGTCACTGGGAAGGCGTCAGCAGCTCTTATATAACACGATACTGGGGAAGGGTGATGGTTTCATTGACTTCATCCTTAAGGTTCCGGCGTATTTGTTCCACAACGAAGATATCACGTACATGGTGATCAGTCTTAGTGATGTCAAGGAGCCGATGCTTGGTGATATGTTGAACATCTCGATGATTCAAGCCTACTGCTTGTAACTGCTTATAAATATTACATTTTTCTCTCTCAAAGTTAATAGTGAGTTTTACGTATAATTTTAATTTAATTCCTTTGTCATCAAAGGCCCTTACTATTGAGGCTGATGTCAAAGAAAATGGGAAATTCAGTCACCTTCCTATGTCCACAAATCATGTCTGCTGATGAAGCTATGAGGGACGGTGTTACGTGTCAGAACCATATGCGCACTACCATAATTGCGGCGGTTAGAAGGGGTAGCCGATATGTGTTTATACCATATCATCAGATGTAAGCGTGCTTAACCAACCTTATGCTTTTGTCTTTATTGTTTTATGTTAACTCATATTTCGAAGCTGAAGTTGATTTGTTGTTGTTTGAACTTGTAGCAATCACTGGTTGTTGTTTGTGGTGTGTACTTACACGTCAACCTGTTTAGTGATTGACCCTATTGAAGGATATAGGAGAAACATCTCCACTTCTATGCTGCTGAAAGAGTAAGTAAATTGTGCATATTTTCTTTTCAAAAATAAAATTTTATGCTTTTTTTAATTACTTGTCACTTAAATGCTTGTTTAATTAATTTTAGTGGTTATAGAGATGGTATGACCAGTGTCCATGCTATGAATTTTTCTTTGGATATGAAGTATATTCAAAAGGTAAAAAAACATTCTATTTACTCATTCATACTTAAATATATTTTGTATATTAGTGTGTATATATAATAATATAATTTTATTGAAAATAGTGTCCTAGGAAACCGGATAGCAGCAGTAGTGGATATTTTGTGATGCGATACATGTACGACATCGTGGCCAATATCGAGTCCATCAACGATCTAGTTCAAGTACGTATTATAAGTTTTATGTTTGAATTGGTAATTTAACTGTTTGTGCATGTTTGGATAAGTTTAAATGGTCTACTTGCTTTTATATTTCTCACGCGCAGATTGTTGATTTCTTCGCAAAACAAGGAGCTACTTATTCACTGACCGATCTAGAGTTTGTCAAGGAGTACATGTGCTCTTACTGGTTGAAAGCAATGAATGATGGTCAGCAGAGTCATGAGTTGCTGTAGCTATCTTTTCTTTTTTGAAGTTGTCTGAACTGAACCATTTGCACCTGTAATGTATAATTGTCAAGTACACTTGCATTGTGTTGAAAAATGCAGTTTGTTGCATTATCAAATTTCTCCTGGTTGTAGAGTACAACTGTAATGGCTTCCAACTGTTGGATTTTAATTGTAAATTTTGGCTGTTGCAGTGGTACTAATACTGGCTGATCTGTTGCAATTGGGATTGATGTGTTGTAATTGTGTAAATTAATTTGTAGATTTCGTGTTACAGTTTGTTGTAATGGCTTCTGATGTGTTGAAAATAATGCAGTTGTCGCATTATCAATATGTGATATCTGTAGCATTTGTGTGGAATAGAGATTTCTGAAGAAAAAAAATAAAAAAAGGAAAACATAAAGAATGCTTATCCATATAAGCGTTCTTTAAACTCTCCCGCCAACCATCATAAGAAACGTTTATATGTGATAAGCGTTGTTTTTGGCTGAGCATAATGAACGCTTGTTAGACTAAAGCATTATTTATGTTCCCATCGTTCTCGCATTATAAAAAACGCTTTGCAAATAAGTGTTCTTTAAAGCTAGTATAAAGAACGCTTTGCAAGCGTCATTTAAAATGTTTAATCATTTGCGTCGCTCGAATAAACTACGCTTTACAAACGTTCTATATGGAAAATTTAAGCATTTTTTAATCTTTTTTTCCAGCATTGGTTTTACACGATTATTGCTTATACAAAAAGAATAACATTGCTTGGATCAAAATAGACAAAGAGAGGAATGCATGGGCGCGAACGGATCCAAAATCGGAGCTAAAACGAAGAAGATAGAGCGTTCTGGAGCCGACCTCCCTAGACGACCTCACCATGCTGGTCTGCCGAAGTTGAGTTTTGGCATCTGCATACGACCTCCTTGGTGGGTTGGTTGGCACAAAAATTGGCCCAAATCATGCTTTTTAAAGGGGAAAAGAAGAGGAAAGAGAGGGAGGGGAGCTATATACCGAAACCGACAGGAAAAGAAGAGGGAATAAGAAGAATAAAAAGAAAGGAAAAGGAAAAGAAGAAGAAAAGGAGGAAATGGTCATTCCTTTGAAGCTCTTCTTCAACCTGCCATGGATAATTCTTCTCCCTTCTCTCCTTTTTGAGCTTTAATGGTTGTGAAAGCTTGGTATGAGGATTTTTCCCAAAATCCCTAAAACTTTATTGTTGAACCTTGAACTTATTTTATGCTTTATTTTAGTTCTCGAGGTTAATGAAGATGATTATTAAGTGATTATGGCTCTTAAGCTTGTCTTTATCAAATTTGGGTATTTGCTTAGGGGTTACTCTATTAATTGCCATTTTACTTAATTGGTTGAATTAATGTGACCAATTAGTTTAGCATTAGTGTAGATTACTATGGACGGGCTTACAAAAAGTAGAAACCTATACCGTTGGGGACTAAAACAATGTACTCAAAAATTTGTAAGCCGCGGTTAGAGCACATTGCAACTGAGGGGGAACAAGAGCTTAGTGTTGTCGATTGACCCAGGGTTTAGCTAATTGAGAAGTCCTTATTAAAAGGTAAGATTAGTAGACCACGATTTGGTTATTTATCATTTAAGTGTTCCCGTTGTTAGCTATAAGTTCAAGGGTCGACAATCTGTAGTAAGGGAATGATGGTGTAAATATCAATCGCGGGCTATATCTATCCTAGTTTTAGATTAGTTTTATTGTTTTTCCTTCATTCCAATTATCAGACCAAAACCCCCAAATTTACATTTATGCACTTATGTTAATATTCTTGCACATTTTCTAAGCTTATAATTAGCTAGATAGTTGCGAAGTCCATGTGGATATGACCTTGTTGAACTACAATGACTAGTTTCAGTGCCCATTAGTTTGTAATTTATATTCATTTATACTTCGGACAATAATAAGCCAAGGATTAACTTTGTTAGTCCTTTAGATACTAGAATTCTCACTCTTCCATGTTGGGCACTAGAAGAGATGAATTCCTATTTCGATCGCAATAAATCACGGAATAGGAAATGTGAAACTCTGTTAGGCATGGTAGCTATTGCAAATCAAAAGTTATAGCTTCAAACTTAGGCTAATCCTACTTGGTATACCGGGAAGGCAAAAGTGAATCAAATGATGCAGAAGAACCACTTAGACAAATGTGATTTGTGATATAAACCCGAGAAACCTACTCAGTCTAAGACGTTGAAGATTAAGGATGAAACTGTGAAATCTAAGCCATATATAGATTCATGTAGGTACTATCATCAACTAGGACAATATCAAATGGTGTCCCAAATTGTTGAGAAAACAATTGCGTGAAAAATCATCAAGATGGAGTTCATAGAAAACAAATAGATCATGCACTAAAAAGTGGGTTCTTATTAATTTTTTAAGTTGGTGTCTGTGTCTACAACTAGGCCCAAGAAAGTTTGGGTAGCTAAGACTAGCCAAGAAGTTAGTTCATCTCTCTCAGATTTTTCATCTTCTTTCCGGTGATAAGACCATGACACTTTCGAAGGATTCATTTACGCTTCACTTTGAGATTGATACAATAGACATCCTTGAGTGGTACATTTCTTGACTTATTATCCCTACTTGTGTTATCATCTTGAGACTAAGTCTGAAAAGAGTGTTCACCTTATAATTTTTTCCTACCGTTACCCATGGAAATGATTAGTGAGAAAAGCTTCACATTGAAATCTCAGTATATCCTCACCTTAACTGAAATGAATGAGAGTGTTATCTTTTAACGATAGCATTACTGTAGTTTTCAATTTCAAACTCAGTATCTACTTCACAAAACATTACCTATCCGTGAGGTTTATGATAATGGTGGCCACGGGTCCGGTTCCACCGGTTCCGGTTCCACCGGTTCCGGTTCCTGAAAATGTGTATTCGATTTGGAACCGGTAGGGCGGTTCTGTTAGGTGTTTCGGTTCCGGTTCTGAAATTTGGATTCGCTTCGGATTCGGTCAAAAAACCGGTTCCGGCCGGTTCCGGTTCTGATCGGTTCCGACCGGTTCCGGAGCGGTTCCGAAAAGATTCAATCGGCTCCAGTTGCTTCGTTTTAGCTCCGATTTGAGATCCGTTTGAGCGCACACATTGCTCTTTTCATCCACTTTACTCCTAGATAGGTTATTCTTCAAGTTTATAATCTTAAATGTGTAAGAAACAAAGACTTAGGAATTTTTATTGAATTTACAAAAAATAAGGAACAAAGAGAATTTTATTATATGATTCACTGCCTCATTAAAACCTTATTAGGTAAAAACCCATTGGGAAAACCCTAATAAGGAACAAGAGTACAGCTACTAAGAGGTTACATGATTTCAATTTGCAAGTCTTAAAAAAAAGATTACATGGAAAGAAAGTAATACTAAATTACTAATACATTGTAAAATATTACAAGATAGAAGTCCTAAGTGGTGTTATCCCCATTCATCTCATACCAATCATCATGTTGGCCTTCATATTGCAATGCGCGTGCTTGGGATCTAAGCTTGGGCTATCTTTAAAAGGATTGGAAACTTGGCTTCATGTGCTTGCCACCACTTAAGAACATCTATATCACCACCATCATCATCAAAACTAAAAGTAAAGTTAATATAATCATCATATGTACAAAATCCGGAACCCGATTGAACTGATCTTGGTCTTTTCAAAATACTAGAAATCAAAGAACTGCTTTTGCTACCGGTTCCAACGGCTACTTTCTTCAGAGGAGCGCGCGCCCGAGACCCAAAACGATGTCGTTTTGGCCCGATTCCAACAGTAACTTTAACCGGTTCCGGGGCGGTTCCGGTTCCACCGGTTCCGGTTCCGGTTCCCGGTTCCGAATCTGACGACGGTTCCAGGCGGTTTCGGTTCCGGGCCCGGTTCGGGCCCGAATCTCAAAACATGTATTCGTATTCGGAACCGGCTGAGGCGGTTCGGTTCCGGTTTTGATTCCCACCGGTTCCCGGCCGGTTCCGTTTCCAATCGGTTCCGGGTAGAACCGCCGGTTCCGGGTAGAACCGGATCCAATGGCCACCATTAGTTTATGACTTAGTTTTTTTTATTTGACAAAAGGGGGAAAATATGTCTTAAAATTGTATATATCTCTAACCCTGTTTGGCCATGAAGAGAAATGCAACAATTCAAAGGGAACAATTTCTGGCAATTTTCAGGCTCCAAACTTATCAACAAATGCAGGACTTTAGGGGGAACCTTCATCAGTTCAAGACTCAATGACTTTTCCGTAACAAAAGTTGGGAACCAGTTAGTGCATGACTTTTATCAGCAAACTCATTTTGAAATAAGTAACAACACAGAGAGGGAGTCTTGAACTGACATCAAAGGCATAATTAGCTCTGTCTCTTAACCGCCCTAATCATAATAAATTTGTCTAGATTTTATTTATCTATTTTGTAAACAAATATAATATCTTTTTAGATAGAGTTTTTGTAGAAGATAAATAATATCCTTATTTATTAAAAGTGTTAAGCAGCCATTAGGTAGGGGGTTTTACAGTGAGAGAAAATCGAGAGTAAGAGATAAAGAGAAGTGAGAGGTAATACGCTGATTGTAATTACGAAAACACTTCTTGAATGTAACTTGAGAGTTAAAGGAAGGATTATGTGAAGACTTAATCAAGAGCTTTTTTCTTGACGAGGGAGTGTGTTCTTTGAAGCACATGATTGTGTAACGTGAATTCTGCTCAAATATAATAAAGATTCAATTCTTACTCTGTTTCTCCTTTGAATCTTCAAGTGTATTCTTCGCGAGTTCCAGATTCAGGATACTCACAAATAAGAACTTTCACAACTACTGTTATATTAATCGCTGACGATTCCCCAACCATTTCTACATCCCTTATAAATCTCGCATGCACGACAAGCCAAACATCATGTTTATCTAGTATTCACTTAGGCCCTTTCCGAAAAGCACCCAAATCTAATCCACGCTCTCAGCTCCTTTTTAGGCGCTCTTTCCTATTTTATTAGGAAAGACCATGTATGTTTGTATCCCACTAAGCAACCAGCTGACGACATCACCCAAAACCTGATGATATATAGACCTTGTTCAATCCAAAATGATAAATGTTCAAATTTGAACATTTATCATTCATCTAGCTATGGTTAGCTTTAGTTAACCATTATGAACTAGACATCTGTAGTTTAGTTAATTTTGATGGGACCTTGAGTTTAGGTGAACAAATAATAAAATGACAAGTGGAATTCACTAGTAGAAAAAAAGCTTATTTCGGCGGTTCCAATGGGCCTATTTCGGCGGTTGTGAACCGTCGAAATGAGCACCGCCGAAATAGGTGTACCTATCTCGGCGGTTCTTAGAGCACAACCGCCGAGATAGATCTATGGGATTGACCGATGCTGAGTTTGACCATGAGTCTATGTCGGCGGTTGTTCTCTACAAACCGCCGAGATAGACTCATGGTCAAACTCGGCATCGGTCAATCTCATAGGTCTATCTCGGCGGTTGTGCTCTAAGAACCGCCGAGATAGGGATTTTTTTTTTTTTTTTCCATCCTAGCTTATATATATATATTCGCCGCATTTGTTTCAATGAGACCTGTAATAAAGCTTCATCCATACAGGGAGCTCCAGCACACATTTAAAAAGTTATAAAAGCTCCCAATTAATACCAACGACGCACCACAATTTGAGAGTTAACAAAACACTAGTACAGAAATGGTCTATCGCAGCGCCCCTACCGCAGCGGTTGTAAAAACAACCGCTGAGATAGGCCGTTTTTAAAAATCCCGTAAACCTATCTCAGCGGTTGTAAGTAACAACCGCTGCGCTAGGGTCGTTAAAAAAAACAACTCTATCACAGCGGTTTCTACTAAGAACCGCTGAGATAGGTCTTTTTTACAGACCTATCTCAGCGGTTCTTAGTAGGAACCGCTGCGATAGAGTTGTTTTATTTCCCCCAAATCGGCTCCAGTTCATCTTCTCCTCTCATTCTCTTCTGTAATCTCGCGAGAACGACAACGAAGAAGACGACGGCGACTCTCGACGCCTGCGACTCCGCCACCACCGCCGCCTTCTCCTTCCGCGCGTGCCACCATCGTTCGCCGTCGCCGTTGCCGTCGCCGTCCCAAGTCGTTCCGCCAGGAGGTCGCAGGCGTCGTTCGTCGATTCTACGCGAACCCTAGGTTCGAATTCCGATTTCTAACTTCGAAATATGTTAATTATTGTCTTGTTGATTGAATAACTAGTTGTAATATAGTTATTGATTGTTAGTTTAGTTGTGTGTGCATAATTTGAATATAGATAGATTATTGAACAAGTATAAATAGTTATGCATATAAGGTGTTCGATAAAATGCCTGAGTTGATATTTTTGCTGTTTGTGCCCTCTGCATACAACCCAAAGTTGTAAAAAATGGTACGGGAGTTTAGTACGGGTCATCTGAAGTATGCGATACGGAAGTACGGATACGGATAAAACGGGGTTAATGATATGGATGATAAATTTAATTATATAAATATAGAACTAGAATTATAAACATGACTATGAAACTATGAAAGATATTAAAAAAAATTGCAAATCAATATACAAATAAGGCATATAAACATCTACTATATAAAATAACTTAGTTCAAGTATTATATGACATTTTATAATTTATAATTTTTTCCACACTATAAGTTTTAACTTTTCATTATATAGATCCAATAAACAAGTTTGTAATTCAAAAAAGTTTTAATAGATTTATTGTATATGAATTTTTTTACTAAACTAATTAGATCTAAACGTTATATGTTGAATTCATTACATAATGACTACATGATACCAATGTCACAAACCATATATAAGTCATTTGTTGACATGAAAAAGTTTGAGAATTCATATGTATATTTGTTGTTTACTGTTAGAATTTTACATAATTCCTGCAAAAAAATAGACTATTAATTAAATATTCTGTAAAAAACTAGCTTAATATGTTGTTTTAGACAAATTTAATACGACTAATTTGGTGCTGAAATCAAAGTAATACTTGTATACTGTATTACTTTTTTCGCAAAGAGCTAGCCTTGAAAAAAATTACAACCTTTATAAGTAAAAGAAGAGCGAGGGACGTAAGAAAAATGTAACAAAAAAATGTTAACTCAAATAAAACAGAGGAGATATACTGCATAACAAGCAGCACACTAACAGTACAAATAAATAAATAGAGCTGAAACAGATGTTAATTAAACGCCTTTAAACTGCGAGCAGCTTGTACGGTATTAAAACAATTCATATATAACAAATTTATAATTTAAATTCATATAAATTGAAATGGTAAATAAAACTACTACGAAAAGAAAATGAATAACTACAAATCATTTTGTTCTTAATTCTCAAACTATTAAAAAAATTAACTTCAAGTTTCACATTAATAAAGTGGTAAGATCTATAACTTTATAACATCTATGTTCTCCCATTACATTGCAGTATATACGTGCTTAATATGATAATGCTTATAGTAATGGATTTCTTGCCCCCCCTAATATTATTATCTTGCTTCACCGTTGTCTGCAGTAATTGGGATGGTCTCTATGTCTCTTTCTTCCTCATTGCTTCTGTTGTGCAGCATGAGCTGAAATGTAACATCTTCATCTATCTTTTTTCTCTTTTTTATTTTCTTAATATGATACTGCTTATAATAATGGATTTCTTCCCCCCCTAATATTATTTCCTTGCTTCCCCGCTGTCTGCAGTAATTGGGGTGGTCTATACTTCTTCTTCCTTATTTATTCTGCTGTGGACTAAGAGTGAAAAGGTAACATCTTCATCTATCTTTTCTCTTTGTTTGTTTAATTAATTATTGTGAATAAGGATGGTTGCTGCCAATTGTTGAATTTATTTGTCGTGGTTGAGTGATGTGAATAAGGATGGTTGCTGTCAATTGTTGAATTTATTTGTCGTGGTAAATAAGATGTTGGTGAATGCTTAATGATAAGCATGGGATTAACACGAAAGGTCATGCCGAATTTTTTCTAGAATCGTATTAGAGGTCTTCTGAATCTGCTATTGGATTTGTACCAGTACTTTTCCAGCCCATCACCAAAGTAGTCTCCTAGCTTCCCCCTCTGTACAACCTTAAAACAAGTAAGTAATTAAACTTTATTTTTTTTTTAATAATGCAATGATTTGTTGAAGTTAAATTAAATGTGTTAGAATTGTTAGAATAAGGCTAGATTAGTTACGTTGGAACGTTAGAGTACTTAGGCTACGTTAGTTAGGTTGTAACCATAGAGTAGTGCTGAGTTTGGTTGCAACCGTACATCCAGTAGAAACATGCTCCATATACAAATGCAGACGAAACTGAAAGACAAATCAATCTTAACATTGTTTTGTTTTCACATATAGAATGGAGCGTGACTGGATGTACGGTGATCGAGGGGATCACTATTTTGATGAGAAGCTGAAAGAGTTTCTCAAAGCGGCAGTGCAACACAAGGACATAACAAAGGCGGACAATATTTCATGTCCTTGTGTTGACTGTGGGGTCGTAAGGAAATATGAAGACATTGAGGAAATTAGATTTCATCTTAAGTCCCGTGGATTCATGCCACATTACAAAATGGAATTTTCATGGAGAAACTGTTGCAGCTAGTGCTTCAACATCATCAAGTGCTCATGATCCACGTTACGCAAGTACCGCCCACACCTTCAATACCATCAATGAGTCGGTACCGTTAAGTGATTCAGGATTCGATGACAGCGAGACCACTCACCATGATGAGCAAATGGATGAAATGTTAGAAAATGTTGCGGATACTTTTGTCGATAAGCCGGAAGAGTATCAAAGATTGTTGGACGCATCAAAGACACCTTTGTACCCTTCGTGCGTTAAATACACAAAATTGACTGCTGTACTTAATTTGTTCAACTTAAAGGGGAAATATGGAGTTGGTGACAAGTGTTTCACGTCATTTCTAGAGCTGATACATGATATGCTTCCTGATGAGAATGGTCTTCCTACATCCACCTACGAGGCAAAGAAATGGATGTGTCCAATGGGAGTTGAATATAAAAAGATTCATGCTTGCCCAAATAACTGTGTGCTTTATAGGGGTGAATACGAACATCTAGACAAGTGTCCTAAATGTTTGTTGTCCCGGTACAAGGACAAGGATGAGGATTCCTCCTTTCAGAAAAAAAATCGTCCAGTGAAATTATTGTGGTACTTGCCGATAATTCCTAGATTCAAACGGTTGTTTGCCAACCCAAAGATGCGAAGAACTTACGATGGCACGCGGATGGTAGAAAAATCGATGAAAAATTAAGACATCCTGCAGACGGACCTCAGTGGAGAAATATCAACAGAAAATTCAAACATCATTTTGGGGATGAGGATAGGAATCTGAGACTTGGATTGTGTACCGATGGGATGAACCCGTATGGCACGTTGAGCAGTCAGCACAGCACTTGGCCGGTGCTACTAGTGATCTACAATTTACCGTCATGGTTGTGCATGAAACGAAAATACATTATGTTATCACTCCTAATTTCTGGTCCAAAGCAACCTGGTCATAACATTGACGTATATCTTGCACCACTGATCGACGATCTGAACTTGTTGTGGAATGAAGGGACAGTGGTATATGATGCTCATGCGAAAGAAAATTTCACACTGAAGGCGATGTTGTTCTGTACTGTTAACGACTTTCCTGCCTATGGGAACTTGTCAGGATACTCGGTGAAAGGATTCAAAGCGTGTCCGGTATGTGAGGATGACACATGTTCAGATCGTCTGAAGCACTGCGGCAAAAATGTTTATATGTGTCATCGACGGTTTCTTCCAGTAGACCATCCTTACCGTTCGAGAAAGCGAAAGCTGTTCAACAATGAGCCCGAGACTCGTGTGGCTCGTCTGCCTTTGAATTCAGAGGAAGTGTATGCAAAGGTAAAAGACATTGAAAATGTCTTTGGAAACACATCCAAGCCGCCGAAGAACATTTGGAAAAAACGTTCCATTTTTTGGGATCTACCGTATTGGCGGCATCTGCCTGTTCGACATTGTTTGGATATCATGCACATTGTGAAGAACGTCGGTGAGGCAGTGTGTGGTACTTTGCTCAACATACCCGGCAAGACGAAAGACGGATTGAAGGTGAGGAGAGATATGCAAGAGTTGCGCATACGGAAAGAACTACACCCAATAGAGGATGAGAAGCGAACATATCTACCTCCTGCGTGTTATACCCTCTCTAAGAGTGAAAAATTAAGTTTTTGCAAGTGTTTGCACACATTGAAGGTACCATCTGGGTACTCTTCAAACTGGAAGAACCTAGTTTCTATGAAGGATTTGAAACTGTTAGGCATGAAATCTCATGATTATCATGTGTTAATGTTGCATCTTCTTCCAGTTGCAATACGAGGGATATTACCAGAAAATGTCAGAAATGCTCTAACTCGATTATGTTTCTTCTTCAACGCTGTCTGCTGCAAGGCAATTGACTCAGACACCCTCGATGATCTGCAACATGAAATTGTTGTGACAATATGCCAGCTTGAGATTTATTTCCCACCATCTTTCTTCGACATAATGGTGCATTTAGTAGTGCATATTGTCCGAGAGATCAAATATTGTGGTCCGGTTTACTTACGTTACATGTATCCTTTCGAACGATATATGGGGATTCTGAAGGGTAGAATGAAAAACAGATATAGACCGGAAGGCAGTATCATCGAAGCAACAGTGACTGAGGAAGTCACAGAATTCGTAACAAGTTATTTGAACGATGCAGAGTCAATTGGTATTCCCAAACCACGTCACCATGGTAGATTTGAGGGTAAAGGAGTTATTGGCAAAAAGGTTGTTCGTATCTCTCGTGATCTTATTAATCAGGCACATTTGTTTGTACTACAACACCTTGAGGTTGTTGAACCCTACTTCGATATTCACATTGCTGAGTTGAGTCGACAAAACCCTACCAAAAACCGTATCTGGCTTAAAAAAGAACAAAATCGAGTATTCGTCCAATGGTTTAAGGAATATGTGTTTGAGCAAGCTTCATTGAACCCCGAAGATGTCAGTGAAGAAATCAGATGTCTAGCTGTTGGTTCTGGAACAGATGTTGTATCGTTTGAAGGGTATGACATTAATGGATGCACATACTACACTGCACGCCAAGATGCTAAATCAATACATCAGAACAGTGGGGTAAAAATTGAAGCATCGGTGACTGAATATGGTCTAGGTAACCAGGTTCAACCAATGAGCAGTAGTAGTTGGTATTATGGTGTGATAGAGGACATATGGGAACTAAACTATCACATTGATTCGTTTCTATTGTTCCGCTGCAATTGGGTGGACAACCGACATGGACTCCAAAATGATAAAGGACTTATTTTGGTTGATCTTTCACGTGTTACAACTAATAAGGAAGATCAGTTTGTGTTGGGTAAAGACTGTGACCAGGTGTTTTATGTTGAAGACCCAAAAGCTAGTAGATGGCATGTTGTTCTTCCAGGGAGAAGACCGGTTTTGTTTGAGGATGAAAACAACGACGATGTGATAATGAGATGATAGATGAAACTATCGTTGCATACAGGGTTGCATGATTCAACTGATGATTTACAAAATGATGATGTTCAGACCATCTACGCTCGATCAGACCATAATGAGGGGGTTTGGGTAGAAAACAGATCATGATATATGTTACTATGTCTAGGTAACACCATTGGTTGAAATTACATTATATAATTCGTATTATTGTTGTTACAATGTTATCAGAATTAATTATTTATGTTTATTTTTGCAATTATACATCATTCCATGAATATTGATCTAATGTGTGTGTGTGTTTTTTTCCTCAGTGGATGATGATTGATAAGTGCGGAATTTATCTATGTTTATATGCTTAATATGATTAATATTTTATTGGTTTATATGATAAATTCCTTACTTATATGCTTAATTATATTAAATATTTAGATTATTACTCACATGTGATTTTATACTAATACATGTTAAAAACGCTGAAGAAAATGTCTAGAAATATACGGACTAATACTTGCTATCTCAGCAGTCTGGACCGACATCATTTCAACTCGCGGGCTGCAACTTTGAATTCTGAGGACTGTCTTCAAACTGGGCCGCGACCAATGTTGACAGGGGACTGAGCATATGTTGACGGATGTTTGCTTAATTCATATGGGCTGGAGACAAGCCGACAAAGAGAATCAAAGCAGCATGGAGTAGACTTGTTTTCCATGGGCCGACAACTCCAATGCATTGGTGGTGTAGACACAAGCATGGGCTGATATACATTCATTCACGTGGACCAACAATCATTGAATAAATCATTATTTATGGGTTAATGCTGGCCCACGTGGAGATAATTTTGGGCTTAAATTCTGGTTATTAAATAGCTCACGGTGGAGAGCAAAACGGTACATGCACTATCCAATCACATAAGCATGGATCCATCATTAATGATATAGGGCTGCACGTAAGCTTTTTGCTAAATATATCAGTATTTGATATATTCAAATCGGAAGACCATAAAAGGAGAATACAGAGAGAGGGACGGAAATTCTCTGTAACCTAGCCACACACAACATTGAATACGGAAGAGAACAGATACACGAACAGTAACCTAGACAGAGCCGCCGCGAGCAGAAAAAGAAGACAGACAGAGAGAACGGTAGCCGCGCAGCAGTAGTTCGAGAGCAGAAGTTTGAGAGCTACACAGACAGATCGGAGCAGAAGCTAGAGATCGAATTCGTCATCGTCCCATAATCAGATGATGTTTTTTAATCTCTTAATTATTGTTATTATTTTTTTGTCTCCGATGTCTGAGTAATTGTTATAATTCTGTTTTTATTATGGACAACTAGTTTATTATTTTTCTTTCTGAGTTGTTAAATATAAATTCTATATAGATTGTAGTTTTGTTCCTAGTTATTCATTGAATTCTCTTGTGATTAATTATTGCTTGAGTTTATTTGGTATGAATTGCTTACAAGTGAGAACTGCGGCGTTCATTAGACCATAGGAATATTACCAGTGAAACTACAGATGGTAATTCCTGGGGATTAGCTGACTAGAAACTAGATGAACAATAACGCTACTAGTAAATTTGTAAGTTCGTAACGAGAGTTAGGATTTGGGAATTGCTAGTAAGAATCTATCTTGCGGGAGACCGGTTTTAGATTAATTTAGATCTGAGGTTGCAATCTAGAATTTAGAAAACACTCAGGAAGGGAATTGATAAACTAGAGAGAAGTAGTAAACCAGGATTCACTTTTTAGATTTATTAGAAACTCACTTTTAATTGTTTTTATTATTTATTGAATTTCTGCAACCAAACCCCCAAGTTTACTGTTGTTATTTTCCTTCAGTTTATTAGATAGATAGATTAAAGATTAAACTAGACACAGCCTCCTTTGGTTCGATAACCTAGAGAATACTACCTAGGAAAACTTGCTACGATAGACCAGTACACTTGCTGTAATACGCTTTTACCCGTACAATGATCCTATTGATGATCCTATAGGACAGCTGCTCCTGACTGGGATAGTAGACCGGCAAAACGCACCACACGAGGTGGTAAAAAGAAATCAAAGAAAGCAGACGTAGAGACCACCCCACAGCAGACCGAGACAGCAGGGCCTTCACAGGAAGGACAAGAGACACAAGTTGCTCCTCCGCCTCTCAAGAAACCCAAAAAACGAGGGGCAACCCGTGGGCTGAAAGCAAATAGAGGCCCCCCGACAAAGCTTTGGAGTTCAATGAGTTTAATCAGCCCACGGGTACTTGGAAAAATGATTTCACTGCTCTAGCCAGGCATTTGGTGAGTACATATTTCAATATAAACCACAATTGGAAGCAAGTGCCTCAGGCGTTGAAGGAGCAGATATTTGAACGTCTCAAGGTATTTGTTACACTTAATAGTTTTTTTTAAGATTTATATAGTTACTTTTTTACACTAATCCATTTTTTTTGTGCGTATAGGACCGATTCTGTATAGATCCTTCTCTGAAGGATGATGTGATCAAGGGGATTGCCACACAGTTCAAGGACTTCAGATCTCTGCTCACGAGGCAGTACATTTACTGTGAGGAGCCCGCAGAGATAGAGGAGGCAGAAGGTGAAGATGTGGATGATCGGAGACCACCGTGGCAAAATATGATGGTATTACTGAAGATAGTGGAATGGTTTGTTGCGAAGCGTTTGACCCCTGAGTTCAAGGTGAGTTTCACACTAGTAGTTGTTCTTTTGTATGATAAATGTTTAAAGTGTCCTTAGAGTTCAATGGTTAATTCGTCTTTTTCATATATTATTTGCATAATTTGTCTTTTCATACATATATGTAGGCTATACGTGAGAAACAACAACAAAATGCAAAAAAAAATCGTTACCCCCATCACATGGGGAGTACAAGTATTGCTTAGCGTGTGCCGCAGTGGGAGAAAGAGGGGTTGCTGCCAGCTGGCTCGAATGTCAGCGAACGAAGGATGAAGGTTTGGGACTTAAGTCGACGGAAGAAACCTTCAAATCCGGCGGCACCTGCTGAGTATGATGACGCCACGAGAGAAGTCATCAACCAAATGGTAAGTGATTTTTAGTTTTGAAATACCCCGTAATTAAAAACAGTGATTAATTAGGCTAATAATATTTTTAAAGGCTTAATTACACTTAAATAAACATGAGGGAATAAATCCCGAAGAAAACGGACCTTTAAAATGGGTTAAAAGCATAAACGAACCTTAAAGCGCGTTTTTCGAGGAAACCGGGAAAACGTGACTTTAAGCGTGTCAAACAGACTCGTAACAATTTTGGTCAACTAAATAGTCACTAATAAATATTAGTGAAGCTTTAGAACCAATAAAATTAATTAAACGAGAAAATTCCGGAAAACGGGTACCGGTTAGTAAGAACTGTAACAACCGGTAAGTTGTGGGGTAAGAATGCAAATAACAAAAATTAATGTGTCCACTTTTGCAAATAAAAAGCAAATTTGATTGTGTGTGTAGGGGGGGCGGCCAGCTCACTCTCTCACACTCTCTTTATTTCTCTCTTATTAGCTAAAAGACAAGCCTAATAAGTAAAGCAAAAGCAAAAATAAAACTCTCTCTC
Organism: Limonium bicolor; assembly: GCA_023374045.1. NCBI lineage: Eukaryota > Viridiplantae > Streptophyta > Magnoliopsida > Caryophyllales > Plumbaginaceae > Limonium > Limonium bicolor. The sequence continues at coordinate 198,144,536 of CM041777.1, read as the reverse complement.
CTCACAACTCCTCCCTCACTCATGTTTTTCCCCTCCTCTCTATTCTCTCTATTCTCCTTCTTCTACCTTGCGACAGCCATGGAGAATTAGAAGAACTCACACAACTCCCTCCTTCTCTCCTCTTGTTAACCCATTAATCTTGCTCCAAAAATTACAAAATTAGTACCATTGGAATCCCCTTACAAAGGAGAACATTTCCCTCCTTTCAAAAATCCAAAAGCTCAACTTTTGTTTTTATGGGTATTCTCCATTTGAAGATTCAAGTCCACCATTAGAAGCACCTTCACCTCCTTGTTACTTTGAGGTAAAAAGAAGTTCGAAAATCCATCATTTCTAGCCCTTGTTTGCATTATAAGAAATTTCAGATTTTGAATGTCTTGCTCCTCTTTGTTCCAGCCGATTTTGGCTCTTTTGTTGGGCTAGGAATATTGTCCTCTTGCTAGTCAAGAACTTCATCCATTCATTGGAAGGTAATACCCTTGTCTAAACCCTAAAACATTTAAATTCTAGGGTTAGTGCAAAAATGAATGTTAAATGGTAGTGTGTATTGGTATGGTGGTTGTAGTATTGTGCATTGTGTGAAGAAGAACAAAGAAGAAGGAAGAGGAAAAGAAGAGAAGGAAAAGAAAGAAAGAAAAACTAGCAAGACAAGGTAATTGCTCTTACCTTGAACTAGTTTTGTATGTAGTAGTGTAACAGATTTTAAGTAGTAAAATGAGTAATGTATTTGAGTAATGAGTAGTGGTAATGTAGTAGTGTATTGGAGAAGAGAATTAACAGTTTTTGAAGTTTTTAAATGAAGTTTAAAAGCTTGGGAAAACATTGGGTATTGATTGAGTATGTGCAGGAATTTTATGTTGTTGTAGTAGTGTTGAATTGTGAGTATAATGTATTGCATAAACAGGTTATGAGAATGAGAATATGTGAGCTGAAATAATGTGTGGAGAATGTTAAAAATATAGGGGAGACTATGTCAAATTTTGTGTAGGAAATGAGAGGACTTAAGTGTTTAAGAAGAGGAAGTAACCTAGCTGGTAACTAGGTGTATTGGGAGAAGAGTAGTGGGAGTGTTTAGTGTCTTGAAACAGATTTTGGAATGAGTTTGTAAATGGGATGAAACTAGAGTATAAGGTAATGTATTTTGGATGCAAGGAATGGCATTAGTTGAGGAAGCAATGGAGGTTAGAAGTTGGAGTGAAAATCTGTAGCATAAGAAGTAAAACCAAAATCTGTAACATTAGTGTGGAGAAAAATAGTGCAAGTGTTGAAAGGAGAAGATGAAAATTTGTGTAAGTTGTGTAGGAATTGAGTAGTAAGATGGAGAATGAATTAAGGTGAGTTAGAGCATCTAAATGAGTGGTAAACATGTAGGGAAGTATTGGTAAAGATTGGGGAAACAATGGGTAAAGAAAACACACAAAAACAGATTTTAAAACTGAAGTACTGGGCCGGACCGGACTTGCGACCGGACTTGCAAGTTCGGTCGAGCCCAGATTTACAAAGACGGGAAACCTTCTGGAATCGACCGGACTTGCGACCGGACATGCAAGTTCGGTCGGACCAGAAAATTCTCCCGTCTGAAACCTTCTGGAATGGACCGAACTTGCGACCGGACTTGCAAGTTCGGTCGGGAGAAAAATTCCGCAGATGAAAGCTTCTAGAATAGACCGAACTTGCGACCGGACTTGCAAGTTCGGTCGGCCAAAAAAATTTCCGTAACAAAAGCTACTGGAATGGACCGAACTTGCGACCGGACTTGCAAGTTCGGTCGAGCCAGAAAATTTCCCGTACTGATAGCTACTGGAATGGACCGGACTTGCAAGGTCGGTCGCAAGTCCGGTCGAGTAAAAAAAAATGTTTTAATTATATGATTATAGTAATCATATATACATATATATATGCCTATATACATATATGCATATATATATGTAGCAATACACCATTAATAAGGTAATAATGGTAAGAAAGTAAGTGAATGAGTAAGGAAACAAGTGTAAGAAGTAATAAGGAAAAGAATGGTTTTATAACCAAGTAAGAAAGTAATAAAGTAGTAAGTATATATAGAAAGTATCAATGAAGGAGTAAGTAGATCAATAATGGATCATTGATCATACTACTTCATGTATGTATAGGAATCGAATAGTTGCACGTTGAAGGAACCCGGTAGTACGAAAACGTCGGTGAACGGTATGATTTCTTCATGCCCTGTATCCTAACTTGGTTACCCCGATTTGTGTGCTTATGTGATCACCAATAAGATAAATGCACGAATCGGACTTATATTGCACTTAAATGTGTTTGGACTATTTTGTTCTTGTTGAATCTTCTTGAACATTTAGTTTGTATAATTCATGAAATGTATGAATGGGAATGAAGTGTATGTGTAAGTATGAGCACTTGTGTATTGTATGTATATATGGAAGTAAGTATGGACTTCTACTAATTCCTAACAATCTAACTCCTAACATGAGTAATGAGTAAAATGGAATGAGTAGAAGCCCGATATAGTTTCGGCCACGCGTGAGGATAAGGAGACACAAGAGGTTGGATCCGAATCCTGGCTATAATCTTTTCCTTGGACCAATTCCCTTGAATGGGTAGCATCCTGGATTAGTGGGCCACCCTAAAGCCCGGTGGTGGGATGTAGTAATCCCTGCCCGAAGGTCATACCGACTTAACTGGAAGTAAAGTATGTAAGAAGTAAGTATTGTATTTGTATTGGTCTTGACTATTGTAAGTCATTGACCCGGAGTAAAAAGTATTGAACACCCGATTAACCTGGGTGTGTAATGAGGCTAACAAGACCTTGTATGTATTGGAGAATTGTATCTCCGTAATGCGGTGAGTATGGTAAGTATGAATGGATGACTTGTATTGTACTTCTTGTATGTATTGTATGTATGTATGCTTGGTGAAATGAATGTATTGAATTGTATGGTAATAAGCATGTATGTATGTATGAATGAAACGAACCACATGTATTCGACCAATTAGTTGGCATACCCTCGCTAGTACGCGGGGTATGCGGTTATCATATTCAGCGTAAGCTGACCCCCTCGGGGGAATGTTTTTACTCCACAGGTACCCGCGAGGCGTGACAGAAGGGTAAGGACGGGATGTGATTCTTTTGGTAGTTAGTAGGATTGAAACAGTGTACTGAGTTGTACACGGCTAAGGCCTTTTTGTGTAGCCGGTGTACCATGTGGTACACCTTTTTGGATAATGGATCTTGATTGGATAGAAGGGAGTAGCGGTATAACTCTTAATTTTTGGGAAGTAGTATTGGAATGTAATTCGTATAACTTGGATACTCGGTAATCAAATGTAAGTAAGTATTGGGTATTGTAAAGTAAGTAGTATGCATGCATTTTATTCTAATCATCAGACCGATACGGTAAGTAGTAGTAGCCTTGTTAACCTTGGATGGTTGACGACGTTGTATCACCCGCCGGGAGTAGGTAAGTATTCCGCTGCGATTAAGACAATTATGGGAACGATCAGAGGATAACGAAAGGATTAGCGGTTGGGGTGTTACAAAAAGTGGTATCAGAGCAAAGTCTCGCTCTGATGATTAGAATCTTAAGAGTAGTGATTACCGAGTTAGGATTTCAACCATCTTAGGACGGAAATTTCGAAACCTAACTAGGAACTACCGTTGTTAACAACGGATACCCTTAACGTCTGCAAGGACGATACCATTGTTTGAATCAAGACCATGAGGCCATAGTATCACGACATCTAATGTAATCCACACTTGTTCAGATGTCAGGACGAGGTCCAGGTCGTCCCAGAGGAGGGGGCAACGAAGGACCAAACGCGCAGACGATAGCTGAAATCGTCGCCGCCACGGTAGCACAGATGCTACCGGATGTAATCACCGCTGTACAACAAACACAACAAACTCAGCAGCAACAACAGCAGCAGCAGCCCGACCCGCCTCAACCCCGTGAGACCAATTGGGTAAAAGCAGTCGCCGACCTTCGACCTCCCTGCTTTAGAGGCGAGAGCGACCCCGCCAAGCTCGAGGCTTATCTCTCTGAGATGGAGACGGCCTTCGAGACACTTGAGACTCCCGCTGGAGTTCGAGTGAGGATAGCTGCGTACTACCTCAAAGACGCGGCTATGGACTGGTGGAAGCTCGTTAAGGCCGAGCACGTAGTAGACCCTGCATTCGGATGGGAAGCATTCACCTCTCTCCTCCGATCTAAGTACTACCCCGAGCATGTCAAGACCAAGAAAAGGCTTGAGCTCGATGCACTAAAAATGACCGAGAAGATGACAGTTGATGAATATTACCGCACCTTCACCTCTCTTCTCCGACTTCTACCCGACCTTGGGTATACCGGCCAAGTCTTGGTCGACCGCTTCTACGGCGGATTGAGCCATCGACTCCGGTATGGCATGGGCTTCACACGGTTTACCTCCCTCCAGGTAAACAAGTTGAACCCTTAAAAGCCATGAGTAATGTGAATTAGTATTCCCGTATGTAAGTGTAACCTAATAACTAAGGAATTCAGGAGTGTTACCATGCTGCCTCCCGAGTGGAGATCACATGCCAGCTGAGGGATGAAGATCAAGCGCTCAAGCGCAAGGCAAGCAACAAAAATACCTCCGATGACCAAAACCAATCCAAACCTTGGAAGAAAAGGAAGGGGAAGCATTCCCATCAGAAGAACACTTCCGGAGATGGCGGTGCCCATGCTGAGAAGGGCAAGGCAGCTGAGCCATTACATATTGCCTACACCGCACCAGTGGCAGCGAAGCCACTGAGGTCTCAGCCCTACAGGGGTAAGAAAACGAAACCGAATTAGTACACTTGTGAATTAGTATGTATGTGGAGTATTGTAAGTATACCGAACCTTGCTAACTTGGAAGCTATAGGTTCTGGATTTGGCCAAGGAAAGAACCAATCTGATGGCCGCAGCTACATCTGCCGTAACTAAACAAGGATCATCCCGGCACAGATTGCCAAGGAAGGGAGATCCGCTGCTTCACTTGCCAGAAACCGGGCCACCGTGCCAATGTATGCCCAGAAAACTCTAAGCCCAAGGGCAACTACCAGGGCTACAAGTAGCGTGAGGGCAAGTAGGTTGCATCTGGCGATGCTCATGCCCAACACACCTCGCAGGGACAGGGGTCCCGAGGTCCGCAGAAGGGCGCACCGCAGAGGCAGCCGGCCTTACACATCATAGACCGTGATGGGACCGGGACTAAGTCCGGCCCAGGTAACTACCGTAACCTTTAATCCTTGAAGAGCATGACTAAATATTGAAGTAATTGTATGAATGTGAACATGAATGCGTAAGTACTTGAAGTATGAAATTGAGCATGAGTAAGTAACATGGAAGTATGTATTGAGCATGAAATGAATTAGTAAGCCTAGAACTCACACTAGATGTGATTACCACCTTAGGGAAATTCCTTATCTGTTACCCGATACCTTCGAACTCACCTCATGAAGAGACCGACATCGCCACTCACCACTTCAACAACAATCAGTGCCAGGTCATCCGCCCAGGTATGATCTTATTAAAAGGATACTTGACACCTAAAGCGCAAGTTTCAATCATCCGACGATGCAACGAGTTAGGAATGGGTCCAGGAGGATTTTATACACCCGAATTCCCCGGTGGAGCTACAATGAAGCTGAAGATGATGTGCTTGGGAAAGGATTGGAACCCTTATACCAAGACATACCAAACAACACGAGCAGGAGACGGAGCCACACCTCCAGCAATACCCCCGCGTCGTCGCACATCCGCATAGGATTTCTGTCTATCTTGGGCTGCTTTCATATTTGCTCGGATTTGTTGTACCTCAGCTTGTACTTGTTCCAAATACTCCGGTCCTATGATGACCGCTTCGCTTGACTCATCCCAACACAACGGAGTACGGCAAGGTCTACCATACAAAGCTTGGAATGGCGACATCTTAATCGAAGCATGGTAGCTATTGTTATACGAAAACTCGATAAGATGAAGCTTGTCGATCCAGCTCCCTTGGAAGTCTAAGGCACATGCCATAAGCATATCCTCTAGTGTTTGGATGGTCCTTTCTGTCTGACCGTCGGTCTGTGGATGGAAGGCGGTGCTAAGTTTCAATTCAGTACCAAGCGCTTCCCGTGTTGCTCTCTAGTATCTCGAAAGAAATCTGGTGTTGCGGTCAGATACAATGGTTTTCGGGACTCCGTGGTGTCGGATGATCTCCTTGTCGAATAGCTCTGCGAGCTTCGCCACCTTCCAGGTGTCCTTCATCGGTATGAATCGGGCAACCTTGGTGAGGCGATCGACTACTACCCAGATCATGTTGAGTCCTCCCCTAGCAGGTGGGAGTCCAACAACAAAATCCATAGAGATATCATGGAATTTCCACTCCGGAATGGGCATGGATTGCACCATTCCTCCCGGTCTTCGATGCTCGAACTTCACCTTCTGGCATGTGAGACACCTCAGAACATACTCAGTCACGTCGGATTTCATCCCTGACCACCAGAAGTACCTCTTCATGTCTTTGTACATTTTAGAGGCTCCCGGATGGACATGCAATGTCGAACAATGTGACTCTCGCAGAATGCGATCCCTTAGCTCAGCATTGCTTCGGGGACGCATAATCTGCCATTCAATCGGATCAGACCATCTTCATGCAATTTGAAGTCGTACTTTCGGTTCTCAAAGGTACCCTCTGTGATTTTCTGTCTGATCTCCGTGAAGTAAGGGTCGCTCAACTGAGCGTCTCGCACCTCGTCAACCAAGCTAGAAGAAGCGAGTAGCGAATGGAGCGAGTGTGCTCGACGACTCAGGGCGTCGGCTACAACGTTTGCCTTCCCTTCTTTATACTGGAGGTTGATGTCGTAATCCGAGAGGAACTCCATCCACCTCCTCTATCTTAGATTCAGTTCTTTCTGGGTAAATACATACTGCAAACTTTTATGGTCTGAGTAGATGGTGATGCTTACCCCATAGAGATAGTGTCGCCATATCTTCAAGGCGAAGACAATGGCTCCTAACTCTAGATCATGTGTCGGGTAATTCTCCTCATGCTTTTTCAGCTGGTGGGAGGCCTATGCTACTACCTTGCCATGCTGCATGAGTACGCATCCCATGCCCTTGCCCGATGCATCACAATACACCTCAAATCCCTCTGTGCCCTCTGGAAGTGTGAGAATTGGCGCTGAGGTCAATGAGTCTTTTAGTTTCTGGAAGGATACCTCGCACTCGCTTGTCCATACAAACGGTGCATCTTTCTTCATCAATGACGTCATGGGCTTAGCGACTTTTGAGAAGTCCTTTACAAACTTCCGGTAATAACCGGCTAAACCAAGAAAGCTCCAGATGTCGGTAACAGTCTTAGGTCTAGGCCATGATCGCACTGCTTCGATTTTGGATGGATCTACTGAAATGCCTGCGCTCGAGATGACATGACCAAGGAATGATACCTGATCTAGCCAGAACTCGCATTTGGAGAACTTCGCATACAGCTGGTTCTCGCGCAGTTTCTCAAGTACTCTTATCAAATGGTTTTCATGTTCTTCTGGTGACTTCGAATACACAAGAATGTCATCAATGAATACTACTACTGAAGTGTCCAGTTGATCACTGAATAACCGATTCATTAGGTCCATGAATTTGGCTGGTGCATTAGACAAACCGAATGGCATCACCGTGAATTCGTAGTGGCCATATCTTGTTCGGAATGCTGTTTTCTCAATATCTTGCTCTTTGATAGCAATTTGGTGATATCCGGATCGGAGATCAATCTTAGAAAAGATGGATGCTCCCTTCAACTTATCGAACAGGTCGTCGATGCGTGGCAATGGATACTTGTTCTTTACAGTGACCGCATTCAATTCACGGTAGTCGATGCAGAGGTGGAGACTACCGTCCTTCTTCTTCACGAAGAGGACCGGTGCTCCCCAGGGTGATACGCTCGGGCGTATAAACCCTTTGTCGAGTAGATCATGTAGTTGCTCTTTGAGTTCTGCCATTTCTGCTGGTGCCATGCGGTATGGTGCCCTAGCAATGGGACCAGTACCCGGTACAAGGTCGATTTCAAACTCTACCGCTCTCTGTGGTGGCATACCAGGTAGCTCTTTCGGAAATACATCAGGGAATTCTGAGACTACTGCTACATCATCACTGAACTCTGGATCTCTCTCCAGGTCTTGCACGTGACATAAATACACTTCATGCCCTTTTCTGAGCTCCCGATACATTGCCATAGCGGAGATGACTGTAGTTGAAGGCTCTCTCGGTCTCTGGCGGTATGAAACAGTGACCCTAGATGGACTCTTGAGCAGCAATCGGTGCTCAGCGCATAGGATCCGTCCTTTGTGCTGCTCCAACCAGTTCATTCCAATTATCAAGTCGAATCCCAATCTGTTGAATTCAATGAAGGAAATGGGAAACGCTTCACCTTTGATTTGAATGGTGGCGGTGTGGTAATACTTAGTACACTTTACCCGCTCCTTCGACGGGAGAGTAACCAAGAAATTTGGTAGCTCATCTACGTCTAGCCCCAACCTTGTAGTGAATGATGGCGATACAAAGGTGTGAGAGGCGCCGGAGTCGAATAATACTGAGGCTTCGATGCCGTTTACTGGGAATGTTCCCGTTAGAATGGTGCCGCTCTTGCCGGCTTGTTCTTCGGTGAGGATGCTCAGGTTACCTTCGGTACCGAGTCCACAACCTATTGATTCATGAGATGATAAGTAAAGATGGTGGAACGCAAGTGGAATTTAATAACCAACACTGCTTTTATTGAATAACCAGCCATCATACATACTGTGTCTCTAATACACGTTACTACTGGATTACATGCTACTACAAGATTAATACTTTCTAAAGGTAAGGTTCAGGCGTCCTGGTTTCATGTGTGTGGCATTGATTATTGCCGGTGGTGCCGTATTCAACTTGATCTTCTGGATCCCGTGATACAGCAATCTTGATTTTCCACCCATGATTAGGACATCTCCTGATCTCAATACCAATTTCTCTGCGAGGTCCACATGCTTCTGCTCGCTATACAAAAATTACGGCGTCATCACCAATGGACCAAGACACTACGGGCACTCCTAGTTCGAGAGATTCCGCTGTCTCGTCCTTGTTACAAAGACAAGAGACACTCACCATAAATCTGTACGAATGGTGAAGGTCTTGTGGTCTAACCACGATGTCGAGGAAGCGACTTGGGAATTAGAGGACGCCATGAAGGCGAAGTACCCGAATCTATTTGTAGACTAGATGTCTAGTATCCGTATAGCACGGAGGGTACGGGGCGTACCCCTTTTAAGGGGGGTAGAGCCTTTTGCTTTTGCATTGCTTCGGGTTAGCATTGCGTAGTATGTATGTATTGTAATTGTATTTTGGTTGGCACATGTAGTGCTAATTGTATTTTATTGGCACAAAGTAGTGCTAGTAGTATTCAGTATGTAGTACAACGAGTATGGTATGTATGTAATCAGTGATGCATTGTGTTGTACGGTATATGACGAATGACATTGTGAAGTGTATTGTGTATTGTATTCGAATGGAGTATTGTGTACGAATTGAGTATTGTGTATGGTATTTGAATTGAGTATTGTGCATGGTATTTGAATTGAGTATGGTGTATGGTATTTGAATTGTGTATGCTTGTAGTGTAAGAACTGTGAACACCTTGTAAGGTGGCAGTGGAATGCATTGTGGCAATTGGTGCCAAATGAGTAGAATAGTAAACCGGAAACCTTGAGCAACTTTGAGGGCAAAGTTCCTTAAGGGGGGTAGATTGAAATACCCCGTAATTAAAAACAGTGATTAATTAGGATAATAATATTTTTAAAGGCTTAATTACACTTAAATAAACATGAGGGAACAAATCCCGAAGAAAACGGACCTTTAAAATGGGTTAAAAGCATAAACGAACCTTAAAGCGCGTTTTTCGAGGAAACCGGGAAAACGTGACTTTAAGCGGGTCAAACAGACTCGTAACAATTTTGGTCAACTAAATAGTCACTAATAAATATTAGTGAAGCTTTAGAACCAATAAAATTAATTAAACAAGAAAATTCTGGAAAACGGGTACCGGTTAGTAAGAACTGTAACAACCGGTAAGTTGTGGGGTAAGAATGCAAATAAGAAAAATTAATGTGTCCACTTTTGCAAATAAAAAGCAAATTTGATTGTGTGTGTGTAGGGGGGGCGGCCAGCTCACTCTCTCACACTCTCTTTATTTCTCTCTTATTAGCTAAAAGACAAGCCTAATAAGTAAAGCAAAAGCAAAAATAAATCTCTCTCTCCTCACAACTCCTCCCTCACTCACGTTTTTCCCCTCCTCTCTATTCTCTCTATTCTCCTTCTTCTACCTTGCGACAGCCATGGAGAATTAGAAGAACTCACACAACTCCCTCCTTCTCTCCTCTTGTTAACCCATTAATCTTGCTCCAAAAATTACAAAATTAGTACCATTGGAATCCCCTTGCAAAGGAGAACATTTCCCTCCTTTCAAAAATCCAAAAGCTCAACTTTGTTTTTATGGGTATTCTCCATTTGAAGATTCAAGTCCACCATTAGAAGCACCTTCACCTCCTTGTTACTTTGAGGTAAAAAGAAGTTCAAAAATCCATCATTTCTAGCCCTTGTTTGCATTATAAGAAATTCCAGATTTTGGATGTCTTGCTCCTCTTTGTTCCAGCCGATTTTGGCTTTTGTTGGGCTAGGAATATTGTCCTCTTGCTAGTCAAGAACTTCATCCATTCATTGGAAGGTAATACCCTTGTCTAAACCCTAAAACATTTAAATTCTAGGGTTAGTGCAAAAATGAATGTTAAATGGTAGTGTGTATTGGTATGGTGGTTGTAGTATTGTGCATTGTGTGAAGAAGAACAAAGAAGAAGGAAGAGGAAAAGAAGAGAAGGAAAAGAAAGAAAGAAAAACTAGCAAGACAAGGTAATTGCTCTTACCTTGAACTAGTTTTGTATGTAGTAGTGTAACAGATTTTAAGTAGTAAAATGAGTAATGTATTTGAGTAATGAGTAGTGGTAATGTAGTAGTGTATTGGAGAAGAGAATGTAACAGTTTTTGAAGTTTTTAAATGAAGTTTAAAAGCTTGGGAAAACATTGGGTATTGATTGAGTATGTGCAGGAATTTTATGTTGTTGTAGTAGTGTTGAATTGTGAGTATAATGTATTGCATAAACAGGTTATGAGAATGAGAATATGTGAGCTGAAATAATGTGTGGAGAATGTTAAAAATATAGGGGAGACTATGTCAAATTTTGTGTAGGAAATGAGAGGACTTAAGTGTTTAAGAAGAGGAAGTAACCTAGCTGGTAACTAGGTGTATTGGGAGAAGAGTAGTGGGAGTGTTTAGTGTCTTGAAACAGATTTTGGAATGAGTTTGTAAATGGGATGAAACTAGAGTGTAAGGTAATGTATTTTGGATGCTAGGAATGGCATTAGTTGAGGAAGCAATGGAGGTTAGAAGTTGGAGTGAAAATCTGTAGCATAAGAAGTAAAACCAAAATCTGTAACATTAGTGTGGAGAAAAATAGTGCAAGTGTTGAAAGGAGAAGATGAAAATTTGTGTAAGTTGTGTAGGAATTGAGTAGTAAGATGGAGAATGAATTAAGGTGAGTTAGAGCATCTAAATGAGTGGTAAACATGTAGGGAAGTATTGGTAAAGATTGGGAAACAATGGGTAAAGAAAATACCCAAAAACAGATTTTAAAACTGAAGTACTGGGCCGGACCGGACTTGCAAGTTCGGTCGAGCCCAGATTTACAAAGACGGGAAACCTTCTGGAATCGACCGGACTTGCGACCGGACATGCAAGTTCGGTCGGACCAGAAAATTCTCCCGTCTGAAACCTTCTGGAATGGACCGAACTTGCGACCGGACTTGCAAGTTCGGTCGGCCAGAAAAATTCCGCAGATGAAAGCTTCTGGAATAGACCGAACTTGCGACCGGACTTGCAAGTTCGGTCGGCCAGAAAAATTTCCGTAACACAAGCTACTGGAATGGACCGAACTTGCGACCGGACTTGCAAGTTCGGTCGAGCCAGAAAATTTCCCGTACTGATAGCTACTGGAATGGACCGGACTTGCAAGGTCGGTCGCAAGTCCGGTCGAGTAAAAAAAATGTTTTAATTATATGATTATAGTAATCATATATACATATATATATGCCTATATACATATATGCATATATATGTAGCAATACACCATTAATGAGGTAATAATGGTAAGAAAGTAAGTGAATGAGTAAGGAAACAAGTGTAAGAAGTAATAAGGAAAAGAATGGTTTTATAACCAAGTAAGAAAGTAAGAAAGTAGTAAGTATATATAGAAAGTATCAATGAAGGAGTAAGTAGATCAATAATGGATCATTGATCATACTACTTCATGTATGTATAGGAATCGAATAGTTGCACGTTGAAGGAACCCGGTAGTACGAAAAAGTCGGTGAACGGTATGATTTCTTCATGCCCTGTATCCTAACTTGGTTACCCCGATTTGTGTGCTTATGTGATCACCAATAAGATATATGCACGAATCGGACTTATATTGCACTTAACTGTGTTTGGACTATTTGTTCTTGTTGAATCTTCTTGAACATTTAGTTTGTATAATTCATGAAATGTATGAATGGGAATGAAGTGTATGTGTAAGTATGAGCACTTGTGTATTGTATGTATGTATGGAAGTAAGTATGGACTTCTACTAATTCCTAACAATCTAACTCCTAACATGAGTAATGAGTAAAATGGAATGAGTAGAAGCCCGATATAGTTTCGGCCACGCGTGAGGATAAGGAGACACAAGAGGTTGGATCCGAATCCTGGCTATAATCTTTTCCTTGGACCAATTCCCTTGAATGGGTAGCATCCTGGATTAGTGGGCCACCCTAAAGCCCGGTGGTGGGATGTAGTAATCCCTGCCCGGAGGTCATACCGACTTAACTGGAAGTAAAGTATGTAAGAAGTAAGTATTGTATTTGTATTGGTCTTGACTATTGTAAGTCATTGACCCGGAGTAAAAAGTATTGAACACCCGATTAACCCGGGTGTGTAATGAGGCTAACAAGACCTTGTATGTATTGGAGAATTGTATCTCCGTAATGCGGTGAGTATGGTAAGTATGAATGGATGACTTGTATTGTACTTCTTGTATGTATTGTATGTATGTATGCTTGGTGAAATGAATGTATTGAATTGTATGGTAATAAGCATGTATGTATGTATGAATGAAACGAACCGCATGTATTCGACCAATTAGTTGGCGTACCCTCGCTAGTACGCGGGGTATGCGGTTATCATATTCAGCGTAAGCTGACCCCCTCGGGGGAATGTTTTTACTCCACAGGTACCCGCGAGGCGTGACGGAAGATAAGGACGGGATGTGATTCTTTTGGTAGTTAGTAGGATTGAAACGGTGTACTGAGTTGTACACGGCTAAGGCCTTTTTGTGTAGCCGGTGTACCATGTGGTACACCTTTTTGGATAATGGATCTTGATTGGATAGAAGGGAGTAGCGGTATAACTCTTAATTTTTGGGAAGTAGTATTGGAATGTAATTCGTATAACTTGGATACTCGGTAATCAAATGTAAGTAAGTATTGGGTATTGTAAAGTAAGTAGTATGCATGCATTTTATTCTAATCATCAGACCGATACGGTAAGTAGTAGTAACCTTGTTAACCTTGGATGGTTGACGGCGTTGTATCACCCGCCGGGAGTAGGTAAGTATTCCGCTGCGAGTAAGGCAATTATGGGAACGATCAGAGGATAACGAAAGGATTAGCGGTTGGGGTGTTACAAGTTTAAAAAATGTTTATTATATTTATAGAGTAACAATAGCAGTTAAATAAACCGAAGTATCCTTATTGACTTATTAAACTCCATAACAGGAAGAGTTAAGCTCCCAGATCACCCAGGGCACTTGGCAGCCCGTTAGGCAGGATGATCCACTTTCCCGCGCTCTCGGGAAGAAGGATCATCCGGGTCGTGCAGTAGGCTTTGGTGGTCATGTCGGTATACGCCAAGCCTTCGGTAATCCTGGGTCGAGACACTGTGCTGGAGGGAGCATTACATATGAGGAGCACTTACGCCAGAATGCGGAGCTCGAGCAGCGACTACGAAATGAATTTCAGCAGTCAATCGCTCAAGCTATGGAGATGATGCGTTCTGAGAGGATGAGTCAGGAGGTTTCTAGACCGCCAGATCAGGCACAAGCATCAGAGCCCGCAGCAGTGCCTCCCAGTAGTGTTCACTCCGTCAACCCATTTCCATATTCATCTCTCAAGGTTATAACAACATGTTAACTACAAATACAAAAAAAAAACAAATTATACACTTGTTTATGTGAATCTAAAATCTTTAATTTTGAAAATTTAGCAACCAATTGACTGCACATTGTACCAAGTGATTGGCGTTGACGAAGTCGAAGTAGGGTGGGGAAAACTTTTCAAGTCTTGTGCTGGAGACACCGTGAGGAATACAGCGCTCCGAGAGTACCATGCCCGGTGCTTGTTGAAGGTTACGCGCCTGCTTACGCGGATTGTCAGATACCGGTGCCCAGTGCAGACATATCCACCCTTCGTCAAGCTGAATCCAATGCAGTACAGTGGCCCTGTAGATTGATTAGGCTTGGGGAGCAGCAGGTAACCCCATGAAAAAACTTATTCTTTAACATATCCTAGAGTAGAAACATATACTTATTAAATTGATATATTAGGAACACATTCAATCAAATTCTGATAAGGCAAAAGGAAAGAGAGTTGTTGTTGCACCAGCTAATCCTTCGATGGCATCCGCGACTAGAGTTGTGATGAGATCGAATTTGCTACAACCGGCGGTTCTGAATGCCTTACCCCCCATGCTGAAACTGTTGCACTCCACACTATTGATGACGCCGCCAGGAAGAGATTCAGTTACAATGGAACCAAGACCGGATCTTTTTTACTATGCAGGCGCTCAGAGTTTTGAAATCTATCTTACTGATTTTGTGGAGTTGCTCAAGAAGGATTGGTTGAGTGCGTCGATTCTCAAATCGGCTTGCATGTGAGTATTAGCATACCTTGTACACATTTTACTCTGTATATTTGAAAATTAAATTCATAATATTGGTTTCTTTATATTGTGCAGGTTTGTTGATGACAAGGCGGTCCAAGTACATGAGAATAGTAGTTTCGGGTTCTTATGCCCTGACTACTGTTCAGAAGCTAATATGGGATCTGACCCCCAAGCTTTGGTCCAGTACTTGTCGACTGTGATACATTCGTGTGCACTTGCTGATAAATCTTACATAATGCTGCCTCTTCATCAAGGTAAGAATTTTATCTAATGTTAAGTTAGTTTAAAAATTATGATATTTTTATTATGTAATTGATTGAATTAAGTTCTGCTTGTATTGTAATCTATGAACAACCGACACTGGTCTTTGCTCGTTCTATGTATAAAAAGCCCAAGAGTCCTGCAGCTTGACTCAGCATCTCGGCATCCCAAGAGGCCACTTATATATAACATGTTGATGAGGTGATGAATTTACTTAACTTGATTAATTATCAATTTTTAGTTATTTCTTAATCATCCGGTTGATAACTTTTACTTTATCTGTGCGTGTGAATTCTAGTGCCTTTGTATCTGTAATGACGCAAGTCCGAGGAGAGAGATTTAGAAAGATTCCGTGGAATGTAGTCAAGGTATTTTTGTAGTCCTTATTCAAATTTTGTAATATGTTCATTAGTTTTAAAATAGGAACAGTATTATAATTTGTGTTAAATCGATTTTGAATATGTACGTATATACATGTGCAGTGTCCACAGCAGTCGGGAGGTTCGGAATGTGGCTACTATGTCATTCGGTTTATGAGTGACTTGATAGCGGGACCGAGACTCTTGCCAGAGAAGTCTCTAGACCTGGTAAGTAGCATTCTCGAAATATTTTGGTTTTGTAGATAATTTTTAACATTGATTCTTAAACTCAAAGTATTATTAACAACTAATCATATTTCGTTTTGTGTTAATTCCAAGGCTTTTGAAGAGTTGGTATACGGTTACAACGAAGGACATATAACCGAGGTGCTCGAAGAATGGGCAGAATTCATGAGCGTTAATGTAGGTTGCTTCTTGGGTTTGGTAGGATTGAGTAGGATGATTTTGAAATTCTCATGAAACAATTGTCGTTTCTGTAAAGATTTTGTTGATGTTTGATTAATTTTCTCAAATTTGTAAATGTAAGTGGATTATTGCCCGTAGATAGGTTTGGTGGCAATTTAAATGGTGAAATGGTTGATCTAATGCCCCACTGTGGTGGCATTGTTAATTGCTATATCTTAACAGGTTTGATTGATTTTGGGTGTGTGTGGTAGAATTGTAGGGTGGAATGGAAAAAAACAAAAAAAAAACCTATTGCAGCGGTTCTTAGTAAGAACCGCTGCGATAGGTTGTTTTTTTTTTTAAAAAAAGGTCTACTACAGCGGTTCTTAGTAAGAACCGCTGCGTTAGAGTACCTACCGCAGCGGTTCTACAACCGCTGCGTTAGGTGGTTCACCTACCGCGGCGGCACCCATCGCAGCGGTTTTCAACCGCTGCCATAGGCACCAAACAACCGCTGCGGTAGGGTCTTTTTCTACTAGTGAAACCAATGCAATTACACTTATTTACACACTTTCATTACAAATAAAAAACAACATTACAATTCAAATCTACCATTACACCATCCACAAGTGTACAGAGTTACAATTACATACTCCAAAAAGTTCACAAAACATCTTCATGATCATCAATTCATTAAACTTGTGCAGACGAACTCCGACCATTCCTCAAGCATCTCAACAATTTGAGCATCATCATACTGACCACCTTTGAACACTTCTTCGTAAGCCTTGAAAAAAAATGAACATTAATCTAAAACGTACAAGTCTAACAACATGTAAAGAGCATAACTGAAACTTTCAAAGAATGTTACCTTGTCTAACGAGTGCTCTGGTAAAAGGTTCGCTCCTACTATGTCACTCATGAATCTCATGACATAGTATCCACATTCTGAACCCCCAGGCTGCACCAGACACTATACAAACGCACATATTGACAGTTATAAACAAGTTTAAACATTATAACACAAATTTATCAATTAATAGAGTACCTTGACTAGGTTCCAAGGGATGTCATGCTTCATTGTTTTATTCTGGAGAGATAATGCAGCTCTCATGGAACTATATACATCAGCAATATATATAGTTTTAAGCATCAGTAGCAAGTTATGAAACAGTTAATGTTAAGTAATAATAATTGTTGTTTACGATAACAAACTAATTACCCCAGTATTGCGGTGGAGATCTTCGGTCTCTTGGCACCCTTACCAAGTGAGTCAAATTGCAAGATTCGTGGGTGCTTCAACATCACCAGCACAAGCAATGACCAATGTCGACTGTCCACAAATTACACAATGTGTTGTAATCATTAAGCAACTAACACAAACTATATGTTTTAGATAATACTAAGAGAAATAGTCAAATATCATACCCTGAATGATATGGCAGCATAATAAATGACTTGTTAGAACATTCAAAGAGGGCATTCGTCATATACTGCATAAGGCCTTCCATATCACTTGTCATCTGGACTTCACTGCACATAGCAGGACACAGGAATCCGAATCTGTGATCTTCATAGACATTGATCGCCTTATCATGCACCCACCTATGAGGCAATATCATTAGTCGATCATTAACTTTTTATTCAAACATCTAATTCATCACCAATCAATGAATTCAAAATACAAAAGGTAGAAGTCACTCACATGGCGGCGACTTGATAATCGACACATTCAACCAATCCCTCCTGAAGCACTCCTCGAAGTCGGACATATACATCCCAAATCGATGTATATCTTCTCCTTGAACTATAAGTGAAATATCCGCTCGGGATCTTCCACAGTGAGGGAATCAAATCAGGTGGTAGCAGCAACAAGGATGAATGCAGAATCTGCATATTAGTCGCAGCCGGCCAATATTCTTTTCTCCACCAAAGCAGGTCTAAGCACGAAATTTGTGGATGCCTTTGATTGCACAGGTGCAGCAATTCTTTTTCCTTTGCCCTTATCAGTCTTCGGTCGGCTCATATCCTATGATATTAGTCTAATTAAGTATATGGATGCAAGGTGGTACACCAATAGTTTTATAGCAACGGTTAAGAGTAAATACCTGCCCAGGGAGTCTGACCAATCGTACAGGCCACTGCACTGTCGCAGTTTGTGCAGAACGCAAGGTAGGTCTTTGAGGGATCGGCACCGGTAAACCGACGTCAGCATGCTCTGCAACAAATTCGTCCAGAAGCACTCGTGCATGGTAATGTCGGAGTGGTTCACCGTGCACAATATCACTTGGAAGAGAGGGGAAAAGTTTTCCCCATGCCACCATGACCTCTTCTACTCCAATTTGTAAAAACAGATGGCACTCAGTGGGTGCCTGAGTGTTATGTGGAACTTGTTTAGATAAAAATTGAGAATTCTCTATGATGATATTAGTGATCAAGTGAAAAATCTTAATCGTCATGTACTCAATTGAAATGTTAGTCTAACCTTTAGAGATGCATAGGGAAACGGATCAGCCGAGTGGACACTACTTCTCACTACCGGTGCACTCTGCTGCTGAATGGGTGACTCAACTGGTGGTCGAGAAACCTCTTGGCTGTCATGCTGCTGTGGCTGAAGCCTTGACATAGTGAGCGATCCTCTCGTCGACTCTGAGTAATCCTCTGCTCCATCTCAGCCAACGCTCTCAGGTGCTCCTCGTAGCTAATCGTCTTTCCCTGTGCACTTCTGGACCCGGGTACGCCAAATGCCTGGCGGATACCAACGTGCCCACCAAACCCAATGGCACGACCTGGATGATCCTTCTTACCAAGAGCGCGTGTAAGAGGATCATCATTCCTCTGTGAGGTCCAGGTGCCCTGGGTGAGCTGAGAGCTTAATTCACCCTAATACAACACACAAATACAGTTATTAGTTTAACATAAGTTCATATACAAATGAAATGAACAGTTTGACTAAAAATGAAATGATATCACTTACCATTTGAGCAATAACTGCTCTCGTGGCTTCATCGTATTGAGGATTTTCGGGAGTAGAGTTCTTCGGAATGTGGCTTAACTCCCACACTTTCATTCTTCTGCCACTGGCATCCAATGAGCCATCCGTGGGCAGATATCCCTTTTGCTCCCATTCTGGTACCCTTTGAGCAATACTTTTTCCACCTAAGTGGTGAGGGTACAGATTCTTCTTAGCATTTGCTTGTTGTTGCGCACGGAGAGCCTGCATAAATTAATGGGATCATGTTAGTGAAATTGAACACAAAAAAACATAAGAAATTAAGATTAATTTATGTATGTATGACAAAAAGTGCACCTGGAACTCCGGTGTGTGACGCCTCTCAACAAATTGTACCCATTGCTCTTCTGTTATGCCCTCGTAAACCTCCCATGGTGGTCTCTCACCGTCTCCACCATGATCTGGATCATCTGGATCTTCTGGAGTAGGCATCTTGTAGATGTACTTGTCAGCCAACTTATTCTTGTGGTCCCGGAACTGTTTCGACATCGCTGATAGCACATCCTTTTTAAGTGCGGGATCCACGGAGAAACGAGACTACGTACATGATCATTCAGTTAGTAAAGTAAACATAAATGTTCTATTATTTCACAAAAGATCATAGTAATAATGTAGAGATTTACCTGAAGACGCTGAAACATAGTATCCTTCAATGATTGAGGCACTTGCTTCCAGTTGTGGTTTATGTTGCAATATGACTTCACCAAATGGCTACCGTAAGCGGTGAAGTCATTCTTCCAATTTCCATGGGGTTGGTTGAACTGATTGAAGTCCACCGGTTTTGTAGGAGGGCCCTTGTTAGCCTTCAGCCCACGTGTTGCACCTCTCTTCTTTTGCTTCTTCGCCTCTGGTGGGACAACTGACTCCTCTTCGGTCTGCTGTGAAGGGCCAGCCTCAGTCTCGTGTACTGCTAACTGGTCCTTCTTCTTCTTTCCTCCTCTTGTGACCCGCTTACTTGGTCTATTCTGCTGTGGCTCAGGTTCTCCAGTCAAGAGAAGCCGTCCAATGGGGTCATCCATAGGGTGATCATCCACTGCAAAAAAAAATAATAAAGCATTTTCATCAGATAAACTCATAACATAAATACTATGATGCATAACAATAACAGTTAAGATGACATTACAGTCTACATTCTACTAACAACATTACCTGACACGTACAAAAACATAAATCATTTCATATTTTCTACCCAAACACCCTCATCATGGTCTGATCGTGCGTAGAGCAAATCGTTTTCGGTATCATCAATCGAATCCGGTAATCCAGTAGGAAACAAGGATGTTTCCTCTACAGTCCCATTTTCATCGTTATCCTCATTTTCATTTTCGATTACAACCGGCCTTCTTCCTGGAAGAACAACAGACCATCTGCAGTCTTTCGGATCCTCAACATACCACACTTGTTCGCAATCCTTTCCCAGAACAAATTGATCATCATTATAACCGTGTAACCGTGAAAGATCAACCATGGTAAGCCCTCCATCATTTTGGTACCCGCGTCGGTTGTCCACCCACTTGCACCGGAACAACAGAAAGGAATCAATGTCATAGTCTAGTTCCCAGATGTCCTCGATGACACCATAATACCAACTAGTTACTAACTGGTTGAGATCGGTTACCGCTGTGGTACTCAGTGGCAGCAGCTTCAATTTTTACCCCACTATTCTGGTTTATCGATTTGGCATCTTGGCGTGCAGTGTAGTATGTATACCCACTAATATCATACCCCTCAAATGATGTAATATTAGTTTCAGGTCCGATTGCCAAACATCTGATCTCTTCGCTTACAGCTTCTGGATCTGATGATGCTAATGTCAACACATGATCTTTGAACCATTGGATAAAAACTCGGTTTTGTTCCTTTGTCAGCCAAATGTGGCTTTTCAAAGGATTTTGATGCCTTAACTCAACCATATGGGTTTCCAAATAAGGTTCAACAACCTCAAGATGTTGTAAGACAAACAAATGTGCTTGATGAATAAGTAGACGCGAAACTTGCACGATCTTTCTACCAATAACACCTTTACCCTTAAACCTGCCATAGTGTCGTGGTTTTGGGATACCAATAGACTCTGCCTCACTCAAATAATCGGTCACAAATTCCGTGACTTCCTCAGTCACTGTTGCTTCAACAATGCTCCCCTCTGGTCGATACCTATTCTTCATTCTACTTTTCAGAATACCCATGTACCGTTCAAAAGGGTACATGTACCGTAAGTATACCGGACCACAGAACTGTATCTCTCGAACGATGTGCACAATTAGATGTACCATTATATCAAAGAAAGATGGTGGGAAATACATCTCAAGTTGACATAATGTGATAACAATTTCACGTTGTAGATCATCTAGAGACGTTACGTCAATTGCCTTGGAGCAAACAACGTTGAAAAAGAAACATAACCGAGTTAAAGCATTTCTGACATCAGATGGCAATATCCCTCGAATTGCGACCGGAAGAAGATGTAACATCAGTACATGATAATCGTGAGATTTCATGCCTAAAAGTTTTAAATCCTTCATCGATACTTTTACCGAGTGCATACATTTGCAGAAACTAATCTTTTCAGCCTTTGAGAGCGTGTAGCATGCAGGAGGTAGGTAGATTCGTTTCCCGTTCTCTTGTGGGTGTAACTCCTTTCGTATACCCATGGTTTGCATGTCCTTTCTGATTTTCAATCCGTCTTTTGTTTTGCGGGTATATTGAGTAAAGTCCCACTCATTGCCTCACCAACGTTCTTCACAATGTGCATGATGTCTAAGCAGTGTCTCACAGAAAGATGATGCCAATAAGGTAGTTCCCAAAAGATAGAACACTTTTTCCAAATGTTTTTCGCCGGTTTTGATGTGTTTCCAAATACATTTGCAATGTCCTTAACCTTTTCGTACACTTCCTCAGAGCTCAGAGGTAGACGGGCCACACGAGTTTCGGCTTGACCATTGAACAACTTTCTCTTCGTTACTCGATAAGGGTGATCTTCGGGGAGAAGACGTCGATGACACATATAAAGATTCTTCCCACAATGTTTTAAACGGTCCGAACAAGTGTCTTCCTCGCATATGGGACATGCAAATGTTCCTTTAACCGTGTAACCGGACAAGTTCCCATACGCAGCAAAGTCATTGACGGTACAGAACAACAAAGCCTTGAGCGTGAAATTCTCTCTTGCATAAGCATCATATACCACGGTCCCCTCATTCCACAATAGTTCAGATCGTCGATCAGAGGGGCAAGGTACACATCAATGCTATTACCTGGCTGCTTGGGACCAGATATCAAGAGAGATAACATGACGTACTTTCGTTTCATACACAACCATGAGGGCAAATTGTAGATCACTAGCAGAACAGGCCATGTACTGTGTTGACTACTCAATGTGCCGTACGGTTCATTCAATCAGTACATAACCCAAGCCTCAGATCCTATCTTCATGTCCGAAATGTTCTTTGTACCGTCTATTGATGTTTCTCCACTGAGGCCCATCTGCTGGATGTCTTAGTTTCTCATCACTCTTTCTACCCTCCGCATGCCATCGTAAGTTCTTTGCATCTTTCGGATTCGCAAACAACCGTTTGAATCTGGGTATAATCGGCAAATACCAAACTAGTTTTGCTGGAGGGCTTTTTTTTTTAACGGAGGAGTACTCACCATCTTTATGCTTATACCGGGACAACGAACATTTCGGGCAATTGTCCAGATGTTCGTATTCACCCCTGTACAACACACAGTTGTTTGGACACGCGTGAATTTTTTTGTACTCTACTCCCATTGGACACACCCATTTCTTTGCCTCATACGTGGTGGTAGGGAGACCGTTCTCATCCGGTAGCATATCATGAATCAGCTCGAGGATGCCGTGAAACCTTTGTCACTCAATCCATATCTTCCTTCAGGTTGAACAAATTCAATATAGCTGTCAATTTCGTGTACTTAGTGCATGTAGGATACAACGCCATTTTGGATGCGTCCAAACCTTTGATACTCATCCGGCCGGTCGACAAAATTATCCTCAACGTTATTAAGCATCTCGTCCATTTGCTCATCATGATAAGTCGACTCACTGTCAACATTGACTTCAGAAGCGCTTGGGAGTTCTGACTCGTTAATAGTATCGAATGTCTGCTCGGTTCTTGAGTTACACCGATCGTGACTATAGGAAGATGAAGCATTATCTTCAACAGGTTCTCCATGAAAAATCCATTTTTTATAATGCGGCATGAAACCACGGGTCTTCACATGCAATTGTACGACGTTGATGCTTGAATAATGTCTAACCACACCACAATCAACACAAGGACATGGAATTTTTTCCGCCTTTGTCCTGTCCTTGTGTTGCACTGCAGCTTTGCAAAACTCTTTCAGCATTTTGTCAAAATGTTCCCCTCTATCACCATACATCCAGTCACGCTCCATACTATATGTGCAACAGATCAAGGTGTGAGTTAGAGCCATTGTAGAATATGGTCTGTATTAAGTTGCACATGTTTATTTCTTAATGGAGCATGACTGGGATGATTGTCAATTAGTCTAGCCTAACTCTAAGGTTGCAAACACAAAATAAACTAGCATTTTACATTTAACAAATTGTTGCACTTCTAAAACAGAAAACGGTGTTTAAAACAATATTACGAATACTTTTTCTACAAAAAATTCGACATGACCTTTGCATAATTGTACACATCGTGCTTATTATTCAGCACTCACCAAAGTCATCACAACCACAAACATTCCAACAATGGCAGCAACCAACAATTAAAATAAATCAATTCTTTACTAGCTAACTGAAAACCAGTTGCGAATTCAGATCATCAAACCAACATTTTCAATTCTCCACTGTATAAGTTCAAACCGGTTTAGAGATTAAAACAGAATCGAGAGTTAAAATACGTACTTGTTTTTAAGGATTTATGGAGAGGGGAGACTGGTGCGTGAGAGGTAGGCTTCTGTGCGAGAGATGCAGCAATACCACTTCTGATATGTCTCTGCAAGGGAGCAACAAAAAATAAATTACAAAAGAAATGCATCAACAAATATGGAATGAAGCTAAATTATGTACTAGCACTTATATTTAAATACATAATTGCATTTAGTAAACAAAAAATAAGGTTTAGTTACTTACTTGTGCACAGAGGAGGAAAGTGCAACAGTAATGGAAGAAGGCGGGAAACAAGAGAGGTGATTCACGGACTTGAATGTAGTGAGACCTGATTAAAAAAAATTTAGATATTGTTAGACATATACACATACATCAAACAATATTATAGACACAAGAGAAACTCAGTAGTTGTGTTTGTTCCTTATATGCAGTTAGGTTGTAAATTTACAGTGAGTGAAGAGAATGAAGAGTTAAATTAAAAAAAATTACCGGTTCCTAAATGAATTGTTTTCAGCCCCTCTTCTCAATTGGGCGTGCGAGACGCGTGTAGCAATACCAATCTCTACAGAGGCAACGCAGACGCAAAATAAATATGAATTGAGGGCGCAACACTATATTACTTACAATCAGGGGCGCAACATAGTACATAAATCAACAAATAATTTTCACACTCAATCTAAACGACTCATAAAGATTGAACAATATTCACATCAATTAGAATAATTTTATATTAAACTTAACGACTATACAATACTCATATATATATATATATACACTACCGAATGTTTAATAGTATTTTTTCCAATGAATGAAGTTGTTCATAACAACTCATAAATGATAAGATCAAACTATAACTTACATAACAACCTAAATTGTATTTTCCATGTTTAACATGTTATCCATAATTTTCAATATACCTCTTATGCATCACACTCTTGTATTAACGATAATATAATATCATAATCAAATATGTAAATTATAAACATTGTCGTTAGCTCATTCAAACAAGCACAATAAGAATTTTTTTTAGTATAACTCTAATACAATCTACAGAGAGTGGGGAACTTAGTGTCAAAGATGATAACTCATCAACTCGACTACATTGTTTATGAAGACAAGGAGAAACTCTTAATTGCTTAACTTATATTACTTGTTCGAACAAGTAAACTTACATTTGTGATTAGCACAAATTTTGTGCAATTAGATAACAAAAATATACATGCCATTTTCATTGCATAAGGAAAAAATAATTTAAAGATCCCCACCGCACTCTTACTATTAAATAAACAATATAATATTTAAAATCCTTTTCTTGAAAACAAATTTAGTTATGAATTTTTCTGATTTATGTGTTGCTTATTTATGCAAAAATAACTAGCAGAGATCTCACTCACCAATGTATATTTGCAATGTATATTTACTTATGAAATGTGAATTAACAAGTAATTTTAAGTGGACAAAAGCTAACCTAACTATACTTAAACAAATAATGCTCAAACATTGTTCCACCCCATATATAAGCATAATAAATCTAGCCCAAATACGCTAACCTAACTATACTTAAAAGAAGATCCAAAAACAGTAAAAAAATTCACTCGGACATTTCGTCAAACACCTTGTGTGCATACATAAATTTATTAGTTTAACAACCAAATCTTGCAAAGATTTCACACACACAATACATATCAGCATCCACAATCACAATGTGACAACAATCTATCAATTTTAACAACACATTAGCAATTAATTAAACAAAACCGAAACTTAAAGTTAGGTTTTAACTCACCTAGCGCCTCTGTTGCTGGGCGGGAGACGGCGGCGACGACACCGACACGACGACCACCGACGGCGTAACGTCCGGCGAAGGCGGGAGGAGGAGGAGGGCGGGCGACGGCAGTGTGGTGGCGGTGGTGTCGGTTCGCAGGTCGCCGCGGAGAACAGAGAGAGAGAGGTTAATTAGGGGCTAATGAAATCGTAATTGTGTCGAGGGGGTCTGGGGGGTTAATTAAAACGACCTATTTCGGCGGTTCTTTGTTAAGAACCGCCGAAATAGACCCTCTGAAATAATAAAAAAAATAAAAATACCTATTTCGGTGGTTCCTAACAAAGAACCGCCGAAATAGGTCGTTTTAATTAAAAAAAAAAGAAAAATAGAAACACCTATTTCGGCGGTTTCGTAGAAGGAACCGCCGAAATAGGTCTCTTTTATTTTTTTTATTATTAAATATGGCCTATTTCGGCGGTTCTTTTTGTTAGGAACCGCCGAAATAGACCCCTTCTTTACAGACCGCATACATCTCGGGCCCCTATTTCAGCGGTTTTATCTACAACCGCCGAAATAGGGGCGCCGAAATAGGCCTTTTTTGTACTAGTGATTGGGGCATAACTTTTTCTACAACAAATGAGAAAGAGACACATGTAAGCTGCATGTAAATTTTCAATCAAGCTCTGGCCCATAAGTTGATTTCGAACACCGCCATAGTGCCACATGATATTGAATAATCTTAATCGTTCCGTAGAACAACAACTGTCTTATAACCAAATAAACTATGTTAAATGTCATCTTTAACGTGTTGCAATAGACAACTTCTATCTTCACCGTAATGGGATCCTGTTAATGCTCAAGTTTTTGATCGATCAAAGTTAGACTGAGTCACAAAGACAAAAGTCTGAGACTGTACCTGACCAAGTGTTATGCACTAGATTTGTTTTCTTTTGCTTCTGATTTGCAAAGGAAGTCCATATTGATTTTGATCTCACATTGATGAGATTAGGACATTTATCTAATTTTTATTATGTTAGCTTTGAGGAAGGAGAGTTAGAAATGTTATTCTCTTATCTATTTATTTATTTGTTAAGGAAGGGACTTATTAATTCCTTTATTTTATGCCCTTCTCCTTTATCACTTTAATTCATTTCTTTTCCCTTCTCCATCCTCGACAGTTTTGTCGATCGACGTTACGCTATGCACTTTTCCTCTAAACTCCTCCCTTTAATTCTCTTCTTCAATCTCCCCTTCTCTAAAATTCGATGGCTCTAGTGCTTCGTTGTTCGAGTTTGTCAGATCTCTGGTATGTGATTCCGTGTTTGGTTGTCGTTCTTTATTCCGGATCTTCACTCCTCTTTCCAGTGTTGGTCTTTCTTCACATTGATCGAGTGTCGTGATTCAAGTGGTGATTCGATGAGTGATAATTGTGGAGTCCGTAGAGATTTTCTTTGCTTCGGATGTGAGGTATGTGGTAGATGGATTTGGTTGTGTGTGTTCACCCATGGGGGTTTCCAATTAGTGTTTTCGTGTATATTTGTTTTGATCTCTGATTTGTGGTGATTTTGGTGTGTCTCTGATTTGCGTTTTAGATATGTTAAAACCCCGTGGAAAGTGTTTTTGGTTCACGTATTTTGGTATGAAAGATTAGGCTTTGATAATGTTGATTGTATGCTTTGATTTGGTTCTTGTTCAACATTAAAATCTGGAGTTTTTGTCGTGTCCAAACATCCGTCCGGACTTGTAAGTTAGGATGGGTGCCTCGGACGTGTGTGCTTGTTGTGGTTTATGCAGCGTCCAGACATGTAAGTCCGGACGGGATGCAAGGACGAATTATCGATTTCCAGTTCGGCTTATGTCTGAACATGCAAGTCCAGACACAAGTTTGGACACGCGTATAC
The DNA here is from genome assembly GCA_023374045.1 of Limonium bicolor. Taxonomy (NCBI): domain Eukaryota; kingdom Viridiplantae; phylum Streptophyta; class Magnoliopsida; order Caryophyllales; family Plumbaginaceae; genus Limonium; species Limonium bicolor. The sequence continues at coordinate 198,116,911 of CM041777.1, read as the reverse complement.
TGCTTTTCGGACCGATGTTTGGACGTCTCTGGATTTTGAAACAGGACTTGAGTCCGGAATTGTGACCCGAACGTAAGTCCGGATGTGTCTAAAATCGGCGCCGGCGTGCGTCCGGACTTGTATGTCCGGACAGCTCTCTGTTTTAGAGTAAATTCTTCGTTTGAGCTCCGTTTTGATCGTCATTTGTGGCATTGTGTTCCTCTCAGTGTGTACTATCGGTTTTAATGTGTTTTGACATATGTTTATGAGTAATTTATTTTCGAAACTCTTCGTTATATTTCAGACCTATGATTTACTCTAACAATTTGTTTAGTTTTCGTATTTGCAAGTCAATATACGACTTCTGTTTTGGTAAAGACTTTTGTTCCATGTCTAAGATTCTATTCTGTTTTGCTAAGCTTCTAACTTTTGTTTGTTCTGATAAAAAGCTTTTGTTGTGTTCCGCTTAAAGCTTCTTATTTGTTTTGTAAAGCTTCTGTTTTGGGTACCTAGATGATTAGCTTCTGAGCCTTGGATAGTTGGGTCTCACTATACCGTAGCATGTTGTGCGGGACTTCCTTCTGTATTAGTTCCTTGGTTTTACCCGGTTTGGATGTTTTGGCAATGACAGGGCCGCATAACTGTCTCTACGGCTTTCTGATGTGGGATTCATGGATCCATAGGGCCATGCATTGCCCTTCTGATCTATCAGCTAGTGTCTAGGGTCCCACCTCTGTTTTACTAAGCGATATGTTCTGAGTTATTCTGTTTGTTGTTCATTATGCTTTGAACTTGGCTTCTATATCTGTTTGCTCAGCTTTGGCTTCTCTTCTGCTTTATAAAGTTTTTGTTTCTGTCTATCCGATCCTGATTTCATTAAGTCTTTGTCTTCTGCTATGATTTTTGATATGTTTTGGCTTAGCTTATGTATGTGTGTGAATATGATATGTATAAATGTGTTGAGCATGCCCAGCTGATGAAGTCTACTACTTAATAAGTCGTGGTTTTCTTACTCCTATTATGTTAACATTTTGCATGTTTAAGCTTTTGCTGAAGATTTTGCTTTTGCTTTCAGTTTTGTTTTCATTTTGTATTGTAACTGTGGCTTGAGGCCCCTTTTGTAGTTTGTTTCCATTATGTATATTAGTTTGGCATCCGCTTGTAATGTATGATTAAGTTTGTAACCTTTGTTGAGTTAATAAAAGTGCATTTTGTATCTGTTTTGGATTTTGTGAGAGTAGCATTGCGTGTCTTAGGTAGTAAGAGCGCGGCGTGTAACAGTCTAACAACCAGGGTGGTTTTGGGGTCATTACATTTAATGGTATCAGAGCCAGGTTTGGATTTCGTTGGGATTGTCGGGTGTCTATATGTCTATGTTTTTGTGTCATTGTCTGTTATGTGCTATGTGTTATCTTTTGCGTGACTGTCCGTTATATGCTACTTGATTTGATTGTTATCTAGTGTTAGTTGTGTGCGTATGCTCTGTGCTTGTCTGGCATCAGAGTAGTGCAGCGGAAGCGTAGTGTTTATTTGTGTGTCGTGAGTCTGAGGAAGTCGGGTCCTTTGGGAAAGGATGCCAAATGTGAATTCAGTTGTGCGCCTTAGTGATGTGCTTGAGTTGGGTGCGGTGTTGAGAGTTTAGGTGTGATTCAGTTATGAGCTTTGGTGATGTGTTGTGCGGTGTGACGTGTGTGAGATCAGGTGAGTTTGGTTTGTGTGAGGAGTTGTGATGTGGGTTCAGAAGTGTTTCAATTGTGTGTTTTGACTAGGCGTTGTGTGTTATTTCTGTGGTGATGTGTTGTAAGTGTGGGTTACGAGTTTTAGTGTCGTGATGTGTTGTCATGTGAGTTCAGATGTGAGCTTAGTCTGTGAGTTCTGAGTTGTGTGATGTGAGTTCGAGAGGTATGTTTGGCCCTTTGGATAAGAACGCCTTCTGAGAGTTGAGCATTCATTTTGTGCCTTTAGGCTTAGCCTTGTAGAAATCTTATGTTGTGCTCTAATGTCAGTTAGTCAGCAACAAGTTTGAGTGTTGCTCCTGTTCCTTCAGGCTTAGCCTTCAGTAATACTCTGCTTCATTTCTTATGTCAGCGAGTCAGCTAGTAAGTTCTGAGTGTTAGCTATGTGAGGTGCGAGCTTCTGAGATGTGTGAGTGTACTTTTTGTGACTTAGAGCTAAGTGTTAGTAATCTTTTGTTGTGCTCTTCTGTTAGTCGGCCAGCAGTAAGATCTAAGTATTAGCTCCTTGTGAGTTTCGAGCTTTTGAGATGTGAGATTCCTTCTGTGTGTATTAGTGTTCATAGTGTTCTAGCACTTGAATGCATTTGTTTGTAATCTGGGTTTCATCAAATTCTTTTTAAGAGGGGTATAATGTTATGCCCAAGATTTTTTTTCTTTTTCCTGATTCGTAAAGGGATTCCATATGATTTTGATCTTAAATTGATGAGATTGTGATTCGTATATGATTCTATATTGTATTATTATGTTAATTGATGAGGTGAATTCTTTATTATTATTATTTAGTTTAAGGAGAGTCGAATGTTATTCTCTTATCTATTTATTTATTGTAAGAGGGACTTCGTAATTCCTTATTTTTATTTCCTTCCTCCTTTCTCACTTCAATTCATTTATTTTCCTTCCTTGACAGTTTTGTCGATCGACATTACACTCTACACTTCTCCTCTCAACTCCTCCATTTGCTTCTCTTCTCCAGTCTCCCCCTCTCTACAATTCGATGGCTCTTGTGCTTCATTGTTCGAGTCTGTCAGATCTCTGGTTAGTGATTCCGTTTTTGGTTGTTGTTCTTCGTTCCAGTTCTTCGCTCCTCTTTCTGGTGTTGGTCTTCCTTAAAATTGATTGAGTGCCATGATTCGAGTGGTGATTCGAGGAGTGATCGTTGTGGAGTCCGTAGAGATTTGCTTTGCTTTGGATGTGAGGTAGGTGGTAGATGGATTCGGTTGTGTGTGTTCACCCACGGAGGTTTCCGATTATTGTTTCTATGTATGTTTGTTTTGATCTCTGATATGTGGTGATTTTGGTGTGTCTCTGATTTACGTTTTCGATGTTAAAACCCCGTGGAAAGTGTTTCGCTACGCGTATTTTGGTATGAAAGATTAGGCTTTGATAATGTTGATTGTATGCTTTGATTTGAATCTGGTTCAACATTAAAATCTGGAGTTTTTGCCGTATCCAGACATCCATCCGGACATGTAAGTTCGGACGGGTGCCTCGGACGTGTGTGTTTGATGTGGTTTATGCCGTGTCCGGACGAGATGCGAGGACGAATTCTGGATTTGCAGTTTGACTTATGTCCGAACATGCAAGTCCAAACACAAGTTCAGACACGCGTATACTGCTTTTCAGATCGATGTCCAGACTTGTAAGTTCGGACTGTCCGAACATCTCTGGATTTTGAAACAGGACTTGCGTCCGGAGTTGTGACCCGGACGTAAGTCCGGACGTGTGTAAAATTGGTTTCGGTTTCGTGTGCCGGACACATGTCTCGACAGCTCTCTATTTTTACATAACTTCTTCATTTGAACTTCGCTTTGATCATCATTTATGGCGTTGTGTTTCTCTCAGTGTGTACTATCTGTTTTGATGTGTTTTGGCATATGTTTATGAGTAATTTATTTTCAAAAGTCTTCGTTATGTTTCTGACCTCTGATTTACTCTGAAACCGTGTTTGGCATTAGTGTTTGCTAGTCGATAGACGACTTCTGTTTTGGTAAAGACTTATGCTTTGTCTGTAAGCTTCTGTTCTGTTTTGCTAAGCTTCTACCTTATGTTCTTTTCTGATAAAAGCTTCCGTTCTGTTTGATTAAAGCTTCGATATGTTCTATACAGCTTTTATATTGAGGACTTAGATGATTAGCTTCTAAGCCTTGGATAGTTGGTTCTGACTATCCCGTAGCATGTTGATCAGGAATTCCTTCTATATTAGTTCCTCGGGTTTTCCTTTGGACATTTAGGCACCGACGGGGCCGCATAGCTGTCTCTACGGCTTTCTGATGTGGGATCTACAGATCCATAGGGCCATGTGTTGCCCTTCTGATGTGTCAGCTACTATCTAGGGTCCCATCTTTGTTTTGCTAAGCGATTTGTTCTGAGTTATTACGTCTGTTGTTCATTGTGCTTTGAACTTGGCTTCTATATCTGTTTACTAAGCTTCAGCTCCTCTTCTATTATGTAAAGTTTCTGCTTTTGTCTATCCGATCCTGATTTCATTAAGTCTTAGTCTTCTGCTATGATTTTCGATATGTTTTGGCCAAGCTTATGTGTGTATATGAATATGTTCTCTATAATGTTTTGAGCATGCCCAGCTGATGAAGTATGTTACTTATTGAGCTGTGGTTTGCTTACTCCTATCATATTAACATTTGCAAGTTTAAACTTGTGCCGGAGATTCTGCTTTTGCTTTCAGTTTGTTTTTGTTTTGTATTTGTAACTGTGGCTTGAGGCCCCTTCTATAGTTTGTTTTCGTTATGTGTATTAGTTTGGCTTCTGTTTGTAATGTACGATTAAGTTTGTAACCTTTGTTCAGTTAATAAAAGTGCATTTTGTATCAGTTTTGGATTTTGTGAGGGTAGTCTTGCGTGTCTTAGGTAGTAAGCGTGCGGCGTGTAACACACTAATGGTCTCACAACCAGGGTGGTTTTGGGGTCGTTACACCAAGGTGAATGCCTTGCTGACCAAGAATCTTATTTAAGTAAAGTCGTGTAGAATATTTAGTCTGGATTTTATCTTTATATTTTATTTTAAGGAAACTCCATTATAATTAATATCAACCATCTGTTATAATTTTATACTTAGAGAATATTTATCTCTAAAGATAAAATCTTAGAAATTGATTTATTCCGAAACAACAATATATAGCGGAGATGTAGTTAAGATATGGTTAGGCGTTTTTGGGAAAATAAAGAGAGAGTGAGTTCTCAAATGCATTTAGGTGAAGAAACTCTATCATTGTAATTTGATTAGGTTTTGAGTAACTGTGTTGAATTACATGTTTCCTCATAGAGAGCCTATTCTCTATGAGTGTGTGGAAGTATTGAGTTCTATGCGTGTTAATGAGAAGTGAGGTTTCACGTGAAATCATCTAGGCATTGTCTGGTCTTTATCTCTGTTCTTTCTAGTTCCTAGTGAGTCTGTAACTCAGCCTATAAGTTCTTCGTGAGTAACCGACTAAGAGAACTACGGTTTAGGAACTTGCAGATCCGGAAGGATACCCCAACCCCCTAGTTGTTGATACATTTCGATTTATTTGGTTATAACTGAAAACTGACTTTTTTCGACTTTTTATAACCGTTTTTTGTAATCATTGTTTTTATTTCAGTTTTTGGTTAACTGAATTTTAATTCTACGTAATTTTCAATTATAGTAAAAAAATATCTTTTAACCGAGTAATCAAAATATTTTTTAAATTAAATTCTACAAATATTAATATAAAACAAATATTAAAACTACTAAGTGAAAGCTTTTCTCAAGCTTAAAGATTCAAAAGGCTTCAACTGAAAGCCATATGCTAAGTCAAACCTTTATTTATCAGACTATGATTATCGATAAGGCTTTTGTGATTTCTCATCACCCTTTGATTGTAGCGTCATCACAGTGGACTCTATGGGTGGGTGTGCAAGTGGTGATATGATATAGAGAAACATAAAATATAAGTATTATTTGTTAAAGGGTTGCATAAAATTATTTTAAAATAATGTTAATTATGTAAACATGTAATGAAGTACCGTGTAACTTTTTTTTCAATAAATGATATCCTATAGTGATTTAACAAAAAGAAGTTTATAGTTGATGAATAGTGAATTTTACTAACTGCAGTACCAATTCTTTTTTTACCAAACTATCACGAATACGTTGGAATGTGGCGGAGCGACCTTTTTTCTTGAAAAATTGATAATCGACATCCTTAACAGCTTTAATAGTCATTTTGAGAACATCTTTGCTCACAACTAAGTTACATAACATATTGCAAGACCACATTTGAGTCAAAATTATTATAGCAGCTTTGTGGCCCACCTTTCTAACCTAGATTGTAATGGGTAAATCCAGTTCCAACAGTGTTTCGATTTCTGTAATGAAACCATTGTGGGTAGACAGGGGGAAGTCACTGCTGGAAAAAAAAAAGAAAGAATAAACAACGTTTTATATTTGTCGTATGGAATGTTTTATAAATGTTTTTTATACTATCGACGCAAATGGTTGAATCTCTAAAGAAACGTTGTAAGCGTTTTTATACATAACTTTAAAAGAACACTTATTTCTAAAGCGTTTTTTAAGGTGTGTAAGGCACCGGGAATCTTCGAGGCATAAAGAACGCTTTCATCTTGAAGCGTTCTTTATGTGTGAACATAAAAAAATGCTTGTTTAATATAAGCGTTCTTTATGATATTTGGCACGAGAGTATAAGAAACGCTTCTACATATAAGCGTTTCTTATATGGTCCTTTTTTATATTTTTATTTTTATACAATTTATTACCCTACGCATAGCACAAAATGCGCGCTACAGATCACAAATTGCCATTCACAACCTGTTTGCATTATATATACCAGATCAACCAAAATGGTGAATTTTAACAGATATGCAATAGTAGTACTTTGTTTGCATTATATAAGCACACAAGCTTAAGTGTAGTACCAATCAACTACAACATCAGTAACTAGTTAACCAAACTACTAAAAAAGGTTCAAGTTCATAACAATACAACCATTTGAAAAAGGAAAAGATAGCTACAACTCATGACTTCTTTGATCAATTTAGTACTTTCAACACATGTGTGCTCCTTGACAAACTTGAGATCGGCTTGTGATTAAGTATGTCATTGTATAGAGAAGAAATCAACAGGCTGCACGCGAGAATTATAAAGCAATTAAGTACACAAATAGTTAAATTACCAATTCAAACACAAAAGTACTTATAATAATACGTACCTGATGAGAAGAAATTTCCATTCGCTAAGACAGTTGCTACCTCTGTTGAAGATGAAAGTACTGATGATCATGATGATTTCTCTACTAATACAAAAGATACAGAAGAAGAAAAGCATGATACAAAAGAGACAGGCGGGTACAGATGAAAGGTTGAATGAGAACTCAGAAACAGAGAGGTTGAAGAAATGGCTAAAAAGTTAAGTAAGGCTGCCATGAAGTAGAGTCTGGTGGCGATTAACGAATTACTGGCCCACTTCATGACCTTGAATGAAGAAAACTATTTTCTAGAATAGTTATATGAGGAAGAGAAGAGGAAACTTAGTCGATTATATGGTGGCATGGGGGACTATATGAAGATAAAGTGGTACCAGATCGTCCGGTTGACGAGTTTCATGACTTATGGATGAGATGGAGATAGAGAAGCTAGGCACTTCTCCATCTCCAGTTTCGATTCACATCTCTTTCAGTTTTGAACATCAATAGGTCTGAGAAATCTTTAAACACTTGGACATGAATGTTTGTAGATTGCATGCAGTCAATTGGAATACTAGCCACACACTGTTGTTGAAGGGTTCATCGTATCTTTAAAAAAAACTAGATGAAGGTCCTTGACAATTAAAACGATTGAGAGATTCCCCCTAAGTCGGATTCCCCCTGAGTTTGCATGTTAAGGGTCTTTAACAAATGGTAGCAATAAGTGACAGCTTTTATGTACAATAAGTGACAGCTTTATGTTATACTATAACCATAGTAGAAAAGACAACGTTATACCATGGTTATAGTATAACATAAAAGCTGTCACTTATTGTGCATAAAAGCTGTCACTTATTGCTATCATTTGTTAAAGACCCTTAACATGCAAACTCAGGGGGGATCCTTCTTAGGGAGAATCTCTCAATCATTTTAATTGCCAAGGGACCTTCATCTAGTTTTTTAAAAGATACGATGCACCCCACATCAACAGTGCGTGGCTAGTATTCCAATTGACTGCATGCAATCTACAGACATTCATGTCCAAGTGCTTAAAGATTTCTCAGATCTATTGATGTTCAAAACTGAAAGAAGATACGAATCCAATCGAAACTGGAGATGGAGAAGAAGTGCCAGCTTCTCCATCTCCATCTCCATCTCCATCCATAAGACATGAAACTCATCAACCGGGCAATCTGGTACCACTTTATTATCATATAGTCCCCCATGCCACCATATAATCGACTAAGTTTCCTCTCCTCCTCCTCATATAACTATTCTAGAAAACTTTTTTCTTCATTCAAGGTCATGAAGTGGGCCAGTAATTGTTAATCGCCACCGGACTCTACTTCGTGGCAGCCTCACTTAACTTTTTAGCCAATTCTTCAACCTCTCTGTTTCTGAGTTCTCATTCATCCTTTCATCTGTATCTGCGTCTGTCTCTTTTGGACCATGCTTTTCTTCTTCTATCTCTTTTGTATCAGTAGAAGAATCATCATGATTGTCGGTACTTTCATCTTCAACAGAGGCAGCACAACTGTCTCCATCGGCCAAATTCGCCTGGCTTTTTATCCGATTTTCTCTGTGATGTTTCTGAAGATCAATACCACTCGGTCTCTGCTGATCTCGGAATTCCACATTATTCAGCTGTGTCATCAGCAAAGTTTTCAGTGCTGTCAAGTTCTGATTGTTCGATCTACTGAAGCTTACGTCATACTAGTCAGAGGTGACTAAGGAAAAGTAGAGAAGGAAGGTCGTGAAGGAAAAGTTGGTGGACCCGTCCGAGTTCAATTTTTTATTAAAGGTTGATGACGATCGAAGGTGCATAGGTGCTAGCCAAAAAATGTAGAGGGATACTAAAAATAACTACAAGAAATTAAGAAGCTGTAAGTAGAGGTCTCTAATATGCCCAATGGTGGTCATATAGATTTCCAAAACATTAGAGGGTTAATTGGAATGTCTGACCGGATAACAAATCTGAGAAGAATGTGAAGGAACTTAAAAGTTTGATGTTGGTATTGGTAGAAATGTAGATAAACTTATGGGTGGATGTTAGGTAAAAGCAATATGGGGAAGGGGATCGGACGTCAGGCAAGCTGACCATGTCGTAATGCTATGTCTTTGTAATTATTTAATACACCCTATAGTCATCTAATATTTGCACCCTAGGTTATACTATAATATAATATAACATTTTAAAAACATTAAAGCCTTAAAGCACTTAATCCCCATTTAATTTCTAGCCAAATTAATTTCGCCATAACTACGTGGCTATATTTGTATGCATGCTGAAACGCATTATTTTGACGCCTAATAAAACACTTTAATTCCCAAGTCCATTGTACAATCAGCAAGTAAAAATAAGCACATAGTACAACAATAGATGCGCGCGACAGTTTGGTCTGCATGCAAAATTATTCCCAAACACACACTTTATTTCACGCCTTTAATCCCAAACAAACAGAGCATGTATGTTCCTGATTAACAAGTTTGGTTTGCAAAATTACCTCATCAGCAGAAGAATAGAGGCGATAAATATCAGCACATAGTACAACAATAGATGCGCGCGACAGTTTGGTTTGCATGCAAAATTATTCCCAAACACACACTTTATTTCACGCCTTTAATCCCAAACAAACAGAGCATGTATGTTCCTGATTAACAAGTTTGGTTTGCAAAATACCTCATCAGCAGAAGAATAGAGGCGATAGATCTAGCGCGCATGTATGTTCCTTTAGCTAGTTGGGGTTGTAAAATTATTTCTAGGTATACTGAATACAGGAGGTGCCGCGCGCGCGACAGGGCATTTATGTTCTTGTTCGTGCGATTTTGCAAAAATTAATTACCGATCGAAAGAGTATATGAAAAATAAGGATAAGCATATATATATGTATACCTGTTCGCAGATTCCGCCCAAAATTACCGAAAGCGAGAGGCGCCGATCGATATCGACGCATGCATGTAATAGCATGCCTTCATCACCAGTTTGGCCGGGTTGAGAGATTAGAAGATAGAATGTTATTGAAGATGGCGTGCGCAGTATCGGGAGAAAGGAAGAAGAGGCGCCGTGGTGGCGATGGTAATCTGGGCTCAGCCGATTCGATTGAGAAGAGAGCTTAGTGTTTACAGAGAGCGAGGTTTACAGAGAGTGGGTAGCGGAACAATCACGATTTGATTGATGAGAAGACTGGGCGGGAGGGCGAAAAGAGTTTATAATTTAGGTAACATAAAGAACATTCATTTAAGAAGCGTTCTTTACGCTGACCGTAAGTAGCATAAAAAACGCTTCTTAACTGAAGCGTTCTTTATGTTATCGCGCCTAAAGACAAAAAAACGCTTCCTTTATGAAGCCTTTTTTATATGTTACATATAAAAAAGCTTATTTACAAAGCGTTGTTTTTGTTTTTGGGCGCGATAACATAAAGAACGCTTCGTAAGAAAAGTGTTTATTAAGATGTCCGGCCTATGATAAAAAACGATTTACAATATAACTGTTTTTAAAGGGGCGTTGTTTATTCTTTTTTTCCAGCAGTGAGTGGAGAATCTTGAACCATACAAAATCTAACAAGATGGTCATGGCTGCACACTCCAATGTGGATCTCTCCTCTTGGACGAGCATGGTTATTGTGATCTTCGATAGGGAGGTACGTACTACTTCCGGCATTCCCATATATAGTCGAGTAGAACACTACTATAGAAGTGTATCGTGTCGTGATCATTGTCCCCATTTCAGTGCTTATCCATTTATTCGAAGGCGTTGGGTCATCTCCAACGTAAAGTATCTCCCTCAGTATCTCGTTGTATCTTCTGGTTGAACATGTTCTGATATGAATATTTTACTGACCTTGTATGCTTCATTTTAGTGTGCATGACCTTACGAACGTGTTTTCCACCGATCCTGGTTCATATATAGGTAATCAGCTACTACCCTAAATCCACAATTTCCTTATGTCAGGACATCAATATATCCATTGATAGGTTGGGCTGGAAGTCCCCCATGTACAGAAATGTATCCATAGACATGAAGCGTCCAGGAGCTGATGATCCTACGTTAAAGGATCTTCCAGTGGACGATGCTTCTTGGGATTGACTCACCCGTTCCCAAGCCAAAGGTGTTGTTGGTTTGGTCTGGACGTCCTTGGAGGTCTGTCAATCCCTTGATGCTTTAGAGGTTCTCCTAAGTGACATGACGGATCTGGATGAGTGAAAGTGTGGATGTAACCTTAACATCCCGCCATCACTGTCGGATCATCTGATTGTGCCACCTCAGTAGCAATAGCTTGCCACCTGATTTGCTTTATTTCTCTGTAATCCAGCATTTGTGTTGTCGATTCATTATTCTTCTAGCTGAGAGTGTACCAGAAACGTTGCGTCTCTCATGGAACACGGGATACCATTATCCAGCATGTTGTTTAGCCTACATGTACATGATATCCAAGGGAGGTCACCTTATCACACCATAGAGTGAGCTATGTTTTAGTGTATTTCCCGTATCAAGCTCCTTAACTATTTTATCTAAGCATAAGATACTAACTTTCCTAATTAGATCAGCAATCGAAACCCTCTTGTGCTCCTTTCTATTTTAGTCTGTACACATTCGGAGTCCTTCTTCAACAGTCTCACTTGAGTGTTGACATACTCGTTAATTTTTGGAAGAACGACATCCAAAGTGTGCCTAGCACTCTTCAGTCTAGCCATCAGAGCAGAGTGAGCACTCTCAACCCTATCACATGTTAGTTCTTTTATATAATTCACTTAAACCTCATAAGCATTTTGTGAAATTTCCTCATGGATCATGCTTGAATCGTAAGCGTAGGCCCATCAGTTTTTCTGCGAAGAGGTATTAACCTGCTCTCTAATGTTTTACTATATGATCGAGGTAAATATGTTGTGTTCCCGCATGAGATGAGAGTGCACCTGAATATTTGCTGTCATATGTAATATAATGGGTCGTTTTGATTTGATTAATCACGGCTGGATTAGGCCCTTTAGTCTATGGCCCTATTTCTTTTTTGCTATTGCGTTTGGGCTGGGTTCAACAATCCCTCACAAAATAAAAAAATATACAAATAAGTTGCAGTCGAGTCGTTCACACCCGGCTGGAACTTTATGATCATTGCTGAAGAAATGTACATCCTTCCACCTACGGTGCTTTTCTTTGCGTGGACGCTACTATTGGTTTTTGGTTATTTTGATGAAAATCCAATTAAACAAAATTTAGTTCAATAATCAAATTAATTAAAAATAAAACTAACCGAATACATAATTTTTTCATTTAATATCCATAAACTAAATCAGCTATAGTTAATTAATAATTTGAGTAAATTACTCAGAACCCCCTTGAGGATTTGGGATATTACAGTTAATCTTGTGTTATCATAATTATTGGTAACCACCTCAAGGTTAAGGTATCTTTGACAACGAGCCCTCGAACTATAACTCTGTTATCAGAAAGTTAACTATGTGTTGATCTATCAACTTAATCACATTAATTATGTCAGGCTGGACAACAAAACTGCTTAATCAACATCGTCTAACTCTCTCTCATCCCACTTTAGATACATTTCCGAGGCAGGGTTGACATTTTTAAGAAAATAACAATGCTGATTAAGTTGTGTTTTTTTCCAGCATGACATTATTAATGTGATTAAGCAGATAGGTCAATATGTAGTTAACTTCCTAATAACAGAGTTATAGTTCGGGGGCTCATAGTCAAAGATACCTTAACCTCGAGGTGGTTACCAGTAATTATGATAAACACAAGATGGTTAACTGTAATATCCTAAATCCTCAAGGGGGTTCTGAGTAATTTACTCTAATAATTTTAAAAGAAAATTATACTTTTATATTAATATTTGTAGAATTTAATTTAAAAAATATTTTGATTACTCGGTTAAAAGATATTTTTTTACTATAATTGAAAATTACGTAGAATTAAAATTCAGTTAACCAAAAACTGAAATAAAAACAATGATTACAAAAAACGGTTATAAAAAGTCGAAAAAAGTCAGTTTTCAGTTATAACCAAATAAATCGAAATGTATCAACAACTAGGGGGTTGGGGTATCCTTCCGGATCTGCAAGTTCCTAAACCGTAGTTCTTGCTTAGTCGGTTACTCACGAAGAACTTATAGGCTGAGTTACAGACTCACTAGGAACTAGAAAGAACAGAGATAAAGACCAGACAATGCCTAGATGATTTCACGTGAAACCTCACTTCTCATTAACACGCATAGAACTCAATACTTCCACACACTCATAGAGAATAGGCTCTCTATGAGGGAAACATGTAATTCAACACAGTTACTCAAAACCTAATCAAATTACAATGATAGAGTTTCTTCACCTAAATGCATTTGAGAACTCACTCTCTCTTTATTTTCCCAAAAACGCCTAACCATATCTTAACTACATCTCCGCTATATATGTGTTTCGGGAATAATCAATTTCTAAGATTTTATCTTTAGAGATAAATATTCTCTAAGTATAAAATTATAACAGATGGTTAAGATATGAATTATAATGGAGTTTCCTTAAAATAAAATATAAAGATAAAATCCAGACTAAATATTCTACACGACTTTACTTAAATAAGATTCTTGGTCAGCAAGGCATTCACCTTGGTGTAATGACCCTAAAACCACCCTGGTTGTGAGACCATTAGTCTGTTACACGCCGCACGCTTACTACCTAAGACACGCAAGACTACCCTCACAAAATCCAAAACTGATACAAAATGCACTTTTATTAACTGAACAAAGGTTACAAACTTAATCGTACATTACAAACAGAAGCCAAACTAATACACATAACGAAAACAAACTATAGAAGGGGCCTCAAGCCACAGTTACAAATACAAAACAAAAACAAAACTGAAAGCAAAAGCAGAATCTCCGGCACAAGTTTAAACTTGCAAATGTTAATATGATAGGAGTAAGCAAACCACAGCTCAATAAGTAACATACTTCATCAGCTGGGCATGCTCAAAACATTATAGAGAACATATTCATATACACACATAAGCTTGGCCAAAACATATCGAAAATCATAGCAGAAGACTAAGACTTAATGAAATCAGGATCGGATAGACAAAAGAAGAAACTTTACATAATAGAAGAGGAGCTGAAGCTTAGTAAACAGATATAGAAGCCAAGTTCAAAGCACAATGAACAACAGACGTAATAACTCAGAACAAATCACTTAGCAAAACAAAGATGGGACCCTGGATAGTAGCTGACACATCAGAAGGGCAACACATGGCCCTATGGATCTGTAGATCCCACATCAGAAAGCCGTAGAGACAGCTATGCGGCCCCGTCGGTGCCTAAATGTCCAAAGCGAAAACCCGAGGAACTAATATAGAAGGAATTCCTGATCAACATGCTACGGGATAGTCAGAACCAACTATCCAAGGCTTAGAAGCTAATCATCTAAGTCCTCAATATAAAAGCTGTATAGAACATATCAGAAGCTTTAATCAAAACAGAACGGAAGCTTTTATCAGAAAAGAACATAAGGTAGAAGCTTAGCAAAACAGAACAGAAGCTTACAGACGAAGCATAAGTCTTTACCAAAACAGAAGTTGTCTATCGACTAGCAAACACTAATGCCAAACACGGTTTCAAAGTAAATCAGAGGTCAGAAACATAACGAAGACTTTTGAAAATAAATTACTCATAAACATATGCCAAAACACATCAAAACAGATAGTACACACTGAGAGAAACACAACGCCATAAATGATGATCAAAGCGAAGTTCAAATGAAGAAGTTATGTAAAAATAGAGAGCTGTCGAGACATGTGTCCGGACGCACGCCGAAACCGATTTTACACACGTCCGGACTTACGTCCGGGTCACAACTCCGGACGCAAGTCCTGTTTCAAAATCCAGAGATGTTCGGACAGTCCGAACTTACAAGTCTGGACATCGATCTGAAAAGCAGTATACGCGTGTCTGAACTTGTGTTTGGACTTGCATGTTCGGACATAAGTCAAACTGCAAATCCAGAATTCGTCCTCGCATCTCGTCCAGACACGGCATAAACCACATCAAACACACACGTCCGAGGCACCTGTCCGAACTTACATGTCCGGATGGATGTCTGGATACGGCAAAAACTCCAAATTTTAATGTTGAACCAGATTCAAATCAAAGCATACAATCAACATTATCAAAGCCTAATCTTTCATACCAAAATACGCGTAGCGAAACACTTTCCACGGGGTTTTAACACATCGAAAACGTAAATCAGAGACACACCAAAATCACCACATATCAGAGATCAAAACAAACATACATAGAAACAATAATCGGAAACCCCCGTGGGTGAACACACACAACCGAATCCATCTACCACCTACCTCACATCCAAAGCAAAGCAAATCTCTACGGACTCCACAACGATCACTCCTCGAATCACCACTCGAATCATGGCACTCAATCAATTTTAAGGAAGACCAACACCAGAAAGAGGAGCGAAGAACTGGAACCAAGAACAACAACCAAAAACGGAATCACTAACCAGAGATCTGACAGACTCGAACAATGAAGCACAAGAGCCATCGAATTGTAGAGAGGGGGAGAATGAAGAAGAGAAGCAAATGGAGGAGTTGAGAGGAGAAGTGTAGAGTGTAATGTCGATCGACAAAACTGTCGAGGAAGGAAAATAAATGAATTAAAGTGAGAAAGGAGGAAGGAAATAAAAATAAAGGAATTACGAAGTCCCTTCTTTAACAAATAAATAAATAGATAAGAGAATAACATTTCGAAACTCTCCTTCCTCAAAGCTAACATAATAATAATTAGAGAAATGTCATAATCTCATCAATTTAAGATCAAAATCAATATGGAATCCCTTTACGAATCAGGAAAAAAGAAAAAAAATCTTGGGCATAACATTATACCCCTCTTAAAAAGAATTTGATGAAACCCAGATTACAAACAAATGCATTCAAGTGCTAGAACACTATGAACACTAATACACACAGAAGGAATCTCACATCTCAAAAGCTCGAAACTCACAAGGAGCTAATACTTAGATCTTACTGCTGGCCGACTAACAGAAGAGCACAACAAAAGATTACTAACACTTAGCTCTAAGGCACAAAAAGTACACTCACACATCTCAGAAGCTCGCACCTCACATAGCTAACACTCAGAACTTACTAGCTGACTCGCTGACATAAGAAATGAAGCAGAGTATTACTGAAGGCTAAGCCTGAAGGAACAGGAGCAACACTCAAACTTGTTGCTGACTAACTGACATTAGAGCACAACATAAGATTTCTACAAGGCTCAGCCTAAAGGCACAAAATGAATGCTCAACTCTCAGAAGGCGTCCTTATCCAAAGGGCCAAACATACCTCTCGAACTCACATCACGCAACTCAGAACTCACAGACTAAGCTCACATCTGAACTCACATGACAACACATCACGACACTAAAACTCGTAACCCACACTTACAACACAATCACCACAGAAATAACACACAACGCCTAGTCAAAACACACAATTGAAACACTTCTGAACCCACATCACAACTCCTCACACAAACCAAACTCACCTGATCTCACACACGTCACACCGCACAACACATCACCAAAGCTCATAACTGAATCACACCTAAACTCTCAACACCGCACCTAACTCAAGCACATCACTAAGGTGCACAACTGAATTCACATTTGGCATCCTTTCCCAAAGGACCCGACTTCCTCAGACTCACGACACACAAATAAACACTACGCTTCCGCTGCACTACTCTGATGCCAGACAAGCACAGAGCATACGCACACAACTAACACTAGATAACAATCAAATCAAGTAGCATATAACGGACAGTCACGCAAAAGATACACATAGCACATAACAGATAATGACAAAAACATAGACATATAGACACCCGACAATCCCAACGAAATCCAAACCTGGCTCTGATACCATTAAATGTAATGACCCCAAAACCACCCTGGTTGTTAGACTGTTACACGCCCGCTCTTACTACCTAAGACACGCAATGCTACTCTCACAAAATCCAAAACAGATACAAAATGCACTTTTATTAACTCAACAAAGGTTACAAACTTAATCATACATTACAAGCGGATGCCAAACTAATATACATAATGGAAACAAACTACAAAAGGGGCCTCAAGCCACAGTTACAAATACAAAATGAAAACAAAACTGAAAGCAAAAGCAAAATCTTCAGCAAAAGCTTAAACATGCAAAATGTTAACATAATAGGAGTAAGAAAACCACGACTTATTAAGTAGTAGACTTCATCAGCTGGGCATGCTCACACATTTATACATATCATATTCACACACATACATAAGCTAAGCCAAACATATCAAAAATCATAGCAGAAGACAAAGACTTAATGAAATCAGGATCGGATAGACAGAAACAAAAACTTTATAAAGCAGAAGAGAAGCCAAAGCTGAGCAAACAGATATAGAAGCCAAGTTCAAAGCATAATGAACAACAAACAGAATAACTCAGAACATATCGCTTAGTAAAACTGAGGTGGGACCCTAGACACTAGCTGATAGATCAGAAGGGCAATGCATGGCCCTATGGATCCATGGATCCCACATTAGAAAGCCGTAGAGACAGTTATGTGGCCCTGTCATTGCCAAAACATCCAAAGGGTAAAACCCAAGGAACTAATACAGAAGGAAGTCCGCACAACATGCTACGGGATAGTGAGACCCAACTATCCAAGGCTCAGAAGCTAATCATCTAGGTACCCAAAACAGAAGCTTTACAAAACAAATAAGAAGCTTTAAGCGGAACACAACAAAAGCTTTTATCAGAACATAACAAAAGTTAGAAGCTTAGCAAAACAGAATAGAATCTTAGACATGGAGCAGAAGTCTTTACCAAAACAGAAGTCGTATATTGACTTGCAAATACGAAAACTAAACAAATTGTTAGAGTAAATCATAGGTCTGAAATATAACGAAGAGTTTCGAAAATAAATTACTCATAAACATATGCCAAAACACATTAAAACCGATAGTACACACTGAGAGGAACACAATGCCACAAATGACGATCAAAATGGAGCTCAAACGAAGAATTTACTCTAAAACAGAGCGTTGTCCGGACATACAAGTCCGGACGCACGCCGGCGCCGATTTTAGACACATCCGGACTTACGTTCGGGTCACAATTCCGGACTCAAGTCCTGTTTCAAAATCCAGAGACGTCCAAACATCGGTCCGAAAAGCAGTATACGCGTGTCCAAACTTGTGTCTGGACTTGCATGTTCAGACATAAGCCAAACTGGAAATCGACAATTCGTCCTTGCATCCCGTCTGGACTTACATGTCTGGACGCTGCATAAACCACAACAAGCACACACGTCCAAGGCACCCGACCTAACTTACAAGTCCGGACGGATGTTTGGACACGACAAAAACTCCAGATTTTAATGTTGAACAAGAACCAAATCAAAGCATACAATCAACATTATCAAAGCCTAATCTTTCATACCAAAATACGTGAACCAAAAACACTTTCCACGGGGTTTTAACATATCTAAAACGCAAATCAGAGACACACCAAAATCACCACAAATCAGAGATCAAAACAAATATACACGAAAACACTAATTGGAAACCCCCATGGGTGAACACACACAACCAAATCCATCTACCACATACCTCACATCCGAAGCAAAGAAAATCTCTACGGACTCCACAATTATCACTCATCGAATCACCACTCGAATCACGACACTCGATCAATGTGAAGAAAGACCAACACTGGAAAGAGGAGTGAAGATCCGGAATAAAGAACGACAACCAAACACGGAATCACAGACCAGAGATCTGACAAACTCGAACAACGAAGCACTAGAGCCATCGAATTGTAGAGAAGGGGAGATTGAAGAAGAGAATTAAAGGGAGGAGTTTAGAGGAAAAGTGCATAGCGTAACGTCGATCGACAAAACTGTCGAGGATGGAGAAGGGAAAAGAAATGAATTAAAGTGATAAAGGAGGAAGGACATAAAATAAAGGAATTAATAAGTCCCTTCCTTAACAAATAAATAAATAGATAAGAGAATAACATTTCTAACTCTCCTTCCTCAAAGCTAACATAATAGAAATTAGATAAATGTCCTAATCTCATCAATGTGAGATCAAAATCAATATGGACTTCCTTTGCAAATCAGAAGCAAAAGAAAACAAATCTAGTGCATAACACTTGGTCAGGTACAGTCTCAGACTTTTGTCTTTGTGACTCAGTCTAACTTTGATCGATCAAAAACTTGAGCATTAACAGGATCCCATTACGGTGAAGATAGAAGTTGTCTATTGCAACACGTTAAAGATGACATTTAACATAGTTTATTTGGTTATAAGACAGTTGTTGTTCTACGGAACGATTAAGATTATTCAATATCATGTGGCACTGTGGCGGTGTTCGAAATCAACTTATGGGCCAGAGCTTGATTGAAAATTTACATGCAGCTTACATGTGTCTCTTTCTCATTTGTTGT
Source organism: Limonium bicolor (assembly GCA_023374045.1). Classification (NCBI taxonomy): domain Eukaryota; kingdom Viridiplantae; phylum Streptophyta; class Magnoliopsida; order Caryophyllales; family Plumbaginaceae; genus Limonium; species Limonium bicolor. The sequence goes on along the minus strand of CM041777.1, from coordinate 198,097,511 downwards.
AGAAAAAGTTAGGCCCCAATCACTAGTACAAAAAAGGCCTATTTCGGCGCCCCTATTTCGGCGGTTGTAGATAAAACCGCTGAAATAGGGGCCCGAGATGTATGCGGTCTGTAAAGAAGGGGTCTATTTCGGCGGTTCCTAACAAAGAACCGCCGAAATAGGCCATATTTAATAATAATAAAATAAAAGAGACCTATTTCGGCGGTTCCTTCTACGAAACCGCCGAAATAGGTGTTTCTATTTTTCTTTTTTTTAATTAAAACGACCTATTTCGGCGGTTCTTTGTTAGGAACCACCGAAATAGGTATTTTTATTTTTTTTATTTTCAGAGGGTCTATTTCGGCGGTTCTTAACAAAGAACCGCCGAAATAGGTCGTTTTAATTAACCCCCCAGACCCCCTCGACACAATTACGATTTCATTAGCCCCTAATTAACCTCTCTCTTGTTCTCCGCGGCGACCTGCGAACCGACACCACCGCCACCACACTGCCGTCGCCCCCCTCCTCTCCTCCCGCCTTCGCCGGACGTACGCCGTCGGTGGTCGTCGTGTCGGTGTCGTCGCCGCCGTCTCCCGCCCAGCAACAGAGGTGCTAGGTGAGTTAAAACCTAACTTTAAGTTTCGGTTTTGTTTAATTAATTGCTAATGTGTTGTTAAAATTGATAGATTGTTGTCACATTGTGATTGTGGATGCTGATATGTATTGTGTGTGTGAAATCTTTGCAAGATTTGGTTGTTAAACTAATAAATTTATGTATGCACACAAGGTGTTTGACGAAATGTCCGAGTGAATTTTTTGCTGCTTTTGGCTCTTCTTTTAAGTATAGTTAGGTTAGCGTATTTGGGCTAGATTTATTATGCTTATATATGGGGTGGAACAATGTTTGAGCATTATTTGTTTAAGTATAGTTAGGTTAGCTTATTTGTCCACTTAAAATTACTTGTTAATTCACATTTCATAAGTAAATATACATTGCAAATATACATTGGTGAGTGAGATCTCTGCTAGTTATTTTTGCATAAATAAGCAACACATAAATCAGAAAAATTTCATAACTAAATTTGCTTTCAAGAAAAGGATTTTAAATATTGTATTGTTTATTTAATAGTAAGAGTGCGGTGGGGATCTTTAAATTATTTTTTCCTTATGCAATGAAAATGGCATGTATATTTTGTTTATCTAATTGCACAAAATTTGTGCTAATCACAAATGTAAGTTTACTTGTTCGAACAAGTAATATAAGTTAAGCAATTAAGAGTTTCTCCTTGTCTTCATAAACAATGTAGTCGAGTTGATGAGTTATCATCTTTGACACTAAGTTCCCCACTCTCTGTAGATTGTATTAGAGTTATACTAAAAAAAATTCTTATTGTGCTTGTTTGAATGAGCTAACGATAATGTTATAATTTACATATTTGATTATGATATTATATTATCGTTAATACAAGAGTGTGATGCATAAGAGGTATATTGAAAATTATGGATAACATGTTAAACATGGAAAATACAATTTAGGTTGTTATGTAAGTTATAGTTTGATCTTATCATTTATGAGTTGTTATGAACAACTTCATTCATTGGAAAAAATACTATTAAACATTCGGTAGTGTATATATATAATATATGAGTATTGTATAGTCGTTAAGTTTAATATAAAATTATTCTAATTGATGTGAATATTGTTCAATCTTTATGAGTCGTTTAGATTGAGTGTGAAAATTATTTGTTGATTTATGTACTATGTTGCGCCCCTGATTGTAAGCAATATAGTGTTGCGCCCTCAATTCATATTTATTTTGCGTCTGCGTTGCCTCTGTAGAGATTGGTATTGCTACACGCGTCTCGCACGCCCGATTGAGAAGAGGGGCTGAAAACAATTCATTTAGGAACCGGTAATTTTTTTTAATTTAACTCTTCATTCTCTTCACTCACTGTAAATTTGCAACCTAACTGCATATAAGGAACAAACACAACTACTGAGTTTCTCTTGTGTCTATAATATTGTTTGATGTATGTGTATATGTCTAACAATATCTAATTTTTTTTTAATCAGGTCTCACTACATTCAAGTCCGTGAATCACCTCTCTTGTTTCCCGCCTTCTTCCATTACTGTTGCACTTTCCTCCTCTGTGCACAAGTAAGTAACTAAACCTTATTTTTTGTTACTAAATGCAATTATGTATTTAAATATAAGTGCTAGTACATAATTTAGCTTCATTCCATATTTGTTGATGCATTTCTTTTGTAATTTATTTTTTGTTGCTCCCTTGCAGAGACATATCAGAAGTGGTATTGCTGCATCTCTCGCACAGAAGCCTACCTCTCAGGCACCAGTCTCCCCTCTCCATAAATCCTTAAAAAACAAGTACGTATTTTAACTCTCGATTCTTTTAATCTCTAAACCGGTTTGAACTTATACAGTGGAGAATTGAAAATGTTGTTTGATGATCTGAATTGCAATTGGTTTTCAGTTAGCTAGTAAAGAATTGATTTATTTTAATTGTTGGTTGCTGCCATTGTTGGAATGTTTGTGGTTGTGATGACTTTGGTGAGTGCTGAATAATAAGCACGGGATGTGTACAATTATGCAAAGGTCATGCCGAATTTTTTGTAGAAAAAGTATTCGTAATATTGTTTTAAACACCGGTTTCTGTTTTAGAAGTGCAACAATTTCTTAAATTTAAAATGCTAGTTTATTTTGTGTTTGCAACCTTAGAGTTAGGCTAGACTAATTGACAATCATCCCAGTCATGCTCCATTAAGAAATAAACATGTGCAACTTAATACAGACCATATTCTACAAAGGCTCTAACTCACACCTGTGATCTGTTGCACATATAGTATGGAGCGTGACTGGATGTATGGTGATAGAGGGAACATTTTGACAAAATGCTGAAAGAGTTTTGCAAAGCTGCAGTGCAACACAAGGACAGGACAAAGGCGGAAAAATTCCATGTCCTTGTGTTGATTGTGGTGTGGTTAGACATTATTCAAGCATCAACTCGTACAATTCCATGTGAAGACCCGTGGTTTCATGCCACATTATAAAAATGGATTTTTCATGGAGAACTGTTGAAGATAATGCTTCATCTTCCTACAGTCACGATCGGTGTAACTCAAGAACCGAGCAGACATTCGATACTACTAACGAGTCAGAACTCCCAAGCGCTTCCGGAGTCAATGTTGACAGTGAGTCGACTTATCATGATGACAAATGACGAGATGCTTATAACGTTGAGGATAACTTTGTCGACCGGCCGGATGAGTATCAAAGGTTGTTGGACGCATCCAAAACGGCGTTGTATCCTACTTGCACTAAGTACACGAAATTGACAGCTATATTGAATTTGTTCAACCTGAAGGGAAGATATGGATTGAGTGACAAAGGTTTCACGGCATTCCTCGAGCTGATTCATGATATGCTACCGGATGAGAACGGTCTCCCTACACCACGTATGAGGCAAAGAAATGGGTGTGTCCAATGGGAGTAGAGTACAAAAAAATTCACGCGTGTCCAAACAACTGTGTGTTGTACAGGGGTGAATACGAACATCTGGACAATTGCCCGAAATGTTCGTTGTCCCGGTATAAGCATAAAGATGGTGAGTACTCCTCCGTTAAAAAAAAGCCCTCCAGCAAAACTAGTTTGGTATTTGCCGATTATACCCAGATTCAAACGGTTGTTTGCGAATCCGAAAGATGCAAAGAACTTACGATGGCATGCGGAGGGTAGAAAGAGTGATGAGAAACTAAGACATCCAGCAGATGGGCCTCAGTGGAGAAACATCAATAGACGGTACAAAGAACATTTCGGACATGAAGATAGGAATCTGAGGCTTGGGTTATGTACTGATGGAATGAACCCGTACGGCACATTGAGTAGTCAACACAGTACATGGCCTGTTCTGCTAGTGATCTACAATTTGCCCTCATGGTTGTGTATGAAACGAAAGTACATCATGTTATCTCTCTGATATCTGGTCCCAAGCAGCCAGGTAATAGCATTGATGTGTACCTTGCCCCTCTGATCGACGATCTGAAGCTATTGTGGAATGAGGGGACCGTGGTATATGATGCTTATGCAAGAGAGAATTTCACGCTCAAGGCTTTGTTGTTCTGTACCGTCAATGACTTCCCTGCGTATGGGAACTTGTCCGGTTACACGGTTAAAGGAACATTTGCATGTCCCATATGCGAGGAAGACACTTGTTCGGACCGTTTAAAACATTGTGGGAAGAATGTTTATATGTGTCATCGACGTCTTCTCCCCGAAGATCACCCTTATCGAGTAACGAAGAGAAAGTTGTTCAATGGTCAAGCCGAAACTCGTGTGGCCCGTCTACCTCTGAGCTCTGAGGAAGTGTACGAAAAGGTTAAGGACATTGCAAATGTATTTGGAAACACATCAAAACCGGCGAAAAACATTTGGAAAAAGTGTTCTATCTTTTGGGAACTACCTTATTGGCGTCATCTTTCTGTGAGACACTGCTTAGACATCATGCACATTGTGAAGAACGTTGGTGAGGCAGTGAGTGGGACTTTACTCAATATACCCGGCAAAACAAAAGACGGATTGAAAATCAGAAAGGACATGCAAACCATGGGTATACGAAAGGAGTTACACCCACAAGAGAATGGGAAACGAATCTACCTACCTCCTGCATGCTACACGCTCTCAAAGGCTGAAAAGATTAGTTTCTGCAAATGTGCACTCGGAAAACATTGTATCGATGAAGGATTTAAAACTTTTAGGCATGAAATCTCACGATTATCATGTACTGATGTTACATCTTCTTCCGGTCGCAATTCGAGGGATATTGCCATCTGATGTCAGAAATGCTTTAACTCGGTTATGTTTCTTTTTCAACGCTGTTTGCTCCAAGGCAATTGACGTAACCTCTCTAGATGATCTACAACGTGAAATTGTTATCACATTATGTCAACTTGAGATGTATTTCCCACCATCTTTCTTTGATATAATGGCATCTAATTGTGCACATCGTTCGAGAGATACAGTTCTGTGGTCCGGTATACTTACGGTACATGTACCCTTTTGAACGGTACATGGGTATTCTGAAAAGTAGAATGAAGAATAGGTATCGACCAGAGGGGAGCATTGTTGAAGCAACAGTGACTGAGGAAGTCACGGAATTTGTGACCGATTATTTGAGTGAGGCAGAGTCTATTGGTATCCCAAAACCACGACACTATGGCAGGTTTAAGGGTAAAGGTGTTATTGGTAGAAAGATCGTGCAAGTTTCGCGTCTACTTATTCATCAAGCACATTTGTTTGTCTTACAACATCTTGAGGTTGTTGAACCTTATTTGGAAACCCATATGGTTGAGTTAAGGCATCAAAATCCTTTGAAAACCACATTTGGCTGACAAAGGAACAAAACCGAGTTTTTATCCAATGGTTCAAAGATCATGTGTTGACATTAGCATCATCAGATCCAGAAGCTGTAAGCGAAGAGATCAGATGTTTGGCAATCGGACCTGAAACTAATATTACATCATTTGAGGGGTATGATATTAGTGGGTATACATACTACACTGCACGCCAAGATGCCAAATCGATAAACCAGAATAGTGGGGTAAAAATTGAAGCTGCTGCCACTGAGTACCACAGCGGTAACCGATCTCAACCAGTTAGTAATTGGTATTATGGTGTCATCGAGGACATCTGGGAACTAGACTATGACATTGATTCCTTTCTGTTGTTCCGGTGCAAGTGGGTGGACAACCGACGCGGGTACCAAAATGATGGAGGGCTTACCATGGTTGATCTTTCACGGTTACACGGTTATAATGATGATCAATTTGTTCTGGGAAAGGATTGCGAACAAGTGTGGTATGTTGAGGATCCGAAAGACTGCAGATGGTCTGTTGTTCTTCCAGGAAGAAGGCCGGTTGTAATCGAAAATGAAAATGAGGATAACGATGAAAATGGGACTGTAGAGGAAACATCCTTGTTTCCTACTGGATTACCGGATTCGATTGATGATACCGAAAACGATTTGCTCTACGCACGATCAGACCATGATGAGGGTGTTTGGGTAGAAAATATGAAATGATTTATGTTTTTGTACGTGTCAGGTAATGTTGTTAGTAGAATGTAGACTGTAATGTCATCTTAACTGTTATTGTTATGCATCATAGTATTTATGTTATGAGTTTATCTGATGAAAATGCTTTATTATTTTTTTTTGCAGTGGATGATCACCCTATGGATGACCCCATTGGACGGCTTTCTTGACTGGAGAACCTGAGCCACAGCAGAATAGACCAAGTAAGCGGGTCACAAGAGGAGGAAAGAAGAAGAAGGACCAGTTAGCAGTACACGAGACTGAGGCTGGCCCTTCACAGCAGACCGAAGAGGAGTTGTCCCACCAGAGGCAGAAGCAAGAAGCAAAGAAGAGAGGTGCAACACGTGGGCTGAAGGCTAACAAGGGCCCTCCTACAAAACCGGTGGACTTCAATCAGTTCAACCAACCCCATGGAAATTGGAAGAATGACTTCACCGCTTACGGTAGCCATTTGGTGAAGTCATATTGCAACATAAACCACAACTGGAAGCAAGTGCCTCAATCATTGAAGGATACTATGTTTCAGCGTCTTCAGGTAAATCTCTACATTATTACTATGATCTTTTGTGAAATAATAGAACATTTATGTTTACTTTACTAACTGAATGATCATGTACGTAGTCTCGTTTCTCCGTGGATCCCGCACTTAAAAAGGATGTGCTATCAGCGATGTCGAAACAGTTCCGGGACCACAAGAATAAGTTGGCTGACAAGTCATCTACAAGATGCCTACTCCAGAAGATCCAGATGATCCAGATCATGGTGGAGACGGTGAGAGACCACCATGGGAGGTTTACGAGGGCATAACAGAAGAGCAATGGTACAATTTGTTGAGAGGCGTCACACACCGGAGTTCCAGGTGCACTTTATTGTCATACATACATAAATTAATCTTAATTTCTTATGTTTTTTGTGTTCAATTTCACTAAACATGATCCCATTAATTTATGCAGGCTCTCCGTGCGCAACAACAAGCAAATGCTAAGAAGAATCTGTACCCTCACCACTTAGGTGGAAAAAGTATTGCTCAAAGGGTACCAGAATGGGAGCAAAAGGGATATCTGCCCACGGATGGCTCATTGGATGCCAGTGGCAGAAGAATGAAAGTGTGGGAGTTAAGCCACATTCCGAAGAACTCTACTCCCGAAAATCCTCAATACGATGAAGCCACGAGAGCAGTTATTGCTCAAATGGTAAGTGATATCATTTCATTTTAGTCAAACTGTTCATTTCATTTGTATATGAACTTATGTTAAACTAATAACTGTATTTGTGTGTTGTATTAGGGTGAATTAAGCTCTCAGCTCACCCAGGGCACCTGGACCTCACAGAGGAATGATGATCCTCTTACACGCGCTCTTGGTAAGAAGGATCATCCAGGTCGTGCCATTGGGTTTGGTGGGCATGTTGGTATCCGCCAGGCATTTGGCGTACCCGGGTCCAGAAGTGCACAGGGAAAGACGATTAGCTACGAGGAGCACCTGAGAGCGTTGGCTGAGATGGAGCAGAGGATTACTCAGAGCGTCGACGAGAGGATCGCTCACGCTATGTCAAGGCTTCAGCCACAGCAGCATGACATCCAAGAGGTTTCTCGACCACCAGTTGAGTCACCCATTCAGTAGCAGAGTGCACCGGTAGTGAGAAGTAGTGTCCACTCGGCTGATCCGTTTCCCTATGCATCTCTAAAGGTTAGACTAACATTTCAATTGAGTACATGACGATTAAGATTTTTCACTTGATCACTAATATCATCATAGAGGAATTCTCAATTTTTATCTAAACAAGTTCCACATAACACTCAGGCACCCACTGAGTGCCATCTGTTTTTACAAATTGGAGTAGAAGAGGTCATGGTGGCATGGGGAAAACTTTTCCCCTCTCTTCCAAGTGATATTGTGCACGGTGAACCACTCCGACATTACCATGCACGAGTGCTTCTGGACGAATTTGTTACAGAGCATGCTGACATCGGTTTACCGGTGCCGATCCCTCAAAGACCTACCTTGCGTTCTGCACAAACTGCGACAGTGTAGTGGCCTGTACGATTGGTCAGACTCCCTGGGCAGGTATTTACTCTTAACCCTTGCTATAAAACTATTGGTACCACCTTGCATCCATATACTTAATTAGACTAATATCATAGGATATGAGCCGACCGAAGACTGATAAGGGCAAAGGAAAAAGAATTGCTGCACCTGTGCAATCAAAGGCATCCACAAATTTCGTGCTTAGACCTGCTTTGGTGGAGAAAAGAATATTGGCCGGCCTGCCGACTAATATGCAGATTCTGCATTCATCCTTGTTGCTGCTACCACCTGATTGTGATTCCCTCACTGTGGAAGATCCCGAGCGGATATTCACTTTATAGTTCAAGGAGAAGATATACATCGATTTGGGATGCATATGTCCGACTTCGAGGAGTGCTTCAGGAGGGATTGGTTGAATGTGTCGATTATCAAGTCAGCCGCCATGTGAGTGACTTCTACCTTTTGTATTTTGAATTCATTGATTGGTGATGAATTAGATGTTTGAATAAAAAGTTAATGATCGACTAATGATATTGCCTCATAGGTGGGTGCATGATAAGGCGATCAATGTCTATGAAGATCACAGATTCGGATTCCTGTGTCCTGCTATGTGCAGTGAAGTCCAGATGACAAGTGATATGGAAGGCCTTATGCAGTATATGATGAATGCCCTCTTTGAATGTTCTAACAAGTCATTTATTATGCTGCCATATCATTCAGGGTATGATATTTGACTATTTCTCTTAGTATTATCTAAAACATATAGTTTGTGTTAGTTGCTTAATGATTACAACACATTGTGTAATTTGTGGACAGTCGACATTGGTCATTGCTTGTGCTGGTGATGTTGAAGCACCCACAATCTTGCAATTTGACTCACTTGGTAAGGGTGCCAAGAGACCGAAGATCTCCACCGCAATACTGGGGTAATTAGTTTGTTATCGTAAACAACAATTATTATTACTTAACATTAACTGTTTTATAACTTGCTACTGATGCTTAAAACTATATATATTGCTGATGTATATAGTTCCATGAGAGCTGCATTATCTCTCCAGAATAAAACAATGAAGCGTGACATCCCTTGGAACCTAGTAAAGGTACTCTATTAATTGATAAATTTGTGTTATAATGTTTAAACTTGTTTATAACTATCAATATGTGCGTTTGTATAGTGTCCGGTGCAGCCTGGGGGTTCAGAATGTGGATACTATGTCATGAGATTCATGAGTGACATAGTAGGAGCGTCGAACCTTTTACCAGAGCACTCGTTAGACAAGGTAACATTTTTGAAAGTTTCAATTATGCTCTTTACATGTTGTTAGACTTGTACGTTTTAGATTAATGTTCATTTTTTTTCAAGGCTTACGAAGAAGTGTTCAAAGGTGGTCAGTATGATGATGCTCAAATTGTTGAGATGCTTAAGGAATGGTTGGAGTTCGTCTGCACAAGTTTAATGAATTGATGATCATGAAGATGTTTTGTGAACTTTTTGGAGTATGTAATTGTAACTCTGTACACTTGTGGATGGTGTAATGGTAGATTTGAATTGTAATGTTGTTTTTCATTTGTAATGAAAGTGTGTAAATAAGTGTAATTGCATTGGTTTCACTAGTAGAAAAAGACCCTACCGCAGCGGTTGTTTGGTACCTATGGCAGCGGTTGAAAACCGCTGCGATGGGTGCCGCCGCGGTAGGTGAACCACCTAACGCAGTGGTTCTTACTAAGAACCGCTGCAGTAACCTTTTTTTTAAAAAAAAAAAAACAACCTATCGCAGCGGTTCTTACTAAGAACCGCTGCAATAGGTTTTTTTTTTGTTTTTTCCATTCCACCCTACAATTCTACCACACACACCCAAAATCAATCAAACCTGTTAAGATATAGCAATTAACAATGCCACCAGTGGGGCATTAGATCAACCATTTCACCATTTAAATAGCCACCAAACCTATCTACGGGCAATAATCCACTTACATTTACAAATTTGAGCAAATTAATCAAACATCAACAAAATCTTTACAGAAACGACAATTGTTTCATGAGAATTTCAAAATCATCCTACTCAATCCTACCAAACCCAAGAAGCAACCTACATTAACGCTCATGAATTCTGCCCATTCTTCGAGCACCTCGGTTATATGTCCTTCGTTGTAACCGTACCAACTCTTCAAAAGCCTTGGAATTAACACAAAAGAAATATGATTAGTTGCTAATAATACTTTGAGTTTAAGAATCAATGTTAAAAATTCTACAAAACCAAAATATTTCGAGAATGCTACTTACCAGGTCTAGAGACTTCTCTGGCAAGAGTCTCGGTCCCGCTATCAAGTCACTCATAAACCGAATGACATAGTAGCCACATTCCGAACCTCCCGGCTGCTGTGGACACTGCACATGTATATACGTACATATTCAAAATCGATTTAACACAAAATAAATACTGTTCCTATTTTAAAACTAATGAACATATTACAAAATTTGAATAAGGACTACAAAAATACCTTGACTACATTCCACGGAATCTTCTTAAATCTCTCTCCTCGGACTTGCGTCATTACAGATACAAAGGCACTAGAATTCACACGCACAGATAAAGTAAAAGTTATCAACCGGATGATTAAGAAATAACTAAAAATTGATAATTAATCAAGTTAAGTAAATTCATCACCTCATCAACATGTTATATAAGTGGCCTCTTGGGATGCCGAGATGCTGAGTCAAGCTGCAGGACTCTTGGGCTTTTTATACATAGAACGAGCAAAGACCAGTGTCGGTGTTCATAGATTACAATACAAGCAGAACTTAATTCAATCAATTACATAATAAAAATATCATAATTTTTAAACTAACTTAACATTAGATAAAATTCTTACCTTGATGAAGAGGCAGCATTATGTAAGATTTATCAGCAAGTGCACACGAATGTATCACAGTCGACAAGTACTGGACCAAAGCTTGGGGGTCAGATCCCATATTAGCTTCTGAACAGTAGTCAGGGCATAAGAACCCGAAACTACTATTCTCATGTACTTGGACCGCCTTGTCATCAACAAACCTGCACAATATAAAGAAACCAATATTATGAATTTAATTTTCAAATATACAGAGTAAAATGTGTACAAGGTATGCTAATTACTCACATGCAAGCCGATTTGAGAATCGACGCACTCAACCAATCCTTCTTGAACAACTCCACAAAATCAGTAAGATAGATTTCAAAACTCTGAGCGCCTGCATAGTAAAAAAGATCCGGTCTTGGTTCCATTGTAACCGAATCTCTTCCTGGCGGCGTCATCAATAGTGTGGAGTGCAACAGTTTCAGCATGGGGGGTAAGGCATTCAGAACCGCCGGTTGTAGCAAATTCGATCTCATCACAACTCTAGTCGCGGATGCCATCGAAGGATTAGCTGGTGCAACAACAACTCTCTTTCCTTTTGCCTTATCAGAATTTGATTGAATGTGTTCCTAATATATCAATTTAATAAGTATATGTTTCTACTCTAGGATATGTTAAAGAATAAGTTTTTTCATGGGGTTACCTGCTGCTCCCCAAGCCTAATCAATCTACAGGGCCACTGTACTGCATTGGATTCAGCTTGACGAAGGGTGGATATGTCTGCACTGGGCACCGGTATCTGACATCCGCGTAAGCAGGCGCGTAACCTTCAACAAGCACCCGGGCATGGTACTCTCGGAGCGCTGTATTCCTCACGGTGTCTCCAGCACAAGACTTGAAAAGTTTTCCCCACCCTACTTCAACTTCGTCAACGCCAATCACTTGGACAATGTGCAGTCAATTGGTTGCTAAATTTTCAAAATTAAAGATTTTAGATTCACATAAACAAGTGTATAATTTGTTTTTTTTTGTATTTGTAGTTAACATGTTGTTATAACCTTGAGAGATGAATATGGAAATGGGTTGACGGAGTGAACACTACTGGGAGGCACTGCTGCGGGCTCTGATGCTTGTGCCTGATCTGGCGGTCTAGAAACCTCCTGACTCATCCTCTCAGAACGCATCATCTCCATAGCTTGAGCGATTGACTGCTGAAATTCATTTCGTAGTCGCTGCTCGAGCTCCGCATTCTGGCGTAAGTGCTCCTCATATGTAATGCTCCCTCCAGCACAGTGTCTCGACCCAGGATTACCGAAGGCTTGGCGTATACCGACATGACCACCAAAGCCTACTGCACGACCCGGATGATCCTTCCCCGAGAGCGCGGGAAAGTGGATCATCCTGCCTAACGGGCTGCCAAGTGCCCTGGGTGATCTGGGAGCTTAACTCTTCCTGTTATGGAGTTTAATAAGTCAATAAGGATACTTCGGTTTATTTAACTGCTATTGTTACTCTATAAATATAATAAACATTTTTTAAACTTGTAACACCCCAACCGCTAATCCTTTCGTTATCCTCTGATCGTTCCCATAATTGCCTTACTCGCAGCGGAATACTTACCTACTCCCGGCGGGTGATACAACGCCGTCAACCATCCAAGGTTAACAAGGTTACTACTACTTACCGTATCGGTCTGATGATTAGAATAAAATGCATGCATACTACTTACTTTACAATACCCAATACTTACTTACATTTGATTACCGAGTATCCAAGTTATACGAATTACATTCCAATACTACTTCCCAAAAATTAAGAGTTATACCGCTACTCCCTTCTATCCAATCAAGATCCATTATCCAAAAAGGTGTACCACATGGTACACCGGCTACACAAAAAGGCCTTAGCCGTGTACAACTCAGTACACCGTTTCAATCCTACTAACTACCAAAAGAATCACATCCCGTCCTTATCTTCCGTCACGCCTCGCGGGTACCTGTGGAGTAAAAACATTCCCCCGAGGGGGTCAGCTTACGCTGAATATGATAACCGCATACCCCGCGTACTAGCGAGGGTACGCCAACTAATTGGTCGAATACATGCGGTTCGTTTCATTCATACATACATACATGCTTATTACCATACAATTCAATACATTCATTTCACCAAGCATACATACATACAATACATACAAGAAGTACAATACAAGTCATCCATTCATACTTACCATACTCACCGTTACGGAGATACAATTCTCTAATACATACAAGGTCTTGTTAGCCTCATTACACACCCGGGTTAATCGGGTGTTCAATACTTTTTACTCCGGGTCAGTGACTTACAATAGTCAAGACCAATACAAATACAATACTTACTTCTTACATACTTTACTTCCAGTTAAGTCGGTATGACCTCCGGGCAGGGATTACTACATCCCACCACCGGGCTTTAGGGTGGCCCACTAATCCAGGATGCTACCCATTCAAGGGAATTGGTCCAAGGAAAAGATTATAGCCAGGATTCGGATCCAACCTCTTGTGTCTCCTTATCCTCACGCGTGGCCGAAACTATATCGGGCTTCTACTCATTCCATTTTACTCATTACTCATGTTAGGAGTTAGATTGTTAGGAATTAGTAGAAGTCCATACTTACTTCCATACATACATACAATACACAAGTGCTCATACTTACACATACACTTCATTCCCATTCATACATTTCATGAATTATACAAACTAAATGTTCAAGAAGATTCAACAAGAACAAAAGTCCAAACACAGTTAAGTGCAATATAAGTCCGATTCGTGTAGAATCTTATTGGTGATCACATAAGCAACAAATCGGGGTAACCAGTTAGGATACAGGGCATGAAGAAATCATACCGTTCACCGACTTTTTCGTACTACCAGGTTCCTTCAAGTGCAACTATTTGATTCCTATACACATGAAGTAGTATGATCAATGATCCATTATTGATCTACTTACTCCTTCATTGATACTTCTATATACTAACTACTTTCTTACTTCTTACTTGGTTATAAAACCATTCTTTCCTTATTACTTCTTCCACTTGTTTCCTTACTCATTCACTTACTTTCTTACCATTATTACCTCATTAATGGTGTATTGCTTACATATATATGCATATATGTATATAGGCATATATATATGTATATATGATTACTATAATCATATAATTAAAACATTTTTTTTTACTCGACCGACTTGCGACCGACCTTGCAAGTCCCGGTCCATTCCAGTAGCTATCAGTACGGGAAATTTTCTGGCTCGACCGAACTTGCAAGTCCGGTCGCAAGTTCGGTCTATTCCAGAAGCTTTCATCTGCGGAATTTTTCTGGCCGCCGAACTTGCAACGGTCGCAAGTTCGGTCCATTCCAGAAGGTTTCAGACGGGAGAATTTTCTGGTCCGACCGAACTTGCATGTCCGGTCGCAAGTCCGGTCGATTCCAGAAGGTTTCCCGTCTTTGTAAATCTGGGCTCGACCGAACTTGCAAGTCCGGTCCGGCCCAGTACTTCAGTTTTAAAATCTGTTTTTGGGTGTTTTCTTTACCCATTGTTTCCCCAATCTTTACCAATACTTCCCTACATGTTTACCACTCATTTAGATGCTCTAACTCACCTTAATTCATTCTCCATCTTACTACTCAATTCCTACACAACTTACACAAATTTTCATCTTCTCCTTTCAACACTTGCACTATTTTTCTCCACACTAATGTTACAGATTTTGGTTTTACTTCTTATACTACAGATTTTCACTCCAACTTCTAACCTCCATTGCTTCCTCAACTAATGCAATTCCTAGCATCCAAAATACATTACCTTACACTCTAGTTTCATCCCATTTACAAACTCATTCCAAAATCTGTTTCAAGACACTAAACACTCCCACTACTCTTCTCCCAATACACCTAGTTACCAGCTAGGTTACTTCCTCTTCTTAAACACTTAAGTCCTCTCATTTCCTACACAAAATTTGACATAGTCTCCCCTATATTTTTAACATTCTCCACACATTATTTCAGCTCACATATTCTCATTCTCATAACCTGTTTATGCAATACATTATACTCACAATTCAACACTACTACAACAACATAAAATTCCTGCACATACTCAATCAATACCCAATGTTTTCCCAAGCTTTTAAACTTCATTTAAAAACTTCAAAAACTGTTACATTCTCTTCTCCAATACACTACTACATTACCACTACTCATTACTCAAATACATTACTCATTTTACTACTTAAAATCTGTTACACTACTACATACAAAACTAGTTCAAGGTAAGAGCAATTACCTTGTCTTGCTAGTTTTTCTTTCTTTCTTTTCCTTCTCTTCTTTTCCTCTTCCTTCTTCTTTGTTCTTCTTCACACAATGCACAATACTACAACCACCATACCAATACACACTACCATTTAACATTCATTTTTGCACTAACCCTAGAATTTAAATGTTTTAGGGTTTAGACAAGGGTATTACCTTCCAATGAATGGATGAAGTTCTTGACTATCAAGAGGACAATATTCCTAGCCCAACAAAAGAGCCAAAATCGGCTGGAACAAAGAGGAGCAAGACATCCAAAATCTGGAATTTCTTATAATGCAAACAAGGGCTAGAAATGATGGATTTTTGAACTTCTTTTTACCTCAAAGTAACAAGGAGGTGAAGGTGCTTCTAATGGTGGACTTGAATCTTCAAATGGAGAATACCCATAAAAACGAAAGTTGAGCTTTTGGATTTTTGAAAGGAGGGAAATGTTCTCCTTTGCAAGGGGATTCCAATGGTACTAATTTTGTAATTTTTGGAGCAAGATTAATGGGTTAACAAGAGGAGAGAAGGAGGGAGTTGTGTGAGTTCTTTAATTCTCCATGGCTGTCGCAAGGTAGAAGAAAGAGAATAGAGAGAATAGAGAGGAGGGGAAAAACGTGAGTGAGGGAGGAGTTGTGAGGAGAGAGAGTTTTATTTTTGCTTTTGCTTTACTTATTAGGCTTGTCTTTTAGCTAATAAGAGAGAAATAAAGAGAGTGTGAGAGAGTGAGCTGGCCGCCCCCCTACACACACACAATCAAATTTGCTTTTTATTTGCAAAAGTGGACACATTAATTTTTCTTATTTGCATTCTTACCCCACAACTTACCGGTTGTTACAGTTCTTACTAACCGGTACCCGTTTTCCGGAATTTTCTTGTTTAATTAATTTTATTGGTTCTAAAGCTTCACTAATATTTATTAGTGACTATTTAGTTGACCAAAATTGTTACGAGTCTGTTTGACCCGCTTAAAGTCACGTTTTCCCGGTTTCCTCGAAAAACGCGCTTTAAGGTTCGTTTATGCTTTTAACCCATTTTAAAGGTCCGTTTTCTTCGGGATTTGTTCCCTCATGTTTATTTAAGTATAATTAAGCCTTTAAAAATATTATTATCCTAATTAATCACTGTTTTTAATTACGGGGTATTTCAATCTACCCCCCTTAAGGAACTTTGCCCTCAAAGTTGCTCAAGGTTTCCGGTTTACTATTCTACTCATTTGGCAACCAATTGCCACAATGCATTCCACTGCCACCTTACAAGGTGTTCACAGTTCTTACACTACAAGCATACACAATTCAAATACCATACACCATACTCAATTCAAATACCATGCACAATACTCAAATTCAAATACCATACACAATACTCAATTCGTACACAATACTCCATTCGAATACAATACACAATACACTTCACAATGTCATTCATGTCATATACCGTACAACACAATGCATCACTGATTACATACATACCATACTCGTTGTACTACATACTGAATACTACTAGCACTACTTTGTGCCAATAAAATACAATTAGCACTACATATGCCAACCAAAATACAATTACAATACATACATACTACGCAATGCTAACCCGAAGCAATGCAAAAGCAAAAGGCTCTACCCCCCTTAAAAGGGGTACGCCCCGTACCCTCCGTGCTATACGGATACTAGACATCTAGTCTACAAATAGATTCGGGTACTTCGCCTTCATGGCGTCCTCTAATTCCCAAGTCGCTTCCTCGACATCGTGGTTAGACCACAAGACCTTCACCATTCGTACAGATTTATGGTGAGTGTCTCTTGTCTTTGTAACAAGGACGAGACAGCGGAATCTCTCGAACTAGGAGTGCCCGTAGTGTCTTGGTCCATTGGTGATGACGCCGTATTTTTGTATAGCGAGCAGAAGCGTGTGGACCTCGCAGAGAAATTGGTATTGAGATCAGGAGATGTCCTAATCATGGGTGGAAAATCAAGATTGCTGTATCACGGGATCCAGAAGATCAAGTTGAATACGGCACCACCGGCAATAATCAATGCCACACACATGAAACCAGGACGCCTGAACCTTACCTTTAGAAAGTATTAATCTTGTAGTAGCATGTAATCCAGTAGTAACGTGTATTAGAGACACAGTATGTATGATGGCTGGTTATTCAATAAAAGCAGTGTTGGTTATTAAATTCCACTTGCGTTCCACCATCTTTACTTATCATCTCATGAATCAATAGGTTGTGGACTCGGTACCGAAGGTAACCTGAGCATCCTCACCGAAGAACAAGCCGGCAAGCGGCACCATTCTAACGGGAACATTCCCAGTAAACGGCATCGAAGCCTCAGTATTATTCGACTCCGGCGCCTCTCACACCTTTGTATCGCCATCATTCACTACAAGGTTGGGGCTAGACGTAGATGAGCTACCAAATTTCTTGGTTACTCTCCCGTCGAAGGAGCGGGTAAAGTGTACTAAGTATTACCACACCACCATTCAAATCAAAGGTGAAGCGTTTCCCATTTCCTTCATTGAATTCAACAGATTGGGATTCGACTTGATAATTGGAATGAACTGGTTGGAGCAGCACAAAGGACGGATCCTATGCGCTGAGCACCGATTGCTGCTCAAGAGTCCATCTAGGGTCACTGTTTCATACCGCCAGAGACCGAGAGAGCCTTCAACTACAGTCATCTCCGCTATGGCAATGTATCGGGAGCTCAGAAAAGGGCATGAAGTGTATTTATGTCACGTGCAAGACCTGGAGAGAGATCCAGAGTTCAGTGATGATGTAGCAGTAGTCTCAGAATTCCCTGATGTATTTCCGAAAGAGCTACCTGGTATGCCACCACAGAGAGCGGTAGAGTTTGAAATCGACCTTGTACCGGGTACTGGTCCCATTGCTAGGGCACCATACCGCATGGCACCAGCAGAAATGGCAGAACTCAAAGAGCAACTACATGATCTACTCGACAAAGGGTTTATACGCCCGAGCGTATCACCCTGGGGAGCACCGGTCCTCTTCGTGAAGAAGAAGGACGGTAGTATCCACCTCTGCATCGACTACCGTGAATTGAATGCGGTCACTGTAAAGAACAAGTATCCATTGCCACGCATCGATGACCTGTTCGATCAGTTTAAGGGAGCATCCATCTTTTCTAAGATTGATCTCCGATCCGGATATCACCAAATTGCTATCAAAGAGCAAGATATTGAGAAAACAGCATTCCGAACAAGATATGGCCACTACGAATTCACGGTGATGCCATTCGGTTTGTCTAATGCACCAGCCAAATTCATGGACCTAATGAATCGGTTATTCAGTGATCAGCTGGACACTTCAGTAGTAATATTCATTGATGACATTCTTGTGTATTCGAAGTCACCAGAAGAACATGAAAACCATTTGAGGAGAGTACTTGAGACACTGCGCGAGAACCAGCTGTATACGAAGTTCTCCAAATGCGAGTTCTGGCTAGATCAGGTATCATTCCTTGGTCATGTCATCTCGAGCGCAGGCATTTCAGTAGATCCATCCAAAATCGAAGCAGTGCGATCATGGCCTAGACCTCAGACTGTTACCGACATCTGGAGCTTTCTTGGTTTAGCCGGTTATTACCGGAAGTTTGTAAAGGACTTCTCAAAAGTCGCTAAGCCCATGACGTCATTGATGAAGAAAGATGCACCGTTTGTATGGACAAGCGAGTGCGAGGTATCCTTCCAGAAACTAAAAGACTCATTGACCTCAGCGCCAATTCTCACACTTCCAGAGGGCACAGAGGGATTTGAGGTGTATTGTGATGCATCGGGCAAGGGCATGGGATGCGTACTCATGCAGCATGGCAAGGTAGCATACGCCTCCCACCAGCTGAAAAAGCCTGAGGAGAATTACCCGACACATGATCTAGAGTTAGGAGCCATTGTCTTCCCTTGAAGATATGGCGACACTATCTCTATGGGGTAAGCATCACCATCTACTCGACCATAAAAGTTTGCAGTATGTATTTACCCAGAAAGAACTGAATCTAAGATAGAGGAGGTGGATGGAGTTCCTCTCGGATTACGACATCAACCTCCAGTATAAAGAAGGGAAGGCAAACGTTGTAGCCGACGCCCTGAGTCGTCGAGCACACTCGCTCCATTCGCTACTCGCTTCTTCTAGCTTGGTTGACGAGGTGCGAGACGCTCAGTTGAGCGACCCTTACTTCACGGAGATCAGACAGAAAATCACAGAGGGTACCTTTGAGAACCGAAAGTACGACTTCAAATTGCATGAAGATGGTCTGATCCGATTGAATGGCAGATTATGCGTCCCCGAAGCAATGCTGAGCTAAGGGATCGCATTCTGCGAGAGTCACATTGTTCGACATTGCATGTCCATCCGGGAGCCTCTAAAATGTACAAAGACATGAAGAGGTACTTCTGGTGGTCAGGGATGAAATCCGACGTGACTGAGTATGTTCTGAGGTGTCTCACATGCCAGAAGGTGAAGTTCGAGCATCGAAGACCGGGAGGAATGGTGCAATCCATGCCCATTCCGGAGTGGAAATTCCATGATATCTCTATGGATTTTGTTGTTGGACTCCCACCTGCTAGGGGAGGACTCAACATGATCTGGGTAGTAGTCGATCGCCTCACCAAGGTTGCCCGATTCATACCGATGAAGGACACCTGGAAGGTGGCGAAGCTCGCAGAGCTATTCGACAAGGAGATCATCCGACACCACGGAGTCCCGAAAACCATTGTATCTGACCGCAACACCAGATTTCTTTCGAGATACTGAGAGCAACACGGGAAGCGCTTGGTACTGAATTGAAACTTAGCACCGCCTTCCATCCACAGACCGACGGTCAGACAGAAAGGACCATCCAAACACTAGAGGATATGCTTAGGGCATGTGCCTTAGACTTCCAAGGGAGCTGGATCGACAAGCTTCATCTTATCGAGTTTTCGTATAACAATAGCTACCATGCTTCGATTAAGATGTCGCCATTCCAAGCTTTGTATGGTAGACCTTGCCGTACCCGTTGTGTTGGGATGAGTCAAGCGAAGCGGTCATCATAGGACCGAGTATTTGGAACAAGTACAAGCTGAGGTACAACAAATCCGAGCAATATGAAAGCAGCCCAAGATAGACAGAAATCCTATGCGGATGTGCGACGACGCGGGGGTATTGCTGGAGGTGTGGCTCCGTCTCCTGCTCGTGTTGTTTGGTATGTCTTGGTATAAGGGTTCCAATCCTTTCCCAAGCACATCATCTTCAGCTTCATTGTAGCTCCACCGGGGAATTCGGGTGTATAAAATCCTCCTGGACCCATTCCTAACTCGTTGCATCGTCGGATGATTGAAACTTGCGCTTCAGGTGTCAGGTATCCTTTTAATAAGATCATACCTGGGCGGATGAGCTGGCACTGATTGTTGTTGAAGTGGTGAGTGGCGATGTCGGTCTCTTCATGAGGTGAGTTCGAAGGTATCGGGTAACAGATAAGGAATTTCCCTAAGGTGGTAATCACATCTAGTGTGAGTTCTAGGCTTACTAATTCATTTCATGCTCAATACATACTTCCATGTTACTTACTCATGCTCAATTTCATACTTCAAGTACTTACGCATTCATGTTCACATTCATACAATTACTTCAATATTTAGTCATGCTCTTCAAGGATTAAAGGTTACGGTAGTTACCTGGGCCGGACTTAGTCCCGGTCCCATCACGGTCTATGATGTGTAAGGCCGGCTGCCTCTGCGGTGCGCCCTTCTGCGGACCTCGGGACCCCTGTCCCTGCGAGGTGTGTGGGCATGAGCATCGCCAGATGCAACCTACTTGCCCTCACGCTACTTGTAGCCCTGGTAGTTGCCCTTGGGCTTAGAGTTTTCTGGGCATACATTGGCACGGTGGCCCGGTTTCTGGCAAGTGAAGCAGCGGATCTCCCTTCCTTGGCAATCTGTGCCGGGATGATCCTTGTTTAGTTACGGCAGATGTAGCTGCGGCCATCAGATTGGTTCTTTCCTTGGCCAAATCCAGAACCTATAGCTTCCAAGTTAGCAAGGTTCGGTATACTTACAATACTCCACATACATACTAATTCACAAGTGTACTAATTCGGTTTCGTTTTCTTACCCCTGTAGGGCTGAGACCTCAGTGGCTTCGCTGCCACTGGTGCGGTGTAGGCAATATGTAATGGCTCAGCTGCCTTGCCCTTCTCAGCATGGGCACCGCCTCTCCGGAAGTGTTCTTCTGATGGGAATGCTTCCCCTTCCTTTTCTTCCAAGGTTTGGATTGGTTTTGGTCATCGGAGGTGTTTTTGTTGCTTGCCTTGCGCTTGACTTGATCTTCATCTCAGCTGGCATGTGATCTCCACTCGGGAGGCAGCATGGTAACACTCCTGAATTACCTTAGTTATTAGGTTACACTTACATACGGGAATACTAATTCACATTACTCATGGCTTTTAAGGGTTCAACTTGTTTACCTGGAGGGAGGTAAACCGTGTGAAGCCCATGCCATACCGGAGTCGATGGCTCAATCCGCCGTAGAAGCGGTCGACCAAGACTTGGCCGGTATACCCAAGGTCGGGTAGAAGTCGGAGAGAGAGGTGAAGGTGCGGTAATATTCATCAACCGTCATCTTCTCGGTCATTTTTAGTGCATCGAGCTCAAGCCTTTTCTTGGTCTTGACATGCTCGGGGTAGTACTTAGATCGGAGGAGAGAGGTGAATGCTTCCCATCCGAATGCAGGGTCTACTACGTGCTCGGCCTTAACGAGCTTCCACCAGTCCATAGCCGCGTCTTTGAGGTAGTACGCAGCTATCCTCACTCGAACTCCAGCGGGAGTCTCAAGTGTCTCGAAGGCCGTCTCCATCTCAGAGAGATAAGCCTCGAGCTTGGCGGGGTCGCTCTCGCCTCTAAAGCAGGGAGGTCGAAGGTCGGCGACTGCTTTTACCCAATTGGTCTCACGGGTTGAGGCGGGTCGGGCTGCTGCTGCTGTTGTTGCTGCTGAGTTTGTTGTGTTTGTTGTACAGCGGTGATTACATCCGGTAGCATCTGTGCTACCGTGGCGGCGACGATTTCAGCTATCGTCTGCGCGTTTGGTCCTTCGTTGCCCCTCCTCTGGGACGACCTGGCCTCGTCCTGACATCTGAACAAGTGTGGATTACATTAGATGTCGTGATACTATGGCCTCATTCTTGATTCAAACAATGGTATCGTCCTTGCAGACGTTAAGGGTATCCGTTGTTAACAACGGTAGTTCCTAGTTAGGTTTCGAAATTTCCGTCTAAGACGGTTGAAATCCTAACTCGGTAATCACTACTCTTAAGATTCTAATCATCAGAGCGAGACTTTGCTCTGATACCACTTTTTGTAACACCCCAACCGCTAATCCTTTCGTTATCCTCTGATCGTTCCCATAATTGTCTTACTCGCAGCGGAATACTTACCTACTCCCGGCGGGTGATACAACGTCGTCAACCATCCAAGGTTAACAAGGCTACTACTACTACTACCCTATCGGTCTGATGATTAGAATAAAATGCATGCATACTACTTACTTTACAATACCCAATACTTACTTACATTTGATTACCGAGTATCCAAGTTATACGAATTACATTCCAATACTACTTCCCAAAAATTAAGAGTTATACCGCTACTCCCTTCTATCCAATCAAGATCCATTATCCAAAAAGGTGTACCACATGGTACACCGGCTACACAAAAAGGCCTTAGCCGTGTACAACTCAGTACACCGTTTCAATCCTACTAACTACCAAAAGAATCACATCCCGTCCTTACCCTTCTGTCACGCCTCGCGGGTACCTGTGGAGTAAAAACATTCCCCCGAGGGGGTCAGCTTACGTGAATATGATAACCGCATACCCCGCGTACTAGCGAGGGTATGCCAACTAATTGGTCGAATACATGCGGTTCGTTTCATTCATACATACATACATGCTTATTACCATACAATTCAATACATTCATTTCACCAAGCATACATACATACAATACATACAAGAAGTACAATACAAGTCATCCATTCATACTTACCATACTCACCGCATTACGGAGATACAATTCTCCAATACATACAAGGTCTTGTTAGCCTCATTACACACCCGGTTAATCGGGTGTTCAATACTTTTTACTCCGGGTCAATGACTTACAATAGTCAAGACCAATACAAATACAATACTTACTTCTTACATACTTTACTTCCAGTTAAGTCGGTATGACCTCCGGGCAGGGATTACTACATCCCACCACCGGGCTTTAGGGTGGCCCACTAATCCAGGATGCTACCCATTCAAGGGAATTGGTCCAAGGAAAAGATTATAGCCAGGATTCGGATCCAACCTCTTGTGTCTCCTTATCCTCACGCGTGGCCGAAACTATATCGGGCTTCTACTCATTCCATTTTACTCATTACTCATGTTAGGAGTTAGATTGTTAGGAATTAGTAGAAGTCCATACTTACTTCCATATATACATACAATACACAAGTGCTCATACTTACACATACACTTCATTCCCATTCATACATTTCATGAATTATACAAACTAAATGTTCAAGAAGATTCAACAAGAACAAAATAGTCCAAACACAGTTAAGTGCAATATAAGTCCGATTCGTGCATTTATCTTATTGGTGATCACATAAGCACACAAATCGGGGTAACCAAGTTAGGATACAGGGCATGAAGAAATCATACCGTTCACCGACGTTTTCGTACTACCGGGTTCCTTCAACGTGCAACTATTCGATTCCTATACATACATGAAGTAGTATGATCAATGATCCATTATTGATCTACTTACTCCTTCATTGATACTTTCTATATATACTTACTACTTTATTACTTTCTTACTTGGTTATAAAACCATTCTTTTCCTTATTACTTCTTACACTTGTTTCCTTACTCATTCACTTACTTTCTTACCATTATTACCTTATTAATGGTGTATTGCTACATATATATATGCATATATGTATATAGGCATAATATATGTATATATGATTACTATAATCATATAATTAAAACATTTTTTTTTACTCGACCGGACTTGCGACCGACCTTGCAAGTCCGGTCCATTCCAGTAGCTATCAGTACGGGAAATTTTCTGGCTCGGCTCGACCGAACTTGCAAGTCCGGTCCATTCCATAGCTTTTGTTACGGAAATTTTTCTGGCCGACCGAACTTGCAAGTCCGGTCGCAAGTTCGGTGTATTCTAGAAGCTTTCATCTGCGGAATTTTTCTGCCGACCGAACTTGCAAGTCCGGTCGCAAGTTCGGTCCATTCCAGAAGGTTTCAGACGGGAATTTTCTGGTCCGACCGAACTTGCATGTCCGGTCGCAAGTCCGGTCGATTCCAGAAGGTTTCCCGTCTTTGTAAATCTGGGCTCGACCGAACTTGCAAGTCCGGTCCGGCCCGTACTTCAGTTTTAAAATCTGTTTTTGGTGTTTTCTTTACCCATTGTTTCCCCAATCTTTACCAATACTTCCCTACATGTTTACTACTCATTTAGATGCTCTAACTCACCTTAATTCATTCTCCATCTTACTACTCAATTCCTACACAACTTACACAAATTTTCATCTTCTCCTTTCAACACTTGCACTATTTTTCTCCACACTAATGTTACAGATTTTGGTTTTACTTCTTATGCTACAGATTTTCACTCCAACTTCTAACCTCCATTGCTTCCTCAACTAATGCCATTCCTTGCATCCAAAATACATTACCTTATACTCTAGTTTCATCCCATTTACAAACTCATTCCAAAATCTGTTTCAAGACACTAAACACTCCCACTACTCTTCTCCCAATACACCTAGTTACCAGCTAGGTTACTTCCTCTTCTTAAACACTTAAGTCCTCTCATTTCCTACACAAAATTTGACATAGTCTCCCCTATATTTTTAACATTCTCCACACATTATTTCAGCTCACATATTCTCATTCTCATAACCTGTTTATGCAATACATTATACTCACAATTAACACTACTACAACAACATAAATTCCTGCACATACTCAATCAATACCCAATGTTTTCCCAAGCTTTTAAACTTCATTTAAAAACTTCAAAAACTGTTAATTCTCTTCTCCAATACACTACTACATTACCACTACTCATTACTCAAATACATTACTCATTTTACTACTTAAAATCTGTTACACTACTACATACAAAACTAGTTCAAGGTAAGAGCAATTACCTTGTCTTGCTAGTTTTTTCTTTCTTTCTTTTCCTTCTCTTCTTTTCCTCCTTCCTTCTTCTTTGTTCTTCTTCACACAATGCACAATACTACAACCACCATACCAATACACACTACCATTTAACATTCATTTTTGCACTAACCCTAGAATTTAATGTTTTAGGGTTTAGGAAAGAGTATTACCTTCCTATGAATGGATGAAGTTCTTGACTAGCAAGAGGACAATATTCCTAGCCCAACAAAAGAGCTAAAATCGGCTGGAACAAAGAGGAGCAAGACATTCAAAATCTGAAATTTCTTATAATGCAAACAAGGGCTAGAAATGATGATTTTCGAACTTCTTTTTACCTCAAAGTAACAAGGAGGTGAAGGTGCTTCTAATGGTGGACTTGAATCTTCAAATGGAGAATACCCATAAAAACAAAAGTTGAGCTTTTGGATTTTTGAAAGGAGGGAAATGTTCTCCTTTGCAAGGGGATTCCAATGGTACTAATTTTGTAATTTTTGGAGCAAGATTAATGGGTTAACAAGAGGAGAGAAGGAGGGAGTTGTGTGAGTTCTTCTAATTCTCCATGGCTGTCGCAAGGTAGAAGAGGAAATAGAGAATAGAGAGGAGGGGAAAAACATGAGTGAGGGAGGAGTTGTGAGGAGAGAGAGTTTTATTTTTGCTTTTGCTTTACTTATTAGGCTTGTCTTTTAGCTAATAAGAGAGAAATAAAGAGAGTGTGAGAGAGTGAGCTGGCCGCCCCCCCTACACACACAATCAAATTTGCTTTTTATTTGCAAAAGTGGACACATTAATTTTTCTTATTTGCATTCTTACCCCACAACTTACCGGTTGTTACAGTTCTTACTAACCGGTACCCGTTTTCCGGAATTTTCTCGTTTAATTAATTTTATTGGTTCTAAAGCTTCACTAATATTTATTAGTGACTATTTAGTTGACCAAAATTGTTACGAGTCTGTTTGACACGCTTAAAGTCACGTTTTCCCGGTTTCCTCGAAAAACGCGCTTTAAGGTTCGTTTATGCTTTTAACCCATTTTAAAGGTCCGTTTTCTTCGGGATTTGTTCCCTCATGTTTATTTAAGTGTAATTAAGCCTTTAAAAATATTATTAGCCTAATTAATCACTGTTTTTAATTACGACGGGGTATTTCAAAACTAAAAATCACTTACCATTTGGTTGATGACTTCTCTCGTGGTGTCATCATACTCAGCAGGTGCCGCCGGATTTGAAGGTTTCTTCCGTCGACTTAAGTCCCAAACCTTCATCCTTCGTTCGCTGACATTCGAGCCAGCTGGCAGCAACCCCTCTTTCTCCCACTGCGGCACACGCTAAGCAATACTTGTACTCCCCATGTGATGGGGGTAACGATTTTTTTTTGCATTTTGTTGTTGTTTCTCACGTATAGCCTACATATATGTATGAAAAGACAAATTATGCAAATAATATATGAAAAAGACGAATTAACCATTGAACTCTAAGGACACTTTAAACATTTATCATACAAAAGAACAACTACTAGTGTGAAACTCACCTTGAACTCAGGGGTCAAACGCTTCGCAACAAACTCATTCCACTACTCTTCAGTAATACCATCATATTTTTGCCACGGTGGTCTCCGATCATCCACATCTTCACCTTCTGCCTCCTCTATCTCTGCGGGCTCCTCACAGTAAATGTACTGCCTCGTGAGCAGAGATCTGAAGTCCTTGAACTGTGTGGCAATCCCCTTCATCACATCATCCTTCAGAGAAGGATCTATACAGAATCGGTCCTATACGCACAAAAAAAATGGATTAGTGTAAAAAAGTAACTATATAAATCTTAAAACAAACTATTAAGTGTAACAAATACCTTGAGACGTTCAAATATCTGCTCCTTCAACGCCTGAGGCACTTGGTTCCAATTGTGGTTTATATTGAAATATGTACTCACCAAATGCCTGGCTAGAGCAGTGAAATCATTTTTCCAAGTACCCGTGGGCTGATTAAACTCATTGAACTCCAAAGCTTTGTCGGGGGGCCTCTATTTGCTTTCAGCCCACGGGTTGCCCCTCGTTTTTTGGGTTTCTTGAGAGGCGGAGGAGCAACTTGTATCTCTTGTCCTTCCTGTGAAGGCCCTGCTGTCTCGGTCTGCTGTGGGGTGGTCTCTACGTCTGCTTTCTTTGATTTCTTTTTACCACCTCGTGTGGTGCGTTTTGCCGGTCTACTATCCCAGTCAGGAGCAGCTGTCCTATAGGATCATCAATAGGATCATTGTACGGGTAAAAGCGTATTACAGCAAGTGTACTGGTCTATCGTAGCAAGTTTTCCTAGGTAGTATTCTCTAGGTTATCGAACCAAAGGAGGCTGTGTCTAGTTTAATCTTTAATCTATCTAACTAATAAACTGAAGGAAAATAACAACAGTAAACTTGGGGGTTTGGTTGCAGAAATTCAATAAATAATAAAAACAATTAAAAGTGAGTTTCTAATAAATCTAAAGGGCGAATGCTGGTTTACTACTTCTCTCTAGTTTATCAATTCCCTTCCTGAGTGTTTTCTAAATTCTAGATTGCAACCTCAGATCTAAATTAATCTAAAACCGGTCTCCCGCAAGATAGATTCTTACTAGCAATTCCCAAATCCTAACTCTCGTTACGAACTTACAAATTTACTAGTAGCGTTATTGTTCATCTAGTTTCTAGTCAGCTAATCCCTAGGTGTAACACCCCTACTGTTAATACAATGCTTACCGTCCAATCTCCTTATAAATCAGATACACGCAGCGGATACCTACTTACTTACATTGGGTGATACAATGCCGTTAGCCACCCACGTGACCAACAAGGCTACTCCTATTACATACAGCATCGGTCTGATGGACCGGAATCCCGAGTACTACAAATCTGCAATACATTCTCCATTTACCAAATGCTACTACAACCTCCATTCAATGCAATACTCCAAGTACAATACAATATAATCTACATACCGAGTTTACTAGGTTCCTTATACAAGTATAATACCTCTTCAAGTTCATACATATTCACTAAGAGACTACTTACTACCCATTTCTCACTACTACATTACTTTCTAAATACAAGGGGTGTGCTAGTTAATACACCTCTACATTCTGCTACTACTATCCAATGTAGTCGCCGGTCTCGTGCCTTGACCACATACGCTTCGGGTACCTGCACACTAAAAAAGTCCCCCGAAGGGGTCAGCTTTCGCTGAGCATGATACCGCATACCCCGCGTACTAGTGAGGGTACGCCGACCACTTGGTCAAATACATGCGGTTCATTTCCATACACATACATGCATACATGCTCTTATACCCAATACAAGAATACTTACGCAAGCATACACACATACACTTCATTACATACATGGGGTACAATATAACCATAAAATGCATACTTACCTTCTTCCGAATACATATACCCAATACATACACAATTTACAATACGGTTAGCTTCATTGGTCCACCCGGGTTAATCGGGTGGAGATTACTCTTTTACTCATTACTTCATACATACGCATACATACTCATTCTCATACTCATACATACTTACTTACTCTTACTCTTACTCATGTTAAGTCGTCGGGACCTCCGGCCCGGGGACTACTCCGTCCCACCACCGGGATTTACTTGGTTCACTAATCCAGGATGCTACCCACTTAAGGGATTTGGGCCGTGGACCAGCTTACGAACCAGGAATCGGATCCAACCTCTTGTGTCACCTCATCCTCACGCGTGGCCGAAGCTATATCGGACTTGTACTCATTCCAATTTACTCACTTAAGTTAGGAGTTAGCTAGTTAGGAATTAGCACAAGTCAACATTCAAGCCACATTTACAAGTACAATGCCCAATATACATTCATACGAAATACAGTACATAAGTACAATACAAGATTCATTTACACCATATCATCATCCATACATTTCATGAATTATACAAACTATTGTTCAAGAGAAATATACCAAGAACAATATAAACAAACACAAGTAAGTGCAATATAATCCGGTTCGTGCATTTATCTTATTAGGTGGTCAAATAAGCACACAAATCGGGGTAACCAGATTAGGATACAGGGCATGAAGAAACCATACCTTTCACCGTTGTACTTGTATCCCAACGTTCCTCCGGTATTCACAATTCAAATCCTATGATATACATACATTCAAATGATTAATCTAACTATTATTACTTAATTCGTACTTACTATGTCCTCACACTTCTTATACTTACACATTACTTATTTACTTTTCTTTACTTTAAGTTTTACTTCCTTACTTAACTTAGGTTTACTTTCTTACATGTACATGTATATGTGGATATACATACATATATATATATACATATACATATATATATATATGTCATTATTATTTAAAACATCTTTTTTTTTTTTTTTTTGTCAGGGCCGGACTTGCGACCGACCTTGCAAGTCCGGTCCATTCCAGTGGCTCAGGTTACGGAAATTTTCTGGCCGACCGGACTTGCATGTCCGGTCGCAAGTCCGGTCCGTTCCAGTAGCTCGGGTTACGGAAATTTTTCTGGCCGACCGGACTTGCATGTCCGGTCGCAAGTCCGGTCCGTTCCAGTAGCTCGGGTTACGGAAAATTTTTCTGGCCGAGGACTTGCATGTCCGGTCGCAAGTCCGGTCGATTCCAGTAGCATCCTGACGGGGAAATTTTCAGCTCGACCGGACTTGCAAGTCCGGTCGCAAGTCCGGTCCAGCCCAGTATTTGCATTTTAATTTCTGTTTTCAGTCCTCTCTTTCCCCCATTACTTCCCCATTGTTCCTACACTTAATTCCACATGTTATAACACTAATTAAACCTCGTAATACACCTTAGTTCATCCACCAAATGCTTTACTAAATCCATCAATCCACTTACACAATTTCATCACTTCCCTTCCACACTTACAACAGTTTTTCACCCTCCAATGCTACAGATTTTTGTTCCAACTTCTAACATCCAATACTTCCTCTACCAATGTCACTCCTAGCATCCCAAATACCTCCTCTTACCAAGTCAATTCACTTCCAAGCAATAGTACCATCTATACTCAAGTCCAACATTCACTTTACCAAATCTTGCACACTATTTCCTCTTAGCTCTACAATGCAATCTAATATCTCTTTGCTACAGATTTTGACACTTACTCTCCCTTCTCTAACCACCTCTTCTAATGTCATTCCTAGAGTTCCAAGTACATCATTATACATATCTATCTCCCCCAACCTACTCCTTTATCTTTTCTATCAAATCTGTTACAAACATCTATTAGCCACCTAGTTTCTATTTACTAAGTGTTATAATCCTAGGCAAATTTTGCATCGTCTCCCATTTTTATCTACACCCACCACATATGCTTGTTCACAATTCAATACTCATTCACCTGTTTCACACAACAACAATATACAAGCTCCCATACACAATTTCAATACTAAAACACTACTAAAATTTCCTGCACTCAACAACTCAATCCCAATCTGTTTTCAATAAGTTTCTCACCTCTTTTAAAGCTTCCAAAATACTTATTCTCCTACACATTACACTACTACTACATTACCATTCCATTACTCATTTCAAACTTTCAAAAACTGTTACATACATATATACCAAGTTACAAAAAAAGAGCATTCTTACCTTGTTTTCCTTCTAGAGTTCCTTTCTTTTTCTCTTCTTTTCTCAACGGTTACAGCACTCCACAATCTAAACTACAACCCATTCACATACACCATTTTAATACTAAACTCAACCTAAGCATTATAGAAGCTCTAATGAAATTTCTAGGGTTTAGGAATCTCATTACCTTCCAAGGGTTTATGAAGTACTTGAGCAGCTCAAGAACAAAGTTTCCCACCTTCCAAAAGAGCCAAGATCGGCTGGGTACAAGAGGCAAACAAGAGTTTAACTAGATTTTCGTTTTGCCCATAAGCTAGGAAAAGATGGAGTTTTCAAGAAAGAGATTTTTTACCTTAGAAGAACAGGAGGAAGGAGGGCCTTCTAATGGTGGTGTTGAAACTCCAAACTCCAATGGACATACCCATAAAATCGAAAGTGCTTGTTTTTGGATTTTGGAAAGATGAAAATGTAGCTCTTGAGGAGAGGATTACAATGGTGTAATTTCTAAATTTTTGGAAGAGTATTAAGGGAGTTACAAAGGAGAGAAGTAAGGTTTGTGGGTGTTCTCTTATGCAGCCATGGAATCGCTGGAGAAGGAGAAGGAAGGAGAAAAGAGAGGGTGAGGGTGCTGGTCCACGTGAGGAAAAAGAGAGAATGGGGTAGGAGAGAGAATTGTGAGAGTATAGAGTGGTGAGGTTTACTTTATTGTTTTTGTTTTTAGTAAATAAGGAAGTGTGGGTGAGTGTGTGTATATATGTAAAATCGGACACACACAGAGACCAAGGGGGTTTTAAAGTTCTTTTTACATTCTTGGACACATAAGTTTGTGTTAATTATATTTCTACCCCACAACTTCCCGTTTTTGACAGTTTTTACTAATCTCTCGTTTTATTGATTTTATTGGTCCTAAAGCTTCACTAATATTTATTAATGATATTTAGTTGACCAAAATTGTTACGAGTCTATTTGACCCGCTTAAAGACACGCTTTCCCGGTTACCTCGAAAAACGCGCTTTAAGGTTCGTTAGTGATTTTAATCCATTTTAAGGATCCGTTTTCTTCGGGATTTGTTCCCTCATATTTATTTAGACTTAATTAAGCCTTTAGAATCCTTATAATACGCTAACCGAGGTCTCATACCTCCTATGGTTATTTAACGCTTATTTAGCGTTTTTCGCTTTTTAAGCATTTCTTCATTTCTTTTGGATTTATTTTTCCTTACCAATATTACTTAGGCATTATTAGGCTCTTAAATACCTATTAGGATAATCTAATCGCCATATTTAAGGTCGGGGTATTTCAATCTACCCCCCTTAAGAACTTTGTCCTCAAAGTTGTTCGAGGTTATGGGATTACTGTACTTACTCATTTATACTTGCCTAATATCAAAGCCATACATTCCTCCTCCTTACAATCCCCAGATTCGTTACTCAAGGTTTCCCTTTCCATACCATACCAATGTACAATACCACTCCAATCCATATTACTATTACTACTACCATCCGGTTCCTCATTACCACATTTATACATACATACCGTGCAAAGCTATCCCCAAAGCATGCAATACACATTACCATCCCGTAGGCACTCAGATCATTTAGACACAGGACTCCTCTATGTCCTGTTGCCCTTGGAATAATAATAGGCTACACTACTATCCTCCTGTATAACTTCCAACCATTACTTACTCTCCATCTAAGAAAATTCTTTTACAACTACTAATTAGAAATCTTTCTAAAGCATACAACTTCAAGTTCCAATTTATATTCATTACTTCTATCCTAAGTGTGATTCTTGTGACCACTTAAGGGAAGCTTCAAGAATCATTCGACCCTGATGTGATCAGCATCAGTGTTGAACTATCTTTCCACCCAATTTGTGTTCGGTTTCCCTTGATCTGATCAGGATCAAGTTTGACTTCCCACATCAGTTTCAAACAAGCAAATAATTCAATTATTTTCATGTTTCATCTTTTACTCTTCCTAGTCATTCATACATCTCCAAGGGATGGAATCAGTCCATCAATCGTCCTCACTCTATTTCCCAAACACTTTACTCATGGTTCAATCCTAGTGCTCATTTCCTCAACCTTCACTACTTTCGTCCATTACTCACCATCATATCTATATTATAACTAAGGAATACTTCGTTTCTGAGATTTAGTTGTCTTCAATTGTTTCAATATTTTACTTACGATTCCACTACTCATAAACTTCATTCATCTACTATCCTCATTCATTTCGTACTACTTCTTCGGTGGTTACAATACTTGTGGAGCTCCGTCCACTACTCATTACTTTTCTTTTACTAATACTCTTACACTGGTGTTACAAGATAGGTACGTTCCTCCTATGGTATTTGCATGTTAATGCCTAGTTACCATAATTCAATATGAATGAGTACTTATGTTTGTTTAACATAGTACAATCATCAATTTGATTCTCGTTTGTGCTATGCACATTATGGTTTATATGTGTTTTATTTACAAAACTTGCATCAAGCGGTTTTCGCTCTACCCCCCTTAAAACCCCCCCTTAAAAGGGATTACGCCCACGTAATCTACCATGTGTTATTATTATTAAACATTGGTTTAATCAATTTGGGCAATCTGAAGCGTTTAGCTTCACTATGGTACATTATACAATACTCTGGTCAAAGGTCTCAACCATACCAATGGTTTAGTATTTGCACCAAGGATTTCTATATGAGTTTATTTAACTCATCATTATTTCGGTTCTAGCCTATTAGGCTTCAGGCATTAATAGCCATTTGCTATACTTACTAGCTGGGGCCCACTAGCTTCTGCTGCGCGACCCTGATAACTCGGGTTATTTACCCTTCGTGTTCCTTAATGTACTATGCATCACCTTTTATCCGTCTATTATGGGCATAAGGTTTATTAAACAAATGCGGTATTCTTTTACCGTGTTTGAACTCAATGAGTTTAAGGTTTATAACCAGCTCTCTGGTAATCTTCTGCACATGCTATTCGTGCTTCTACGATTATTCGTTAAGCTCCTCCGACTTATTGTCGGGCGAGGTTAAGTCACTACTTAGTTGTAGTGCTTCCTCTGGTGTCAAGCTTCTGAATTCTACCAGTTTCCCTGGTTCAGTACAAGTGTTTTTTTACTTGTATGACCTTGCATTTCTATGCGTCAGTCCTAGTGACTTTCTTAAGTCTCTTTTCACTCCTCATTCCATTGGAATTCACACTTTGTGATTGTTAGTGTATTGTACACTCTTCGTGCTTCTTTGGCCTTAGGCCGCACGGTTTGTTGCTAAGCTTGCTGAACTGGCTAGTGCCGTGTTTGTTGGTGAAAAGAAAGGTTTACTACGGTTTACATCCTCCATATCCCTAGTCATCCCATTAGATCATTAGCTGAACAAGTGCAATACCAAAACTCAGTCATACAGAGTGCAGAGGCGTAAACGCTTGACAGTAAGTCACTTATGTGATAGGAAAGAATATTTTGTGTGTCATCTCACTTATACTCCGTGTTATTATCTTTACTCCTCATAGCGTCGCTGTTGCGCACCGTGTTCTTACTTATGTGCAACATTGTTTTACTGTTTCTGTTACTGTGATAGTTTCTCTTTACTCATTGCCATTGTCATTGGCACCATTCCCTTATGGTATGAATACCCTGGGGTTTCCATGTTCGTGTGTATGACGGTTGTCGTAGCATACCGCACTACTACTATCTTCCCATAGTGGGGATGTTTTATTTCAGTTTAGGTTTCATGTGTAGGTTGGCTTACCTCACATCATTTTCATTATTGTGATACAATTCACCAAGTATCTTGGTTGACCAAGGATGAGATAACTCATCGGGTCATAAGCTCTCTTGAGCGTTAATCATTCATGGTGTTCAGTGTGCGTTCACATTAACTGCTTTGTTAATTATTGCCTTTCGGTGCTGAGCATTGGTTTAGGCTCTGGCTGTGTAGTTTTGCTTGTATGTATTTTACCAGGACATCCCGTGAAACTTCAAGGGTTTCCTGGTCCCGTTCTATCATTGGTAAATGAAGTTCTGGTTGAGAGGTTGTTGCCACTCATAGGTCTCATGACAAGGTTTACCATGTGAGTATTTATGTAATGGTTCACCACATGCTTGGGTGCATGAGGAGTATACTTACTCCCTTAAGTCGTAATGGTTTGGAAATCTCATTTCCTGATTCCATCGCCTCTTGGCAATATCTATATGCGTAGGCTTTACTGTTATAATAGATGGAAACCTTTCTAAGGATTCACATCTTCACCACCTTGGTGGTCTTCGGTTAACGAGGGGTACTTTCCCTTGGGTTCTCGTAGTGTCCAAGTGTGGACTAGGCCATTGTTGGCATTATCATGATTCTTATGCCTCTGTGTACAATTGCTACAGAAGGCATGAGGGGTATTTAACTCCGTCAGCTGTATACTAGACTGGTGCTCTAGTGACAGTGACACTGAGGTGGCCATTACTACAAGCCACTCAGGATGTTGGGTTGGATTTATGGTCCAGTTGTTGATTTCTTGTCGTATGAGGCAATATCTCTTGTAGGTCTTGTTAACAATTGGTGCCGGTTTTGCAACCGTTTAAGTTTATATAACGTATTTGGTTTGCAACTTCTGAGTCGTATTGCTGCAAGCTATGCTTTTGCAAGCTGTTTATACATGTTTCCACTCCTTGTATACCGTCATAGGTTGGAGATATTATTGGGCTCCATGGTAAGTCGTGGCATCACGCTTCCGTTCATAGGAGACCCTTTAGGCAATCAGGTGTTAATAGGTGCCTCTCAGTATTTTAGGGCATTTCCTGTTAAGTGAAATCCCTTCGGTGTCCTAACCGAGTGTTCGTTTTAGCTCCCGTGCTCATGTCGTTACGGTTGTTCGACTGTTATTAACGCAGACACCCTTCAAGGATCGCTCCTGGGTGTTGGTGGTGTGCCGTTACATCCGGCTAATGTTTATAACGTGTGTCGTCCTCTATACCGTCTTATGGTATTGTAGCTGAGTCGTCCCCTTTTGGGTTGTAACGTCTCCCGTTCTTGGGTAGACTGTTTACACTTGCTCCTAGTGCTTAGGACTAGGTTTGATATCCCCTTCAATGATGGAGTGTACTTGTGGTAATCTTGGGGTTGCTCTTGGGAATTCTGTCCCGTTTGTTGAGCATTGTTAGGTTCACATTAGGCATTCGCCTTCATGTGTTTAGGCTGGGCATTCCATCCAGCTGTCAGGTAATTGCTTAGATTATTTGAGACATATCCAATGTCTATACTGTTTAGTCTGTGCCTTTGCACTTCCTAGTTCTTACTCCTTATCTTCAGATGGATTCTCTGAGTTCCTTTACGCTGAATTGTCTGAGGTGTCCAGTTGTTCTGGTTTGAACTCACTGATGGTCCGTAGAACGGAGCTGACTACTTCCCGTGTGTCGTACACTACATGTATACATACGTGGGGTACCATGCTGATACGTTGCCACTTACCCAACTATATGTCGGGCCCGCAAGCTCCTTCAGAGTGCGGTTGTCCCACATCCCGTAATGGGTACACTTGTAGTGTTCGTCACACGCCTAGGTGAAGTATTCTATTGTCAACTCCTCTTGTATCAATCTATGATACTCACCATAATCATGTTGGTTCGGTTTTAAAATCCAAGGTTTTTAAAAGAGGTTTGAGGTTTTGAAAAGAAAATTTTGGGTTTTAAAACAGTGGTTCGGTGTTAAAAGAAGTCTCTCATGGCATAGCCACGTTTGAGGTCTTGAGCAAGTCTAGCCTCCCGCTGACTGGTATGCTCTAAGTACAGTGGTCGGGCCGTTAGGCCTTTCCAAGGTTCCATTCCTTCAGTTTTAGGATGTTTGATCCTGTGGTTATTTCGTTACTGTCACCGTACATTACTATGTACTTGTGACGTATTAGTGTTCCTTTACATATTTCTGTCTTTACTGCACTTGCCTTGGCAAGTGCGCGGTATCGGTGGTTTTTGGATAATCCTATACCAATCTTGGTGTGGTTTCTGCTTGTATTTAATAGTCTTGTTGACCTTTCCTCAGATCTTGTTGATCTGCAATCGGTATACCCGCTCCTTTAGGTAGCTTCTTAATGATCTTGACGTGATTGTTGATAATCGGGATGTTTCTCCAATCCTTGGAGACTCCCATTCTATTCGGTTTAGCGTCGTTCCTTGTGGCTCGTTCCCACTCATCTGTGGTGGTTACTGAGCCCTCCTTGTTTAGGCACTACTCTTGTAGTCCTATTGTATTATATCTCATGGTTGTCCTTGTAGTTGTCTGAGCCATATTGGCCAGGTATTGCAGCCCTTTGGCGTTGTAATTTGGGGTTAATCGCTTCTGACTATGTTCTTAGCCAGCTAGTATGCCGTTGGTGGTGCTGCTTGGCTATTACTGTTGTCCCGCAGACTCGTGTCTCGGGTCCCATTACTGCTCCCTTTCCATTTCGTTGTACGTTTAGCGCTTCTTTTCCTGCTGCTGGTTGTTTAGCTAGGTTCTGCGACTGCTAAGCATGTCGCCCCATGCTGTTGTAAGTTGTAGCCTCCTTGTGGTTGGAGTGCTTATTCCCCCGCTATTAAGTGCGGCATTATTGTTCAACCGGGATTCATCTCCGGATCTTCCATTTCTTGGAATCTACTACGCGTCGGTTCTTGTTTACTGTGTGATTGCTTCACAACTGCCAGATCGGGTTCTCCCGAGTATGAGAAGGCTTTTCTTCTCTCTGGCGTCCTTTCCCAAGTTATACAGTGGGGGTTTGCGGCGGGCGGGACTGGTATTGTAGGTATCCGGTACTCACCGGTAGTTCCTAACTAGCATATCTCTAATGCTAACACTCAGCCCTTAGCCCTAAGCTTCTACTTCCTAACTCGGTATTCCTAAGCTCGGTATTTCCAGTCATCAGAGCGATACTTCGCTCTGATACCACTTTTTGTAACACCCCTACTTTAATACAGTCTTACGTCCAATCTCCTTACTCATCAGATACACGCAGCGGATATACTTACATACAATGGGTGATACAATGCCGTTAGTCACCCACGTGACTAACAAGGCTACTATTACATACAGCATCGGTCTGATGGACCGGAATCCCGAGTACTACAAATCTACAATACATTCTCCATTACCAATCTACTACAACTCCATTCAACAATACTCCAAGTACAATACAATATCTACATACCGAGTTTACTAGGTTCCTTATACAAGTATATACCTCTTCAAGTTCATACATACACTAAGAGACTACTTACTACCCATTCCTCACTACTACATTACTTTCTAAATACAAGGGGTGCTAGTTAATACACCTCTACATTCTACTACTACTATCCAATGTAGTCGCCGGTCTCGTGCCTTGACCACATTCGCTTCGGGTACCTGCACACTAAAAAATGTCCCCCGAAGGGGTCAGCTTTCGCCGAGCATGATAACCGCATACCCCGCGTACTAGTGAGGGTACGCCGACCACTTGGTCGAATACATGCGGTTCATTTATTCACACAACATGCATACATGCTTTCATACTCAATACTACATTACTTTCACAAGGCATACATACACACATACATTTCATCGCATTCAAGGAATACAATACAATCTCCAATACATACTTACCTTCTTCCGAATACACATAGCATTATATACACAATACAATACTTGTTAGCTTCATTGGTCCACCCGGGTTAATCGGGTGGAGATTACTCTTTTACTCGTTACTTCATACATACGCATACATACTCATACTCATACATACTTACGGATCCATACTTACTTACTCTTACTCTTACTCAAGTTAAGTCGTCGGGACCTCCGGCCCTGGGGACTACACCGTCCCACCTCCGGGATTTACTTGACTCACTAATCCGGGATGCTACCCATTTAAGGGATTTGGGCCGCGGACCAGTTTAAGAGTCAGGAATTGCAGCCAACCTCTTGTGACTCCGCATCCTCACGCGTGGCCGAAGCTATATCGGACTTGTACTCATTCCAATTTACTCACTTAAGTTAGGAGTTAGAGGGTTAGGAATTAGCACAAGTCAACATCCAGGCCACAATACTACAATACCCATATACACTTACATTATACAGATACATTACAATATACAAGTACACTACAGAATACAATACACATCATCATCATTCATATATTTCATGAATTATACAAACTATTGTTCAAGACGAGTATCGAGAACAATGTAAACAAGCACAAGTAAGTGCAATATAATCCGGTTCGTGCATTTATCTTATTAGGTGGTCAAATAAGCACACAAATCGGGGTAACCAGATTAGGATACAGGGCATGAAGAAATCATACCTTTCACCGTTGTACTTGTATCCCAACGTTCCTCCGGTATTCACAATTCAAATCCTATGATATACATACATTCAAATGATTAATCTAACTATTTTCACTTAATTCGTACTTACTATGTCCTCACACTTCTTATACTTACACTTACTTATTTACTTTTCTTTACCTTAAGTTTTACTTTCTTACTTAACTTAGGTTTACTTTCTTACATGTACATGTATATGTGGATATACATACATATCATATATACATACATATATATATATTATATATCATTATTTAAATTTTTTTTTTTTTTTTTTTTTTGTCAGGACCGGACTTGCGACCGACCTTGCAAGTCCGGTCCATTCCAGTAGCTACCAGTACCGAAAATTTCTGGCCCGACCGAACTTGCAAGTCCGGTCGCAAGTTCGGTCGATTCCAGTAGCTCGGTTACGGAAATTTTTCTGGCCGACCGAACTTGCATGTCCGGTCGCAAGTCCGGTCGATTCCAGTAGCATCCTGACGGGGAAATTTTCAGCTCGACCGGACTTGCAAGTCCGGTCGCAAGTCGGTCCAGCCCAGTATTTGCATTTTAATTTCTGTTTTCAGTCCTCTCTTTCCCCCATTACTTCCCCATTGTTCCTACACTTAATTCCACATGTTATAACACTAATTAAACCTCGTAATACACCTTAGTTCATCCACCAAATGCTTTACTAAATCCATCAATCCACTTACACAATTTCATCACTTCCCTTCCACACTTACAACAGTTTTTCACCCTCCAATGCTACAGATTTTTGTTCCAACTTCTAACATCCAATACTTCCTCTACCAATGTCACTCCTAGCATCCCAAATACCTCCTCTTACCAAGTCAATTCACTTCCAAGCAATAGTACCATCTATACTCAAGTCCAACATTCACTTTACCAAATCTTGCACACTATTTCCTCTTAGCTCTACAATGCAATCTAATATCTCTTTGCTACAGATTTTGACACTTACTCTCCCCTTCTCTAACCACCTCTTCTAATGTCATTCCTAGAGTTCCAAGTACATCATTATACATTATCTATCTCCCCCAACCTACTCCTTTATCTTTCTCTATCAAAATCTGTTACAACATCTATTAGCCACCTAGTTTCTAGTTTACTAAGTGTTATAATCCTAGGCAAATTTTGCCATCGTCTCCCCTATATTTTATACACTCTCACCACATATGCTTGTTCACAATTCAATACTCATTTCACCTGTTTCACACAACAACAATATACAAGCTCCCATACACAATTTCAATACTAAAACACTACTAAAATTTCCTGCACTCAACAACTCAATCCCAATCTGTTTTCAATAAGTTTCTCACCTCTTTTAAAGCTTCCAAAATACTTATATTCTCCTACACATTACACTACTACTACATTACCATTCCATTACTCATTTCAAACTTTCAAAAACTGTTACATACATATATACCAAGTTACACAAAAGAGCATTCTTACCTTGTTTTCCTTCTAGAGTTCCTTTCTTTTCTTCCTTCTTTTCTCAACGGTTACAGCACTCCACAATCTAAACTACAACCCATTCACATACACCATTTTAATACTAAACTCAACCTAAGCATTATATAAGCTCTAATGAAATTTCTAGGGTTTAGGAATCTCATTACCTTCCAAGGGTTTATGAAGTACTTGGAGCAGCTCAAGAACAAAGTTTCCCACCTTCCAAAAGAGCCAAGATCGGCTGGGTACAAGAGGGCAAACAAGAGTTTAACTAGATTTTCGTTTTGCCCATAAAGCTAGGAAAAGATGGAGTTTTCAAGAAGATTTTTACCTAGAAGAACAAGGAGAAGGAGGGCCTTCTAATGGTGGTGTTGAAACTCCAAATGGGACATACCCATAAAATCGAAAGTGCTTGTTTTTGGATTTTGGAAAGATGAAAATGTAGCTCTTGAGGAGAGGATTACAATGGTGTAATTCTATAATTTTTGGAAGAGTATTAAGGGAGTTACAAAGGAGAGAAGTAAGGTTTGTGGGTGTTCTCTTATGCAGCCATGGGAATCGCTGGAGAAGGAGAAGGAAGGAGAAAAAGAGAGGGTGAGGGTGCTGGTCCACGTGAGGAAAAAGAGAGAATGGGGTAGGAGAGAGAATTGTGAGAGAGTAATAGAGTGGAGTGAGGTTTACTTTATTGTTTTTGTTTTTAGTAAATAAGGAAGTGTGGGTGAGTGTGTGTATATATGTAAAATCGGACACACACAGAGACCAAGGGGGTTTTAAAGTTCTTTTTACATTCTTGGACACATAAGTTTGTGTTAATTATATTTCTACCCCACAACTTCCCGTTTTTGACAGTTTTTACTAATCTCTCGTTTTATTGATTTTATTGGTCCTAAAGCTTCACTAATATTTATTAATGAATATTTAGTTGACCAAAATTGTTACGAGTCTATTTGACCCGCTTAAAGACACGCTTTCCCGGTTACCTCGAAAAACGCGCTTTAAGGTTCGTTAGTGATTTTAATCCATTTTAAGGATCCGTTTTCTTCGGGATTTGTTCCCTCATATTTATTTAGACTTAATTAAGCCTTTAGAATCCTTATAATACGCTAACCGAGGTCTCATACCTCCTATGGTTATTTAACGCTTATTTAGCGTTTTTCGCTTTTTAAGCATTTCTTCATTTCTTTTGGATTTATTTTTCCTTACCAATATTACTTAGGCATTATTAGGCTCTTAAATACCTATTAGGATAATCTAATCGCCATATTTAAGGTCGGGGTATTTCACTTGCATCATATGAGAGCGAGAGTCCACACAAACCAATTTCACCCCGGGACCCGCTTGAAGGTCCCCTGTCAGGGACTCACACCTTATAGGTGGATGTGAATAATGGGGGAAAAGAGGAGGGTGTCGTCTAACCACACCCCCTTAATACCTGGGCTTTAGCCCCTAGCATTTTCGTGGCAGTTTCCTTACCTAGCCTATTGTTTGGCTAGTCAAAGACCCGACCATAGACGCACACCTTCAGGTGATGTGGAAAAAGTGAGGAAGCCCAAAGAGAATAGCGTGCAAGCCCTATTCCTTTGTGGTGACCTGGGCCCATGCCCCAAGCACCTCTCCGGATCGATCCATACCAGGTTTGATTTAAACGTCTAGTGAGGACATGTTGAACTTGTGTGGGCCTTGTTTGCTTGTATGAGCGGCCCACTACCCAGCCTATAGATTGATAGGAACTTCTCCTACATCAACCTAGCCCAACCCGAATTGGGAGCTCTATTTGTTTGTAGCCCAGAGGCCCTGTTTGGTTTAACATGTGAGTCGTTCGGGCTTCGGCCCAAAAGCCTAGACTTAAGTGATTTAACTTCTGGCCCAAGTTGAATTATCCAGTTAGTTCTAGGCCCATAAAAAAGAAATCCACCTGAACTTGAAATAACTCACAAGTCCTGAAAATAAAATCTTTTTTTGGCTTAGCAACCATCTTCTCCGGCCCAATGAAAGTTAGGCCCACTTGTGATTTAGGGACCATTCCAGCTCATGTGCTTTACTTCAGGCCCAAACACATTCCGGCCCAAAGGCTTATTCTAGGTAGACTTCTTATCATGACCCTAACCCAAAACCCTAGATCTAGGTGTCATCTTTTAGGCCCAATCAAAATCACTCGGCCCAAATTCCAGATCACATATAGAGCAATCATTCTGGCCCAAGTACCACACTCATAACTCATTCCATTTGAGCCCATAGACCAATTCATAGTTCTGGTCATGAGCTTCATTCTCAATCCAGAATTTCGATCCATAAAACATTTGAATCCAAGATAGTTTACATAACTCATTCATTCCAGGTTCGGGCTTCAAGGCCCCACAAGAGCATCAAACGAATCTAGACTTCAAGGCTTATCCCTCGGCCCAATGGCCCATTCACGATCCATGTGATTTCTTTCAGCTTGTTTGCTCAATTTCTGGATTCAGGCCTACATGTCTGTTCTAGTCTAGGAGTCACTCTAATCTATGTACTTCACTCTCAGTTTGGCGAAGACTCAGGCCCAGTTACTTCCTACATAACCCATAGGCATTCCTAGTTCAGACATTTTACAGGGCCTACTCGAAGTTTGGAAGGAAGACAATCATGGTCAACGGCGCCTCGACGGTCAACAGCTCGAGTCTTC
Source organism: Limonium bicolor (assembly GCA_023374045.1). NCBI lineage: Eukaryota > Viridiplantae > Streptophyta > Magnoliopsida > Caryophyllales > Plumbaginaceae > Limonium > Limonium bicolor. The sequence goes on along the minus strand of CM041777.1, from coordinate 198,053,932 downwards.
AACACGTTGGCATCAGACTGTTCAACATCACTATTTCAGAAGTTTTCTCAATTTAGTAGTTTTCTTTTCTCAATCATTCTTCTAACTTATATGGTAGTTAGCTTCCTTTATCATTTAGATCACCCTTTTGATGTTATCTTTCAATTCGTGAATTAGACCATAGTTTCCTTATTTTCGTAATTTTTGTGCATTTTTCAACAAAACAAAAACAAAAACTTGTTTTAAGGGGTCACAGAGTAATCATTTCCCGACTATGGAATAGAACGACTTGTCTTTTGTTTCTAAAAGGGTGAACATGTCCGTCCTCCCACCATAGACTTTCCCAGAATATCCTCGAAGCATTCCAAATCCACATCTGCTTATGTGTTGTCATAAACCCCAGGTCAATACTGGGGGCAATCTGAGTTCAGGATCGTCATCTTTAATTCTTCGTTTAAGCGTGTGAACTAGTCTCTAAGTGAAATTCACGAGAGTGTCTTGAGCGGAAAAACCATGAGTGAACGAGCGTGTCATTTTTACACGACTCTGGTGAGACCACATTCAAGGTGAGGTAAACAGAATAACTCCGACCGAAGGAGATAATTTGTAAATTTACTCTTAGACCTGCGAAAGTAACAATGCACGGATACACAACTATCAGGAATGACGAAGCACCTAGGTACAGCACAACATAGCCAAAAGCTTGTAAACCCTATCATTAAACCCTAGGCACCCCCGCTGAGCCTTTCATATATCCTTTTTCAATATTATGAACTCCACAAAAAAACCAAGCCAATGATGAATTTCCGACCCGATGACCAAAGAAGCAAGGAGCCAGATTCTCGGATAATGATTTTCATCAACCCAAAGAAGCAACGCCGCTATCAGCATGACTAAGCGATCCGTAAATGGTCCCAGAGTGACACGGATCCAAAGAGCTCACATCAAAACAGCTCTCAAAACTCAAAACCGGGAGACACAAGAACCCCGAAGGCAAAGTCAAGAAAAGACAAAGCGAAGAGGCAAACCCGAAATGCCTCGAAGAAATCCGAGTGGCAAAAGAAGAGAAATGGTGTAAAGGACAAATTCAAAAGTACAAGTCCAGAAGCTCCAAAACAGCATCAACACAAAGCAGCTAGACGACTTCAAGACAAGGAAGATGAATCCGAGAGAAGACGCAAGGTGCAGCTTCGGTCACCCATTTAAGCTCCACATACCTCAAATATCCCTCCATGGTCTAGTCGTCTTTCATCACACCCCATGGCCACATTATAAGCTTTAAAGACTTCTGACTTGATAGTTGTGTATCTAATCACGTGAAAGTAACAGATCGAATGCGTAAATCCATAAAATATCAAATTCAATGGTTTAAAAGTTGTGACCGTAAGTGAGAAACGAGTGCAAACACCAAACACGTCGAGTGTAGGTTAGGAAGCACCACATTAAAAAACATACGCTTTGACCCTGTGAGGACGAGACTTGTTTGCATGTTTAATCAAAAAATACTGGGGGCAATCGATCGTTCCGATCAATTGCCATGAACTCTAGCTCAGATTGTCTTAAGGGAAAAATACTGGGGACAATTGTTGGTTCCAACAATGGATATGACAACACCAATTGGAACCCAAAGCTCAAACATCACCACCACACAGGCCCACATAAGCCCTTACCTCCACATCATACCACACAGGCCCACATAAGCCTTCACTTCCACATAAATTCCATGGCTCATCATAAGCCCTGATCACCACTTAAAAGATCCCCACATCAAACACCACACCCCACCGATGGCATGTTCACCTCCTAGGAGGCAAATTACAAGTCTGAAATCTCTAGTCCGGAAATGATAATTTCACTTTCCTTTTCAGTGGACAAAATTTTCTTTAAACATTGCCACGTTTGGCATCTTTTTCAGTAATTTCTTCGGTTTCACAAAACTCATCATATTCCTAGTAATTTCTTACTTTGAACAAATCTGCATCATCGCCATGTTTGGCACATTCCCCAGTAACTTCTTGTTTTAGACAATCTTCAATTCTCATAATTGCCATGTTTGGCACATTTTTCAACAGTTGCTTGCTTTAAAAAAGTATCTTACATGCACTGTGATTGCATTTTACAAACTTTTGCATACACCTCATCATCGCCACGTTTGGCCCTTTTACAATTGATTTTCACCACATGCATTTGCACGAGACCATTATCTTTCCGACTCATTTTTAGTTCAAGACCCAGAATCAGTGCGAGAACCATCCCTTAGGCTCGTCAAAAGACCTAGTTCCAACCTTTAGGCTCATCATAAGAACTAGAACCATCCTTAGGCTCGTCATAAGACCTAGATCCCATCTTTAGGCTCGTCATAAGACCTAGAACCATCCTTAGGCTCGTCATAAGACCTAGATCCCATCTTTAGGCTCATCATAAGACCTAGTTGCATACCTTTAGGCTCGTCATAAGACCTAGAACCATCCTTTAGGCTCGTCATAAGACCTAGTTGCATTCCTTTAGGCTTGTAGTAAGACCCTTTTGCTTACCCACTCTTATCAAACACATTGCATTCATCTCATTCATATAGGCTCGTCATAAGACCTAGCTGCATTATCCAGGCGCGTCACAAGAACTGGCGACAGAAAGTTGGCGAGGTGATGGCAATAAATCCTCCTGTGTTATGTCAGCTTACTTTGGGATCAACGAATGGTGGGTGAAGGCAATAAGTCCCCAGGGTTTTTACCAGGAGTTATCCCTGCACACCGGCTTGGGGGCGATGGCAATAAGTCCACATTGGGTCCATCCAGGAGCATTGGCACGGGTTTCGGTCCCGAGAAGCATCTGAACATCATTAGCATCATAGGCATCATCAACATCATCATCAACATCATCAGCATCATCAGCATCATTAACATCGCTAGCATATCAGCATTCCTACATCTACACATTATTTAACTTTCATCATTTTCAGGTAGTCAACGCCTTAGAATAGTTTGGCATCATTTACTTCATCATTAAGTAGTCAACGCCTTAGAATAGCTTGACATCATTTCATTTTTAGGTAGTCAACGCCTTAGAATCGCTTGACATTTATTTCATCATTTCGTTTTTAGGTAGTAAACACCTCAGAATCGTTTGACATTTGTTCATTTTCATTCTCACTCATAGGTAGTCAGCGTCTTAGAATAGCTCGACACAATCTACATGTAGGGTCTTTTAAGATCCAAAATTTTGGGGTATCACTCAGGCATCAACTAGTCTTTTCATCTTCATTACAAAGCCTAGTTGACGGGGGGCAATCTGTTATACCCAAAATTTCAACCCCCCCGAAGTAGTCTCTAAGGCATACGTGTTATAAAGGGAAAATGGTCAAAATGCACCAATGCAGGATTTTCCAAGGAAATTCTCGGGATTTTCTATTTTCATATGACTTGTTCATAATCTCCAAACACCTCCAAATATCATAGTCATTATGAAAGGTATTTCATGATTTTCTGATATATTTATTCTGGAAATTAAGCTTTTAATAAGCAAGTTTCTTTAATAATTAACACATGAAATAGCCTCAAAATAGAAATAAAAAGGTTTTCAAAATTAAAATAAATTGTCACATGGTTAGCATGACTACATACAGTCATAAACCTGAAATTATTTTATTTAGAACCTTACCCAAAATTTAAAAGAGAAATTCAATCATTTTTGCAATTTCTCTCTCCTCTGGAAAATACCAAAATCAACACAAAATGTCATGAAAGTTTAACACAAGATTGAGGATGATTTTTAGAGACTAATGCCATTGGATTTTCATTATTTCGACTTTCCAATAATAAGATATGAATTATGAGAGATTCCATAGTGTGAGATTTTTATCTAATCGGTTATTTATCAAAAGAACCAAATTCCAACTTTCAAAATTCTTAAAAATCGTCCTTTATCTTCAGTTAAAATTTCATAATTTGTATCGCCCTGCAACTTATTTTAAAAAATCAAATTCCCTTAGAGCACAAAATCAAGGTTTTAGATAAAAATTTTATTCTATCAACATGGCCTTGCTCTTTCTATAAAAGTACCTTCCAAAAATGACCTAAGGCAGAGGAGAAAACTTCCAAAGTTAGAAAACACAGCCACAAACCTTCTCCCCACGTTTTAACACTTCCAAGCCTTAAATCAATACCGAAACGCTGCAGAACTCACCCCGAAATCACCAAAAACTCATCATTTCTTCTCCCATTGAACTTCCAAGCACCAAAAACACACAAAACACCCACAAAAACATAAGAAACACGTCCTTAACAACATAACGAAGAAGGAGTCAGAAGCTCAATTCGAAGTCAATCCAGAACCGGCATCAACGAAGCACCAAAAGATCCATGATGTGAAGAGTCTCATTAAATCCGAAGTTAAAACAGGTTGAAAACATATTTTTCTGAATTTGTTCAACATTAACTACTCTCTATTAAAATTTGGAGTCGATTTGACTTTTTACCGCTTCTGAATTAACATTTGTTTTCGCTTCTGCCCAATAACTTGTTTGCTAAGTTTCGTGTTTAATTCGACTTCAAATTGAAAACTTTTGATTACTAACGTGTTTGTAGTCTTTCAGGCTACAAACCCATAAATTTTGAGCCAAAAACACCACCGGAACCGCCTAAACGCCGCCGTCCGAGGGCGGTCCGCACCCGGACGCTATGTCCGGGGTCCGGACGCCTTGTCCATAAGCCCGGACACCCCCGACGGTGGCGGGACAATTTTATTTTAAATCTAGGGTTTTTCAACTTATGTCCGGGCCCACGGACACTTTGTCCATGGCCCCGGACTTTTCAAAATTATGTTTTCTTATTAATTTGACTTTTCTGTTTATTTTAGATTAACTAGGGTCTGTGGCTTCGGACATTAGGTCCGTGGGCACGGACGGAATCAAATTTGACCTAATTTTGCCTCCGAAACCCTAGTTTAGGTAATTTCAATTGTCACTTTAATTTTCTGTCAAAAATGCTAAAAAACACAAAAAAACAGAAGCTCGCGCACTTAGGTTAAAACGACTCGTAATAAGCCGTAATTAAACTAAGTAGAGGAAAAACGACTTCTAGGGGTAATGAAAGTAATTGAACCCTAATTAAGCCAATATCAAGCCCCCGAACCCGAACTCTCCTTTCCTAATTTTATCTACGTTAAAATTAGGTGGCGACTGATAATAGGTTCCAGTGAGCTAGCTTAGGTTTTAATAATTATTGTTATATGACATAGTTATTGATCTTGGGTTATAAGTGGACCTAAAACCCGACTAGATCCTAATCACTTTAATCAATATAGGATAGGGTTTAAAATCGAGGCTCACACCCGGCCTAAACCCTGAGCCTCCTTTAGGACCATGTTCGGGCTCCAATTTGGGCACCAAGCATCAATCCGGCCCTAGGCCCCATGACCGGGTCCTATATTCCGGCCCCGCATTCTATGATCGGGTCCCGCATCCCGGCCCCGCACCCCATGGCTGGGTCCCATATTCCGGCTCCGTGCTCCATGACCAGATCCCGCGTCCCACACGTTGGGACCAGAAGGCTTTACAAGGAGAAAAGTGCCAAAAATAGGAGGGTTGCTCCAATAAAATGATACCACATGTACAAGGGTTAAGAGAGACTTCACCATAGAAAGTATATAAATAGAGATGGGGGGCTCATTTATAAGGGACACATTATTAGAAGAGGGAGAAAACACTAGAAAGCTCTCTAAAGTTGTAATACCAAAGAAGGGAATAAAGATATTGTCTAGAAGTGGATATAGGCCGGATTATTGGCCGAACCACTATAACTCTCGGTGTTCTGTATGTTTGTGAGATTTGAGGGACAAATTATGTATTTTCAAATGTTATCAAATCAGAGGTAGACAAAAGTAAACCATATTCCCTGATAGAAATCAGAAACAATAGTCCAAACATAAAAGGACTAAACAGAGTTCAAAAGCAGCAGAGGCAGTAACAGAAGGGGACCCTAGTTAATCACAGCATACAGACAGAACGAGTAAACAACCCGTGAACAGAACGAGGAAACCTCACTCGTAAACAGAACAGATGGAACACCTGTGAACAGAACGGGGAACATCACCCGTGAAAAAGAAGGATATCCTACATAGCGCGCTACGAGACAACTAAACCAGCCATCCAAAGGTTCAGATATAGAGATAACTAGGTCCCAAAACAAAGCTCAAATACAGTTAAGCATGTGTGCACCAATGGCACCAGAAAGAACATAGATAGCTTGGAAATCAAAGGGGAATCCAACCCCACAAACGGAAGTCGAAACGGAGCTCAAACGAGCAAGTTATGGTCAAAACAGTACCATGTCCGAGCTTGTGTCCGGACATCAACGTTCGGACGCAAGTCGAGACTCAGAAGGCAAAATCAGACGGATGTCCGAACATGTGTCCGAACATGGATGTTCGGACACAGGTCGAACTTCAAAACAGAGGCAGTGACAGAGGTGTCTGAACATCTAGGCTCGGACGGATGTTTGGACGGTTTTCGGAATCAAACATGCGTAAAGTCCGAACATGTGTCCGAACGACAAAGTTCGGACACAAGTTGAAGCAAACAGAGAATGCAGAAGGGTGTGTCCAAACTTCTGTCCGGACTTACAATTTTGGACACCATTCGAGACTTGTAAGCCGGACTCGTCCTCGCACCCCGTCCGAACATCGATGCTCGGACGAAAGTCCGGACACGGCAAAAACGTCAGAAATTCAAAGCGCAACAGGGCATGTCCGAATGTCAAAGCTCGGACAGACGTTTGGACATACCAAAAAGTGCAGTTTCCAAAACGAATTGCACAATAAAACAGAGGTTTAAACACAACAAATAGAAGCAGTTTGTGGAAAACAGCCTTGGGGGTTTGGGCATCATTAAACGGCAATGTAAACAGACGAACTCGCAAACTCAATATAGAGACAAAACACACTCAATCCAGAATTGAAACTCCCCAAGGCTGAACACACTGATTGAATCCATAAGCCACCTACCTCGATAACTGACAGACGAATCCCGAATCAGAAACAGCAGAGCCCAACCACGCAGAATCCCAAAAAGCAAACCAGCAACGCAATCGAGAAATGCAGTTCCAAGCTTCTGACTAGAACACCATTGCAGGGCAGATCCCAAATCAGAAATGCAAAACTTAAACCCCGAAACTGAAATGCAGAACGTACTCACATCCCTCACCTGAATCCGACTCTGAAATCACAGACGAAGCCAACAGTAGAAGGGAATTGATAGAAACGCAAGAACCAACGCTGAATGCAATAAGATTACAAAGAACAATTAGGGATTGGAGAGCCCCAAAATCTAATCCTAAATCTGAATTGTAATACCCAAAATACAATTCACCAACTTGATTGCGGTGAAGAAGATGAAACGAATTGTAAAATCCAACAAGAACTTGGATTGCAGAACCACACTTGCAGGACTTGAGCGCTTGAATGAACACACTTTTAGGAGAGAGAGAGAGAGAGAAGGGAGCGTGACAGCCGTTTCAAAATGGACGAGGGTTAGAATGTGATTGAGATTGAGGGGAATTAAGAAGTTTAATTACTGATCAAATTACTTACCAGTAATTAAAGGAAGGGATGGGAAATGACCCATTCATCCTCGCCTCTATCTAAAAGGAATCCTATGTCCTGAATCCAAAATGCATCCATATAAGGCCACTTGTGACGAAATAAAATGCAATAAAACTTTGGGTTATAACATCACCTCCCCCTTAAAAGAATTTCGTCCTCGAAATTAAGCGTACCTACTGCTTGAAGAGGGCGGGAAACTTAGAACGCACTTCGCTTTTGACCTCCCAGGTCGCCTCTTCCTCTGACTGACCCGACCACTGCACCTTCACCAAGGGCATGGTCTTACTCCTGAGCTTGCGAACATCTCGGGCTAAAATCCTCGAAGGAGCTGCTTCAAAGGTAAAGTCGTCCCTCAACTGAAGCGGACCAAAATCAATCACATGCGCTGGGTCCGAACATATTTCCTCAGCATGGAAACATGAACTATGCACTGCTGCCAAAGACGGAGGCAAGGCCAAACGGTAGGCAACCGGTCCGATCCTCTCTAAGATCTCAAAAGGACCCACAAAGCGAGGGCTAAGCTTGCCTCTCTTCCCAAACCGCAATACTCCACGGACAGGAGAAACCTTCAGATAAACGTGGTCTCCTACCTCAAACTCCAGAGGTCGTCTCCTCTGATCGTCGTAACTCTTCTGACGACTCTAAGCTACAAGCAGACGCTCCCTGATGGACTGAATCTTAGCTGCAGCATCCTCTACCAAGTCCGGACGGACAACTGCTCTCTCCTTCAGATCATCCCAACAGATGGGTGATCTGCACCTCCTTCCATACAGAGCCTCAAACGGGGCCATCCCGATGCTAGATTGGAAGCTATTATTATATGCAAACTCGATCAACGCCACGTGCTGATCCCAACTGCCTCCAAAGTCCAGCACACATGCCCTAAGCATGTCCTCGAGAACCTGATTCGTCCTCTCGGTCTACCCATCTGACTAAGGATGATATGCTGAGCTGAACGATAACTTCATCCCCATAGCCTGATGCAAACTCTGCCAGAATCTGGATACGAAGCACAGGTCTCTATCAGACACTATCATAGCCGGCACTCCATGCAAACGCACTATCTCATCCAAGTACAGCTGTGCTAGGCGATGCAAACTGAAAGTCTTCCTGACTGGCAAGAAATGAGCACTCTTCGTGAGCCTGTCCACTATCACCCAAACTGCATCAAAACCCCTCGGAGTCTTAGGCAGACCCATAACGAAGTCCATACCGACGCTCTCCCACTTCCACTCTGGAACGGGTAGAGGCTGAAGCAAACCAGCTGGTCTCTGATGCCCGGCTTTGACCTGCTGACAGGTCCGACATCTGGATACAAAGTCAGAAATGTCCCTCTTCATATTGCTCCACCAGAATGTCTCTCGTAGGTCCCGGTACATCTTCACACCTCCTAGGTGTACTGAGTACGGAGCTCCATGAGCCTCCTGCATGATCTCTCGCCTCAAGGCAACATCTACAGGCACACAGACACGGTCTCTGAATCTCAGACAGCCGTCTTCTGAAATTCTGAACTCATACTCCTGACCGGTAGATAGCCCCTCTCTGATGTTACTCAACTTGGCGTCGAGCTCCTGACTGGCCTTGATCCGATCAATCAAGGTAGGCTGAATCTGCAACACTGCCAACACCTCTGAGCGCATCAGCAACAACATTCGCTCTACCCGGATGGTAGAGAATCTCCAAATCTTAATCATGTAGCAATTCAAGCCACCTCATCTGCCTCAAGTTCAACTCCTTCTGAGTGAACAAGTACTTGAGGCTCTTATGGTCCGTATACACCTTGCACGAAGCTCCATAAAGGTAGTGCCTCCAAATCTTTAGAGCAAACACCACAGCAGCTAACTCCAGGCATGGGTCAGGTAATTCTTCTCATATGGCTTCAACTGACGGGAGCCATATGCAACCACCTTCCCATGCTGCATCAGAACACAGCCAAGTCTCTTATGGGACGCATCACAGAAAACCTCTAGTCCGTCAGTACCCTCCGGAAGGGTTAGAATCGGTGCGGTAGTCATCCTCTTCTTCAGCTCCTGGAAACACTGCTCACAGGCCTCACTCCACTCAAACTTCATATCCTTCCACAGCAGACAAGTCAAAGGAACCACTAGCTTGGAGAAGCCCTCCACAAACTTACGATAGTAGCCTGCTAGTCCAAGGAAGCTACGGATCTCACCGACATTAGTGGGCCTGGCCCACTCGGTAATCGCTCTAATCTTCTCCGGGTCCACGGAGATACCATCCTTAGAGACTACGTGTCCCAAGAATACTATCTGGTCCAACCAGAATTCACACTTCTTTTGCTTGGCATATAGTTCCTTCTCCCTTAGAGTTGGAGAACAGTCCTCAGATGCTCCTCGTGCTCCTCAACACTCTTGGAATACACCAAGATGTCATCAATAAACACCACCACGAACTGGTCTAGAAATGGATTGAACACCCGGTTCATCGTATCCATAAATACAGAAGGCGCATTCGTCAGACCGAATGGCATCACTAGGAACTCGTAGTGTCCATAACGAGTCCTGAAAGTGGACTTAGGCACGTCGTCTGCCTTAATCCTCAGCTGATGATAACTGGACCTCAAATCGATCTTCGAAAACACCTTAGCTCCTGCTAACTGGTCGAACAAGTCATCAATGCGTGGGAGAGGATACCTATTCTTAATGGTAACCTTATTGAGCTCCCTGTAGTCAATGCACAAATGCATACTACCATCCTTCTTCTTAAAAACTAACACTGACGCTCCCCAAGGCGACACTCGGGCGAATAAAGCCCTTATCCAACAGCTCCTGCAACTGGACCTTCAACTCCTTAAGCTCAGTAGACGTCATCCGGTATGGGGCCTTAGAAATCGGCTGAGTCTCAGGTGCGAGCTCGATCGAGAACTCCACCTCTCTGATAGGGGGAAGCCCAGGTACGTCATCCTAGAACACATCTGGGAAGTCTCTGACCACTGGAATGTCCTCTAACTTCACATCCTTGCGAACCTCGGGGATGTAACACAAAAATCCCTGGCATCCCTACCTCAAATGGCGAAACGCCTGCATAGCTGAGATGACTGGCGGTGAGCACGGGATTCCATTCCCTGCTACAACTAGGCGGGGCTGACCCGGCTCCTCAAAAGTAACCCTCGATGCAGCACAATCAATATGGGCATGGTGGGAAGCAAGCCAATCCATACCCAGAATCACATCAAAATTTGTCATCTCCATCGGGATGAAGTTAGCATACAGAGTCCTATATCTGACAAACACAGGACTAGCTTTACAGACAGAATTCAAAAGCATAGAAGACTCCCTAACCAACTGACTATGCACACACAACTCAACACCCAGAGGCACAACAGGCTAACCGAGCTCACCCACCAACTCAGCAAAAATAAAAGAGTGGGTGGCTCCATAGTCAAACAAACAGAAAACAGAACGAGAAGACAGCTGGAGAATACCTGTGACAACTCTGTCAGTAGATCGGTCCCTCTCTCCAGCCATCACGTACACTCTGGCCTTGCCCTAGGGATTCTTCTGCTCAGCCCGGTCTCGATCGCTGGACCCTGAGGCAGACTCACCAGCTCTACCTCCAGAGCTACCTCTGCTCCTCTCGGCCTGAGGGCAGTCAGCTATCCTATGCTCCAAGGATCCACACTTGAAGCAGGCTCCAGACTTCCTGTAGCAGTCCCGACCTTGGTGAAATTTGCTGCAGACCTGGCACTTCGGAGCGGAAGATGATGAAGACAAACCACCTCTATCCCTCGAACCCTGGCGGTCCCTAGCTCGGTCTCCAGTAGACTACTTCTTCTGAGAAGCAGACTGGTCTCTCCTGTCACTGTCGTCGGACCTCTGCTTCCTCTTCTGGTCCTTCCCTCTAGACTGGTGACCTCTCAAATCAGCCTCCACCAATAGGGCAACGTCAGCAACGTCCCTGAAAGTCTTGTGACGCAGAGGCGTCACAGTAGAGCGGATATCCGGCCTCAAGCCGCTCTCAAACTTCCTGGCCTTCCTATGCTCGTCTGGCTCAAGTGTAAACTTGGACAAACTGATGAACTTCCTGACATACTCCTCCACGCTCATGTCCCGGCCCTGGCGAAGTCGATTATACTCAAGGATGCGCTGATCCTTATAGACGTCGGGGTAGAACAGCTTATTAAACTCCCCGGTGAACTGGTCCCACGTCCATTGCTGTGGGAACTTCCCATAACTGACCTCCACCACTCCATGGCTTCGGCCTTGAAAAGAAATGTGGCAAAGTCGACCTTCTGCTCCTCCTCTGAGCCCATAACTCGCAGCAAGTTCTCCACCTCAGTCAACCAATGACTGGCCTCCTGGGGGTCTCCTGCCCCATCAAATACTGGAGGCTTCAGCTTCATAAACTCCTGAAGCGCCTTCACATTCCTTCCTCCAGCATCAGCCCCAACGGGGCCTGGTCCGCCAACTGGTCCACCCCCTGCAGCCATCGTCTGCATGAGCTGCGTCATGAACTGCTGAATAGCATCAGCAACATTTCCAGGAGCTATTCTTGGCGGCATTCTAAAAGTCCAACAGTAGGCAATTAGACTCAGACACTAGTACTGACACTTCTGACTGGCTGGCTAACTTAAAATCCCAGTAGATTAGAAACCTGGCTCTGATACCACTAAATGTAACACCCCCGAACACTGGCCTAGGAGTTAGGGGTATTACACGCCGCGTATTATTACTTAATAACACAAGGCTCTAACTAACGCGCATAAATAAACAGAGTTAAGGCCCAAAACGAAATACTTAAATAAATAAGTATTGACAAAGTGCTGAAGATTCCAAAACGTTAATACAATCCTCAACGTAAACAAAAGCGGAAGCTAACAACAGAAGCCCAAAGGCTACAAGTCAAAATGCAATTGTCCCAAAAGAACCAAACATAACAAAAGCTAAACTCCAGAAGTTGAACAAAGGGATCCTCACTGATCAATCTGCAATGTTAGATAAAGTAGGGGAATGAGCAAACAACTATGCCCAGTAAATGACCAACTTCATCAACCAGCATGCTCAAAACATTTATAAAATGTTATCAAATCAGAGGTAGACATAAGTAAACCATATTCCCTGCCAGAAAACAGAAACAGAAGTCCAAACACAAAAGACTAAACAGAGTTCAAAAGCAGCAAAGCAGAAATAGAAGGGGACCCTAGTTAATCATAGCATACATACAGAACGAGTAAACAACCCGTGAACAGAACGAGGAAACCTCACTCGTAAAAGAACAGGTGAACACATGTGAACAGAACGGGGAACATCACCCGTGAAACAGAAGGATATCCTACACAGCGCGCTACGAGACAGCTAAACCAGCAATCCAAAGGTTCAGATACAGACATAACTAGGTCCCAAAAAGAAGCTCAAATACAGTTAAGCATGTGTGCACCAATGGCACCAGAAAGCACATAGATAGCTTGGAAATCAGAAGGGGAATCCACCCCGCAATGGAAGTCAAAACGGAGCTCAAACGAGCAAGTTATGGTCAAAACAGTACCATGTCCGAGCTTCTGTCCGGACATCAACGTTCAGACGCAAGTCGAGACTCAGAAGGCAAAATCAGACGGATGTCCGAACATGTGTTCGAACATGGAAGTTCGGACACAGGTGGAACTTCAAAATAGAGGCAGAGACAGAGGTGTCCGAACATCTAGGCTCGGACGGATGTTCGGACGGTTTTCTGAAATCAAACACGCGTAAAGTCCAAACATGTGTCCGAACGACAAAGTTCGGACACAAGTCAAAGCAAAACAGAGAATGCCGAAGGGTGTGTCCGAACTTCTGTCTGGACTTACATGTTCGGACACCATTCGAGACTTGTAAGCCGGACTCGTCCTCGCACCCCGTCCGAACATCGAAGCTCGGACGGAAGTCCGGACACGGCAAAAACGTCAGAAATTCAAAGCGCAACAGGGCATGTCCGAACGTCAAAGCTCGGACAGACGTTCGGACATAACAAAAAGTGCAGTTTCCATAAACGAATTGCACAACAAAATAGAGGTTTAAAAACACAACAAACAGAAGCAGTTTGTAGAAAACAACCTTGGGGTTTGGGCATCATTAAACGGCAATGTAAACAGACGAACTCACAAACTCGCAACCAGAATTGAAACTCCCCAAGGCTGAACACACTGACTGAATCCATAAGCCACCTACCTCGATAACTGACAGACGAATCCCAAATCAGAAACAGTAGAGCCCAACCACGCAGAATCCGAAAAAGCAAACCGGCAATGCAATCCAGAAATGCAGTTCCAAGCTTCTGACTAGAACACCATTGCAGGGCAAATCACAAATTAGAAACACAAAACTTAAACCCCGAAACTGAAATGCAGAACGTACTCACATCCCTCACCTGATCTGACGCCGAAATCGCAGACGAAGACAACTGTAGAAGGGAATTGATAGAAACGCAAGAACCAACGTTGAATGCAATAAGATTACAAAGAACAATTAGGGATTGGAGAGCCCCCAAAATCTAATCCCAAATCTAGATTGTAATACCCAAAATACAATTTACCAACCTATTGCGGTGAAGAAGACGAAATGAATTGTAAAATCCACCAATAGAACTCGGATTGCAGAACCACACTTGCAGGACTTGAGCGCTTGAATGAACGCACTTTTGGGAGAGAGAGAAGAGAAGGGAGCGTGACAGCCATTTCAAATGGACGAGGGTTAGAACGTGATTGAGAGTGAGGGGAATTAAGAAGTTTAATTACTGATCAAATTACTTACCAGTAATTAGAAGGGAATAAGGGAAATGACCCATTCATCCTCGCCTCTATCTAAAAGGACTCCTATGTCCTGAATCCAAAATGCATCCATATAAGGCCACTTGTGACGAAATAAAATGCAATAAAACTTTAGGTTATAACATGTATGGCTTGAGCTTTTGATGGATATTAAGACTATAGGTGTAGGTCTGTTAATACTAGTATGGGTTATCAAGTTTCAAGAATTTCCTCGGGTCACTTCTAAGCTCTTCCGAAGCCTGGTATGCCCAGACCACTAAATACTGAAAAATATAACTAGATTGTCTTATATTAAAAGAAGAAAGATATGATTTTTCTTTCCTTAAACACTCTCAAAAGTATCTAACACTCTTCCTATGGTTGATAACCACTCTCAGTTCCTGAGGAATTTAGTAATTTTCGGGAATTTCAGGAATCCTGCGAAACTAAGGTTTATCGGGTGATTTCCGGGAACTAGGGTTTCTATGGCTCACCAAGCACTTCCCACTAATTATAACCTTCTCCATCTTTAGAAATTAGGGTTTCCTAAGGTTTATAGCTAAGTAAGGCCCAAATCACAGTTTAAGAATTCGGGGTATTACATCCCCCCCTTAAACAAAGCTTCATCCCCGAAGCTCAATTCATCACACAAAACAATACATTCACATACTCCAAGAAATTAAAACAATACTCCGCACAATAATTCTCAGTTAGCTTCATCAAGAAGAATGATTCAGCAACATCACACAAAACCTCAAACATACCAATCCTATCCATCACCCAATATAAACCATTCACAAATTCAACGATACCACCTATATAAAATCATTAAGAAGACAACTCCTAAAATAATATTCAAGTATTACCAACCATTTCTGGCACCAACAAACATTCACAATCACCAACAAACATTCACAAACATTAATAAACATTCACCACTTACCATACGACTCTCCCCCCCTAAAAAGAAAGTTTCTCCTGAAACTTTAATTGCTAACCTTAATCAAAGAGTTTTGGATGTTGAGCTCTCAACTTGCTTTCTAGTTCCCATGTAGCTTCTTGAACTCCGTGATGAGTCCATAAAACTTTAACCAAATCTACAGACTTCCCTCGGGTCTCCCTTGTCTTACGATCCAAAATTTTAATCGCGTGTTCTTCATAAGTTAAATTAGGTGCAACTTCCAATTCGTTCGGTTGCAACACATGTGACTCGTCTGGGACATATCGCTTCAATTGTGATACGTGGAACACATTGTGAACCCTTTCCAAATTCATTGCCAAAGCTAAACGATAAGCTAAATTTCCAACTCTCTCCAACACTTCATACGGACCGATATACTTAGGAGCAAGTTTCCCCTTCTTACCAAATCGTACCACGCTTTTAGTGGGTGAAACCTTCAGGAATACCTTATCTCCTACATTGAATTCAACTGGCCTTCTATGTAAATCAGCATAAGACTTTTGCCTATCTTGTGCGGCTTTCAACTTCTGCCGAATATTCCTAACCTGCTGAGCCATCTCCTCTATCAACTCAGGCCCTACCATAACCACCTCCTGCGTATCATTCCAACATAACGGAGTATGACACTTCCTACCATATAAAACTTCATACGGGGCCATATGGATACTTGAGTGGTAACTGTTGTTGTAAGAAAATTCAATCAAGTGCAACTTGTCACTCCATGACCCCTGATAATCCATTGCACAAGCCCGCAACATATCCTCTAATGTTTGGATAGTTCTCTCCGTCTGCCTATCGGCCTGTGGGTGGTAAGCTGTAATAAGGCTCAATTTTGTTCCCATGGCTTTTTGAAATTGCTGCCAAAACCTTGAGATAAACCTAGAATCTCTATCCGAAATAATCTCTATTGGAACTCCATGATATTTGAACCACATTTTTAATATACGCTTCCACCAGCTGTTCCATAGACCAAGTACTTTTCACTGGAATTAATCTAGTAGTCTTAGTCAATCGATCTACAATCACTTAAATCTGATCCATCCCTCCTGTGGTTGGTGGTAATCCCACTATAAAGTCCATAGATATCGAACCCATTTCCACATGGGTATATCCAATGGTTGCAACAAGCTTCCTACTTTCTTGTGCTCGAATTTAACCTTTTGACATGTTAAGCACTTCGACACATGTTCAGCTATCTCCTTTTTCATGCCTGGCCACCAAAAACTTTTCTTCAACTCTTTATATAACTTGTTTCCCCCCGGATGTATAGAATAAGCAGAGTTATGAGCTTCCTGCATCAACTTCCTTTTAATATCGCCACATGAATCTGGTATACACCATCTCCCACGAAACCTCAAACTACCATTGTCATAAATCTTAAAATCTGGGGCTTCTCCTTTTTCCTCTTTTTCATTTTTTTCCGTAGTTTCTCATCCTCTTGCCGGTGATGCAAAATTACCTTGTAAATGTCGAGGAATGCGTTCATACTAGCCAAAATTTCTCTATCCACCTCTCCCGGCGTTACCACCTCGAGGTTCAACCTTTTGAAATCTTGTACCAACTCATCATGTAATATCCAATTAGCTTCTCCCTTGTGACTCCTCTTCTGACTTAAGGCGTCTGCCACCACATTGGCTTTGCCTTCATGGTATAGGATCTCCAGGTCATAATCCTTAATAAGTTCCAACCATCTCCTTTGCCTCATATTAAGTTCTTTTTGAGTGAAGATATATTTCAAGCTCTTGTGATCCTTGTAAATTTTGTAATAAGTTCCATACAAATAATGCCTCCAAATTTTCAAAGCAAAAACTACAGCTGCAAGTTCCAAATCATGAGTAGGGTACCTTGTCTCATAGCTCTTCAATTGTCGAGAGGCATAGGCAATGAGCTTGCCATTCTGCATCAACACACCCCTAATCCGTATTTAGACGCGTCACTATATACTTCAAACCCTTCCGTACCACAGGGCAACGTAAGAATTGGTGCTGTGGTTAACTTCTCCTTCAAAATCTTGAAAGCTTTTTCATAATCTTCATCCCACTTATAACGTACTTCCTTTTTCATCAGATTTGTAAGCGGTCTTGCAATTTTAGCGAAATCTTGAACAAACTTCCTATAGTATCCAGCTAACCCAAGAAAACTTTGAACTTCTCGAACATTCGTTGGCCTGGGCCAATCCTTAACAGCCTGAATTTTAGCCGGGTCAACCGAAATTCCAACCCCGGTTACAACATGACCTAAAAACGACACTTCCTAGAGCCAAAAACACACTTAGATAATTTAGCATACAACTTCTTCTCCCTTAAAACCTGTAGAACTTGTTGCAGATGTTCAGCATGTTGCTCCTCATCCTTCGAGTACACCAATATGTGATCAATAAATACCACTACAACTTATCAAGGAATTGGCTGAAAACCCGATTCAATAAGTCCATAAATATTGCCGGTGTATTTGTTAGCCCAAATGGCATAACCACATACTCATAATGACCATACCTAGTTCGAAAGGCTGTCTTTGGTATATCCTTCTCTGCTATCTTTTACTGATGATAGCCTGATCTTAAATCAATCTTAGAAAATACTTTAGCTCCTTGTAGTTGGTCGAATAACTCATCAATCCTAGGCAAAGGATATTTATTCTTGATTGTGACGTTATTCAATTCCTTGTAATCAATGCAAAGACTCAAAGTTCCATCCTTCTTTCTTACAAACAATACTGGGGCTCCCCACGGAGAAGCACTCGGTCGTATATAACCTTTTTCTAAAAGTTCCTCCAACTGTTTCTTTAGCTCATTCATCTCATTCGGGGCCATCCTATAAGGATGCTTAGAAATTGGAGCTGTTCCTGGTACTAAATCAATAGTGAACTCAATCTCATGGTCGGGTGGAAGTCCGGGAATTTCTTCTGGAAAAACATCCAGAAACTCCCTCACCACTGGAAGATCCTCTAATGCGGATGACTTCTATTATTGCGCCGATTTTTCTTCTTGAACATAACACATATAAACTGGCTCTCCTTTTCGCAACTCCTTTAGGAACTTTAAGGCAGGTATGACCTTTCCCCTTTGCATGTGTACGACACTCTCTTCCCTTTCTTTCCACATAAGCTAATCTTTTGTTTTTCACAATCTATGCGCCCCTTGTGCTTACCCAACCAATCCATCCCCAAGATTATATCTGAAACAGTATATGCTATCCTAATACAATCCGATCTGATCCTCTATTCTACGTTACCTGGTCTTGATTATAGAATTTCACAAGAGTAGAGAGAGAGAGAGCCTTAGTTAGAGTCGAGAGTGAGTTTGATTGCCAAATGTAGCGTATCTTATTTCATGGGGATACACCATTATTTATTATAGTGTTTTGGCCTGGTTTTTATGGTGCCAGCCTGTTATTTTACATGTATAAGTACGGTTCTACCCTTTCCTAGTATCTTTGACTGACCACAGACGGTCAGTCGTACAATACTTTGCTTTGCCTAAGTCCTATCCTCATCCGGCTGGAGACGGCCGGATGCCTTATACGCTTCCACTTCCATCCGGCTAAAGCGGCCGGATGCTCTATGTAACCCGTTTTGGCTTGACACCATTTCTTCCCTTCTCATCAGTCCCCAAGTTCTATCTTTCTGAATTTGGTGAAGAAAATAGAACTTCCGTGTCTTGCATTTTGACGAAAACTTTACGACGGCTGCGGCTAATTCCGAGGCTTTTTGGTCCGTCTGTTCTTCGTCTTTTCCTATCTGTTCTTCATCTTTTCCTTATCCCAGTCCCACAAGTTCTTTTCTTCATACTTGGAGAAAAGGAACTTCTTATCGGTCACGTGCATAGGTCGTGGCTCGAACCTGCTTCGTACCCCCTTTTTGAATTTGCTCCGCCTGTTCTCGGTGTAAAATACATAGGGTTTTTCTTTCGACTAAAACATCGGAAACGTCTTTAGGAAGCGTGCGGCTCTTTCTCTTCCTCTGCAAAGAAATGATACTTTCTGTTCGCATATATATATATATTATTTATTTGAGCGGGAAAAACTTTCCTTAAAGCCCGATTTTTGAGCTTCCCCTTCTTTCTTCTACTTCCCTTTGCTTCGACTGTTCTTCTTCTCTCGCCTCCCTGTCGTCGTGTGCTACCTCGTCTTTCATTGCCGCCGCCCTCTGATCCTTCGTCAAGCTTGACAATGTCTTCTTCCTCCGCAAAACAGAGTAAACTCGCTGCCAAATTTCCTGCCCGCCATCGAGGCAATTCAGGGCTCTCGCTCTTCTAATGGCGTTCGCCCCTCATATCTGAAATCCACAAGACCCTTCCTATCTGGGCGTCAACCTTCTCCTTCCTCTCTCAATTATTCTTCCCTTTGCGATTGCCTCAGGGATGTCGAAGCCCCGCTTGGCACGTAGATTTTCCTGCCATCCTCCGACTCTCACCCTACCGACGACTTTGGCCGTGGGTACGTAGTTTTCGTGATTTTTTCCGCTCTGGTCTGACCATTCCCCCTCCCCTTTTGTGCTGGGCTTCCTCCTTCGCCGCTGCTGCACTCTCGCTCACCTCCACCCAAAGGCCATTTCGCACCTCCATGCCTTTGTCTCTCTTTGCGAGGGAAGCAAAATCCGGCCGGAGGGTACTGATTTCGTCCGATTCTTCACAGTTAGGGTCGACCCGGATAGCTTAACCCTCATCGCGAAGGCCGGATACACCCTCTTCGACTACAAGAAGGCTCACGAGGGGGGTCACGGTGGTTCGTCATTGTTCCTCCATCCGGCCGAGTATTGGGCGTCCCATACTGCGCTGAGGTTATCAAAGGCCAGCTAATCAGTCCCCAAACCCCTCCGGCTGAGCTGCCCATTTCGAAGATTCTGAGGCCTTCAGCAAGGAACCGCCGACTATCGAGGCATTTTTTACAAAGGCACGTTTGTCTTCTCTGAAGACATATCACAGTAAGTGTCTTTAACTCTTAGTACAAAATTTTGTCATTCCTATCGGTCTTCTTATTGTTTGACATGTGTATGTAGATTTCTTCCAGAAGGGGACAAGATCGGCCCCTTTCATAGCTGGAACTTCGTAACCTTCAAAAGTGGGGACGGAAAAATCAATTACTACGACACGCTGGATGCTGCTACTAATGCGGCCGAGGAGCTTTTGGAGAGTGCTCCTCCGGCAAAGCGCTCCAGGCAAGAAGCCGGGGATGACCAAGCCGGTCTCTCAAAGAAAAAGAAGAGGCTAGAGTCTCCTAAACGTGCTGACGCCGGGCTGTCAAGTACATGGCACGTGAGCCCCAAGTCTGGGCGCCATGTCTTCCTTCCCCTCACCCTTGGTTCGGGTTTAGACCTTGGTTCTCGCCTGGGCGGGAGTCCGGTCATCCGAATCCTATTTGCGAGCAATTTCCTGATTTGACAAGTTACTTTTCCAGATCCTACTCATGAAAATACCCTGGAGGCCACAGGCTTCCGCGCTGGTTCTTCGGCTGAAGAAGGTTTTGGTTGCCCCGTCGCTTTTTCTTGTTCTTTACTTCTCCTCCCTTTTTTAGTATCCTTCCATTTCCAGTTTCATCCTTCTGGTCCTAACTGTTTTTATTATTGCGGCAGTCCCTGCTCCTGCCAAGAAAAGACTAAAAAGAAAACTACATCAAAGCCGAAGGCCATAGAGCCAGAGGTATCAGGGCAAACCTTTGGTGATCCCGAAGTTTCAGGATCATTCTTCATTGATGTTGCTGTGGCTATGGATGCGGCAAGGGATAGAGCAATGGAGTATCGTCAGGTGCCGGAGGATCCTGAGCTTCGGAGTAAGCAGAGAGAGGACTACATAGCCTCTTCCTCTTCCTCCCCTCTCCTCCTGCTCAGGAGTCCTATACTGGACCCTCCCAAAGGAAGGGTGGTTCTATCATTGCAGGCACCCTCTTCCTCTAATAACCTGCGACGCTGCCAAGTACTCCTCCGTCTGGAAGGAGGCAATAAAGAGATCTGGTCATCCAGACGGGATCTTTTCTCCTCCGGCCACCTTTACTGCTATCAAAAAAGGCTGCGGATCGGGGATGGGGGGCAGATGCTATCATGCGCATTCCCTCCCAGCAAACGAAGTGTTTGACATGATGTTGGGGGGAATTTTTCAGGTTGGCATGCGTATCTCCTTGTGTTTCTCTTCTGTTTTGGCTTGCCTCTTTCTTGATTTTATGAATTGTGTTGTTTTTTAGGTGATGTCCATGGCCCAAAGTGCTGAGGTTCACTTTGGCAACCTCCAATCCAGGCTTCGTTATGAGGAAAGCCGAGCCAATAACGTTGAAGAGGAACTGAAGTGTCCCGCTCTTCTCATGATGCTTATATTGACCAGGTCGAGTATGAGATCGACCGTAAGGCAAAGGAGAGAACTGAGGCAATAAACAAAGACCTGCAGTTGTCCTGGCGCGAATGCGAGCGTCAGCGTGATGAGTATGAGCTGCAGCTGAAGAAACTCCGGAAGAAAACTTTTCTCTAAGAGGCCGGATCAAGGAAGCTGATAATACTTTGATAGAGGTATAAAACCATCTCTTTTTTCCTTGTTACAGATAAGCTGGTTCGATCCTTCTTTGATTTAGATATTATGCCGGATCAGGTGCGCTCCATGCCCTAACAAAGTGAACAATCTTCAGGCTGAGAAGACCTTCTTCTATCAGGAGAGGAACTCTTTCAAGCAGGAGGCTGAAACGCTCGAGCTAGAGAAGCAAACTCTTCAACGGGAGAATGAAGGCCCTTGTGAAGGAAAAGAAAAAAGCTTATGCAGGAGCTTGATCGCTTGTTGGAAGAAAAGGCCGCGCTGGAAGAGCAGTCGAGGTCCTCCTTTGATCAAGAGAAGCAGTCTCTGCTCCGAGATTGCTCTCTTTTGGAAGAGGAGAAGAAAACTCTTGCTGCGGAAAAAGCTGCCCTGATAGAAGAGGAACCAGGCTGGAGGAGAAAGTAAAAGAGCTGGAGGAAGCCAAGTCTCGCTCTCAAGCCGAGAATACTGAGCCATCGGGCCATGGTAAACTTTCAGGCCTTCAACTTTTGTTTCTCCTTTTGCCCTTTCTTTTTCTTATTCTTTTTTTTCCGGCTAGGCTTGAGTTCTGCAACTTACTAAGCACGTCACTCAGTTGAGTGGTCGGATAGCCCGTGCTAAGGAGGAGCTGTCTTCTGCCAACTCTGAACGTGACAAGTATCGAGCCCAAGTCCTGACCCTTGAATCTCAAGTGGCCAGGCTCAAGACATTCTCCCGGCAATCCCAGGAGGAGATACAGAAGCAAGGCACCATCAACGCCCATCTAAAGGAGTCCTTTGCTTCTCAGTGTCGCCGAATAGTTGATATTTGCCAACAGATTGTCTCGGATCACTCTCTCAAAAAAGGAGAGTTACTGGACGATGACCTGTACAACAAGCTGGAATTCAAGGCTGTTGCCCAGAAATCTAACTTCTTCTTGGAGCTTGAGAGATTCTGCCGCAGTCCTGGAGAGACATGTTTTAGCGCTGGTGAAGCCTCATTCCTTCCAGCTGGTAGCAACATTCTGTCGTCTGCCGGAGGGATGCAGCGTCTTTCCAGGAGGTCCAAGTCTTCTGAGAGTGTGGCTGGCAGCGGCGATAGATTATTATCTGCCAAAAAAGAAGACATAGAGAAAGAAGCTGCAAAGAAAGTATAATAAAAGTTTTTTTATCTTTAGAGGAGTTTTTGCCTCGGCCAGTACTTTTTGTGTCTGCCGAATGATCATATTTTGTAACTGTTGTTACTCCACACCTTGGGAGAAATATAAGCTATATTTTTTACCATCTTTAGTTTTTATTGCCGTGATATTTCTCTCTTTTTTAATGGTGTACATATGGTTATCTTATGCGAGTTATGCCAGTGTGGTACTCATTTTTATAACACAAGGGGCTTGCGGTTTTGGACTTTTGTTCCGGCCGGACCTTTTTCCTTTTAAAGTACGGTCATTTATGGCTTTTAGCCGGATTTTTTAAGATATAGAGTGCGGCTCGTTGGCCGGATGTTTCTTTCAAGGCATGGTAGCCAGCAGCTCGTTGGCCGGTGCTTTTTCTTTCAAGGCATGATAGCCTGTGGCTCGTTGGCCGGATGTTTCTTTCAAGGCATGATAGCCTGCGGCTCGTGGCCGGTGTTTCTTTCAAGGCATGATAGCCTGCGGCTCGTTGGCCGGTGCTTCTTTTCTTTCAAGGCATGATAGCCTGCGGCTCGTTGGCCGGTGCTTACTTTCAAGGCATGATAGCCTGCGGCTCGTTGGCCGGTGCTTACTTTCAAGGCATGATAGCCTGCGGCTCGTTGGCCGGTGCTTACTTTCAAGGCATGATAGCCTGCGGCTCGTTGGCCGGTGCTTACTTTCAAGGCATGATAGCCTGCGGCTCGTTGGCCGGTGCTTACTTTCAAGGCATGATAGCCTACGGCTCGTTGGCCGGTGCTTACTTTCAAGGCATGATAGCCTGCGGCTCGTTGGCCAGTGCTTACTTTTCTTTCACTTTTCCAAAAATAATACCTTTTATTGAAGAGTTATAAATTTTACACATAGAACTTTTTCAGACATTCTCCATGCCAAGAATGCGGCAATTCGTACCCTTCACTATTTTTCAAGCGGTATGAAGCTCGTCCCGTCTTCTGGTGTATGATTTATGGTCCTTCCCATTGGGGTTCCAGCTTCTTGGGTTGTTTAACCTCTCGGAGGACTAATTCTCCTGGGGCAAAACTTCGTTCTTTTATCCTTCTGTTGAAATATCATTCTACCTTGGATTTATCTTTCGCCATCCTTACTGCGGCGGCCATCCTGGTTTCTTCAAGGAGGTCTAGGTGATCCTGTACTCCCTGATTGTTGACCTCTTCGTCATATGATTCCCATCTTATGGATGGCACCACAATTTCCGCCGGAATGACGGCTTCCAAACCATATGTCAATCTGTAAGGCGTTTCTCCCGTCGGTCCCCTTTCTGTCGTTCTGTACGACCAAAGGACTTGGGGTAACAATTCTGCCCACTTTCCTTTTTTCTCATCGAGTTTCCTCTTTATCGCCCTTACTATTTGCCCATTCGCATTCTCAACCTGCCCATTTGCCTGAGGGTGAGCTACTGATGCAAATCTTAAGTCGATCTTCCATTCTTCACAGAATTCTCGGAAGCTTTCGCAATTGAACGGTGTTCCATTATCAGTTATTATTGCTTTTGGTATGCCAAACCTGCATACCACATATTTCCAATGAATTCTTGTGACTTCCTGCCGTGATGGAGACAGTAGGCATTGCTTCGACCCACTTTGTGAAGTAGTCGATGGCAACGTACATGAATTTGAACCTCCCTGGTGAAGCTTCCGGGAATGGGCCCACAATGTCCAACCCCCACATAGCAAAGGGAATTGGGCAGAGAATAGACTTTTGTTCCGCCGGAGGAGTATGTATCTTGTTTCCATGCTCTTGACACTTGCGACATTTTCGTATATATACTCCTTGCAATGCTCCATCATTTTCGGCCAAAAATATCCGAGTCTCAAGATTTTGTGGGTTGTGGTCCTTTCTCCCTGGTGATTTCCACAGAGCCCATCATGTATCTCTCTTATTAATTCTGCTCCTTCAGCTATGGTAACACACTTTAGTGCTGGTCTTGCAAAAGATCGCTTATACAGCTGGTTATCCTCAATAAAAAATGATGCGGCCCGCCTTTTTATTATCCTGGCCTCCTTTTCTCCTTCCGGCAGCTTTCCTTGCCGTATGTAATCTATGATTGGAGTCATCCAGGATTCTTCTTTGTCACCTGTCTCCACCGCAAACACCTGAGTTCCTTCTATACTTGGGGAAGTTCTGATTTCTAGCCATATCTCATTGGGTACCTTTTCGGCCATACTTGCCAATTTGGCTAAGGCGTCAGCTTCGACATTCTTTCGCGGGGAAGGTGTTTTAGCTCGCATCTTTGGAAATTTGCTTTTAGCTCCTGGACCTTGAGCAAGTACCTCCATAGTTTTTCCTCTTTGACTTCATAGATGTTGTCGTTTTGTCTCGCCACCAACATAGAGTCCGAATACACCTCTAATTCTGTTAAAAATAGGTTATATTCTCATAAGTCTTACTTCAGACAAGATTTTATAAGAACGAAAAAACAGAGAAGGCATCTTTTCTATGGAACCTGTCGCCCCGAGGGCTGTAGCTACTTCCAGACCCTGGATAAGGGCTTCGTATTCGGCTTCATTATTAGTAACATCAAAGTCCAGTCGGAAGGCATAATTCAAGCTTTGCCCATCCGGCGCCTGTACCACTATCCCAGCACCTGCCCCACTTTTGCATCGAGCTCCATCAACCAAGATGATATATGGACTCTGAGTCTGCTTTTTTCTTTTGCAAAGCTTGTTTCCGTTATGAAGTCTGCTAAGGCCTGAGCTTTAATCGCCGTTCTGGGCAAGAAGTGAATTTCATATTGTGTCAGTTCTACTGTCCAGCTTACCATCCGGCCGGAGGCATTCGGATTGTTTGCAATTTGTTTGAGCGGCCAATTGGTCCTGACAAAGATTCGATGTGACTGGAAGTAGGGTCGTAGTTTTCTTGACGCCACCACCAGTGCAAACAAGATTTTCTCTATGTTAGTGTACCGTCCTTCTGTCGGGCTTAAGATTTTGCCCGTATAGTAAACTGGTATCTCCCTTTTCTCTTCCATGATTAAGACAGCTGCAACCGCCCAATCCGTTGCGGACAAGTAAAGATATAGATCCTGTCCCGGGGCAGGTACACCCAATTTAGGTAGATCCCGAAGCATCTCCTTGATCTTTTCAAATGCGTCTACGCACTCTTGTCCCCACTGGAACTTGCTGTTCTTCCTTAGAATATTGAAGAACGGGATTGATTTTTCTTGAAGCTTAGAACAAAACCTACTTAATGCTGTGAGTCTTCCGTTCAAAGCTTGGACATCTTTGATATTTCTTGGAGGAGAAAGGTCGAGGATTGCCTGACTTTTTTCCGGATCGACCTCAATACCTCGTTGCCCAACAATGAAACCAAGAAACCTCCCTTTGGTTACACCAAACACACACTTTTCTGGATTTAGTTTGATTTGGTATTTATCCAGAGTGTCGAATGTTTCTTCTAAATCCTTCATGTGTTCCTTTGATGGACTTTTTACAACTATCATCAACGTAAGCCTCCACATTTCGAGCAATTTGCTGACAAAATACTTTGTCAATCATTCGTTGAAAAGTGGCCCCTGCATTCTTTAGGCCGAAGGGCATTACCTTGTAACAGAATGTTCCGGCTGAAGTAATAAAGGATGTCTTTTCCGAATCGTCTTCTTTCATTTTTATTTGATTATAACCGGAGAAAGCATCCAGAAAACTTAACACAGAACTCTGGGCAGTTGAAACCACCAATCTATCTATTGATGGTAGGGGATAGAAATCTTTAGGACATGCCTTATTTAAGTCTGTGAAATCCACACACATTCTCCATTTTCCATTTGCTTTTTTCACCATGACAACATTAGCCAACCATCGCGGGTACGCAACCTCCCTGATGAATCCGGCCTTGAGGAGTTTTTGGACCTCGGTTCTTGCGGCTAAATCTCTTTCTTCCCCTATTACCCTTTTCCTTTGCCTGACCGCCGGATGTTTAGGGTCTACCCTGAGCTCATGCCGGATAACGCTTGGGTCTATACCAGGCATCTCGTCCGTGCTCCAAGCGAATGTTGCCCTTCTTTTTTCCAGGAACCTCATTAAGTGAGTTTGCTCTCCACTGTCAAACGCAGTTCCTATTTTAAAAAATTTAGAAGGGTCAGATTTTAAATGTACCTCTCTGGGGGGATCCTGGGCTGCTCGACATCCTTCCTTTTCTTGACTCGGCCCTGGGGAAGAAGGCAATTTTCCCTTGAACTCCTTGTCCGATCCCACAGTTTTGACCACCTCCTCACTAGGAAGGCTGTCCATAATGCGGACTTCACACATTCGGGCCATCTTTTGGCTTCCTCTTATTGTAACCACCTTCCCGTGTGAGGTTAAATATTTCATTTTTAAGTGATGAGTGCTGTGGATGGCTTTGAAAGCATTGATTCCTGGCCTTCCAAGGTACATGTTATATCCAGAAAGACCTGGCACAATAAAAGCCGTGAGTCTCTCTGTCCTTCTTTCGTCTCCTTGGCCCAGGGTCATTGTGAAATCTATACTGCCGGAAGACGTGGTAGAGACGCCTCCTACAAATCCTCCCAGAACCGCCGAATAGGGCTTGATCCGGTCCTCAGGCACCTCCAACTTCCTAACCGCTTCGGCTGATATAACATTTGCTCCGGCCCCACTATCGATTAAAATTCCCTCCATCATCGATCGTTTACCTGTGCACGAATGACAAGTGGATCGTTGTGCGGGTATAGCACTCCATCTTCATCCTCGTCGGAGAAGAAAATTGGAGGAAAACTTTCTTTTTTGGCGATTTTCTTCTCCGGGAGTTCTTGATGTACTTGATGAATGTGCCTTTTTCTTTCATTAGGGGTTAGTGGTCCTACCTCTGAAAAAAGTCCTGTGAGTTTCCTTAGAGAAAGTTTTGTTAGCCTTCCCTTTGGGAAAAGAAGGGGGTTGCTAAAAGTAAAAATGCAAAAAGAATGGGAATTTTATTTCTTCCTTTGGTAACATGATTTTGGACAATCTATGTGATGTAAAATTTTCATCTTAAAGCAGGCTACAAATTGTAACTCCGAATGTTATCCTGAATGAAAGGAAAAAAAACTTTACTTTCCTTCTTCACAAACCTGTTATCATTCCCACTGATTTGCTGGGATCAAGCCTGGGGTGAACCTCTTCCTCTTGTCGCCCTCGAGGTGCATTCTGGGTACTACCCTGTTGGCCGCCGTACTGCCTTTGTGCTCCGGCTGCCTGCTTTCCTTTCTTCTTATTTTCCTCGATGATTCGAAGTTCTTTGGCCAAGGTAGCACAGTTTACAGTCCGGTGGCTGCGGTTCCCGTGGTACTCACAGAATGCAACCGGAATTTCCCCCTGCGGCGGCCTTCTAGGCTGGGAAGGTACCCTTCTCTTACTGCAGCATACTTCCCCGGGTCAATGTAGACAATGGTTCTTGCCCCCTGGTGCTGTGCTCCCTGAGAGGAGGATCCGGCGGTGGACTTGCCATAATATGGCTTGTACCTTGACCCCCCCCTTCCGGCATTTCCTCCATGCCCCTCCTTCTTTTCCGGCGCCCTGCGGTTTTGAAGCTGTCCGCTAGCTCTTTAGCCTTGTTTTCCGCTATCTCAGATTTCAAAAAATCATGGATCATTTCAGCTAATTCTCCATGAGTTTTCGGCGCCTTCGTTGCGATCTTTCCAGCAAGTCGAGGCTGAGCTAGGCCGTTACCAAAGGCCTTAATCAAGATTTTCTCGTCGACATCATCAATCTCCGCGACCTTCTTATGAAAGCGCTCGCTGTACTCCTTCACGGTTTCCCCTTTTCGCTGCTTAACGTCCATCAATTCTATTGTTTCTTTTTTAACCCTCTTACTCGCAGCGAAGTATTGCTGGAAATCCTCGGTCAGCTGCTTGAAGCTAGTGATGGACTGTGGCGGTCTCGTGGAGATCCATCCCAACGCTCTCTTCGAAAGCGTTCCGGGGAACAAATTGCAGAGGGCGAGGGAGCTGATCCCCTGAGTGTTCATGGCAAACATGAACTTCTTAATATGTTGGGCGGGATCTCCAGTCCCATCATATTTCTCAATCGCCGGGGCGACGAAGTGCGGCGGGAGTTTTGCTTTTCTTATCCGCTCTGAGAAGGGGTACAAGCTCATGTCTATCTGTCATCTTCTTCCATCTCTTCTTCGCTAATGATTGAATTGCGCTTCCTATCCTTGCTTTCCTCGCCATTACTGCCTTTGGAATCTCTGTTTCTCAGCTGTTCAATGGCCTCAGTCATTTCGTCCCATTTTCTCTGATACTCCTCGTCCCTTTGCATTAGTTCCTGCTGCAAAGTCTCATTTCCTTCTACAATTTTTTCGTCGATGGATCTGACTAGCCCCTTTAGCATGTCCTCGAGATCTTTTTTGGAGATGGCTTCTGGCATCTCCGAACTCATTCCTTCTTCAGAGCGATTGTTATCTTCGGTAGCGTTCTTCAGTGTTTTCTTCGATCTTGGAGCCATCTTTCGTGTTCCGATCCTGCAAAAAATGTCATTAGTTATTTCAGAACTTTCGTACAAATCGTCGCAGATTACTCCCCTGTTTCTAGGTGGTCTCGTGGTTGCTTCTTGCTGTTCGTTTCCCACAGACGGCGCCAAATGAAACAGTATATGCTATCCTAATACAATCCGATCTGATCCTCTATTCTACGTTACCTGGTCTTGATTATAGAATTTCACAAGATTAGAGAGAGAGAGAGCCTTAGTTAGAGTCGAGAGTGAGTTTAATTGCCAAATGTAGCGTATCTTATTTCATGGGGATACACCCTTATTTATAGTGTTTTGGGCCTGGTTTTTATGGTGTCTGCCTGTATTTTACATGTATAAGTATGGTTCTACCCTTTCCTAGTATCTTTGACTGACCACAGACGGTCAGTCGTACAATACTTTGCTTTGCCTAAGTCCTATCCTCATCCGGCTGGAGACGGTCGGATGCCTTATGCGCTTCCACTTCCATCCGGCTAAAGCGGCCGGATGCTCTATGTAACCCGTTTTGGCTTGACACCATTTCTTCCCTTCTCAATATCAAAATCTTTCAAATCAAACTCTATCATATCCATCTCGAATTCTCTACCCTCTATGGTTATTTTTACTCCTTCCATCTTCCTAGTGCATCCTACCACTCTTCCCGTAGGTGTAGAAACAAAAATTTCAACTTCTATATCAGGGACTACTCCTACTTTCTTCAAGAACTCAGAGGATATAAAAGAACATGTTGCACCAGAATCAAACAATACTTTAGCACTAGTTCCAAGAACTGGAAAAGTACCTGTAATGACGGCCCCTTCTTGTTGAGATTCACCTCCGTCTTGCTGATTACGTTGATATATCCCTGATTCTTAAAGCCTCCTCCCTGAGTACTTCCACTTCCATATTGTATTTGCTTCCCCTGATTATTCCCTTGCCCACTCATGTTACCTCTTGGACCATTATAATTATTCCTCTGTCCATTTTGATTATTCAGCTGTACTCCACCTTGGTGGCCACGATTGTTCTGGTTGTTGAAATTCCCAATTGTAGCAGGTCTTGCTACTTGATCAGTACCTCCTTCCATCCTTCTTACCCTACACTCATAGGCCCTATGGCCTAGCTTCCCACAGTTAAAACACTTTACCAACCTTCCTTCACAATCTTCTCCCGGATGATTCCTTCCACATATCTTGCAATAAAAGTATCTAGTTCCTTTATCATTGAATCGCCGTCCCGAGTAATTGGGTCTGGCTCCCCCACTTGGTCTAACCTCAACTTTAGTCCTCTTATCAAAGCTCTCAGCCTTACGTGACTCCATTCTCCTTTTCCGCCCCGTTTGTACTTCTTTCCTCCTCTGTTGTACCTATAAAGATTAGCAGCTTTATCGTATGCCTCTTGTAAAGTACTTATAGGTATTACACTCAGAGCTTCATGTAAATCCCAATTTAACCCTTCCAAGAAACGTTGAACCTTAGTAGTCTCATCTGGTACCACATGCGGAGCAAATCTAGCAAGCTCCACGAACTTAGCATGATAAGTTTTAACATCATCTGTTTGTTGCCTCAATCCAGTAAATTCCTGATATTTCTACAACCTTACATGCTCTCGATAAAATCTTTTCCTCATCGCATCCTTCAATATATTCCATCC
Source organism: Limonium bicolor (assembly GCA_023374045.1). NCBI lineage: Eukaryota > Viridiplantae > Streptophyta > Magnoliopsida > Caryophyllales > Plumbaginaceae > Limonium > Limonium bicolor. The sequence goes on along the minus strand of CM041777.1, from coordinate 198,022,924 downwards.
AAAACTAGGATTTCCCTTGAGTCTCTCCTCCTCCACAGTCCACCACAGATCAGCCTCTCCTTTAAAATAAAATACAGCCCCACTTACCTTCTTTTCTTCAGGGCAATCAATGATATCAAATATTTTGTCAAACTCTCTGATCCTCTCCTCCAGAATCACCGGATCCTCTTCTCCCGAATAAGTACTTGGTTTCATAGCTGCTATCCTTCGGGAGAAATCCTTGGGTGTTTCAGCTCTAGCCTCATGCTGCTCTAAGATTCTTCCCATGCTCAGTGTCAACTCTCTCAGATCATCCATCTGTCCTCTCCCCTCTCCATTACTCTGTCCTTTCCCCTCTCCATTATTCTTCACACAGATATGTTAGTTGCAATATAAATAGTTAACTATAATCAATCAAGCATACAACACACAAATATCACAGCAAATCACATCTTCAAAACCACATGGTTCTGCCTAGACTCCTAAACCTAAGCCTGGGTCACCCTGCTTCCCTAACTTTTCCCCCAACTAAACCTATGGCTCTGATACCACTCTATAACGCCCCGGTTTACCACCCCCATTTTACTTTGCCTTTTTTTAAGACATGTCATAACTGAAGTAACATCATAAACATTAGCTTGTATTATACATGCATCAGTTCACAAAAGGTCCCCTATTACTATCATCGGGGGTTACCGCCACACTTACTAAAGGCTAGTAAGTGTAAGGCTACATACCACCACCACCTCTACGTTAGCTATCTTACATCGCTACTCTATTACCAAAAGAGTGACACAACCAACTCGTCACTTACACCTTAGTACCAAAAGACCCCTTCCAGCCAACTGCTAAGTTAGCTCCTACTCCTATTTTACACCAAAAGTAAGGGGTATCAAAAGGCTAATACATAACTAGTATCTAGCAAGGGACCACTTCCATATACTCGTAAACAGTGGAAACTTCATAAGTGATAGACTGACTGCTGCCATTCTCCGGGTGCATAAAACCCTGTATCTTCTTGTTCCACTCCTCAAACACTATCTCGGTGACCCCAGGCTGAATACTTATACGATAGGTGACAAACATGAAAATATAGAAGGTATTGGTGGATTCGTCTCAGTGTAGAGAAGGTGACCATCCCAGTTACCCTGCACTCACAGAATTCATATACACAAGAAAATACAATCAAATAAAATCAGTAAAAGCTGAGTAACACTACCACACCCCGTAAAAACTTATGTTCTCTTTAAAAACCTTTGTTTCCAGTAAATATTAACATTTATAGGGCATAACAAATCATAAGAGCTCACACACCATTTACTTGTACCTAGAATCATCAAGAGATAATTAATATCATATACAAGATATTTTCAAATGAAGTCCACCACCACCACCTACCCTACGTCCTTAAGTGTGCACACCCCCTATTGAAAACTTCTGCCCAATAGGAGTAGATCATAGTGGCAGCTCCAATTCATTAGTAGGAGCTTATATTGTTGCTAGAACATCGGCTTGGCCTTAAAGGCTCTCACAAGAGGCATAGCCTTAGGATAACCATGTTACCAACATCACACAGTACTTTCCACCACCACCATAAGAGGTTATCCTTAAACACATTTACAAACCATGAGTAAGATATCATAAACAAGCTTAAACACAAGCAACACAAGTAGTAATTCACACATCAAGCTCACACACTTGTAAAATCACCTTGATAACATCATAACAATACCATTCAAGCTTCTCCAAATCAGAGAATCAAACAATTTCCAAGAAACCGCCTTAGAAAGCTTGAAAACTCATTTTTGACCAAAATCACTTTTTACCAACTTAAATATCTTCCCAAAGGGGTCTCGGCCTTAACTTTTACCTGTGTTCCTAGTTCCACAACACAAGTATCTCCACAAAATTTCAGCTCAAGATCAATTCGGAAACTCATCTAACCATTCAGAAATGCTTAAAGCACATTTTCTCATTTTTAGCTTCCTTACCATGTCTAACCGACTTAAATATTTCCATTCGACTTGATTTTTCTACCATAGCCATATGTTCACTATTCAAGACTACCATAAAATTTTAGCTCAAACCCATGTAGGAAACCCATCTAAACAATTCCTAAAGCTTAAAGCTCATTTTTCCCCATTTTCAAAGTTCCTTAGGGTTTTCCTACTTCCCAAGCTTATTTCGACTAGATTTTCTAGGATAATCACTAACTATTCATCCTAAGTTTACTGTAAAACTTTTAAGAAAATAGGAATTAGGATTCGTAGGTAACCAAATAGAATGACTTAAGAAAGAAAATAAGCTTTAAAGGAGAAATTGATGTGCATAGATGTTACCTGTCTTCTCCTAGCCATTTTGGTGTTCTTCTACCTTGATTATAAGTTGATTGAACTCAAAATATTCACCAACAAAGTCGCCCACCTTGGAGTTTGGTTTACACTCCTTGAACTTGCCTTTTTCCTTGATTTTAGCTAAGTTACCACCTTAAATTTGTATTTCTAATGGAGGAGTGTTGTTGCCTAAGCTCCAATGGTGTTTCCTAGCTTGAGAGTAACAGGGTGGATGAAGAAGAATGGCCACCTTGCTCATCTACCATGGCCGACCTCACCCCCCTTTTTATACTAAATTTCATCCTTATCTTTAACTTATAATCATTAATTCTAGAATTCTCCTTAACCATTGATTTGTGCCAAGTGTCCAAAATAAACCCCATCCATTGATATGTAACCGTCCTTGAATGGATAAGGAGGGAGCAAGTTGCTTTGGTAATCACTAGCAAATAGTAAGGAGGTCATGAATAGTAAGGAGGTTGTGAATAGTAACCGAGATATTTTCTCCTCCTTTCTTATGATATTTTCGGCCACCACCTTAGGCCATGTATGGCTTGAGCTTTTCATGGATATTAAGACTATATGTGTAGGTATGTTAATACTAGTATGGGTTATCAAGTTTCAGGAATTTCCTCGGGTCACTTCTGAGCTCTTCCGAAGCCTCGTTTGCCCAGAACCACTAAATACTGAAAAATGTAACTAGATTGTCTTATATTAAAAGAAGAAAGATATGATTGTTTCTTTCCTCAAAACACTCTCAAAAGTATCTAACAATCTTCCTAAGGTTGATAACCACTCTCAGTTCTTGAGGAATTTAGTAATTTTCGGGAATTTCAGGAATCCTGCGAAACTAAGGTTTACTAGGTGATTTCCGGGAACTAGGGTTTCTAAGGCTCACCAAGCACTTCCCATTAATTATAACCTTCTCCATCTTTAGAAATTAGGGTTTCCTAAGGTTTACAGCTAAGTAAGGCCCTAATCACAGTTTAAGAATTCAAGGTATTGCAGGAACAAGCCAAAGTTCAACTTAGTGACTTAGAGGAGTTACAAGTTACACACGGGCTCTTTTAAGTCCCTTAAACCTTCTACGCACAACCCCTACCGGTAACACCCTCATTCTAGCTTGGGTGCACAGTTTATAGTAACTCAGTGCAGGGAAAAGGGGCTTCCTAACAATCAGAACACGTACACCCATCCTTAGAGAAAAGTTATTCACTAAGTAAACATAAATGAAGTGGCAATGGGTCAGCTCCACTTCTGGGTAAGGTGCCAACCATGCGTACATCTCACTCTGCAACCATAAATCCAAACACAAACAAGGAAAGGGGTTGCAGTTGCAAATCAGCAAATTGAGTAACTCCCACTACAACTTGTAAAATTCATTTTGTCTTTGCAAAACTCCAATAATGCATATTCATAACAGTAATGATAACAATTTCACACAATCACATAGCAAGGGCAACCCCTTGTCACAAGCAAAATAATATCAGCACAACATTTCGGTATTCCATCACATGCACTTTTCTTTAGACCAAAGCATATAGCTAACCAACCAGAAACATGAATAGACACCATACACCGCACAATCAATTGTTAGTCAGTAGATAACACATTAGGTATCCAATTCCTCCACCAAACAATTAATTTCAAACAACCTCACACAACCACTGGACCTCGGGCAAGCCCTTGGAACAAATAATCACAGCCACTGGACCTCGGGAGAAAACCCTCGGAACAAATAATCACAACCACTGGACCTTCAGAGAAAACCCTCGGAACAAATCACACCTCACCCTATGTCCTTAAGTGTGCACACCCCCTATAGGTCATCATCTCATAGAGTAGATCATAGTAGCTTAGCTCCAATACATTGGTAGGAGCGGTAAAATAACCCCAATACATTGGTATGAGTAATCCATAGATAAACATTGCCAACCTTGGCCAACACATTCCTCATTTCCAAAACCATATTCCATAATTTAATACACCAAGTAAAGTCAGTATAAGCAGTGACAACAATTAGTGGGCAAAAGCAACTCAAAACAGTAATTATACTCTCCATAGTAACCATTTTGTATGTTTATGTATGCCCAAGCATTTTCACCAATTTAATTTCACCAAGTGGTCATCCAACCTTATATAATCAGTATGAACCCCAGTATTCACCACACATAAATTATAGTCACGCACAAAAACAGAGAAACCAACCATACCGAAATTAACAAATTCACAGTGATCAAAATTCCCCTACTAATACTTATTGTGCGCCTATGTGCGTCTAAGTGTTATTACAACTTTTATTTGAACCCAATGGTCATATGACATCTTATGGTCCTTATAAGACCCCATGGTTATTAAACCTCTAGAAACCAAATCAAACAAGAACTTTCATAACCAACACCGATAAGTTTTGTGACAGGTTTTCTCTAGTTAGCTCACCTAGTTAACTAGCCATAGTTCATCAGCCTTATAGTCACTAAACATGTGTCAAACCCTCATATTTAACCTATCCATTTCATCACCTAAGGTTCTGTCTATCTTAAGAAATCATTAACTCATTAAACTTCCTCCACAATGGTTACTAGAACACACATTACATCTGAATGTACATTTACATGTACAACTAACTTTGTCTTATTATTTGCCTAGGGAAACCTATCCCATTTTACACCATTTCGACCTGAACATATAACCAACAAAATAACATCATTTACTCAACAATTCAAGCTTTGAAGTATCACATAATACTCAGTATATAGAAGCAACAAAAACCGGTTGCACATGCAACCTTAAAACACCTTTCTATGTCACTTTTCCTTTGCTCTTTCCTACTTAACTCACCACCTGCATAAGCCACGAAATTCATAAGCAATGTAGGGGGTTTTAACCTCTACTAATCAACCATAACACATCTCAAAAATTACAGAAACATCACACACAACCAGAACCAAACAGAAACCAAAAAATAACAAATGAATCTTCAGTTTTCGAACATTGTTGTACATGAAAGTTACCTGAGTTCCTCTAGCCATAACTAGTTAGTTTTTCTTGTAAATCCTACAGATAATAGACCTCTACCTATCCTCCTAGCACTTCCAGCAAATGGACTCTTGTTCCCCTCCTGCAGCACGCGCATGCAACCCCAAACAGCAGCAACCAAAATTTCCAGCAGCAACAACAGCACTTCAGATTTTCCTCTATTCCTCTCTTGTTACAAGACTTTATTTAAGTTTAACACTTGTTCTAACATCTAGATACTCAGGGGAATGAAGTACTGACAGAAAACAAGCTCTTGCTATGGAGGAAAAACAAATTATAACAGCAAGAAGTAGGAGAAGACAGCAGCAAAACAAATCTGTTTCAGAACTCTCTTTTCTTTCCCTTCATCACGTTTTTCCCCCTTCTTTTCCTAGAGTTTTATGTCAACCTATGTCTTATACTACAAATAAAGATGCTAGGAAGATGAGAGAGCAATGTAGGAAGTGGAAACATGAGGGTATGGGAGGGGGCTACCGAGAGCAAAACACAAGGGGGAACAAAAATCTACAGTTGGCACAAAATTTCAGCAGCATGTGCTCTCACTTTGCTCTACTTTCCATGTTAATTCTTGGCTATATTCTTTACTTGGTACTTGTATAATATTTATGAGAGTTTGGGGAGAATGAGGGGAGAAGGATCTAGGCATGGATAATGCCCCATCCAGCTGACACCAACATGCAAACAAGAGCACTTGTATTTCCATTTCAGCAAGTTTGTTTAATGAAGTCAAAAGAGGATTTGGCTGGAACATTGACACATAACCCTCATATTTCTTCAAGAATACATTGTGTTGACACATCAAAAGTTTGTCCTAGCCATGGAACTTGTTGAATCAGATCATAGATGTCAATACTATTAATTAAATGACAAGGGGACAAGAGTGCGGAAATGTTACATTGTAATATAAGTGGCTGAATTACACTTGTTATTTAATGGCTAATATGGAAGTGTTATAGCATGTTAAAATCGGCCACATGCTGGAGGTATACTTGGGAATTATAATAGCTAAGATTATATAAGACAATATGATAGTTTATGTGACAAGAAGTAACATGTAACAATTGTTACATGTTTGAATATAATTAATTTGGGCGGCACGTATAGGCTGATTTGGAGCCTTGTCTGGCTTGATTTTGAGCCATGAAATAAAGCTCAATAAAGTGTAGGGAATGTCTATTTTGGTTGACAACATTAAGATATGGGAATAAGGGACAACAATTAACTACTTATTCCTTAGAGCATGTCTCCCGGTAAATTCTAACTATATAGTGAACTATATTGCTATATCACTTCCTAGCAATTTAGGGTGTTTCAGGATTCCCCACTCCCCAAGTTCAAGTTAGTAGAAGTCTCAAAGACAATGTTTTTAGTTAAACCTCTTTCGTTTATTAACAAACTAATATTAGGGAGTGTCTGATGTTCCCATAAAATTGTTTACTAAACATAGTTAGTAAGTCCTCAAAGGTAGGTCGTGTTAGTTTAATACCATCACATACCACATACAGTAAGCCGGTTGCATGGTTTATCTTGCTTAGTCGAAACATATAAACAAACAGAACACAAGCCGAGGGACACCTGGTTAGCAAGCATGCTACAAGAAAACCATACAGTTCACCGTTGTGGTTGGTTGTCTACTCTCCTCCGGAGTCCACTTACTCAAACCCTATAACATTCATCGAATTGGGTGGCTAATTCCTTTTAATTAACCTAGCTCACTTAATCACTAATGATTCCCGAGAAATAGCTACTAAGCCATTGTAATTTAAACTTAATCACATAAGTTCATCATTCCTCATTATTTCTCATACTTGTTCACAACCCTAACGACCATTAAATGTCACCAAACAATTCCTAACATCCTTATAATAGCATTACCTATCTAGCCCATTCGTTTCTCTTCATAACTAACTCACGGTACACATTTTTGTTTGGTCCAGGTCTTGGTCCGGACCTATATTCCCGGACCAAGTCATTGTTGTAATCCTCAGGTGTTAAAATGGGGTGGTCCGGGTCTTGGTACCTATCCTAGGTCCCGGACCACTTCCTAACTTGCTTTTTGGTAGATTTTTAGTGCTGGTCCGGGACTTATTACAAGACCTAGGTCCCGGACCAACCTAAACATGTATTTCTTGGTGGTTTTTCATGTGTGGTCTGGGACTTTATCCAAGGACTAAGTCTCGAACCATGCATTAATCTATAACTTTTTACAGTTTTAACTCTCATTCTATACTTGTTTCTTTGCCCATTTCTTTTCTAATCTTTCCACATGTAACCGAACATGTTCTAACACCATTTCAACATATTAAAGATCCTCTTCATAAGGTTACAACTCCACAACACATTTACCCAATTATGGTAACTTTTTCACACATACAACTTCAAAAATACTTACATTTTTCCCTTGTGATTCATTTCTAACCTCATCGCAAGTCGTACTACCTTCCAATTCTTTCACAACTCTTCCTAGAGTGTGCTAACTTCATTTATTCAATTCAAACTCCATATCTCATTGTTTACCAACCTAGTTATAATAGACTTAGTCACATTGCATCTCCATGCATAATTCTCCTTTCCTTTACATTTTCTACTCATCATTTCCAAGCTTGCACATACGTATGCATCTCTAGTCGTACTCTTAACACCTTACGCCTTGTTCTCATTCATCTGGACCATGCTAAATCCGTTTTAGACTTCTTTATCTCCTTACTCAATCTACTCAAGGTTATACATTCAAGCTTATACCTAAACCATCTCAAGGCAATCTAAGACACCCTTATATCATTTTTCCTAAAGATTTTTGCATAACATAACTCACTTCTCATACCTTAATTTTGGTGGGTTTCATCCACCCATTTAACCTCCAATTCCTCCTAATCAACTCTATGACATTCTAACTCCCAAAAACATCTTTGGTTAACTCATTTCTTCCCAACTAACCTTAATCGACTACTAGTAAGTCTTAGGTCATATTAATTCACCTAACACCTAAAACACTTGGTTTCTACACCAATTTTGACGTAGCTCCTCTACTATTTTGTTATGCCCAAATGTATTGTCTTTCTCATTCAATCAACTCACAATAATCAAATCCTTATCTCATTGTATTTCTCAACTAATTCAAGATATCCATAATAAATACAATATGGTGCAACAATCTTAAATTGCATAGCACTAAGGCTTTTAAATAACTTGGCTCTAAGGCCCTTAAATTTCATGAATTTAAACACTGAATTTCACACAACCACCTGCACACAACAATAATCCCATGGCAATACATAAAGCCCTTATACTTCACTTATGATTGTTTTTCTAACTCATATGCCATTAGCTCTTTTGTCATAAGTTCATAAGCTTGTTTGTATAATTTCCTAGGTTAATATAACCCATGTTTATAATGACAGCTCTAGGCTACATTTTGTATCAACATAGACACAATTCCTTAAGGTAATGAACTACATTAAGGTAGATCATTGACCTTAAGATTTCCAAGCTTTTTTCTCTCAAATTCCTTGATTCACTTTATTAGAATTCGGCCAAGGAGGTTTGATCTCTTGCTAAACTTCTAACTAAGGTTCAAATTAAGATAATGAGTGCAAGGTAAAACCCATAGACTCATTAAAACAACTCCTAAATATTAAGAGGGTGCTTAAAGCACCAAATTGGATGATTACCTTAGGAATCTTGGAATAGAGTTTGGTAAAGAACCAAGGCAAGGCTGAAAAAAGCTCTTGAAGGTTGCATTAATGCTAAAAAAATGAAAGGAATGAAGCACTTGAAAAGCTAAATTCGGCCATGTCTATAAATGAAGAGAGACTTGAGTTTTTGGAGCTTTTCTTACCTTAAATCAAAGAGGTAGTAAACTAGCTCTTGAATATGTATTTTTCCCTTCAAATTGAGCTCCTTAAATGGAGTCAAACTTCAGCTTTGGAGGATTTGAAAAGATCACTTGAAAGCCCTTGACTCAACTAGCGCTAATATGAGATTTATTTGCGATTTGGAGTTTAATAGTGGCCTTGGCAAGCAAGGCAAGATAAAATGCCATGGAGCTGGAGCTTTACGGTTTATTAGCAGGAGAGAATGAAGAAAAACATTGGGGGAGAAAGGAAGGAGAAGAGAGGAGAGAGGAGGGAGGAAAGTAAGAAGAGATATTTGTTATAATAAAGTAAATAGTGAATTTCTACTCTCCTTCCTTTATTGTAGAATGCTGGATACCTTTGGTTATGACTCACCACTTAAAAACCATGGCCTATTTGATATTTAGGGAGTGGTTTGACCATTGACCAATAAAAGAAGTCATATGACTTAAATTGTTACTATTTGGGTACTATTCACAATTAGTGCATAAATTTATGAATTTTTGTAATCTCTTTGATTTAGGCTTCCTAATGTGATAATAATTAGAACACATGTTGATTAAGGTACAAAATTGGTCATTTAGCCACTCAAAACCCATTTCTAACATAATTTTTTAAAAATATGCTTTATGGAGTCTTAAAGAACAATTTATGTTTTAACTTTTTTTGAGCTTGGTTTTATTTGGTAATTGTTTTATCATGTTCTATAGCATGTTAACAAGGTCTAGGAATGCGCTTTGGGTCCTAAACAATGTTACACAAGGTCTAGAGCAAGTATTTGTAATATTTGCATTTATGGTGTATTTTTGTGTTTTCTATGGCTTAAATTGTTTACCAATCTTTCTAAGGCATGATTTAGCCTTTTTACATCATATCTTGATGTTTTAATTACCATAGATAGGTTTGGGGTATTGCAATCAACCCCTCTTAAAAGAACTTTGTCCCCAAAGTTCACATGTATCTTATATTGTTTATAATACAAGGATATCTTAGTACCATTGATCATATAGATCATGTTTATAAACATAACCTTCAGACTCATTTGGTATGTCATATATGTATACTGCACATATCACACAACATGTCTCTGCATGTATAGCAATCAAAATACTCTTTGTTGCATTCTCTGCATGTCACCGGTCCAAAGACAAAGGCTCACAGGTCCTTAGCATCATGGGCGAGTAATGCAAAATATCATCCACAAATACTAACTATTCGACGCTTATGCTCTCTGGTCTGCAGTCCTTTGAAAGATCAAATCAGCCATATACTTTTGTCGTATTATCCTCATGTCACCGGTCCGAAGACAAAGGCTCACAGGTCCTCGTCTTCATGAGCGAGTAATACAAAACCACTCGGTTCTCCCCATGTCATCGGTCTGAAGACAAAGGCAGATACATCCTCGGCTTCATGAGCAGACTCAGTAAAAAGGAAAATCCTTTTTGCGAGGTCAAGTAAAAGAAATTCCTCTATTTGAAAATACAAATCAACTCCAATTCCACTTCATGTTACTGCATTTAATCTTAACGTGACTAATTTGACCATTGTAGGGAGTCTCAGGAATCATCTGACCCTGATGTGATCAACATCAGTGTTGAACTATCCTTCCACCCCAATTTATGTTTGGTTTCCCTTGATCCCCGGGAATCAAGTTTCACCTCCCACGTCAATTTCAAACATCAAATAGTTCAATCGTTGCCCATTTTCTATCTTTTTGTTATTCTAGTCATAATCAATACATCTCCAAAATGTAGACTCAGTCCATCAATCATTCTCACTTCACCTCCCAACAATTACCTAGGGAATTTAATTCCTATTAGGTCCTACATCAGTTTCACACCGATTCATTCCTCATCGTAGGGATTCTAATTCCCCTGGAGTCTCTCTACTCCTTTAAACTTGTATCTCACATTGGAGTTAACACGGTAGGTATGTAATACGTATGGTATTAACATCTTCTGTGCGCAATGACCATTATTAATCTAACAATGTATACATATGTTAATGTTAAACAAATTATTTTGTGCTATGCACACTGTATTTTATGTACTCAGTACATAAACATACGCTTAGCAGTTTTTCGCTCTACCCCCCTTAAAATGGAAAACGCCCACGTAATCAACATTATATCCTCTTTGAACATAAGTTCAAGATGTTCAGGTCTCGTGGAGCATTATAGCTTCTATGTAGTCTATCTCACATGATGATCCGATCAGAGGGTCTTAACCATATTAATGGCTGAGTCTCTGTATCAAGGATTCTTATCGGCTTTTTAATCAATCTCATAACTAGGTTCAAGTTTAGCTTTGAAGGCTCTAAGGCACTTGGTAGATAAGCCGTATATTTTATTCAACTAGAAGATGTGTGGTACATGATTCCTTTCCCGTTCATTAGGTATATCAAACTTTTAAGGTACCGGTCTACTAGCTTCTGTTGTGTAACTCTGATAACCTTAAGGTTTAGTTTGCCTGTTTTTATCCTTTTAATGTATTGTACATCTCTTTGCATCCTTATAATCTAGGAATATGGTCTCTCATTGGATGCATGTTATCTTTATTTATACACGGCCTTAATGAGTTATAGCTTGTCTATTCAATCTCTTTAGAGATCTAATGTTCATTCTCTTAGTTTGGTCTGAGGATGACGTTTAGTCTAACACTACTATTTAGTGTTCATTGCTTCACAATTTTCTCTAACGTCTATAGACATGTCCAGTGTTTGTACTTAATAATCCGTGCTCCTCGCACTTCATAACTCTTAATCATTTCATTCCAGAATGAGTTCTCTGGTTCCTTTTGTGTCGTTAGTCTAAATGAGTTCTTTCTCTTCAACTGTTTGAGGTAATAGCTGCTCTAGTCCGAACTTACATCACTGACCATGGTACGGAGTTGACTACTTCTTGCGTTCCTTACACTACTCGTTTACATGCATGGGGTACCTTACTGATACATTACTACTTACTCGACTAATCATAAATAAGTGTTCGCCCTGTAAGCTCCTGTGGAGTGCAGTTGTCCCACATCTCCTTTTAGTATACTCGTAGTGTCCGTCACACGTTTAGCTATTTCTAACTTATGAGGTATTCTGTTCTCGATATCCTCTTTCATCATCCTATGATAACTCTTACTCCCTCCGTCCTAGATTGATCTTCTCATTTACTATTTGAACATGTCGTTTGACTTCAATATTTAATATGTAAGATGACATAATTTTACAAATCTAAGTTTTGTAATGAATACTTTATGAGAAAAAAAATATGTGGTAGAAATTTGTTTTATCAGAGCGAAGTATCGCTCTGATGACTAGAATACCGAGCTTAGGAATATACCGAGTTAGGAAACCTAACTACAGTTACCTAAGTGAGCAGTTATGGAAAGGTTAACCACTAACTAAGTGTGGAGATACCTATTTGTCAGGAAGATGTTACAACTGTTGGACCGATAAGTGTGCAAGCACAGTGCTAATAAAGTTCATGTGAATTCAGATGTCAGGTAGACCGAGAGGTAGAGGCCGCGGAAGCGGTACTGGAGATATGGATGACCAGGGCGAGAATACTACGGCTCAGGTTATGGCCGAAGCTGTAGCGGCCGCCGTAGCCCAAATGGTCCCACAACTTGTAGTGCAATTCAGTAGGGGCAACAGCCCGAAGTTCAACCACCACCGCCACCGCCACGAGAGACCAACTGGTCAAGGCATTGGCAGACTTGAGACCCCCGTCATTTCGTGGGGAGACCGACCCACGTAAGCTGGAGGCGTACATCTCCGAGTTGGAGACCGCCTACGAGACCTTGGATGCCTGTGGGGCCAAGGTCCGTCTTGCCGCTTACTACCTGAAGGGATCGGCACAAAGTTGGTGGAAGCTTGTGAGAGAGGACCGGATGGCGGATCCTTAGTTTGGTTGGATGGAGTACACGGCTCTGCTGCGAGCCAAGTATTACCCTGTGCATGTTCAAGAGGCCAAGCGCCTGAGCTGGATAGTTTGAGGTAGGGGGACAAGATGTCGGTTGATGAGTACTACACTGCATTCACCGGTCTTATCCACCTGTTACCGGACCTGGGATACTCGAACCGGGTGCTGGTAAACCGTTTCTACAACGGTCTCAGCCATCGTCTTCGCTATGGGATGGGGCCAGCTGAGTATACTACCTTGCAGGTAATTTGAATGAAGTGTGATATGAATAAGTGTAATCCATAAGAGAGTATTAATGTGTTTGTGAGTATGTTTTGCGGGGCATGACTGACATCCTAAATTCAGGAGTGCTACCATGCCGCTGCTAAGGTTGAGATTACCGTCCGTCTGAGGGACGAGGAGAATGCGCACAAGCGCAAGGCCACGAGCGAGGGCCAGAGTCCGCAGGGGTACGGGGGAGGAAAGAAGAAGAAAAAGCCTTATCCCCAGCCCCAGAGGTCAGCACCTGGGTGACAAGGGCCAAGCCCAAACCACCACAGCTGAGGAGCCATTGAAGCTCACATATGCTTATGCGGCGAAACCCCTACGCTCTTACCCACCTAAGGGTAATTATTTAATCATGTGTGACAAGTTGAAGTGTATGATGTTAAGTTGTGAAATAAGTATTGAATGTGTATTGTGATAGCAGCTAGCACGGGTTCTGGACCGGAGCGCCACTACTACTGTAAGTGGTGTAACGGAGACCACCCCGGCAAGGACTGCAAGGGAAACGACGTGTAGTGTCGTTACTGCGAGAAATGGGGTCACCATGACTACGAGTGTTACCGGAACCCCAACAGCAGAGTCAACAAGCCCAAGGGCAGTGGAAGGGTAAGGCCACAACGACTATTGATGGCCCGAAGACGGCTAACCAGCCACCCACATATCAGAGGAACACTGATTCCCAGAAGGGGAAGGGGTCGGGACCTAGCAAGGCCACCCTGCATGTGGTGGACCGGTCAGAGGCGCCAGGGCCTTCTTCTAGACCAGGTACCGCCTATATTGTTGAATGAAATAAGTGATTGCATACCGCATTTCATGCATGTGTGTATTAGTGAGTCCAAGTGTATTATTATGTGAATAAAGAGTTAAAGTATAATGTGAAAGTCACCTAATTAGGTAATTCTAAACTTAAAGGAACCTTCAATATATGTTATCCAATCCCACCCACACCAAACCCAAAAGAAACCACAATCAACATCACCGACTTTCCAATGGAGCAAAGTCAGTTTATCTAGCCATGTATGATACTCTTAAATGGATACCTGACACTGGAAGCACAAGTCCATATCATCAGACGATTCAATGAACTTGGAGCAACACCTGGAGGTTTCTACACACCTGAATACCCGAGCGATCAAGAATGAAATTGAAGATGATGTGCATGGGTAAGACTGGAATCCTTACACCAAGACATATCAAGAAGTGCGAGCTGAAGACGGAGCAACTGTACCGATGATACCTGAGGAGTTCCTTGCGGTCGTTAACCACGCCGTTGGAATTGCTCAGCAAGTTGAAACAGATTCAATTCCAAGTGTTAAAGCAGATTTGTGTATTGTCAACTTCTACCAGAAAGGTGGACGATTAGGTTTACACCAAGATAAGGATGAGTCACCCGAGTCTCTAAGTAAGGGAGTACCCGTGGTGTCTTGGTCCATAGGTGATACCGCAGTGTTTATTTATGGCGAGCAGAAGCGTGCTGACCTCGCAAGGAAGTTAGTGTTGAAATCAGGGGATGTACTAATCATGGGTGGGCAGTCGAGGATGCTATATCATGGCATCAGAAAGATCAAACTATATACCGCACCGTCGGCAGTGATCAATGTCCCACACATGAAACCCGGACGTTTGAATTTGACCTTCAGACAGTTTGAAAGCCTTGTATAATAGTGTAATGTGTTAAGTCAGTGTATGTTAAGGATATTATATATGTGTTAGTATGTCAACCGTGTAAACCAACATAATGTAAGAAGAGTGTGTTAATGAATAAAGTGAAGTTGTTGAAGTATATCAACTGTGTTGTTACCCAATACTTATTAGTTTGCCAATGAATTAGGCTGTTCTCTCAGGAACGGGAGGTATACTGAGTGTCTGCAATGAGGCAGAAGCCGGCAAGAGCGGCACAATCCTCACCGGTACCTTTCCAGTCAATGGCGTGGACGCTTCGATCTTGTTCGACTCTGGAGCCTCTCATACATTTATTTCGCTATCTTTTGCGAAGAGGCTGGGGTTAACGGTGATGAGATGCCAGACTTCCTAGTCACTCTCCCGTCGAAAGAGCGGATCAGGTGTACCCGCTACCACCGAGATGTTGTTGTACGAATCAGAGGTGAAGAGTTTCCGATCGACTTGATAGAGTTCGATGGACTTGGTTTTGATGTGATTGTCGGGATGAACTGGTTGGAGCGGTACAAGGGCAGAATCCTATGTGCCGAGCATCGTCTGCTTCTTCGGAGTCCATCTGGGGTTACCATATCTTACCGCCAGAGGCCCAACGAGCCTTCGACTCAGATCATCACCGCCATGGCTATGTGTCGTGAACTACGACGAGGGAATGATGTGTACCTCTGCTATGTCCAGGACATAGAGAGAGATCCAAAGTTTAGCCCAGATGTGCCGTAGTGTCGGAGTTTCCTGATGTATTTCCTAAGGAACTGCCGGGCATGCCGCCAGCACGGGGAGTGAGTTTGAGATTGAATTGGTTCCGGGCACCGGACCAATTGCGAAGGCGCCCTATCGTATGGCTCTAGCAGATGACAGAGCTCAAGGAGCTGCTGAGAGACCTACTCGACAAGGGATTTATCCGCCCTAGCGTTTCACCATGGGGAGCGCCGGTCCTCTTCGTGAAGAAGAAGGATGGTAGTCTCCGCCTGTGTATTGACTATCGAGAACTGAATGCAGTTACGGTGAAGAACCGTTACCCTTTACCACGCATCGACGATTTATTTGATCAGTTGAAGGGAGCATCAGTATTCTCCAAGATAGATCTACGATCCGGATACCATCAGATTGCCATCGTGACAGTGACATTGAGAAGACAGCATTAGAACTAGGTATGGACATTATGAGTTTACGGTTATGCCGTTTGGTTTATCCAATGCACCAGCAAAGTTCATGGATTTAATGAACCGCTTGTTCCAAGATCAGTTGGACAAGTCAGTGGTAGTTTCATCGATGATATTCTTGTGTACTCAAAACCGAGGGGTGAGCATGAAAGCCACCTGAGAAATGTGTTACAACATTGAGGAGGAATCAGTTGTATGCTAAATTTTCAAAGTGTGAGTTTTGGTTGAACCAAGTATCCTTTCTTGGACATGTGATTTCTGAAGCCGGGATCGTGTTGATCCGGTAAAGATTGATGCAGTGTGCACCTGGCCTAGGCCGAAGACAGTTACCGATATCAGGAGCTTCCTCGGTCTGGCAGGTTATTATAGGAGGTTTGTAAAGGACTTCTCCAGTGTCTCGAAGCCGATGACTTCCTTGATGAAAAAGGATGCACCATTCGAGTGGACAGTCGACTGTGAGAGTTCTTTCCAGAGTCTCAAGGATGCTCTGACATCTGCACTAGTCCTGGCTATACCAGACGGTCCAGATGGTTTTGAGGTCTATTGCGACATCAGGCAGAGGTATGGGTTGTGTGTTGATGCAACACGGGAAGGTCGTAGCTTACGCCTCCCGACAGCTGAAGAAGCATGAGGAGAACTACCCTACCCACGACTTAGAATTGGGTGCCATTGTCTTCGCACTGAAGATATGGCGACATTATTTGTATGGGGTAAGTGTGACAATTTATTCGGACCACAAAAGTTTAAAGTACTTGTTCACTCAGAAGGAGTTGAACATGAGAAAAAGAAGGTGGGTTGAGTTTCTAAACGACTACGACATTAATCTACAGTACAAAGAGGGTAAGTCAAATGTGGTAGCTGACGCATTGAGTTGCCGAGCACACTCTCTCCATTCGCTAGTCTCTCATACTGGCTTGGTTGAAGAGGTGCGGAGTGCTCAGAAGATGGATCAGTATATGATGGAGATTAGACAGAAGCTTATTGATGGCACATTCGAGGGTCAGAAGTACGACTTCAGACTCCACGATGATGACCTGATTAGGCTTAATGGCCGACTGTGTATCCCGAGGAGTAGCGCTGAGCTGAAGGAGCGCATACTGAGTGAATCCCACTGTTCTACGACTTCGATTCACCCCGGAGCTTCAAATATGTATAAGGGTATCAAAAGATATTTTTGGTGGATTGGAATGAAAAAGGATGTGAATGACTATGTGTTGAGGTGTCTCACTTGTCAGAAGGTCAAGTTTGAACACCGACGGCCTGGTGGTATGGTACAGCCAATGCCAGTGCCTGAGTGGAAGTTCCATGATATTTCAATGGACTTCGTAGTAGGGCTTCCGCCTACAAGGGGAGGTCTGAATATGATTTGGGTTGTTGTTGACCGACTGACCAAGGTGGCTCGACTCATACCGATGAAGGACACCTGGAAAGTGGCAAAACTGGCAGAACTCTTCGACAGAGAGATGTAAGACATCATGGGGTACCAAAACGATTGTATTGATAGAGATACCAGATTCTTATCGAGGTATTGGAAGTCTACGCGAGAAGCACTGGGTACCGAACTGAAATTGAGTACAGCGTTTCACCCACAGACAGATGGCCAGAGTGAGCGCACCATCCAGACACTTGAGGATATGTTACGTGCATGTGCACTTGACTTTCAGACCAGCTGGATTGACAAGTTACATCTGATCGAGTTGAGTTACAACAACAGTTACCATGCTTCGATCAAGATGTCTCCTTTCCAGGCTTTGTACGGTAGACCATGCCGCACGCCATTATGCTGGGATGAGTCGAGTGAGACGGTCATTATAGGACCAGAGTATCTAGAACAAGTTCAGGCAGAAGTTCGCCAGATCCGGGCTAACATGAAGGCAGCTCAGGATAGACAGACGTCGTACGCAGATGTACGTGACCTGGAGTTCGCTCGTGGGCGATCAGGTATTTCTCAGGGTATCCCCATGAAGGGAGTATTTCGTTTTGGCCAGAAAGGCAAGTTGAGCCCAAAATATGTGGGGCCTTATGTTGTGACGGAGCGGATCGGCCCGGTAGCTTAAGACTTGATCTACCCGCCGAGCTGGGCAAGGTACATGATGTATTACATGTGTCCCAGTTGAAGAAGTATATGTCTCATCCGTCTCATGTGCTTCAGCCTGAAAGGCTAACCTTAGAGCCGACCATGCGATCAGTGGAGACTCCGGTACGGATTCTGGATACTAAGACTCGAGACACTCGCCATAAGTCTGTGAGACTGGTGAAGGTTCGTTGGTCTAACCAGGACGTTGAGGAGGCCACTTGGGAGCTGGAGGATAAGATGAAGGCGAAGTACCCGTCATTGTTTACTTCTTAGTATTTATGTGTATAGGGTACGGGGCGTACACCTATTTTAAGGGGGGTAGAGCCGTTTCGGTTATGTGTGTATGACGTTATTTAAATACATCGTCTATGTTATGTTGTCATGTTACAGACCGTTGTGTCTGAATGATGTTGATGGCGTTGTATATGTTGTATGGACCTTGTGTCCGATGCTATGTTGTATGGACTGTTGGAGTATGAAGGTGTTGCTGAGATAGTCAACCAGATCAAACGAGTCAATCACACTTCTCAAAACAAGACAGTCTGTCAACCTTGAAAGATCGAATGAGTCTCTGTCCTTACCGAAAGAGCGAGAGAGTCCATCCATGTGAATTCATCAATCAGTAACGAAATTCAAGGAGCAACGTCCACTAAACCATAACAGTCATCAACTATCATCCTTGGGCCGAAATTCATGCAAAATGTGAGCAAAATCCAAAGCCTTGACTTTCTGGTAATTCGAGGAGTCTGTCGGTCAGTTGTGAAAATTAAGGAGCAAGTACAGCAACTACATTGACTTACAACGGTCATCAACGTTCAGACTTGGACCAAAATTCTCTCAACATGGCACTAATCAGAAGACTTGGCTTCAGCTTCCGAAATTGGCTCCAGCTTCCAAAATTCAAGGAAAGAGTCATTGGTTCCTGAAATTTCTGAACTGACAGAGTCAGTCTACTACATCAGACGTGAAAGTCATAATTGAACGTTGCCAAGTCGTCCAATGGATTGGTAATTGTCGAAAATTAAGGGCCAAGGCTTAGCAACGTTCATAAAAAAGTTAGGACCGAATTTTAAGCAACTACAAACGTTCAGATGGCAGAAATTTCGGAAGCAGACTCCCTCACCGGCTCCACTATATAAGAGAGTTGTCATTTCATTTCTCATTGCAGCTTTCCAAAGAGAATCATTCAGAGCATTTTTTTAGAGAAAGCTTTGCCTATTTTAGAGAGAGAAAAAGAGAGAGAGAAGTACTAGATTCGTTTGTGCATATCGATAGAGTCTTTCTAGGTAGGACCTAGTTTTCACTACACTTATCATTGAGCTGATCAGAGATTGTATTGGGTGAGTGAGTGAGTGAAAACCACGAAGTAGATCTCATCTACTGAGTGGGCATTATAAGTGTTTTGTTTGACCAGGAAATAAAATACTTATATGTGTATCCTGTTGAGTTCGACGGAGTCCTCCACCTTTCGAGTGTTAATCCATTTAGCTCCGCTATGTCTATCTTACTTCACTACCTTGAGCAACTGCTTCCGCGCACTAGTTCTGCTAAGTGTTTCTACGTCTCAAGTGTTGTCACATACGAAGTTCGATTGAGTGCCTCTACATCACAGAGTGTTTCTTACTTTCAAAGACCGATTGAGTCAAACCAACTCTTAGACTCACCCTTGAGTTGGTTTGAGTCAGCCACCCGATCCTACACGTGGTATCAGAGCCTTGCTTAGGCTGACAGTCAATCAACAAGCTGTGGCAGCTGTCGGTTGGGTGATTCAGACTCTGACGATCCAGACAGAGTCCAGCGGCTTGGTATGTCTCATGGCACATGATACGACGGAGTCCATGATCCCCGACAATGAGGTAACTCGTTCCCATCTTGAAACAGACCTTTATCGTATAACTCCTATGAGTTTTATGACTTTAATTGCTAAAATGGCTTCTGAAACTAACTCTCTTAAAGTTGATCTTAACAGAAAAATCTCCGAGTTAAGTGAGGAACTTGAGATCTCAAAAAATCTTATGTATGCTTTGAGAGATGAAGCTGAGGAACATAAGACTATTTCCTGCTCACTTAGATTGGATTTGCGAGACTCTCAGCGTCGTGTTGACTCCCTTAAAAGGAGCTCGACAAAACCAAGAGTCCTACTGAATCCAACCAAAGGGAACAGGAAGAGTCACTCACTCAGATTGACTCTCTCAAACATGACCTCACTGTTTTCGCTGACAAGTGTTGTTCTTTGCAGAATGAGCTAAATAGTTCAGAATCTCAAGTTATCTCTCTAACCTCTTCTGTTGAGCAACTCTCTAGAAAATTGAAAGAAAAGGAACATGCACTCTCTCTCAAACCAGTCAATTTCATCAAACAGGTCACTCCATCAGAATTGCCCGAGTTGGCCAACTCCAAGATCAAGGAAGTTAGTCAAGATCGTGATAATCTTCAAAAGGAAGTTGAAAAACTCTCCCAAGAGATAGTCAATATACGATCTGGAGTTGGATCCACTCAATCGAAGCCCAAGTGGCATAAAGGTAAATTTGATATCCCTAAAAATATGTCCAAATCCAACAACAAACCCAAGCACCAACAACAAAAAGAAATTTTGATTCTTGGTGGAAAGGACAACAAAAATACGTCAATCTTCCTCCCACTAAGATTTGTGGTTATTGCGGGAGTCTTGGACATAGAGATAGTGCCTGTGAAAAGCTTCACAAGGATGTGTCATTTAATATCAAGCGACTCAATCTTATCCTTGAGGCACGAGAAAAGCTGAAAAAATCTGGTTCAAAAAGGGGACCCAAGTATATTTGGGTTCCCAAAAGTACCAAGTGATTTTTTTTGTAGGTGGAAGCGAGCGTGGAGATGGACTATGTGTACTTGGACAGAGGGGGCTCCACAACTGGAAATCCTGACAAATTCAGCTCGCTTTCATCCTACAAAGGAGGTAAGGTCACCTTTGGAAACAACAACCAAGGTGAAATCGTGGGAGTTGGCACCATAGGTAACCCCTCCAAGTTTAAGGTAGATGGAGTCCATCTGGTCACTGGACTTCAACCTAGTCTGTTAAGCATTTTTCAAATTTGTGAAAGATTCAATTTAGTACTTCTCTCATATGTCGTTTGGAAAGTTTTTGATGAACGTACAGGATCTCTAGAGCCACAGGACGTAAAGAAGGTAATATGTACAAGAAATGTCTAAATGCCATCAATTCGGACGACCAAGTCTGTCTATGTGCTCGCTTTCAAGCAGCACCCAATCAGTCTTATCTCAAGGTGGTCAAGCGAATCTTTCGATACTTAAAAGGAACCAGTCAACTTCATCTATGGTACCTTCGTTCCCCTATATTACTTTATCTGGTTTTAGTGATTTTGACTGGATAGATTCTCTCCATGATCGAAAGAGTACATCTAGCAATGCAAAATTCCTTTGTCTATGCTTAGACTCTTGGTCCTCTACAAAGCAAAATTTTGCTGAGATCAAATTGGTATTTTCTGTGATAATAATTGTGCATTTAAAATCTCTGGAAACACATTGAAGAACCAACACATTGAAATACGTTTCCATTTCTCGAAGGACTGTGTTGAGAAAAAGGTAATTCAACTTGACTTTGTTCCAATAGAGGATCAGCTAGCAGATATCTTTGCCAAGCCTCTTCCTACCACCTGATTCGAGGCACTCCGTTCAGCACTCAATGACTCAATCAATGGAAGACGGTAATCTCTCTTATCCCTTGGTTGTAATAATTAGTAGGTGTTGTTTGCATACTGTTTGAGTCAATCCGTGTTCTCATATCGATAGACTGTGTCTGTTCTTTGTATCCCTTAGCGATTTTCATTTAAAAAAAAAGAAGAAGGGAGAGGACAAAGGCAAGGTACTCCGCTAACTTGTTTCTCCTGAACCAAAACGGACCTCGTCCACTCGGTTATTAAGCCTTTAAGGGTGCTTTATCACCTAACTTCCTAAGGATGCGAAACCTGGGAAAGTTGGCCCAAAGCTGTTACATGGGTGGAGAGAAAAGTCTGGGGGATGGAGACAGTCCCTGTGTGCTCAAACTTGTTAAATATCTATGCATTGCAAATATAGAGCTATAAAGTCTTCAAAAATACAATGCAATGCAACAGGGATCATTACAAGTTATGAGTATGTGGCAATGAAAGGTTTTGTGGAATATGACAATACTTCTTGCCCCTTGTCGTCCATGAGTATGTTTGCGTTATGGATACAGTCTATTTGTTTTTTAATGTACGGATTGACTTAGACTCTGTTGCAAACTTCCCTTACTGATGACAGCAAAAAGGGGGAAGTAGTGAATCCCGTCTCTCACGAACGAGTCACTCTGGTTATGTTCTGGATTGACTCTGTCTCTGTGCGACTAGGTCTTAGGTGAAGTTTGGATATTCTGTTTCGTTTTTACTCTGTTGGTACTAGATCATGTTGGTTGCAGTTTTCTTAACTTAGTCATATATTCCCTTTTCCAATCTCTCTTAGTAGGTTGTGGTTTGCCAAATTGTACTCATCGATTCAGGGGGAACTCTAACAAGAGTTACTCAATCTATGCTGTGATTAAGGGGGAACTTGGACAGGGTCGGTTCCCCAAAATACTTTTTTTTTTTGTTTTGCAGATTGACTCATTCGGGATTCACAAAAAGAGTTTTGCTATCATCAGCAACAAGGGGGAAACTGTTGGAGTATGAAGGTGTTGCTGAGATAGTCAACCAGATCAAACGAGTCAATCACACTTCTCAAAACAAGACAGAGTCTGTCAACCTTGAAAGATCGAATGAGTCTCTGTCCTTACCGAAAGAGCGAGAGAGTCCATCCATGTGAATTCATCAATCAGTAACGAAATTCAAGGAGCAACGTCCACTAAACCATAACAGTCATCAACTATCATCCTTGGGCCGAAATTCATGCAAAATGTGAGCAAAATCCAAAGCCTTGACTTTCTGGTAATTCGAGGAGTCTGTCGGTCAGTTGCGAAAATTAAGGAGCAAGTACAGCAACTACATTGACTTACAACGGTCATCAACGTTCAGACTTGGACCAAAATTCTCTCAACATGGCACTAATCAGAAGACTTGGCTTCAGCTTCCGAAATATGGCTCCAGCTTCCGAAATTCAAGGAAAGAGTCATTGGTTCCTGAAATTTCGGAACTGACAGAGTCAGTCTACTACATCAGACGTGAAAGTCATAATTGAACGTTGCCAAGTCGTCCAATGGATTGGTAATTGTCCGAAAATTAAGGGCCAAGGCTTAGCAACGTTCATAAAGAAGTTAGGACCGAATTTTAAGCAACTACAACGTTCAGATGGCAGAAATTTCGGAAGCAGACTCCCTCACCGGCTCCACTATATAAGAGAGTTGTCATTTCGTTTCTCATTGCAGCTTTCCAAAGAGAATCATTCAGAGCATTTGTTTAGAGAAAGCTTTGCCTATTTTAGAGAGAGAAAAGAGAGAGAGAAGTACTAGATTCGTTTGTGCATATCGATAGAGTCTTTCTAGGTAGGACCTAGTTTTCACTACACTTATCATTGAGCTGATCAGAGATTGTATTGGGTGAGTGAGTGAAAACCACGAAGTAGATCTCATCTACTGAGTGGGCATTATAAGTTGTTTTGTTTTGACCAGGAAATAAAATAACTTATATTGTGTATCCTGCTGAGTTCGACAGAGTCCTCCACCTTTCGAGTGTTAATCCATTTAGCTCCGCTAAGTCTATCTTACTTCACTACCTTGAGCAACTGCTTCCGCGCACTTAGTTCGGCTAAGTGTTTCTACGTCTCAAGTGTTGTCACATACGAAGTTCGATTGAGTGCCTCTATATCACAGAGTGTTTCTTACTTTCAAAGACCGATTGAGTCAAACCAACTCTTAGACTCACACCTTGAGTTGGTTTGAGTCAGCCACCCGATCCTACATGTGGTATCAGAGCCTTGCTTAGGCTGACAGTCAATCAACGAGCTATGGCAGCTGTCGGTTGGGGTGATTCAGACTCTGACGATCCAGACACAGAGTCCAGCGGCTTGGTATGTCTCATGGCACATGATACGACGGAGTCCATGATCCCCGACAATGAGGTAACTCGTTCCCATCTTGAAACAGACCTTTATCGTATAACTCCTATGGGTTTTATGACTTTAATTGCTAAAATGGCTTCTGAAACTAACTCTCTTAAAGTTGATCTTAACAGAAAAATCTCCGAGTTAAGTGAGGAACTTGAGATCTCAAAAAGTCTTATGTATGCTTTGAGAGATGAAGCTGAGGAACATAAGACTATTTCCTGCTCACTTAGATTGGATTTGCGAGACTCTCGGCGTCGTGTTGACTCCCTTAAAAAGGAGCTCGACAAAACCAAGAGTCTTACTGAATCCAACCAAAGGGAACAGGAAGAGTCACTCACTCAGATTGACTCTCTCAAACATGACCTCACTGTTTTCGCTGACAAGTGTTGTTCTTTGCAGAATGAGCTAAATAGTTCAGAATCTCAAGTTATCTCTCTAACCTCTTCTGTTGAGCAACTCTCTAGAAAATTGAAAGAAAAGGAACATGCACTCTCTCTCAAACCAGTCAATTTCATCAAACAGGTCACTCCATCAGAATTGCCCGAGTGGGCCAACTCCAAGATCAAGGAAGTTAGTCAAGATCGTGATAATCTTCAAAAGGAAGTTGAAAAACTCTCCCAAGAGATAGTCAATATACGATCTGGAGTTGGATCCACTCAATCGAAGCCCAAGTGGCATAAAGGTAAATTCGATATCCCTAAAAATATGTCCAAATCCAACAACAAACCCAAGCGCCAACAACAAAAAGAAAATTTTGATTCTTGGTGGAAAGGACAACAAAAATACGTCAATCTTCCTCCCACTAAGATTTGTGGTTATTGCGGGAGTCTTGGACATAGAGATAGTGCCTGTGAAAAGCTTCACAAGGATGTGTCATTTAATATCAAGCGACTCAATCTTATCCTTGAGGCACGAGAAAAGCTGAAAAAATCTGGTTCAAAAAGGGGACCCAAGTATATTTGGGTTCCCAAAAGTACCAAGTGATTTTTTTTGCAGGTGGAAGCGAGCGTGGAGATGGACTATGTGTACTTGGACAGAGGGTGCTCCACAACTGGAAATCCCGACAAATTCAGCTCGCTTTCATCCTACAAAGGAGGTAAGGTCACCTTTGGAAACAACAACCAAGGTGAAATCGTGGGAGTTGGCACCATAGGTAACCCCTCCAAGTTTAAGGTAGATGGAGTCCATCTGGTCACTGGACTTCAACCTAGTCTGTTAAGCATTTTTCAAATTTGTGAAAGATTCAATTTAGTACTTCTCTCATATGTCGTTTGCAAAGTTTTTGATGAACGTACAGGATCTCTAGAGCCACAGGACGTAAAGAAGGTAATATGTACAAGAAGTCTAAATGCCATCAATTCGGACGACCAAGTCTGTCTATGTGCTCGCTTTCAAGCAGCACCCAATCAGTCTTATCTCAAGGTGGTCAAGCGAATCTTTCGATACTTAAAAGGAACCAGTCAACTTCATCTATGGTACCTTCGTTCCCCTATATTACTTTATCTGGTTTTAGTGATTTGACTGGATAGATTCTCTCCATGATCGAAAGAGTACATCTAGCAATGCAAAATTCCTTGTCTATGCTTAGACTCTTGGTCCTCTACAAAGCAAAATTTTGCTGAGATCAAATTGGTATTTTCTGTGATAACAATTGTGCATTTAAAATCTCTGGAAACACATTGAAGAACCAAACACATTGAAATACGTTTCCATTTCTCGAAGGACTGTGTTGAGAAAAGGTAATTCAACTTGACTTTGTTCCAATAGAGGATCAGCTAGCAGATATCTTTGCCAAGCCTCTTCCTACCACCTGATTCGAGGCACTCCGTTCAGCACTCAAATGACTCAATCAATGGAAGACGGTAATCTCTCTTATCCTTGGTGTAATAATTAGTAGGTGTTGTTTGCATACTGTTTGAGTCAATCCGCGTTCTCATATCGATAGACTGTGTCTGTTCTTTGTATCCCTTAGCGATTTTCATTAAAAAAAAAGAAGAAGAAGGGAGAGGACAAAGGCAAGGTACTCCGCTAACTTGTTTCTCCTGAACCAAAACGGACCTCGTCCACTCGGTTATTAAGCCTTTAAGGGTGCTTTATCACCTAACTTCCTAAGGATGCGAAACCTGGGAAAGTTGGCCCAAAGCTGTTACATGGGTGGAGAGAAAAGTCTGGGGGATGGAGACAGTCCCTGTGTGCTCAAACTTGTTAAATATCTATGCATTGCAAATATAGAGCTATAAAGTCTTCAAAAATACAATGCAATGCAACAGGGATCATTACAAGTTATGAGTATGTGGCAATGAAAGGTTTTGTGGAATATGACAATACTTCTTGCCCCTTGTCGTCCATGAGTATGTTTGCGTTATGGATACAGTCTATTTGTTTTTTAATGTACGGATTGACTTAGACTCTGTTGCAAACTTCCCTTACTGATGACAGCAAAAAGGGGGAAGTAGTGAATCCCGTCTCTCACGAACGAGTCACTCTGGTTATGTTCTGGATTGACTCTGTCTCTGTGCGACTAGGTCTTAGGTGAAGTTTGGATATTCTGTTTCGTTTTTACTCTGTTGGTACTAGATCATGTTGGTTGCAGTTTTCTTAACTTAGTCATATATTCCCTTTTCCAATCTCTCTTAGTAGGTTGTGGTTTGCCAAATTGTACTCATCGATTCAGGGGGAACTCTAACAAGAGTTACTCAATCTATGCTGTGATTAAGGGGGAACTTGGACAGGGTCGGTTCCCCAAAATACTTTTTTTTTTTGTCAGATTGACTCATTCGGGATTCACAAAAAGAGTTTTGCTATCATCAGCAACAAGGGGGAAACTGTTGGAGTATGAAGGTGTTGCTGAGATAGTCAACCAGATCAAACGAGTCAATCACACTTCTCAAAACAAGACAGAGTCTGTCAACCTTGAAAGATCGAATGAGTCTCTGTCCTTACCGAAAGAGCGAGAGAGTCCATCCATGTGAATTCATCAATCAGTAACGAAATTCAAGGAGCAACGTCCACTAAACCATAACAGTCATCAACTATCATCCTTGGGCCGAAATTCATGCAAAATGTGAGCAAAATCCAAAGCCTTGACTTTCTGGTAATTCGAGGAGTCTGTCGGTCAGTTGCGAAAATTAAGGAGCAAGTACAGCAACTACATTGACTTACAACGGTCATCAACGTTCAGACTTGGACCAAAATTCTCTCAACATGGCACTAATCAGAAGACTTGGCTTCAGCTTCCGAAATATGGCTCCAGCTTCCGAAATTCAAGGAAAGAGTCATTGGTTCCTGAAATTTCGGAACTGACAGAGTCAGTCTACTACATCAGACGTGAAAGTCATAATTGAACGTTGCCAAGTCGTCCAATGGATTGGTAATTGTCCGAAAATTAAGGGCCAAGGCTTAGCAACGTTCATAAAGAAGTTAGGACCGGATTTTAAGCAACTACAACGTTCAGATGGCAGAAATTTCGGAAGCAGACTCCCTCACCGGCTCCACTATATAAGAGAGTTGTCATTTCGTTTCTCATTGCAGCTTTCCAAAGAGAATCATTCAGAGCATTTGTTTAGAGAAAGCTTTGCCTATTTTAGAGAGAGAAAAAGAAGAGAGAAGTACTAGATTCGTTTGTGCATATCGATAGAGTCTTTCTAGGTAGGACCTAGTTTTCACTACACTTATCATTGAGCTGATCAGAGATTGTATTGGGTGAGTGAGTGAAAACCACGAAGTAGATCTCATCTACTGAGTGGGCATTATAAGTTGTTTTGTTTTGACCAGGAAATAAAATAACTTATATTGTGTATCCTGCTGAGTTCGACAGAGTCCTCCACCTTTCGAGTGTTAATCCATTTAGCTCCGCTAAGTCTATCTTACTTCACTACCTTGAGCAACTGCTTCCGCACTTAGTTCGGCTAAGTGTTTCTACGTCTCAAGTGTTGTCACATACGAAGTTCGATTGAGTGCCTCTACATCACAGAGTGTTTCTTACTTTCAAAGACCGATTGAGTCAAACCAACTCTTAGACTCACACCTTGAGTTGGTTTGAGTCAGCCGCCCAATCCTACATGGACCTTGTGTCTAATGTTATGTAAGTGTGTTGTTAATGTTGTATGAAAATATTGTTATATGTATTCCCGTGTTCTAACATTTAGATATGTGGAAGTGTGAACTTTGAGGACAAAGTTCTTTTAAGGGGGGTAGATTGAAATACCCCAAACCTTAGTATGTTTGTTTAAACACCTAAATGTGGTATGTTAAGACTAAAAAGGGTCTTAGAAACATTAGTAAACAATTTAAATCATAGAGAGCACAAATAAATGCCATAAAGTCATTAGGGCTAAAATGTGCTCTAATCTTGGGATAAGCTTGGGTAAGACCTAATGAACCTACCAAGACCTTATTTGTATACTAATGAACATATAAACCAATTACCAAAGAAAACCAAGCTTGAAACAAGTTAAACACAAAATGTGCTTTAAGGAGTCTTAAAGCACATTTTTGAAAAATTGTCTTGTAATGAGTTTTGAATGGCTAAATGTCCATCATTACTCTTTAATTAGCATGTGTACTATATAGTATCACATTTGGAAGTCTATATCAATTGGAAATCAAAAATTTCACTTCTATGTGCCTTGTTTTATGAATAGTGACTTTAATAAGCTAGTTTGTAACATATGTTTGTATAAGTAATTAAATGAGTCATCAAAGTCTAAAATACCCTTGTTATAATAATAGGGCCAGTTTTTTTTTAGTGTGGTGACTCACCACTCTTGTTAACTTGCTAAGTAAATAAAGATGACTTTTAAGTTACTATTTGCTTTAATGTATAAATATCTTCTAAAAAGCAAAACCAATCTTCATTCTCTCATTTCTCTTCATTTCACACGCCTCCCAAGCTCTCTTCTACCTCTTCTTCATTCTCCATTTACGGTTTGCAATAGTACACACCAAACTCCATCTTCCATTGTCATTATCTCCTAGCTCACTTAACCAAATCAAAAACAAACACCATTCTCTTCCTCTCATCAAGCTCTTCATTCCTATCTTCTCAAACTTCAAGACCACCATTTCGGTGCCATGGAGTTCCACCATTGAAGGCTTGAGCTTATATTTCTACATATTATTGATCTCCCTTGCTTCTAAGTAAGGAATCTCAAAGAAAAATGATGTTTTCTTCCATGTTTTTATCTTGACCGAGAATCACCATTAATGGTGCTCATTATATTGCTTTGTTCTAGCTTCATTCCAACCTTTCAAGGACTAGTGGAGTCCTCTCTTGATAGATATTCAAACTCTCTTCAAATACCAAGGTAAACAACTATCTTAATGCTTTGAAACAATGTGAACTAGGGTTTACAATGAGATGAAGCTTAAAGCTTGTATACTTATTATATCATTTGTATAATGTTTAGAAGTTAACAAACAATCAAAGCCTTGCCGATTTAGTCAAGGAAACAAGAAAGAAGTTTGTGAGGAAAAGAGGTAAATATGCTAACCTAATGTGGTTTAAAGTCTTAGGAGAAAAGCTTGTATTGCTTATGAAAATGATTTAAGGAGCCAATGGAAAATGACTTATAAGAATGCTCTCAAGGGCTTAGTAAAAGGCATATGTGTTGTTGAGTGTATTTGCAGGTCAAAGGCAAATATAATGTGGGAAATTCAGTGTTTATGATTTATGCACCTTAAGGGCCTAAGTTCCATGCAATTTAAATTATGCACTATATTGTGATGTAGTGCTAATGTGTGAAGTTTGTGTATAAGAATGTGTTTGATGGATTTTAGTGTTCTTGGTGGTTTGATGGCGAAGACAATGTGTCTTGGTTAGTAATGTTCTAGGAGAGTTTCATGTCAAAATTTAGGTAATAAACAAGAAGTTCAAAGGGTTTTAAATGAGTTGGTAAGTTAGGAAATGTTTAGAATGGTTAAGTGTCCTACTAGTGAAAGAAACATGCATTAAGGTATTCTAAGATGTAAAAAGGGCTTAGGCATTGTTCTAGAGGATTTTTATAATGCAAATGAATGTTTTTGGATACACCAAAGTCATTTAGACTTGTGTTAAGATTTATGCAAACTTTGGTGAACAAGGAGAAGTGTAAACTTGAAAAAGGATTTCAAATGACATAAGAGTTAGTTGTAGAATAGATTCTTGAGAGATGATATTTTCGTGGTGAGAAAACTTTGGGAATGGTGGGAGTTATAGGTATGAAACACCACTTGGAAAACTAAGGAGGAATAACATAAGTGTTAGGAATTTCGGTATAAATGAGTAAGTGTTTAAGGTGATATATATGATTTTCATGGATGTTGTATGAGGATATAAGTGTACCAAATGATGTTAGAAACATTAGGAGGCCTTAGGAGAAGTTTGGAGTTAAATGGGCAATGGAAAATAAGGGTCTGGAGCAGACCGACCTTGCGACCGAAATTGCCAAGGTCGGTCGAGCCCAGTTTACCCTGCGAGAATTGGTTTCTGGAATGGGCCGACTTTGGGGACCGGACCTGCAAGGTCGGTCGGGCATGGATTTTTAGTACGGATTGAGTCTCTGGAATAGACCGAACATGGGACCGGACTTACAAGTTCGGTCGGGCCTGAATTTTCAAAGGGGAAAAACTCTCGGGAATAGACCGACCTTGTGGACCGAACTTGCAGGTCGTCGGAGTAGAAACTTTTAACGTAATATGTTCTGGAATGGACCAACCATGGGACCGAGTTTGTATGGTCGGTCGTAGTGTAAATTTTCAAACCCGAAGTCACTGGAATGGACCGACCTTGTATAAGGTCGGTCGGTAAGGTCGGTCGACCAAACTTGTAAAAAAAAAAAAACAAAAATGGCTTAAGTAATAAACCCTAGGGGGTATAATGTAGGTAATCAAGTATAAGTTAAGACATTAAAACATGTCAATAATCATGTTAAACATTTAGTAAATTTGAGGTTAAGTAAGTAATTAACCGACATTCTTAAACTGTATAGGAGTGACCTACGGTGGAAATCGATCGAAGCAAGGACCAAGTATGGTTTTCTTGCAGTCTGTTGCCTACCGGTTTACACCGGCTTGTGTGTTGTTGTTTTTCTGTGTGTTTTATGACGTTAAGACTTAACATGTAATGAGTTTACCGTTGTTCATATTATTGTGATGTTATGATGTGACTCATTTCCCTTGTGTGTGTCTAACATGACTTACCACCTGTTTGTAGTGTTTGTTAAGTTCCACCGTGAACTTCTAACAAGTGCTAACTGGGAAGTGAGGAATCTGGTTGTCCGGTCATGCATGTAAGTTAAGATAGTATATCTGAATCAGATTCGACTCTTATATTGTTAAGATTGTTCTCCTTAATTTGGCGTCGATCTCCCGCTAGCTTCCTCCAAGCTTACCTATTCTTACTATGATCGGTTTAGTGGGAACATGTGTTTGTGTGATGTGTTCGGGTCACTATATCCGAACCATCTGTGACTTAAGTTACTCGTTCGAATAACAAACGGTATGAGTGTGTGTAACGAGCTTAACATGAGAGTGATCATTCTCTAGGCTTCTTATGTTGTTCACCTTCTTGGTTTTGTGAGTGTGGAAAGAGTATCCACTGTGTATGTGATGTTGTGCTATGCATGATAAGGTTAGCCACATTGTTATGTGATGTTGTGCTATGCATGATAAGGTTATGCCACATTGTTATGTTATTTTATGTTATGTTATGTTATGTTATGTTATGTTATGTTTATGTTATGTTATGTTATGTTGTTATGTTATGTTATGTTATGTTATGTTCTGTTATGTTATGTTATGTTATGTTCTGTTATTCTATGTTATGTTGTTTGTTATGTTATGTTATGTTTCTGTTTCCTGTTCTGTTCTGTTTTTCTGTTTCTGTTCTGTTATGTTCTTTTGTTATGTTTCTGTTCTGTTTCTTTTGTTCTGTTCTGTTCTTTCTGTTGTTGTTATGTTTCTGTTCTGTTCTGTTCTGTTTATGTTCTGTTATGTCTGTTCTGTTCTGTTCGTTATGTTTGTTCTGTTCGTTCTGTTTGTTCTGTTCTGTTCTGTTCTGTTCTGTTAGTTCTGTTCTGTTTCTGTTCTGTTCTGTTCTGTTCTGTTCTGTTTCTGTTCTGTTCTGTTTTTTCTGTTCTTCTGTTCTGTTCTGTTCTGTTCTGTTCTGTTATGTTCTGTTCTGTTTGTTCTGTTTGTTCTGTCTGTTCTGTTATTTTGTTCTGTTTCTGTTCTGTTCTGTTTCTGTCTGTTTGTTCTGTTATGTTCTGTTCTGTTCTGTTTCTTTTCTTTCTGTTCTTGTTCTGTTCTGTTCTGTTCTGTTCTGTTTGTTCTGTTCTGTTCTGTTCTGTTCTGTTCTGTTCTGTTCTGTTCTGTTCTGTTTGTTTCTGTTCTGTTCTGTTCTGTCTGTTTCTGTTCTGTTCTGTTCTGTTCTGTTTTTTTCTGTTCTGTTCTGTTTCTGTTCTGTTCTGTTCTGTCTGTTCTGTTCTTCTGTTCTGTTCTGTTTCTGTTCTGTTATGTTTCTGTTATGTTCTGTTCTGTTCTGTTCTTTTCTGTTTTTTTCTGTTCTTTCTGTTCTGTTCTGTTCGTTTCTGTTCTGTCTCTGTTTCTGTTCTGTTCTGTTCTGTTCTGTTCTGTTCTGTCTGTTCTGTTTGTTTCTGTTCTGTTCTGTTCTGTTCTGTCTGTTTGTTATGTTTCTGTTCTGTTCTGTTTCTGTTCTGTTCTGTTTGTTCTGTTCTGTTTCTGTTCTGTTCTGTTCTGTTCTGTTCTGTTTTCTGTTCTGTTCTGTTTCTGTTCTTTTGTTCTGTTCTGTTCTGTTCTGTTCTGTTCTGTTCTGTTCTGTTCTGTCTGTTCTTTTCTTTTCTGTTCTGTTCTGTTCTGTTCTGTTCTGTTCTGTTTCTTTCTGTTCTGTTCTGTTCTTTTCTGTTCTGTTCTTTCTGTTCTTTTCTGTTCTGTTTCTGTTATGTTCTGTTCTGTTCTGTTCTGTTCTGTTCTCTGTTCTGTTTGTTCTGTTCTGTTCTGTTCTGTTCTGTTCTGTTCTGTTCTATCTGTTCTGTTCCACTGCTGCATGTTTCATGCCCCGTCGTTGCGCGTATCCCGGTAGCCGATGGGCTGCGCATTAACCATACCAGCCAAGGGTTGCTGACCCCCTCGGGGGCTCCATATTTCTACTGTAGGATAGGATCGAGGAAGCAGAGTGGCTGTAGGTCCTAGGCTGCAGTTGTACTTTTGTTATTTTGGATGTTGAGCCCGGGATGCGCCTGTGCTCCCGTGGCATTATAATTTTGATTTCGTTGATACTAATATGGCGGTATATTGGCAGTTTACAGTTAAGGCATGTAATTAAATACTCGGTATTGTATATGATGTATTTATGGTTTTAGTTCTATGCTCGGGAGTCTGATCATTAGACCGGTACACTTGTACGTATTCTGCCTTGTTAACCACGTGGGTGGTTGACAGCGTTGTAGCACCGAGGCGTTTAGTTGTTGTTTAGTTGTTTAATTCCACTGCGATTTCAATTAGTTGTGAAGTTCGACGTAGGGGTGTTACAAAAAGTGGTATCGACGTAGGGGTGTTACATTATTATATCTTATATGTTTAAAATTGAAGTGGAAAACGTGCCAAAAAGCAAACAGGAAGATCAAACTGGGACGGAGGTAGCATTATTCCTCTTGAACTTAATCAAGGGAAATCCATCTACTACGTTCTTAAATACGTATTCTACTCTCTTCCTGCCTTCAGTACGGACTCGATCCTTTAGCAATTAAGGTCACTTTCCATCGAGCCTATTACCTTGTTTCTCATGTTTATCTACTAGGAATGCACTTCCAACTCCTGAAGTTAATGCGATAGGAATGGACAACGCATTTCCTGTGAAATTTTCATCGCATGGTCTAGACTACTAGCATTAATGCACAGTTTGTCTACCATCTCATTTCCTCTCTTACATCGGGTTTAACTCATAAATCTAATTGCCTTCGTGTCAATATTTAACAGTTTACAAATAATGGTTGCCTTGCTTCATTTATATAGGTAATTTCCCATGGCTTCTACTACTATGGTAGCTTGCCCTTGTCTGTTGCCCATTGATATTGTAACTCCTGAATAGTTCACTCCAACATCTCGTCTGAAATTCAATCCCTTTCTGCTGTATACACACTGGGAGTCTCTAAGTTCAGGTGTATGGCGGTTGTTGTACCATCTCGTAAGATTGTTATCTCTTAATGTGAAGATTTTTTGCTTCAAATTTCAGGTTCACATGTAGGTTAGTCTCTGTCACGCTCTTTCCTCATTTATAATATTGTTTACCAAATAATTTGGCTGGCTAAAGAAAAGGAACTACATTGAGTCACAAGCTCCTCTGAGCATTGGTCACTTGACGTGCCATATTGTGCACTCACAGTGTTTGTTTTCCCATGATTAATGCTTCTTAAATTTCGGGCCTCGGATATAAGGTCTGATCATGCAGTCTTCCTTCTTTACATAAATACTGGAACATTCCAAGGGAATTTCAAGGTTTTACGGGTTCGGTTCTCTAATAAAAGGGTATTCTATTTCTCATAAGTGAAAGCCCATTTTGAGGGGTTTATTCCTACACAAAGGCCTCACAACAAGGAGAGGTATCTCCACCCTAATAGGAGTGGTTTGTTCTCCGCCCATGTCAATAGTATTATCTCTATTCTCATTGATGAGCATTCTGGCAAATTCTCCACAGCTAAATTATAGGTTTTATAAACGTTTATATCTATGAGTTGTGGTTCTTTCATGGCTTAGAAAAGCTCCCCTTATGCCTTCTTGCGCCTCGGCTCTGATGTGGTTAACATCCTTGGCTTGTAGGTTCTTGGCGTTTAATTCCGTTGAGTGAGAGCTGATGCTCGGTTCAATATTGTACTCTTACTCATCTGTAGGTTATCCTCATAAGCTTCGGGTTCTTTGGGTTCTATCAACCGTCAGGTTACATCATTAGATGTAGTATTGTGTGCTATGATAAGTTACTGCATTGCGCTTCCTACTATGGAAGTTCGCTCTGGTGGTCTGGGGTTAATCAGTGTCTGTGACGACGCCGTCACTCTCATAGACTTGTGTCTTTTAGCAATTAAAGCTAGGTTCGTATTAGGCATCTACCTTACAATGTCTAAGTTAGATCTTTATTCTGGCTGTCATATGCTTCCATCTCAATGCTTCGTTCAACGTTCATTGATTCTCTTAAGATTTCCAAGCTCTTTTCTCTCAAATTCCTTTATTCTCTTGATTGGAATTCGGCCAAGGAGGTTTGATCTCTTGCTAAAGTTCTAACCAAGGTTCAAATTAATATAATGAGTGCTAGGTAAAACCCTTAGAGTCATTAAAACAATTGTTAAATATTAAGAGGGTGCTTAAAGTGCTAAATTAGATGATTACCTTAAGAATCTTGGAATGCAGTTTGGTAAAGAAACAAGGCAAGGATTTACCTTAGATCTTGAAGGTTGCATTAATGTTAAAACAATGAAAGGAATGAAGCACTTGAGAAGCCAAGTTTTGTCATGTCTAGAAATGAAGAGAGACTTAAGTTTTTGGAGCTTTTCTTACCTAAAATCTTAGAGGGAGCAAACTAGCTCTTGAACATGTATTTTTCTCTTCAAATAGAGCTCCTTCAATGGAGTCAAACTTCAGCTTTGTAGGATTTGAAAAGAGCACTTGGAAGCCCTTGACTCAACTAGCACTAATATGTGATTTATTTGTGATTTGGAGTTTTGTAGTGGTCTTGGCAAGCAAGGGACGATTAAGAAGCCATGGAGCTGCAGATTTACAGTTTGGAAGCATGAGAGAATTAAGAAAAACATTAGGGAGAAAGGAAGGACAAGAGAGGAGAGAGAAGGGAGGAATGTAAGAAGAGATATGTGTTGTAATAAAGTAAATAGTGAATTTCTACTCTCCTTCCTCTTTTGTAGAATGCTGGATAACTTTGGTGATGACTCACCACTTAAAAAACGTGCCCCCTTTGATATTTAGGGAGTGGTTTGACCATTGACCAATTAAAGAAGTCTTATGACTTAAATTGTTACTATTTGGGTACTACTCACAATTTATGCACAAATTTGTGTAATTTTAGTTATCTCTTTGATTTAGGCTTTCTGGTGTGATACTAAGTAGAAAAATTGTTTATTAAGGTATAAACTTGGTCATTTAGCCACTCAAAACCCATTTCTAAGACAATTTTTCAAAAATGTACTTTAAGGAGTCTTAAAGCACAATTTGTGATTTAACTTTTTTTTTAGCTTGGTTTCCTTTGGTAATTGTTTTAAAATTTTCTTTAGCATGTTAATAGGGGTCTAGACACATCTTGTTGTCTTTCTTAATATCGGGTCCAAAGCAACCGGGCAACAAAATTGATGTATTCCTACAACCTTTGATAGAGGATCTACAACTCTTATGGAATGAAGGGGCTACGGTTTACGTCTCATTCAGCAAAAAGGACTTCAATTTGTGTGCTATGTTGTACTGCACAATCAATGATTTCCCTGCCTGTGGTAATCTTTCAGGCTATTCAATCAATGGGGCGTTGGCGTGTCCGATTTGTGGTGAGAACACTTGTAGCATTCGCTTCAAACTTAGTGGCGAAAACGTGTACATGGGCCACCGAAAAATGCTTCCAAAAGGACATAAGTATCAAAAGATGGCGAAAGAGTTCGATGGGAAAACTGATCACAGTGTGGTGCGCTAGCCTTTGACAGGTACCGAGATTTCCAACAAGTTGGAGAATATTGTCAACAACTTCGGCCCGGAAACAAAAGTGGTGAAAAAAGTGTCTGGAAAAAGAAATCAATATTTTGGGAACTCTAGTACTGGTAGCATCTAGAGGTTAGACATTGTATTGATGGGATGCATGTCGAGAAGAACGTGGGTGAAAGTATCACTAGCACCCTTTTGAACATAAAAGGAAAGATAAAGTATCATTTGAAAGGAAGGAAAGATTTAATTTAGTTGGGCATACACACATAGCTTGGCCCGCAAGAACGTGGAAAACCCACATTCTTGCCTCCTACCTGTCACATTCTGTCTAAAGAAGAGAAACATAGTCTATGCAGTACCCTTTACAACATCAAGGTGCCTTTAGGATACTCCTCAAACATAAGAAGCCTAGTGTCGATGACAGATTTGAAATTAGTAGGAATGAAATCTCACAATTATCATGTCCTACTTCAACAATTTTTGCCAATTGCATTGTGTGGGATCTTGTCGGATGCTGTCAGACACACAATCACAAATGTTAGTGTCTTCCTCAAATCCATTTTGTCTAAGGTTCTTGATGTGGAGACTCTGACTAAACTACAAAAGGATCTTATTATGACAATGTGCCAGCTGGAGATGCATTTTTCTCCCTCGTTCTTCGACATAATGATACATCTCCTCGTGCATCTTGTAAGAGAGATTCTGATGTGTGGTCCTTTGTACCTTTGTTACATGTATCCATTCAAAAGGTACATGGGTGTCCTGAAGAAGAAAATAAAGAACCGTCATCACCCAAAGGGCAGTATTATAGAGGGCACTGTCACAGAGGAAGTTGTAGACATCTGCACTAATTACTTAGATGGTGTTGATACCACTGGACTTCCACGTTCTTGACAAGAGAGCAATTGAAGGGTGTTGGCATGGTTGGATGGAAACTAAAAAGAATTGATATAGACACTCTTAACAAAGCTCATTTAGTTGTGCTGAGTCACCTTGAAGATGTCGAACCATACTTTGATCAACACTTGTGTGTTTTAAGAGCACATGAAATACCCCAAACCTAGATATGCTAATTAAATGTTAAACTATGATATAATAAGGCTAAATCATTCCTTAGAAACATTAGTAAATAATTTAAGCCATAGAAAGCACAAGAAAACACTACAAGGACAATTTAAGTAAATACTTGCTCTAGACTTGGTGTAACCTTGATAAGGACACAAAGAGCATTCTTAGAGCTGATTAAAATGCTAATGGACATGTTAAATCAATTACCAAAGAAAACCAAGCTAAAAAACAAGCTAAAACACAAATTATGCTTTAAGGAGTCTTAAAGCACGTTTTTGTAAAATTGTCTTAGAAAGGTTTTTGAGTGGCTAAATGACAAATATTATACCTTAATCAACATTTTTACTATTTATTATCACATTAGGAAGCCCATATCAATGAGAAACTAAAAATTTCACAAATTTATGCACTAATTATGAATAATGACCAAATATTGCTCAATTAAGCCTTAAGTCAACTTTGATTAGTTAAATGGTCAAACTAGCCCATAAATATCTAGATAATAGAGGGGGACGGTTTTAGAAGAGGTGAGTCATCTCCTTATGCCAGCCTTTACAAAAGAAGTGGGAAAAGAAAGTAAAAATATTATTCACATTTTTTCAAATATCTTACCAAAGCTTACCTCTCTGCTCTCAATCCTCCCAAGGAGAAAACATTCATGCTACAGCACATATACTTCTCCATCTTCATTAGCTTGCTAAATCCAACTCCAACCTCCAAATCCAAAACCAAGTGCATATTTTTGCTAGTTAGACCAAGGCCTTCAATTCCTTCTTTTCAAAACATCAAAAGCTCAAGTTTAATTTCATGAAGAAACTCCATTGAAGGGGGGGGGGAGCTCATATTCTAGAACCATATTACTCTCCTTTGATTCAAGGTAAGAAAGGTTAAAGAAAAATCAAGTGTCCTCCATTTTTGTTCATTACCGAAAATGACTTCTCATGGGGTATTGTTTTACTCCTTGAATTAGCTTTGTTTCAATCTCCAAGAGACTAGTGGAGGTCTTCCCTTGATTCCTTACCAAAGTTCATTCTAAGCACTTAAGAAGATTAACAAGTGAACAAAAGTCCTTGGCGATTTTCAATCAAAAGAATCAAGAGGAAGGGAAAGAAAAAGATTTGAAAAACATAAGGTAAACGACTTACCTTGAGGTAGTTTAATGTCTTAAGGAATGGTGTTTAGATAGATACCAAACATAGCCTAGAGCTTACATTATATTAGGGATTGTATAACCTAGGAAATAACAAGATCATACTTGTGAACTTGTGACTAAAGAGTCGATGCTAAATGAGTTAGTAAAGTAAGCATAAGGTGGATTACAAGAGCATTTATAATTGTCATGGGATTGTTGTTGTGTAAGTGCAGGTTGAAAGCTCTAAATGTGGGAAATTCAGTTTTGAAGTTTATGTCATTTAAGGGCCTAAGAGCCATGTCATTTAAGGGCCTAAGTGTCAAGCAATTTAAGTTTATGCATTATATTATAGAGAACATCCATTGAGGATTTGATTGTCTTGGGTGATTTAAAGATGAAAAACTATGCATATGGTCATGTTAATATACTAGGGAAGCTATGTCAAAATTTGGTTGAGGAACTAAGTGTTTTAAGTGTTCTAATGAGATAGTATGACCTAGGTAGTACTAGGAATCATTATGAGATAAGTTGGTGGAAATAAATAAATTAAGGTGTCCTTGAGTATTAGAATGACCTAGGGTTGTCTTAGAGGATTTAGAGATCAAATGGGTGACGTAAGCTCACCAAAATCATGGTATGAGAAATGGTAAGCCTGGTACAAAAATCAATAGGAAATGATGTATTATGTCTTGTGATGACTTAGGTATGAACTAGAGAATATAACCTTGAGAAGTTTGGGTAAAGGAGAAGAAGATGATTAATAATGCATTAGGTGTGGTTTATATGGTTGTGAGGAAACAATTGGGTTAGTTAAGGTTGTAAGCAAAATACATCTTATAAACCTAAGAATTAAGTTATAACTACTAAAATTTTTGCAAGAACTTGAGTAAATGATCAAGGAATTTATAGATTAGTTGATTAATGAGTTAGGAGGGTTTAAAGTGCAAAAATGATGTTAGAACATGTAGGTATACATGAGGAAAGATTAGAAGAAAATTGGACAAAAGAACAAGTGTGGAATGTTGTTCAAAATTGTAAAATTTGACAGTTTAATGTGTGGTCCGGGACTTGGTGAAATACCCCAAACCTAGATATGGTGTTTAGATGATAAACTAAGAAGTAAGTAGGCTAAATAATGTCTTAGAGACATAAGAAACAATTTAAACCAAAGGAAACACTAGAAGAGCAATTTAAGCAAAAACATGCTCTAAGCTTGGAGTAACTTGGGTTAGCACCCAAATATCATTCTTGGACCTTAGTAACATCCTAATGGTCATATTAAACCAATTACCAAAGAAAACCAAGCTCAAAACAAGTTAAAACACAAATAGTGCCTTAAGGACTCTTAAAGCACATTATTGAAAAATTATGTTAGAAAGGGGTTTTAAATGGCTAAATGCCCATGATTACTCCTTAATCAACTTGTGTACTACTTAGTATCACATTAGGAAGTCTAAATTAATGGGAAATCAAAAATTTCACAAATATGTGCACTAGTTTGTGAATAGTAACCAAATAGTGCCTAGTTTAGTCTTTAGTCAAGTAGTCTAATTAATTGTCAAACAAGACCATTTCTAGCCTTACTTAAATAAGGGGGGCGGTTTCCAAGGGGATGAGTCACCACAAGAGTAAGTTAGTATATAAAATAAGAAGGAAAAAGTAAGTAGTTACTATTTGCTTTTAACATAAATATCTTACTTTTACATACCTCTCTCCTCACCTCTTCATTCTCTTCTCTTTCCACCGATTTTCACCATCTTATTCCCTTCTCCATTCATTAAGAGCAGCCCCCATGCTAGCTCCATCTCCATTTGCTTGCCAAACACTCATCTTAGCTCCAAAACCAAAACAAAATACATATTTCTCTTAGTTAGCACAAGCTCTTCCTTCATATCTTCTTAAATCTTCAAGAGCTTCAATTTGGTGCCAAGGCAACCCGCCATTAGAGGAGGAAATATAAGCTTGAGGAGTCCATTGGCTTCTCCATTCTCTTAAGGTAAAGAATATGTAAGAAAAACTAGGTTTCCACCATTCCTTCTCCATTACAGAAAATTTCTACTCATGGGGCTTCATTTTTATGCCATGTTCTAGCTTGTTTTATATTCTCCAAGGGCTAGAGGAGTTCCTTATTGATTCATATCCAAGCCTACCTTAAGACTTCAAGGTAAAACATTCATTTTAATACCTTAAAACACATTTTAACCTAGGGTTTATTCCTTAAGGTTAGTGAATTATCTAGCACTCATTGGAGTCATTGAATATTGATTAGAACATTGGCAAGGAGAGTTTGGTTGGTGACCGAGATTGTGCAAGGAAAAGCCTAAGTAAGAAAGTTGGTGAAGCTTGTAAAAGAACAAGGTAAATTGCTTACCTTAAGGTGTCTTATTGTTTAAGGGAATGGGATTTAGATATATGATGTGTTTAGTTAGAGTTTACATTAGAAAAGGGATATATATGTATATAACCTAGGCGAAACAATGATTATATGTGAGAACTTGTGATTAAAGAGCAAATGGGAAATGAGATAGTTAGACAATGAAAAGGTGAATTACAAGAGCATTTATATCTCAATGGGAGCCTTGTTGTGTGTATTTGGAGGTCAAAGGCAATATATTGTGGAAATTCAGTGTTTAAGATTTATGCATTTAAGGGCCTAAGTGCCAAGCAATTTAAGTTTATGCATTATATTGTGATGTAGTGTAGTTTGGGTGTAAACTGTGTGTTAAGATGGTGTAATGAGAATTTGAGGGCTTATGGTTGTATAGTGGAGAAAATATATTTGCTTGGTGTAGTAATATACTAGGGAAGCCATGTCAAAATTTGGTGAAGGAACTAATGTTTAAGATGTTTTAAGGAGATTTTAAGAATAAGGAGGCTCTAGTAAACCTTAGAGGTTGTTTTGATGAAAAAGAATGAGTCTAGAGTGTTCTTGAGAATTAAGGTGACCTAGGTATGTCTAGGAGGAACTAGGGGTTACAATGGTGAATTTTAGGCACCAAGACCATGATAAAAGAAACTAGGAAGCTTATGCAAGTTTGATGGGAATAAGGTGTAAAACTTTGAAATGACTTAGGTGAGAACTAGTGTGTATGTTATGGGGAGGTTTTGGTAAGTGATTTGAGGGTGGATGGTGATGTGTATGGTGTAGTCAAATTCTTAAGGAGGGAGCATTTGGTTAGTAGAGATTCTAGGTGAATTGCATGTTGGAAATGTAGGAAAATAAATGCTAAGTGTTAGGAGTTTTGTAAGAATTGAGTAAATGGTTAAGAAGATCTTTGGAAGTTGTTTTAAAGAGTTTGGTGGATGTTATAAGGTGAGTATAAGTGCCTAAATGGTATTAGGACACATGGGGGAACTTGTGGAAAAGTTTGGGAGCATTTAGACAATTTTTGGGAAGTTTTTGCACTGGACCGACCTTGCCTGGGTCGGTCGGACCTTGTTAACCCACCAGAAATGTTTCTGTAATGGACCGACCTAGGGGTTGGGTCGGTCTGTGGGTCGGTCGGGCAAAATTTAACAAACGAAAAGTTTCTGTAATGGACCGACCCAGAGGGTCTTGGGTCGGTCGGGCTGGCCTTGGGTCGGTCGGGTGAGTTTTTAAAGGCGGAAAAGTTACTGGAATGGACCGACCCAGGGGTTGGGTCGGTCGATGGGTCGGTCGACCCTTAAGACTTAAAAAAAAGAGAGAGAAACACTAAGAGTGTTAAGTGGTATTGATGGT
Source organism: Limonium bicolor (assembly GCA_023374045.1). Lineage (NCBI taxonomy): Eukaryota > Viridiplantae > Streptophyta > Magnoliopsida > Caryophyllales > Plumbaginaceae > Limonium > Limonium bicolor. The sequence continues at coordinate 197,979,963 of CM041777.1, read as the reverse complement.
ACCCCATTAAGAGGGCAATGATGATTAGAAACATAAAGGCCTAAGGGAATTAAGTTAAGTACAAACCTAAATGTGTAAGGTTAAGTTTGTAAGATTAAGTGGCAAGAACTCAATAAGAGTTAGAAGGGGGTTCAATATGGGTTAAGTAAGTTAACAAAGTTAAGTAATGTGTAAGTGATTAATAATTTAAGTTGGATGAATATTTTAGGATTTGAAAGTTTGGAACCGGAGGAGAATTAAACAACCGGGACAACCGACGGTGAACGGTACAGTCTTTCTTGTGACCTGCTTGCTAACGAGGTGTCCCTCGGCTTGTGTGCTATCTGTTTATTGCTATGACTAAGACAAGATAAAGCATGCAACCGGTTTTTATTGCTCTCGTTGTGTGTGTGTTTTCTTTACACTAACCCACGAGACTTGAGGTTAGCTACTAACTAAGCTTAGTACCTACTGAATTAAGGAGAGGAGTTATATATTTGTAACAGTTGGTTAATACCCGTTAAGGTTTAACTAACACATGGTTTGTAAGATTTTTCACTAACTGGAACTTAAGAGGGGAGTGAGGAACCCGGGACTGACTCCGGTCATGCATGCTAAGAAAGCGGGTTGGCATCTGAATCAGATCTGACTTCCGCTTAAGGACTTGTCTTCGGACTCGTTGCCTAGGGTCGATTGTCGGCTAAGCTACACTGGACTTCCCGTCCAAGGTAGGAGGCATTAAGATGGTGCGGTAGGATCACCTAAATCCTAATTTTATGTTAAGATGTTTATTCAACCAATGCAGTTAATAGCTCATTGGCTAGGGTTGCTTTTGACCCGACAAAATAAACATTGAGGTAAGATACGACCAATTCTAATTAAAGAACAGTTTTTATACTGAGATTAAGATAAGAATAAGGCCGAGGTAAGTTAAGATGGACTGAGGTTAAGTGGAATTGGACCTTGAGGAGTTTACTACTAACTCACTTGTTAATGGAACACTTTAAGTCGTTCAATTGTGTGTGAACTATGGTTGTTCATCTGTTGTTTGTTGTTTTATTGCACTTCATATTATGATTGTGTTTCTAATCAACTTCCATGCTATCGACAATTAGTCGTCGTAGCCCCTTTAGCTTGGGGGCCACGAGAGGGTCGTACCAGCATTCTTGCTGACCCCCTTTTTGGGGGCTGTTTTTATTTTGCAGGTAAGCGTCCCATGAAGAGTCACCCTGAGAGTAGGGCGGGTAGACTTAGGTTGGGCTTTTATTTTGAATATGGGTTGCGCCTGTGCTCCCATCTGTTGATATTAAGACTAATAGTAATTATGTTGTTAACAGAGATACTATGAACTCGGTTGGTGAATGTTTTGGATAGTTGGTATATTCCTTTTGGATAAGTGTTTGTAAGTAAGTAAGTTCGGTATGTTCCATTGATCAGACCGTGGCAAGGTCCCGGTGTTAGTTTATTCCGCTGCGATGTTTTTGGTTAAGTTGTTAATTTTGCGATAACCACGATTGGCTTAGGACGGGGTGTTACAAAAAAGTGGTATCAGAGCGTAGATACGCTCTGATCAAGAAATACCGGACATAGGTAACCACCGAGTTAGGATATGAGTTCAGATATAAGTAATGGGCTAAGGGTGTGAGAAGTTAGAGTGAGTAGAGTCAGATGACCACTATTAAGTGTGGATCGTCTTTACCGTCTACAGACGTTATAAATCCTTGAACCGAAACGTTGTGGATATGAACCTAATGTGAGTTGTGCTTATTCAGATGTAAGGAAGGAGAGGAGGTCGGGGCCGTGGCCGAGGCGATGATGCTTCTGAGGTACCGGGAGGGCAGACGATCGCAGAGATCGTGGCTACCGCATTAGGGCATATGGGCTATCAGCCTGGTGTGGGTGCGCCACCTCCACCGCCACAGCCCCGGGAACCAAATTAGGTGAAGAGTCTGGCTGACCTTCGACCCACATACTTTAAGGGGGAGACTGATCCCGCCAAGCTTGAGGTGTACATCTCCGAGCTGGAGACCGCGTTTGAGACCCTTGACATCCCTGATGGGATCAAGGTGCGTCTGGCTGCATTCTATCTGAAAGGGGCAGCGGGCGATTGGTGGAAGCTGGTGAGGGCCGAGCATGTGGCCAATCCAGAGTTTGGCTGGGAGGAGTACACCGCACTACTACGAGCCAAGTACTATCCCGCCCATGTCCAGACGAAGAAGCGCTTACAGTTGGATGCGCTTAAGCAGACGGACAAGATGACGGTAGACGAGTATTACTCGGAGTTTACCGCCTTGCTTCGTCTTCTGTCGGGTCTTGGATATTCAGACCAGATACTAGTGGACCGCTTCTATGGCGGGCTTAGTCATCGACTCCACTACGGCATGGGGCCGACGAGTTATACTACCTTGCAGGTAATAAGAACGATTAAGATATGAATAAGTGAGTAAGATTTAGATTGTGAGAAATAAGAGAAACTAATACTTTGGAAGCAGGAGTGCTATCATGCCGCTGCTAAGGTTGAGATAACCGTCCAGCTAAGGGACGAGGACAATGCCAAGAAAAAGAATGCCGGAAAGAGTACTGAGCACCAAGGGCAAGGTGGGTACAAGAAACAGAAGTACCAGCCTCAGGCCTAGAAGAGTAAGAACCAGAAAGGAAAGGAAGGAGCTGAGAAGGCTAGTGAAGAGCCACTAAAATTGACTTATGCATATGCTGCTAAGCCCCTGCGCTCAAGGGCGCCAAAGGGTAAGGAAATGAATATTGAGTGAACTGAACACCGTTTAGCTACCGTTAAGATACAAGTACTAATATTGAGAATGGCCAGGATCTGAGACTGGGAAGGAGGCCGGTGGTGGCTACCAACGATGCTACTATTGTCCTCGGTGTCACAAGGACCACCCCGGAGTTGACTGCAGAGGTAACAAGGTTGAATGCAACTTTTGTGGGTACGGGCACCGTGCATACGAGTGTTTCCGGAACCCCGAGAGTAGAGCCTTTAGACCTGAGATGAAGGGCAAGGGCAGGACCGATAGGGAGCTGGATCTGACAGTCAGAAGAGGGTGCAACAAGCTGCAGATAAGAACCCACGGGTAGTCCAGAAGTTGAGACCCACACTACACATGGTGGACCGGGACGATGAGGCCGAACCCTCATCAAGACCAGGTACCGCTATAAACCATTAAGTAATGAAATTGCCTGCTTACCGCATTTCATGCATGCATTGGTGAAAGATGAGTTGGATGAGAATAAGATAAGATTAGAACGTAAGTAAGACATGACCTATTACCACCTTAGGAACCTTCGACATCTGCTATCCAATACCTTCAACACCTAACCCGGAAGAGACCTACATCGAAACCCGAGACTTTCCAACCGAACAGTGCCAGGTTATCAGCCCAGGTATGATTTTATTAAGGGGATACCTGACACCCGAAGCACAAATAGCCATCATCAGGAGATGCAGTCAGTTAGGAGTGGGACCGGGAGGTTTCTATACACTGGAGTACCCAGGGGGAGCAAGGATGAAGTTAAAGATGATGAGCTTAGGCAAGGATTGGAATCTGTATGCCAAGACTTACCGGACCACGAGAGCACAAGATGGAGTCTTACCACCGGGGGTACCCGAAGAGTTCCATCCGGTTATTACACAAGTCGTGCAGATCGCTCAGCAGTTGGAAGCTGACCCGATTCCAGATATACAAGCAGACCTTTGCATAGTTAACTTCTACGAGAAAGATGGGTGACTCGGACTACACCAGGATAAGGACGAGACAACAGAATCTCTCGAAAGGGGGATACCCGTAGTGTCTTGGTCCATTTGGGACGACGCGAGTTCTTGTACGACGAGCAGAAGCGTGCAGACCGTGCTAATAAGTTAATACTTAAGTTACGGGATGTATTAGTTATGGGAGGAGAATCTAGGATGTTATACCATGAGATTAAGAGAATCAAGCTAAATACGGCACCGTCAGCAGTGATTAATGCGACGCATATGAGACCGGGACGGTTAAATTTAACCTTTAGACAGTATTAGCTATGTAATGCTTTAGTATGAAGTAAGGAATGAGATGTAAGAAGGAAGCACATGATGTAAACAGGATGGTTATTAATAAAATAACAGCGTTGTTCATATGATTTGTTACGACTCTTGTTATACCATCATTACTCATAAAGTTTGTGAAATACAATTAGGTTATGGACTCGGTACGGAAGGTGCGCTAAGCATACTTACAGAGGCACAGGTCGACACCAGTGGTACTATCCTCACCGGCACCTTTCTGATTAATGGGATTGAGGCATTAGTTCTCTACGACTCAGGGGCCTCGCATTCCTTTATCTCAGCATCTTTTGCGAGAAGGTTGGGGCTAGACGCTGATGAGCTACCCGACTTCATGGTTACGCTCCCGTCTAAGAAGAATGTTCGTTGCACTCGCTACTACCGAGGAGCCATTCTCATAATTAAGGGGGAAGACTTTCCAGTCAGTTTTATTGAGTTCAGGGAGTTGGGATTTGATGTTATCTTCGGGATGAACTGGTTGGAGCGGCACAAGGGTCGACTAAGATCATCTCTGCTATGGTAATGTATAAGGAACTGAGGAAGTAGGAGAAAGTATATCTCTGCTATATCCAGGACATAGAGAGGGACCCCGAGTTTGACCCCGACTTACCGGTAGTGTCGGAGTTCCCCAATCTATTTCCACGGGAACTGCGCGGCATGCCACCCACTCGGGAGGTAGAGTTCACCATCGAGCTGCTACCTGGAACCGAACCGATAGCCAAGGCACCACACCGCATGGCTCCGGCAGAAATGAACGAGTTAAAAGATCAGTTGAAAGACTTGCCAAATAAGGGATTCATGAGACCGAGTGTGTCACCATGGGGAGCGCCAGTTCTTTTCATGAAGAAGAAGGATTGTAGTCTTCGCCTCTGCATCGACTACAGAGAGTTGAATGCAGTGACTATGAAGAATAAGTTCCCACTACCCCGCATTGATGATCTGTTCGATCAGTTGAAGGGAGAATCCATGTTTTTCAAGATTGATCTCAGATCAGGGTATCATCAGATAGCCATTAAAGAGGGGGATATTGAGAAGACGGCATTCCGGACACGATACGGCCACTATGAGTTTACAGTGATGCCGTTCGGTTTGTCAAACACACCGGCGAAATTTATGGATCTGATGAACTGCTTGTTCGGGGAGCAGCTGGACAAGTCGGTTGTGGTATTCATCGGCGACATTCTAATATATTTAAAATCGAAAGCTGAGCATGAGGAACATCTGAGGAGGGTATTAGAGATACTGAGGGAGAACCAGCTATATGCTAAGTTCTCCAAGTATGAGTTTTGGCTTGACCAGGTCTCTTTCCTAGGTCATGTCATCTCGGATGCTAGGATCTCGGTGGATCCAGCAAAGATTGATGTCGTACGTACCTAGCCTAGACCAAAGACAGATACCGACATTCGGAGCTTTCTTGTTTTTCGGGTTACTACCGGAGGTTTGTTAAGGATTTTAGCAAGGTCGTGAAACCGATGACCAGTCTGATGAAGAAAGATGCACCGTTCGTTTGGACGACTGATTATGAAAGTTCGTTTCAGAGTTTGAAGGACTCACTGACCACTGCACTGGTTCTGACCATTCCAGATGGTACAGAGGGCTTTGAGGTTTATTGTGACGCATCCGGCAGAGGGCTGGGTTGCGTGCTCATGCAACATGGCAAGGTGGTGGCATATGCGTCACGCCAGTTGAAGAAACATGAGGAGAACTACCCCACGCATGATTTAGAGCTGGGAGATGTAGTCTTCGCTTTGAAGATATGGCGCCACTACTTAGACGGGGTTAGCGTGACGATCTACACCGATCACAAAAGCTTGAAATATATATTCACTCAGAAGGAGTTGAATCTTCGACAGAGGAGATGGTTAGAGTTTCTAAAGGACTATGACATTGACCTCCAATACAAAGAAGGGAAGGCCAATGTAACACCCCTCTCCTTAAACACGTAATAATCTCTCTCGTAGCAATAAATAAAACGTCTTACAGTGGAAGAAATAATAACAACAACAATACTCACTCGGGTGTCACCGGCCATCACTCACCCATGCGAGTAACGAAGCCAAACTATATCCAACAACCAACATAAACAAACTGCTAACCGCTGTGATAACGAGATAACTTCCCATACATCATACTAAGTCCATGAATCATAAACGTCGACAAGTGAGCGTCTGCCCAATCCAAATATACATAACTGTATCATAATACAATTCACCGTCTATATTGTTATACAAACAAACTCCATGTGCGGTAATTAAAGTAGACTCTAACTACCCTGTTCCCGCCCTTCGGCTACGACAATAATCAACAACCTGCATAATGAGTGTAGTATCAGCGATAAACGCTGAGTATGTCGGGCCTGGACCCTAATGGTCACTTAGTCATTTTAACCGTCTTATTATTATATTGGTTTCATGCTTTACCATTTTACAGTTATAATCAGTACTGTAATAGACGTGCATAATATACATAATCATCCATCCAAACATTCATAAACCCTATCCATTCATCCAATCAAACATTCACCAAATATTACAAATAATGACTGTATATCGAACATATCGAATAATAATACTGAATAAGCGCCGTAGCGAACACCATTCTTTGTTAATTTGATTTGGCCTTTCAGGCCCCATCCATCCAAACCATGTTAATTAAATGCCAGTTGGGCGTCATGTTAAGACAACCCGATAACCTCACCATGGACAGTAGTCCACCCGTACACACAAAGGTGCTCATTTTGCCAGAGGTCCGGAGGCCCCTGACTATTAACTTTTGCCTCGTAACGCGTCCATATAAAGGCCGTAGCCACCTGACCCATGATCCTAATAGGGCTCGTTGGGTATAAACCTGGAGCGGAACCCGATCGGGAACCCCTCAGTGATCACAAATGCGCAACCAGGTAGTTCGTAAACTACACTGAATTCCTCACCTCAACTCATACCATCTCTCTCTCATAATGTTTAAGATATGCTCTTAGTCTTATGGAGAATATAATTATTAGTTAGCTGCCCAATGGGACTCACGCATACCTAGAAGTAATCTAGGTTATATTCATGTTCGAGATCCATGCTCTAGAGACCGACAATGTCGTGACTTGTTCCTAAGTGTTTTACTTAGGTTACCATATACTTAATATTAATACTATGGTATTATATCAAGTAACCGCCTTGTCATCACAATAACGTATATGTATGTTTATATAAGTCGATCTATAGTCAACGTAGTGTTAGTCCCGTAGGACGCTCGTGCATAAATAATTAATGCAGTAACACACATAATCACATACACGTATCCAAAACACTAAACACACAAGTGATATCAACCAAATCCGAGCCCAAGGAATTCCTTAGGTCAACTCGAATCAAACCCCTTTACATACCGTACACCTTAGACCAAGGATGCGCAATGTAGACCACTAGCTCGTCAAGCGCCTTCGTGTGAAGTATGATCTAAACGGTAATAAAACTATAAGTCAGTCTCCATGAATAACCACATCTGGTATTTCCGAATAACAAGTAACCCCGACAGTTCATCCCAGGATTTCTATAGTTAATTGTTACGGGTTTCTCTAAAACGGTCGGCTTGTTACTTAAAACTCGTATGTCGAAATGTTTCGACTGTTAAGTTTAATTCGTTATATCTCTTTAATCTTATCCATCATTTAATTAAGGTATATAACCCATAGTTGCATGTATGCATGCATGATTTATTATATTGTATTATTTTTCCACCATCCATTATAATACATCGTATTATATAATCCATTATCTTTAGTATATTTCCATTCAAAAACTTATAACTTATAGTTTGTAACTATTTTTATGTAATAACCACCACCAGTATATTATATGGTTTCCAACCATAATATATATCCATCCTTATATACATTATCTTTGTATATGTATATATTTACCATATAGGTAAGTTTCATGAGTTATAAAACTCTTATATTATATGTTACATTTTTATCATCTTATATTAGATGATTATTCCCATTTGTTGTATTATATTATACAACTTATATTAAGATTATTATCCTAATATTATGTAACATTTTATGTTGTATAATTACAACTCCTAAGGTTTATTCAATATATACCTTAGTTTATAAATCTTATTATTTATAATTTGTCACATTATTTAATGTGACTATCCTTAATTACTTATTAATTCCATTTAAAACCACCTTAATACCATATAATGTTATAACATTTATAACATAGTAGACCATAGTCTAAAATTAATTTTCCATCTCTTAATAATTCAGTACAGCCCTTTATTTCATTTAAATTCTATTTTGACCACATAACATTATGTAATGTTATACCATATACTAATATCATATAATATGATATTTTTATTTCCTTTAAACTTATAACCTATAGTTTTTATACAAAACTATTTTATATTGCCGAGAAGGCAACAATGTTATAACCTTACTTCTTTCCATATCCATAGTTTCATTTATTTACAAAATCACCCCATAATTTATACCATGTTATATATACCATATAATATAACATTTTTAACTTATAAAAGTGAAATATCCCGACCTTAAACATGGCGATTAAATTATCCTAATAGGTATTTAAGAGCCTAATAATGGTTAAGAAGTATTTGTAAGGGAAAATAAATCCAAAAGAAATAAAGAAACACTTTAAAAGCGAAAAACGCTAAATAAGCGTTAAATAACCATAGGAGGTATGAGACCTCGGTTAGCGTATTATAAGGATTCTAAAGGCTTAATTAAGTCTAAATAAATATGAGGGAACAAATCCCGAAGAAAACGGATCCTCAAAATGGATTAAAAACACTAACGAACATTAAAGCGCGTTTTTCGAGGTAACCGGGAAAACGTGACTTTAAGCGGGTCAAATAGACTCGTAACAATTTTGGTCAACTAAATAATCATTAATAAATATTAGTGAAGCTTTAGAACCAATAAAATCAATAAAACGAGAAATTAGTAAAAACTGTCAAAAACGGGAAGTCGTGGGGTAGAAACATAATAAACCAAGACTTATGTGTCCAATATTGTAAAAAGGATTTTAAAACCCTTATGGGCTCTCTGTGTGTCCGATCCCACAGCCCCACTCACACCTCTCTTTACTCCTTCTTATTTACAAGCAAACAAAGCAATAATGTAATCTCACCTTTATTACTTTACTCCCTCACTCACAATTCTCTCTCCTATTCCCATTTCTCCTCTCACGTACAGCACCTCCTTCCCCTCTCTGATTTTCTTTCTTTCCTTCTCTGGTTACTTCCCACCGAACAGCCATGGAGAAATAGCAAAACTCACACAAACCCTCTATTCTCTCCTCTTGTAACCCACTCAAATCTCTTCCAAAAATTACACCATTGTAATCCTCTCACCAAGAGCTACGTTTCTATCTTTCCAAAATTCGAAAACACACATTTTCGTTTTTATGGGTATACCCCATTTGGAGCTTCAAGATCCACCTTCCTCTTCATGTTCTAAGGTAAAGAAAGGACCAAACCATTCTTTGAGTTCCATCTGTTTCATTTTTCTGCTGAAAATCAAGAACCCACGTGAGCTCCATTTCCTTGTTTAGCCGTTTGACATTGCAAGAGGGGCATTGTCACTTTGGTAACTGGAAACAAGGAGTAGAGAAAACAAACAAGGAAGAAGAGGAGAGCAAGAAGAAAGAAAGGAAGAAAAACAAAACAAAAGCAAAAACGTGAGGTAACAAAACGCCTCTGTATGGATTTAGTATAGTGTATACGTATGTATTTGTTTAGCAAATGTAAACCTACTGAAATGGTATAAGATAGGTTAGCATAATGGTATTGGTAGCATTAGTAAGTTAGGAATCTGTCAAAACAAAAAAAAAAATGAATGAGCTGCTGAAACGTGAGCTTGGAACTGATGCATATATATGTAAACTGTCAAATACATATACACAAACTGAACAGGGTATAATTGTGGATGAATTAGTGTGAGGAGAATGTAAGATTATAGGGAGAACTATGGCAAAATTTACCTAGAAACTATGTCACTTAGGAGCTGTTAGCATCTGTAGAAGAAGAATGAAAATGGATCAGAAGTAGCAGCAGCAACTCGGTATAACTGCAACAGAAAGAAAAGAAATGAAATAGTGGAAATGGTGAGATATCAGTAGGTTGGGGGAATTGAGTTGCGGTGATGGATTTAGGTAGGTTAGACATTTAATGAGTAGTTAAGCATGTAATACCAAGATTAGAAACAATTAGGAGTGGATTAGAGGAAGAAGAGAATGAAACAGAGCAAGAAAGAAAACGCAATTCGTAGCAGACCAGTGTTGGTCCGGGACTTAGGCCTTGTATTAAGTCCCGGACCAACCATTCAAAACACCCGAGAGTTGTCAAAATTTAGGTCCGGGACTTACCCCTTGTAAGAGGACCCGGACCAGTATGTCAAAATAGGCCGAGAGTGGTGTAAGTTCATGGTCCGGGACTTGGGTTAAGCATGAGGACCCGGACCACTCGTTAAAACAATTCGAAACTCACGACCAAGGTTGGTCCGGGACTAAGGATAGGGACAAGGTCCCGGACCATCACTAAATTTCACCCGAGGAGAATTTTAAGTGGGCTGTAAGTTAAGGCTTTGTTTGGGGATGGTTGTATAAGTTGCTTAGACTTAAGTAATCATAAGTAAGAGTCATTAGGAGTATAAACAAACTAGAATGAGAATGAGAAGTAAGTAAAGAATGGAAATGAAATGGTACACGTAAGAATTAGTAAGTATGTAAAGTGGATGAACTAAGGCGCTTTGAAGGGCCTAGGTAGTGTTTAAACATGTGAGATTACATGTAGGAAGATTGGAGAAAACATGGGTAAAGTATGGGACTGAAAACAGAAGTAAAAATGCAAATGCTGGGCCGGACCGAACTTGCGACCGGACTTGCGAGTTCGGTCGAGCCCAGATTTACAAAGACGGGAAAACTTCTGGAATTGACCAGACTTGCGACCGGACATGCAAGTTCGGTCGGCCAGGAAAATTTCCATCGAGCAAGCTACTGGAATGGACCGACCTTGCGACCGGACTTGCAAGGTCGGTCGGGCAAAAATCTTTCCGTTAAGTAACTTACTGGAATGGACCGACCTTGGGACCGGACTTGCAAGGTCGGTCGGCCCCGGAATTTTCACCCGATGTAACCTACTGACTCGGACCGAACTTGCAAGGTCGGTCGCAAGTTCGGTCGGGTCAAAACTTACAAAAAAAAAAACTATAAGACTATGGTTAGTATATGTATGTATGTATATGTATACCCACCTATACATATGTGCATATGTGTGTAAGTAAACCATTGTTAAGTAATTAAAAGTAAGTAAATAAAATGTAAGTATAGGAATGTGAAGACCTAGTAAGTATGAGTTAGGAAGCGTAAGGATAACCGAATTAAGTTAATGATAGTTAGATTAATTATTCGGTTGTATGTATATCATAGGATTTGAATTGTGAATACCGGAGGAACGTTGGGATACAAGTACAACGGTGAAAGGTATGATTTCTTCATGCCCTGTATCCTAATCTGGTTACCCCGATTTGTGTGCTTATTTGACCACCTAAATAAGATAAATGCATGAATCGGACTATATTGCACTTACCTGTGCTTGACTTATGTTGTGCTTGATATTATTGTCTTGAGCACTAGTTTGTATAATTCATGAAATATATGAATGATGATGAATGGTATTCGAACCTCGTACTGTACTTGTGTAATGTATTGTACCTCGTATGTATGTGTATATGTATTGTATTATTGTGGCTTGGATGTTGACTTGTGCTAATTCCTAACTATCTAACTCCTAACTTAAGTGAGTAAATTGGAATGAGTACAAGTCCGATATAGCTTCGGCCACGCGTGAGGATGCGGAGTCACAAGAGGTTGGCTGCAATTCCGACTCTTAAACTGGTCCGCGGCCCAAATCCCTTAAATGGGTAGCATCCCGGATTAGTGAGTCAAGTAAATCCCGGAGGTGGGACGGTGTAGTCCCAGGGCCGGAGGTCCCGACGACTTAACTTGAGTAAGAGTAAGAGTAAGTAAGTATGGATCCGTAAGTATGTATGAGTATTTATGCATATGTATGAAGTAACGAGTAAAAGAGTAATCTCCACCCGATTAACCTGGGCGGAACAATGAAGCTAACAAGAACGGTACTTGTGTATGTAGTAAGTATGTGTATTCGGAAGAAGGTAAGTGAGTATTGAATGGTCATATTGTATTCCTTGTATGTAATGAATTGTATGTATGTATGTTGTGTAAGTATTATTATACTGTGTGTAAGAGCATGTATGCATGTATGCTTGTATGAAAATGAACCGCATGTATTCGACCAAGTGGTCGGCGTACCCTCACTAGTACGCGGGGTATGCGGTTATCATGCTCGGCGAAAGCTGACCCCTTCGGGGGACATTTTTTAGTATGCAGATACCCGAAGCGAATATGGTCAAGGAAGAGACCGGAGGCACACCCTTGTACTTAGAAAGTAAGTAGTTGTGAGAAAATGGGTAGATGTAGACTCTCAGAGAGTATGTATGAACTTGGAAGAGGCATTATGTATAAGGATCTTAGTAAACTCGGTAGTATATTGTATTGTATGGTATTTGAGAGTAGATTGAATGGAGCATTGTGTATTGGTGATGAAATATATGTATTAGATATGTAATACTCGGGATTCCGGTCCATCAGACCGATGCTGTAAGCAGTAATAGTAGCCTTGTTAGCCACGTGGGTGGCTAACGGCATTGTATCACCCATTGTATGTAAGTAAGTATCCGCTGCGTATATCTGACGTGTAAGGAGATTGGACGGTAAGCATGTATTAATGGTAGGGGTGTTACAAAAAGTGGTATCAGAGCGAAGTATCGCTCTGATGACTGGAAATACCGAGTTTAGGAATACCGAGTTAGGAATTAGAAGCTTAGGGCTAGGGCTGAGTGTTAGCATTAGAGATATGCTAGTTAGGAACTCCCGGTGAGTACCGGATACCTACATACCAGACCCGCCGCCAAACCCCACTGTGTAACTTGGGAAAGGACGCCAGAGAGAAGAAAAGCCTTCTCATACTCGGGAAACCCGATCTGGCAGTGGTGAAGAATCACACGGTAAACAAGAACCGACATAGTAGATTCCAAGAACTGGAAGTCCCGGAGATGGATCCCGGTTGAACCACAACACCCGCACGTAATAGCGGTAGAATGAGCACTCCAACCACGAGGAGGCTATAACTTGCAACAGCATGGGGCGACCTGCTTAGCAGTCGCGAAACCTAGCAACCACAGCAGGACAGAAGCACTAACCGTGCAACGGAATGAAAAAGGGAGCAGTAACGGAACCCGAGACACAAGTCTACGGGATAGTAATACTTGAATAATACCACCAACGGTATGCTAGCCGACTAAGGACATAGTCGGAAGCGGTTAACTCCAAAACTACGATGCCATCAAGGTTGCAACACCTGGCCAATATAGCTCAGACAACTACAAGAACAACCATGAGATATAAACCAATAGGACTACAAGCGTAGTGCCTAAACAAGGAAGGCTCAGTAACCACCACAAATGTGTGGGAACGAGCCACAAGGAGCGACACTAAACCAAATAGAACGGGAACCTCCGAGGAGTGGAGGAGTACCCAGATCTACGACAGCCATGTCTAGACCACCAAGAAGCTACCTAAAGGAGCGAGTATACCAATTATAGATCAATAAGATCGAGGGAAGCGTCAGCGAGACTAACAAACACAAATGGAAACCATACCGAGATTGGCATAGGATTATCCAAAAACCACCGATACCACGCACTTGCCAAGGCAAGTGCAGTAAAGACAGAGATATGTAAAGGAACACTAACACGTCACAAGTACATAGTAATGTACGGTGACCGTAACGAAACAACCACAGGAATAAACATCCTAAAACTGAAGGAATGGAACCTTGGAAAGGCCTAATGGCCCGACCACTGTATTTAGAACATACCAGTCAGCGAGAAGCTAGACTTGGTCAAGACCTCAAACATGGCTATGCCATGGGAGATTTCTTTTAACACCGAACCATTGTTTTAAAACCCAAAATTTTCTTTCAAAACCATAAACCTTCTTTTAAAAACCTTGGATTTTAAAACCAGACCAACAGCATTATGGTGAGTATCATAGGATGATACAAGAGGAGTTGGCAACAGAATACTTCACCTAGGCGTGTGACGAACACTACGAGTATACCCGTTACGGGATGTGGGACAACCGCACTCCGAAGGAGCTTGCGGGCCCGGCATATAGTTGGGTAAGTGGTAACGTATCAACATGGTACCCCACGTATGTATACATGTAGTGTGCGACACACGAGAAGTAGTCAACTCCGTTCTACGGACCATGAGTGAGTTCAATCAGAACAGCTGGACACCTCAGACGAGCAAGTATCAAGGAACTCAGAGAACCCATCTGAAGATGAGGAATAAGAACTAGGAAGTGCAAGAGCACATACTAGTAAGTATAGACATTGGATATGTCTCAAATAATCCAAACAATACATGACAGCTGGAAGGTATACCCAGCCTAAAAACAGTAAGGCAATCGCCTAACGTGAACACCACGATGCTCAACAAACGGGACAGAATTCCCAAGAGCAACCCCAAGATTACCGCAAGTATACTCCATCATTGAAGGGAATACCAAACCTAGTCTTAAACACTAGGAACAAGCATAAACAGTCTACCCAAGGACGGGAGACGTCATGACCCAAAAGGGGAAAACTCAAGTACAACACCACAAGAAGGTACAGTGGACAACATGTCATCAACATTAGCCGGATGTAACGGCATGCTTCAACAGCACTCAGGAGCAATCCTTGAAGGGTGTCTGCATTGCAACAGTCGAACAACAGCGACATGATAAAAGCATGAAAGTTAGAACGAACAGGACCCGAAGGGATTTCACTTAACAGGAAATGCCTAAGATAGGGAGACACTTATTAACACCATTTGTCTAAGAAGGTCTCCTATGGACGGAAGCGTGATGCCACGACTTACCATGGAGCCCAATAATACCTCCAACCCACGACAGTATACATGGAGTGGAAACATGTATAAGCAGCTTGCAAAAGCATAGCTGGCAGCAATATGGCTCTAAGGCCATAAACCTGACGCGTGGTGTAACCTTAAACGGTTGCAAAACCCGCACCACCACTAACAAGACTTGCAAGAAATATTGCCTCATACGACAAGAAATCAACAACTGGACCATAAATTCAAACCCAACATTCTGAGTGGCTTGGAGTAATGGCCAACCCAATGTCACTGTCACTAGAGCATCAGCCTAGTATACAGTTGACGGAGTTCTTAATTACCGCCATGCCTTCTGTAGCAATGGTAGCACAGAGGCACGAGAATCATGATAATGCCAACATTGGCCTAGTCCACATTTGGACACTACAAGAAACCCAAGGGAAGGTACCCCTCGTTAGCCAAAGACCACCAATGGTGAAGATGTGAACCCTTGGAAAGGCTTCCATCTATATAACAATAAGCCTACGCTTATAATATTGTCAAGGGGCGATGGAAAAGGAAATGAGATTTCCAAACCATTACGACGTAAGGAGTAAGCATACCCCATATGCACTCAAGCATGTGGTGAACCGTTGTATAAACACCAATATGATAACCTGACATGAGACCTATGAGTGGAGACAACCCCCTCAACGAGAGATTTCACTTGTCAGTGATGGAATACCCCCAATTGGAGAACGGGACCAGAAAACCCTTGAAGTTTCTTGGGATGTCCGGTGATACATACCAGAATAAAACCGCACAGCCAGAGCCTAAACCAATGCTCATTGGGAGGACAATAATTGTCAAAACAATCAATGTGAGTGCACGTTGCACATCACGAATGACCAACGCTCAAGAGAGCTTGTAAAGGTAAATTGCTTTATCCTTGGTCAACCAAATACTTGGTAAATTATATCACAAATGATGATAGAATGTGAGGTAAGTTAACCTACACATAAAACCTAAGTGGAATAAGACATCTCCACATTGGGAAGATAATAAGATTGCGTATGCTACGACAACCGTCATACACACAAACACAGGGAACTCCTAGTATATTTACACCATAAGGAAATGGTGCCAAGGACAATGTCACTAAGTAAAAAGGAACTACCACAGTAACAGAAACAGTAAAAGCAATGTTGTACAATGAGTAAGAATACGGTGCGCAACAGGCGACCGCTATGGGGAGTAGTTAAGCAATAACACGGAGTATAAGTATGAGATGACACACAGAAATATTCTTTCCTATCACATGAGTGACTTACTGTCAAGCGTTTACGCCTCTGCACTCTGTATGACTGAGTGTTTTGGTATTGCACTTGTGCAGCTAATGATCTAATGGGATGGCTAGGATATGGAGAATGTAAACCGTAGTAAACCCTTCTTTTCACCAAGACATGGCACTAGCCAGTTAAGCAAGCTTAGCAACAACCGTGCGGCCTAAGGCCAAAGAAGCACGAAGAGTGCGAAACACACTAACAATCACAGATGTGAATTCCAATGGAATAAAGGTGAAAGGAGACTTAAGGAAAGTCACTAGGACCGACGCATAGAAATGCAAGGTCATACAAGTAAAGAACACTTGTACTGAACCAGAAGAACTGGTATGATTTAGAAGCTAGTGACAACAGAGGAAGCACTACAACTAAGTAGTGACTTAACCTCGCCCGACAACGTCGGAGGACTTAACGAATAATCGGAAGCGAATAGCATGTGCAGTAGATTACCAGAGAGCTGGTTATAATCTTAAACTCGTTGAGTTCAAACACGGTAAAAGAATACCGCATTGTGTAGTAAACCTTATTCCCATAATAGATGGATAAGAAGGTGATGTATAGCACATTAATGATAACACGAAGGGTAAGTAACCCAAGCTATCAGGGTCGCGCAGCAGAAGCTAGTGGGCCCTAGCTAGGAGATTAATATACCTAGTAAGTATGGCAAAATGGTTAATGCCTTGAAGCCTATAGGCTAGAACCGAATTACATATGAGTTAAATAAACTCATATAGGAACTCTTGGTGCAAAGACTAAACCATTGGTATGGTTAAGACCCTTTGACCAGAGCATATTCTATAGTATACCGTAGTGAAGCTAAACGCTTCATTTGCCCAAACTGATTAAACCAATGTTTAATAATAACATATGGTAGATTACGTGGGCGTAATCCCTTTTAAGGGGGGTAGAGCGAAAACCGCTTAATGTAAGTTTTATGAATAAAACACTTAAACCGTAATGTGCATAGCACAAATGAGAATCAAATTGATGATTGGTACGTTAAATAAACATAAGTACTCATTCATATTGTAATTATGGTAACTAGGCATTAAATGCAAATACCATAGGAGGAATGTACCTATCTTGTAACACCAGTGTAAGAGTATTAGTAAAAGAAAAGTAATGAGTAGTGGACGGAGCTCCACAAGTATTGTAACCTTTGAAGAAGTAGTACGAAATGAATGAGGATAGTAGATGAATGAAGTTTATGAGTAGTGGAATCGTAAGTAAAATATGTGAAACAATTGAAGCCAACTAAATCTTATAAGTGTAGTATTCCGTAGTTAGAATATAGGATATGATGGTGAGTAATGGATGGAAGTAGTGAAGGTTGAGGAAATGAGCATTAGGATTGAACCATGGAGTAAAGCATTTGGGAAATAGAGTGAGGATGATTGATGGACTGACTCCATCCTTTGGAGATGTATGAATGACTAGGAAGAGTAAAAAGATAGAAAATGAAAAACTAAATTATTTGCTTGTTTGAAACTGATGTGGGAAGTCGAACTTGATCCTGATCAGATCAAGGGAAACCGAACACAAATTGGGGTGGAAAGATAGTTCAACACTGATGCTGATCACATCAGGGTCGAATGATTCTTGAAGCTCCCCTTAAGTGGTCACAAAAATCACACATAGGATAGAAGTAAGGTATATATATTGGACTTTGGAGTTATGTGTTTTAGGAAATTTTAATTGGTAGTAGTGAAGTATTTCTCTTAGACTGAAGGTTAAGAATTGTGAGAAGCTTGTACCGGAGAAGATAGTAGTGTAGTATGTGGTATTATTCCAAAGGCAGCGGGACATAGAGGAGTCCTGCGTCGAGATGACCGGAGTGCCTGCGGGATTGTATGTGTATTGCATTGCTTTGGGGATAGCTTTGCACTGTATGTAGGTAAGAACTTTGTAATGAGGAACCAGATAGTTAGTAGTAGCGCGGATTGGAGTAACTATAGTACATTTGGATGGTATGGTATGTAGAAACCTTGAGTAATGGATTTGGGAATTAGTAAGAGGAAGATTGTATAACCGTAGTATTAGACATGTAGGAATGAGTAAGCATTGTAAACTTATAACCTCGAACAACTTTGAGGACAAAGTTCTTAAGGGGGGTAGATTGAAATACCCCGACCTTAAATATGGCGATTAAATTATCCTAATAGGTATTTAAGAGCCTAATAATGGTTAAGAAGTATTTGTAAGGGAAAATAAATCCAAAAGAAATAAAGAAACACTTTAAAAGCGAAAAACGCTAAATAAGCGTTAAATAACCATAGGAGGTATGAGACCTCGGTTAGCGTATTATAAGGATTCTAAAGGCTTAATTAAGTCTAAATAAATATGAGGGAACAAATCCCGAAGAAAACGGATCCTCAAAATGGATTAAAAACACTAACGAACATTAAAGCGCGTTTTTCGAGGTAACCGGGAAAACGTGACTTTAAGCGGGTCAAATAGACTCGTAACAATTTTGGTCAACTAAATAATCATTAATAAATATTAGTGAAGCTTTAGAACCAATAAAATCAATAAAACGAGAAATTAGTAAAAACTGTCAAAAACGGGAAGTCGTGGGGTAGAAACATAATAAACCAAGACTTATGTGTCCAATATTGTAAAAAGGATTTTAAAACCCTTATGGGCTCTCTGTGTGTCCGATCCCACAGCCCCACTCACACCTCTCTTTACTCCTTCTTATTTACAAGCAAACAAAGCAATAAAGTAATCTCACCTTTATTACTTTACTCCCTCACTCACAATTCTCTCTCCTATTCCCATTTCTCCTCTCACGTACAGCACCTCCTTCCCCTCTCTGATTTTTCTTTCTTTCCTTCTCTGGTTGCTTCCCACCGAACAGCCATGGAGAAATAGCAAAACTCACACAAACCCTCTATTCTCTCCTCTTGTAACCCACTCAAATCTCTTCCAAAAATTACACCATTGTAATCCTCTCACCAAGAGCTACGTTTCTATCTTTCCAAAATTCGAAAACACACATTTTCGTTTTTATGGGTATACCCCATTTGGAGCTTCAAGATCCACCTTCCTCTTCATGTTCTAAGGTAAAGAAAGGACCAAACCATTCTTTGAGTTCCATCTGTTTCATTTTTCTGCTGAAAATCAAGAACCCACGTGAGCTCCATTTCCTTGTTTAGCCGTTTGACATTGCAAGAGGGGGCATTGTCACTTTGGTAACTGGAAACAAGGAGTAGAGAAAACAAACAAGGAAGAAGAGGAGAGCAAGAAGAAAGAAAGGAAGAAAAACAAAACAAAAGCAAAAACGTGAGGTAACAAAACGCCTCTGTATGGATTTAGTATAGTGTATACGTATGTATTTGTTTAGCAAATGTAAACCTACTGAAATGGTATAAGATAGGTTAGCATAATGGTATTGGTAGCATTAGTAAGTTAGGAATCTGTCAAAAAAAAAAAAAATGAATGAGCTGCTGAAACGTGAGCTTGGAACTGATGCATATATATGTAAACTGTCAAATACATATACACAAACTGAACAGGGTATAATTGTGGATGAATTAGTGTGAGGAGAATGTAAGATTATAGGGAGAACTATGGCAAAATTTACCTAGAAACTATGTCACTTAGGAGCTGTTAGCATTGTAGAAGAAGAATGAAAATGGATCAGAAGTAGCAGCAGCAACTCGGTAGAACTGCAACAGAAAGAAAAGAAATGAAATAGTGGAAATGGTGAGATATCAGTAGGTTGGGGGAATTGAGTTGCGGTGATGGATTTAGGTAGGTTAGACATTTAATGAGTAGTTAAGCATGTAATACCAAGATTAGAAACAATTAGGATGGATTAGAGGAAGAAGAGAATGAAACAGAGCAAGAAAGAAAACGCAATTCGTAGCAGACCAGTGTTGGTCCGGGACTTAGGCCTTGTATTAAGTCCCGGACCAACCATTCAAAACACCCGAGAGTTTGTCAAAATTTAGGTCCGGGACTTACCCCTTGTAAGAGGACCCGGACCAGTATGTCAAAATAGGCCGAGAGTGGTGTAAGTTCATGGTCCGGGACTTGGGTTAAGCATGAGGACCCGGACCACTCGTTAAAACAATTCGAAACTCACGACCAAGGTTGGTCCGGGACTAAGGATAGGGACAAGGTCCCGGACCATCACTAAATTTCACCCGAGGAGAATTTTAAGTGGGCTGTAAGTTAAGGCTTTGTTTGGGGATGGTTGTATAAGTGGCTTAAGACTTAAGTAATCATAAGTAAGAGTCATTAGGAGTATAAACAAACTAGAATGAGAATGAGAAGTAAGTAAAGAATGGAAATGAAATGGTACAAGTAAGAATTAGTAAGTATGTAAAGTGGATGAACTAAGGCAATTTGAAGGGCCTAGGTAGTGTTTAAACATGTGAGATTACATGTAGGAAGATTGGAGAAAACATGGGTAAAGTATGGGACTGAAAACAGAAGTAAAAATGCAAATGCTGGGCCGGACCGAACTTGCGACCGGACTTGCAAGTTCGGTCGAGCCCAGATTTACAAAGACGGGAAAGCTTCTGGAATTGACCGGACTTGCGACCGGACATGCAAGTTCGGTCGGCCAGGAAAATTTCCATCGAGCAAGCTACTGGAATGGACCGACCTTGCGACCGGACTTGCAAGGTCGGTCGGGCAAAAATCTTTCCGTTAAGTAACTTACTGGAATGGACCGACCTTGGGACCGGACTTGCAAGGTCGGTCGGCCCCGGAATTTTCACCCGATGTAACCTACTGACTCGGACCGAACTTGCAAGGTCGGTCGCAAGTTCGGTCGGGTCAAAACTTACAAAAAAAAAACTATAAGACTATGGTTAGTATATGTATGTATGTATATGTATACCCACCTATACATACGTGCATATGTGTAAGTAAACCATTGTTAAGTAATTAAAAGTAAGTAAATAAAATGTAAGTATAGGAATGTGAAGACCTAGTAAGTATGAGTTAGGAAGCGTAAGGATAACCGAATTAAGTTAATGATAGTTAGATTAATTATTCGGTTGTATGTATATCATAGGATTTGAATTGTGAATACCGGAGGAACGTTGGGATACAAGTACAACGGTGAAAGGTATGATTTCTTCATGCCCTGTATCCTAATCTGGTTACCCCGATTTGTGTGCTTATTTGACCACCTAAATAAGATAAATGCATGAATCGGACTATATTGCACTTACCTGTGCTTGACTTATGTTGTGCTTGATATTTATTGTCTTGAGCACTAGTTTGTATAATTCATGAAATATATGAATGATGATGAATGGTATTCGAACCTCGTACTGTACTTGTGTAATGTATTGTACCTCGTATGTATGTGTATATGTGTATTGTATTATTGTGGCTTGGATGTTGACTTGTGCTAATTCCTAACTATCTAACTCCTAACTTAAGTGAGTAAATTGGAATGAGTACAAGTCCGATATAGCTTCGGCCACGCGTGAGGATGCGGAGTCACAAGAGGTTGGCTGCAATTCCTGACTCTTAAACTGGTCCGCGGCCCAAATCCCTTAAATGGGTAGCATCCCGGATTAGTGAGTCAAGTAAATCCCGGAGGTGGGACGGTGTAGTCCCCAGGGCCGGAGGTCCCGACGACTTAACTTGAGTAAGAGTAAGAGTAAGTAAGTATGGATCCGTAAGTATGTATGAGTATGTATGCGTATGTATGAAGTAACGAGTAAAAGAGTAATCTCCACCCGATTAACCCGGGCGGAACAATGAAGCTAACAAGAACGGTACTTGTGTATGTAGTAAGTATGTGTATTCGGAAGAAGGTAAGTGAGTATTGAATGGTCATATCGTATTCCTTGTATGTAATGAATTGTATGTATGTATGTTGTGTAAGTATTATTATACTGTGTGTAAGAGCATGTATGCATGTATGCTTGTATGAAAATGAACCGCATGTATTCGACCAAGTGGTCGGCGTACCCTCACTAGTACGCGGGGTATGCGGTTATCATGCTCGGCGAAAGCTGACCCCTTCGGGGGACATTTTTTAGTATGCAGATACCCGAAGCGAATATGGTCAAGGAAGAGACCGGAGGCACACCCTTGTACTTAGAAAGTAAGTAGTTGTGAGAAAATGGGTAGATGTAGACTCTCAGAGAGTATGTATGAACTTGGAAGAGGCATTATAAATGTATAAGGATCCTAGTAGACTTGGTTAAGTATATTGTATTGTATGGATTATGGAGGAGTAAGTATTGAATGGAGCATTGTTGTATTCGTTGATGAATGGAGTATGTATTTTAGATGTGTTGTACTCGGGATTCCGGTCCATCAGACCAATGCTGTAAGCAGTAATAGTAGCCTTGTTAGCCACATGGGTGGCTAACGACATTGTATCACCCATTGAATGTAAGTAAGTATCCGCTGCGTATATCTGACGTGTAAGGAGATTGGACGGTAAGCATGTATTAATGGTAGGGGTGTTACAAAAAGGGTATAACATATGGTTTTATTTTTGTAAAATTTCCAAACAGACCTTGTTTGATTATAAATTAATTTTCAATCCCTTTTACTTTCCAAATTTAAAATTTAACCACATATATAATGTTATGTAATATATATCATATATTATAACATTTTAAACCTTAATATTAATATAACCTATGGTTATATATTTTTTAGATTTGCGAACAGACCCTATGTTGTTCTTAATTATTTTCTAACCCACCAAGTTTTTATAATTTCCATTTGGCCCAATTTATACCATATAGTTTTATAATAACATTAAAACTATATATTATACATATATCTTATTAAATACTCTTATATTATTCCAAAAATCACCAAATTTCACCAAAGGGTTATAAATATTATTCCTAACCCTTATAATCTCGGTATTTACTATTACACCCCATTTATTTATCCAAAGTGTCTTAATGACATAATAACTATATATACATATATAGTTTATATTAATTCCAAAATCAACCCAATAAATTCCTAAAAATTCCTAATAGCCCATGGGTGTTTATAACACCATTTTACACCCTTTATTTTCAGTAATAACATATTTACCACATATGTTATAAAATTGTTACAATTAAATACTTATCTTATTATAAAACTTTAAATAAGTTATTTAACTTATCTAATTTGGTCAAAACCTACCATATGGTCAAGGTTGACCACCTTAATATTTCCTTGACCATTAATCTCCATATATTACGGTTTGTACCCCCATTTTTCAGAAATTACCATTAATCCACAAAACTTTATAAAATCTTATAATTTTTATTTAAACTCATTTAAACCTCTAATTTTCAGCTTTATTATTATATAGCCCCCAAATTTAATTTAATTATACTTTAACCCCATATACTATGCGGTAATATATATATTTATATATATATTACCAAAACTTAATTAAAACCTTATAAATACATAAATAAAATGGCCTAAAGTACATGGCCTTACCACCATCTTTTCCATATTTACCAATTTTCCACATAATGTCTTAAATTTGATAATTATGTTAATTAATTACTTATATAAATTTACTAAACCATTCCTTAATCACCTAAGGTCAAAATAAGACATTAATACCTTGTTCACTCTCGGCACATATTATACACATATGTATAAACACATATTAACATACCAAGTGAAGGTTTAAGTGATTTATACCTTATTTTTGCCAAGTTTAGGCCTTGTTTGACCACGGCTGTTTAGGAACAATTTTTCCACAGCATTATTTACATGTTTTCAAACAGCAATTAAGGCATGATTAGTCTCCAAGCAAGATCTAACCATAAGAAGTATTTAATGTAAATTTTTCAAGCTAAAATTTACCTTAGAATACCAATGCAACAAGATGTTCTTTGGCCGGTTTTTACAGAACAATAAGAGCATCAAAAGAGCTACTAAACCAAGCTTTAAAACTGGTATAACTCAGATTAGAAGATGGCTAATTTTTACCTTGATTAAAATGCCAAAAATGGTGTTTTGGCTTGGATTTGGATATTCCTTGAAGCTCTTGATGTACCAACTGAATAAGTATGTTAAGATGAATATAATAAGCCTAAGAAAGCAAGCTTTCAAACTGGAATTGAAAAGAATAAAGATATAAGTGCTTAAAGCACATTTTTACCTTAAAAGATCAAGATTAGAACTTCCCTTCTCCTTCCCTTGTTACAGCCGAGAATCACTCATATTTTAACCTCCAGAACAAGCTGGAACAATGGATGGAAATGGTTGATGCTTAGCTCCATGGA
The DNA here is from genome assembly GCA_023374045.1 of Limonium bicolor. Lineage (NCBI taxonomy): Eukaryota > Viridiplantae > Streptophyta > Magnoliopsida > Caryophyllales > Plumbaginaceae > Limonium > Limonium bicolor. Next base: position 197,955,369 of record CM041777.1, on the reverse strand, counting down.
AAGAGGAAAGAAATGTGAAGAGAATGAACATAAAATGGCTTAATAAGCTTACCTATGCCAATTGGTGTTCTCTTCTGAATATGGAGTGTTCCCATGGTTTGGAGAAGCAAAAGAGAGGATGAATGAGCTTGGTGTCGGCTGGGAAGGAAGACAAATGAGGTAAATAAGCTAGATTTGCTTTTTAAGTTAATTAATGTTACTTTAGGAATAGTAAATGGTGACTCATTAGATTGGCTAGATATTTGTTTAGAGATTGATTAATATGTGGGTATGACAGCCATAGGAGGTCGGCAATGCATTGTCAAGTCAATGGGTGACATTTGACCATGGTTAAAGGTAAGTAATTAAATGTTATTTTTGGGTACTATTCATCCAAAATTACCCATTTTGATTTTATTTTTAATCTTTGATTTAGACTTTATAATATAGTCTATCATGTCACATTAATGTTATAAAGAATAAAATCTGGTCTTTAATGTGAGAATAGTCAATATCTTATAGTTCATACACAAAAACGTGCTTTAAGGTGTTTTAGTGCACAATTTGTGTCACAAGGTGTTTCTGAGCTTAGTTTTCTTTTAGAACAGTTTTTTTGTGTTCCTTGCATGATAATTGATCCTAGGAATCCAATTTTATATCAAATAGAGGTCATTAGACGTTTAAGGTTTTCTAAGAGCACATTTTTGCCCTACTTGACCTTGAAGCATGTAAATGCTTGTTCTTTGTGTTGGAGTGTTGTCCAACAATTGTAATATGTTTAGTTATGTGTTAATATGCTTAGGAAAAAATCTTAGGTCCTAAGAAGTTCATTTGGGTATGTATTTACCCTAAACAGTCAAAGGGTGCAATGTCTTGCTTTGTGTTGACCACTATCGTTCTCAATTGACTTTTAAGGCATGTTTAGGCCTTAAATAATGTGATTAGATGTTTAATCCATGTTTTATTAGTTTGGTATATTTCAGTCTACCCCTTTAAAAAGACTTCATCCCACAGTCACTTCATCAAATAGGTATGTATATAAATATATAACTACCCATTATTCCCATAATGTATATCTATGTGATATATCATGTACACACATCGTATTGCGCTTATACAGTACATAGCCATCACTTTGTGGCGTTAGTTCAATCATATATGGATATAGGTGATCCATCAGCACCATTATTTCCTATCAATTCTACAAACCCTGACAACCTCCCCGATGTGTCCATAACATACCATCGTTCCACATTCCACGTCTAATGAATCATTTCGTATCTAGGCGATAGCATATGAAATCATTCTACAAAGCAATATAAGTATATGTATATCACAAGTAGTATAAGAGAGGTATTACACACATGGGTGTATATACATCATTCAAATAGGAATCTCGTAAGATACATACATACAAGTGCACATCACACGCAAAACAAACCAACAACGTACGCCCCGCGTACCAAACATAACCAACAAAACCTTGTATGCCCCGCATACAACCAATTCATTGTATGCCATGCATACGAAACAAACAATAAACAAATCTCGTATGCCCCGCATACCACAAACTACTGTATGCCCCGCATACGAAACAACAAAACTTAGTGCACACACGTGCACAACCAAGAGGCTCTACCCCCTTAAAAAGGGTTACCCCGTACCCACAAGTATACAACAGCCGCTCAACAAGGAGCGCTGGATATTGGCCCTCATAGAGTTCTCCAACTCGTGGATTATCCTCATAATAGAGAGACAGGTATGACTCTAGCCCTTCTGGGCTCCACAATACATAAAGGGTGAGGCACTGAACTATTTGTGCTCCCTCCCAAGTTCGTTCTAATGGGCCCACTCGCTCCGTACTAAGGTGCAGACCCATGAACATACGCTCCATTTGCCTCTTTTCATTGCTGTGTATCCTCTCGTTTGGATCACTAGCGTACATGCGTGTTCCTTCTCACACTGATATTCAGCTTGAGGTGTAATATGACATCGGCTATTGTTAGTACTTAGTGCTCTTTGCACTTGTCTTTGTAATACTAAGACGTACCAGCCTACATGTCTACAAAGATAAATCTTGTCAATCGTGTCTCCTAGTGGTTTTGTTCCGGAGTAATACACTGTTGTAGTTCTTTGATACACACTCGTATTGATATCAATTACATCTTTCCGTATTCCCACTAGATTAATAACTGCACAAGTGCAATACTAAAACACTCAGTCCTACAGAGTGCGGAGGTGTAAACTCTCAGCAGTTAATATGTAATGAGTCCAACAGATAAGATGAGCGAATTATCATGTGAGTGGTACATTGTAAGTCCATTGTTCCTTGCTTAAGGTATCTGCCAGTATATTAGCTTGTCTCTCACCGTTGCGTAGTCACGCGTTTCTGTCCACATTGTCTGGTAGATTTCCTCTAGATTGCAAGAATTTGCTCGATCCTTATGAGGATTCTACATATTATTCGTCCATAATGGGTTTCCATGTTCCTATCCATAGTGTTAACGTCCTTGAAAGGTTTCCTTGTCTTCACTGTATACTGTCTACTGCTCTCTGTGTTGAAAGTTCCTGATTTCTCTAGCCCATTGGTTTAACTGCGGCTCTTCTCGTCCATCTTTGAGGTAATTTGTTTTACTGCCCTTGACATGGAGTTGACTACTTCTCGTGTTCCTAACACCACTTGTCTACATGCATGGGGTACCGTACTGATACATTACTACTTACCCGACTAACTCATAAATAAGTCTGTCAGGCCCACATGCTCCTATCGGAGTGCAGTCGTCCCATGTCTCGTTTAGTATACTGGTAATGTCTGTCACACGGGTATTGTGAAGTATTCTGTTGTCAATCTCCCTTTTGATGGATATTTTACTGTGTTATTAGTTCGTGTCGTCGGTTATCTTGTTGTAAGTGCTATTGCCCTAGTGGCATCAGTGGTAATTCGTGCCATAAGCCGGCGTTATTCAGCTCGGTGTAAGTAAAATTCGTGCTATATCTAGCAAACTTGGTTCTCCTAATTCGATCTTGTTAAGTACAACACATGTTCCTTTTCCCCCTGTTTATATTGATCATATCTCATCCATAGTTCATATTGTTCCCTCATTAACTGGATGTATTGTAGATTGCATAATAGCTTGAGCAACTTGGCTCTTCACTTCCCAACCATCCTCACTGACGGTGGTGCATCTACAAAGGGTATGCTTGTCCATAAGGACTAAACATTCATCACTAATAGTGATTAGCATTAAATGCGGATATACACTGATGGTGTTTGGCTAATAGCCCTGTCTGACAATTCTCGAACAATTAAACTGGTGTGGTTTACAATCACAGTGACTGTATAATTTCTTCAATTGCCTAGGTTTCTAATCTTAAGGTTGTATGAAAAGGTATGACAATTTTGGTATAAAATAAGAGATTAAAAATTTGTAGTAGTTGTAGTTACGGTTGGAGCACTTGCTCTGTCAAGTGCGCACAGCAGATGGAAATTTCAGTGGTTTACTTGTCATAGCGCTTGCAATAGCAAGTGCGCCATGCGGGTGGAAATATTGGTTCAGTAATTACCGGTCTCATTGACTCCGCGTCGTTGAGTATGGGCTACATGATAATGTAAGCATTAACATCCTGTTCATATATATAATCCGTCAAGGTTCCAAGGTTACTCGCATCGAGTCCACATAACTAGTCTCAAAAGTAAAACACAAAAAGGCGAGCGGTCACTGACACACTCCCACATATTTATAACATATCTCCGTCTAACAACCAAGGTAAGTACATAACAAAGTAAACAAAAGTCTTCCACTAGCGGTCTCACGGAGTTCAGGGTACACATGCCCTATATACTCCCTTCCCTTTCTGGGCTCTAGCATCAGTAGATGTCTGACCATCCTGACCGCCTCGTGGTACTCCAGATCCTCCAACTGAGGTCTTCTGAGTATTCCTTGGTGGCCTGTAGTTACGACTCTCAGGGTTCATCCAGCACTCGAACTCCCGGTGGCCCTCTTTCTTGCAGCACCGACACTCAACTTTGCGGCCACTGCAGTTGACCCCAGGATGGTCCTTCCCACAACGCTTGCAATAGAAATGGCGTTGGGGCTGTCCGGTACCTAATGGTAGTATTTAGTTTAAGTTACAATCTGATGATATAAAGGTTAAGGTTACAATGGAATTTAAGAGGTAGGTGTTCTCACCCTTAGGAGGCGCAGATCTCAAAGGCTGAGCATCTATAACTGGGCCGGTCAACCGAAGGACGGGCTCTTTCCCCTTCGCTCCCTGGTGACCCTGCTGCCCTTTCTTCTGAAAGAATTTCCTGTTTAAGGTTTCGGGTCAGCATTCATAAGGTATTTATTATGATAAGCAATCTAGAATGGGATAAGTCCTTACTTTCCCTTCTTCAGGCTATCGCCTGGAGATGCTCCTCCACCCTCAGACTTCCCTCAGGGTTCTTTCTCTTCTTAGTCCCGAGAGTCTCTTCCCGAGTCGGACATTAGCTCCGTCCCCGAGGCAGCGTCATAACACTCCTGGAATCTCATTGGTAAGTTCTCACAAAGTTAATCGGTAATGTAGTAAGTAAAGAATTTATGGCTTTCATGTTAATACCTGGATGGTAGTATAGAGGGTAGCACCCATCGCCATCTGGATGCGAAACAACAATCCCCCCGGAACTTCTCGACCTTCACGGTCTCTAAGTAATCAACTCCGGGGATGAAGTCCAGCAGACCAATGAATCGAGCGTAGTACTCATCCACGGTCAGACCTCCCTGGGATAATGTCTCGAACTCATGGCGCTTCTTCTGCTTGAGATGCGCCGGGTAGTACTCCCCTAGCAACTCGACAAAGGCAGACCACGAAAAGTCGGGTATAGCCAGGTGATGGTCCTTGACCAACCTCCACCAAGTGCTGGCTGCATCCTTTAGATGGAAAGCAGCAATGACGACCTTCTTGTCAGCAGGTACTTGCAAAGCTTCGTAGGCCTTCTCATGTTCAACTATAAAATGCTCTAAGGCTACGGGGTCTGGCTCCCCTGAATATGTAGGTGGTCGGGTCTCGGTAACTAACTTTAGCCAGTTCGTTTCCCTGGGATGTGGCGGGTGGGCTGGTGCTCCTCCACTTTGAGTACCAAGCTGTGCGAGAACGGCAGCAATCGTCAAAGCAACTTCTGGAATCACGGGGTCACCGCCTCCACCTCTACCAGTACCACACCCTCTAGTTCCCCTAGACATCTGTAGTACAGAATGTCACATAAATACTCGGTAATTTACCATACACAACCAATATATATTGAATTGCCTCTAAGGCTAATCTATCACGCAATTTGCGTTACTAAACACAATATCTTTTAAGACGAGTCGTCTCGTACCTCACAAACGTTTCCTGTAATTTCCCAAGTCCGAAGTTCACTGTCATGACCTATTTTCTCGTCATCAGAGTGGCACTCCGCTCTGATACCACTTTTGTAACACCCCTCTCCTTAAACACGTAATAATCTCTCTCGTAACAATAAATAAAACGTCTTACAGTGGAAGAAATAATAACAACAACAATACTCACTCGGGTGTCATCGGCCATTACTCGCCCATGCGAGTAACGAAGCCAAACTATATCCAACAACCAACATAAACAAACTGCTAAGCGCTGTGATAACGAGATAACTTCCTATACATCATACTAAGTCCATGAATCATAAACGTCGACAAGTGAGTGTCTACCCAATCCAAATATACATAACCGTATCATAATACAATTCACCGTCTATATTGTTATACAAACAAACTCCATGTGCGGTAATTAAAGTAGACTCTAACTACCCTGTTCCCGCACTTCGGCTTCGACAATAATCAACAACATGCATAATGAGTGTAGTATCACCGATAAATGCTGAGTATGCCGGGCCTGGACCCTAATGGTCACTTAGTCATTTTAACCATCTTATTATTAGATTGGTTTCATGCTTTACCATTTTACAGTTATAATCTGTACTGTAATAGACATGCATAATATACATAATCATCCATCCAAACATTCATAAACCCTATCCATTCATCCAATCAAACATTCACCAAATATTACAAATAACGACTGTATATCGAACATATCGAATAATAATACTGAATAAGCGCCGTGGCGAAAACCATTCTTTGTTAATTTGATTTGGCCTTTAAGGCCCCATCCATCCAAACCATGTTAATTAAATGTCAGTTGGGCGTCATGTTAAGACAACCCGATAACCTCACCATTGACAGTAGTCCTCCCGTACACACAAAGGTGCTCATTTTGCCAGAGGTCCGGAGGCCCCTGACTATTCACTTTTGCCTCGTAAGGCGTCCATATAAAGGCCGTAGCCACCTGACCCACGATCCTAATAGGGCTTGTTGGGTATAAACCTGGAGCGGAACCCGATCGGGAACCCCTCAGTGATCACAAATGCGCAACCAGGTAGTTCGTAAACTACACTGGATTCCTCACCTCAACTCATACCATCTCTCTCTCATAATGTTTAAGATATGCTCTTAGTCTTATGGAGAATATAATTATTAGTTAGCTGCCCAATGGGTCTCACGCATACCTAGAAGTAATCTAGGTTATATTCATGTTCGAGATCCATGCTCTTGAGACCGACAATGTCGTGACTCGATCCTAAGTGTTTTACTTAGGTTACCATATACTTAATATTAATACTATGGTATTATATCAAGTAACCGTCTTGTCATGACAATAACGTATATGTATGTTTATATAAGTCGATCTATAGTCGACGTAGTGTTAGTCCCGTAGGACGCTCGTGCATAAATAATTAATGCAGTAACACACATAATCACATACACGTATCCAAAACACTTAACACACAAGTGATATCAACCAAATCCGAGCCCAAGGAATTCCTTAGGACAACTCGAATCAAACCCCTTTACATACCATACACCTTAGACCAAGGATGGGCAGTGTAGACCACTAGCTCGTCAAGCGCCTTCGTCTGAAGTATGATCTAAACGGTAATAAAACTATAAGTCAGTCTCCATGACTAACTACATCCGGTATTTCCGAATAACAAGTAACCCCGACAGTTCATCCCCGGATTTCTACAGTTAATTGTTATGGGTTTCTCTAAACCGGTCGGCTTGTTACTAAAACTCGTATGTCGAAATGTTTCGACTGTTAAGTTTTATTCGTTATATCTCTTTAATCTTATCCATAATTTAATTTAGGTATATAACCCATAGTTGCATGTATGCATGCATGATTTATTATATTGTATTATTTTTCCACCATCCATTATAATACATCGTATTATATAATCCATTATCTTTAGTAAACTATATTTCCATTCAAAAACTTATAACTTATAGTTTGTAACTATTTTTATGTAATAACCACCACCAGTATATTATATGGTTTCCAACCATAATATATCCATCCTTATATACATTATCTTTGTATATGTATATATTTACCATATAGGTAAGTTTCATGAGTTATAAAACTCTTATATTATATGTTACATTTTTATCATGTTATATTAGATGATTATTCCCATTTGTTGTATTATATTATACAACTTATATTAAGATTATTATCCTAAATTATGTAACATTTTATGTTGTATAATTACAACACCTAAGGTTTATTCAATATATACCTTAGTTTATAAATCTTATTTATTTATAATTTGTCACATTATTTAATGTGACTATCCTTACTTATTAATTCCATTTAAAACCACCTTAATACCATATAATGTTATAACATTTATAACTTAGTAGACCATAGTCTAAAATTAATTTTCCATCTCTTAATAATTCGGTACAGCCCTTTATTTCATTTAAATTCTATTTTGACCACATAACATTATGTAATGTTATACCATATACTAATATCATATAATATGATATTTTTATTTCCTTTAAACTTATAACCTATAGTTTTTATACAAAACTATTTTATATTGCCGAGAAGGCAACAATGTTATAACCTTATTTCTTTCCATATCCATAGTTTCATTTATTTACAAAATCACCCCATAATTTATACCATGTTATATACCATAAAATATAACATTTTTAACTTATAAAAGGGTATAACCTATGGTTTTATTTTTGTAAAATTTCCGAACAGACCTTGTCTGATTATAAATTAATTTCCAATCCCTTTTACTTTCCAAATTTAAAATTTAACCACATATAATGTTATGTAATAATATATCATATATTATAACATTTTAAACCTTAATATTAATATAACCTATGCTTATATATATTTTTAGATTTGCGAACAGACCCTATGCTGTTCTTAATTATTTTCTAACCCACCAAGTTTTTATAATTTCCATTTGGCCCAATTTATAACATATAGTTTTATAATAACATTAAAACTATATATTATACATATATCGTATTAAATACTCTTATATTATTCCAAAAATCACCAAATTTCACCAAAGGGTTATAAATATTATTCCTAACCCTTATAATCTTGGTATTTACAATTACACCCCATTTATTTATCCAAAGTGTCTTAATGACATAATAACTATATATTATACATATATAGTTTATATTAATTCCAAAATCAACCCAATAAATTCCTAAAAATTCCTAATAGCCCATGGGTGTTTATAACACCATTTTACACCCTTTATTTTCAGTAATAACATATTTACCACATATGTTATAAAATTGTTACAATTAAATACTTATCTTATTATAAAACTTTAAATAAGTTATTTAACTTATCTAATTTGGTCAAAACCTACCATATGGTCAAGGTTGACCACCTTAATATTTCCTTGACCATTAATCTCCATATATTACGGTTTGTACCCCCATTTTTCAGAAATTACCATTAATCCACAAAACTTTATAAAATCTTATAATTTTTATTTAAACTCATTTAAACCTCTAATTTTCAGCTTTATTATTATATAGCCCCCAAATTTAATTTAATTATACTTTAACCCCTTATACTATGCGGTAATATATATATATATATATATATATATTACCTAAACTTAATTAAAACCTTATAATACATAAATAAAATGGCCTAAAGTACATGGCCTTATTACAAACATTAGCTTATAAAATAAATTACACATAAATGCCCAAAAATGCTTTAAACTCTTGGCCTTACCACCATCTTTTCCATATTTACCAATTTTCCACATAATGTCTTAAATTTGATAATTATGTTAATTAATTACTTATATAAATTTACTAAACCATTCCTTAATCACCTAAGGTCAAAATAAGACCTTAATACCTTGTTCACTCTCGGCACATATTATACACATATGTATAAACACATATTAACATACCAAGTGAAGGTTTAAGTGATTTATACCTTATTTTTGCCAAGTTTAGGCCTTGTTTGGCCACGGCTGTTTAGGAACAATTTTTCCACAGCATTATTTACATGTTTTCAAACAGCAATTAAGGCATGATTAGTCTCCAAGCAAGATCTAACCATAAGAAGTGTTTAATGTATATTTTTCAAGCTAAAATTTACCTTAGAATACCAAAGCAAACAAGATGTTCTTCGGCCTGTTTTACAGAACAATAAGAGCATCAAAAGAGCTACTAAACCAAGCTTTAAAACTGGTATAACTCAGATTAGAAGATGGCTAGTTTTTACCTTGATTAAAATGCCAAAAATGGTGTTTTGGCTTGGATTTGGATATTCCTTGAAGCTCTTGATGTACCAACTGAATAAGTATGTTAAGATGAATATAATAAGCCTAAGAAAGCAAGCTTTCAAACCGGAATTGAAAGGAATAAAGATATAAGTGCTTAAAGCACATTTTTACCTTAAAAGATCAAGATTAGAACTTCCCTTCTCCTTCCCTTGTTACAGCCGAGAATCACTCATATTTTAACCTCCAAAACAAGCTAGAACCATGGATGGAAATGGTTGATGCTTAGCTCCATGGAAAGAGGAAAGAAATGTGAAGAGAATGAACATAAAATGGCTTAATAAGCTTACCTATGTCAATTGGTGTTCTCTTCTGAATATGGAGTGTTCCCACGGTTTGGAGAAGCAAAAGAGAGGATGAATGAGCTTGGTGTCGGCTGGGAAGGAAGATAAATGAGGTCAATAAGCTAGATTTGCTTTTTAAGTTAATTAATGTTACTTTAGGAATAGTAAATGGTGACTCATTAGATTGGCTAGATATTTGTTTAGAGATTGATTAATGGGTGGGTATGACAGCCATAGGAGGTCGGCAATGCATTGTCAAGTCAATGGGTGACATTTGACCATGGTTAAAGGTAAGTAATTAAATGTTATTTTTGGGTACTATTCATCCAAAATTACCCATTTTGATTTTATTTTTAAACTTTGATTTAGACTTTATAATATAGTCTATCATGTCACATTAATGTTATAAAGAATGTAATCTGGTCTTTAATGTGACAATAGTCAATATCTTAGAGTTCATACACAAAAACGTGCTTTAAGGTGTTTTAGTGCATAATTTTTGTCACAAGGTGTTTCTGAGCTTAGTTTTCTTTGAGAACAGTTTTTTTGTGTTCCTTGCATGATAATTGATCCTAGGAATCCAATTTTATATCAAATAGAGGTCATTAGACGTTTAAGGTTTTCTAAGAGCACATTTTTGCCCTACATGACCTTGAAGCATGTAAATGCTTGTTCTTTGTGTTGGAGTGTTTTCCAACAATTGTAATATGTTTAGTTATGTGTTAATATGCTTAGGACAAAATCTTAGGTCCTAAGAAGTTCATTTGGGTATGTATTTACCCTAAACAGTCAAAGGGTGCAATGTCTTGCTTTGTGTTGACCACTATCGTTCTCAATTGACTTTTAAGGCATGTTTAGGCCTTATTTAATGTGATTAGATGTTTAATCAATGTTTTATTAGTTTGGTATATTTCAGTCTACCCCCCTTAAAAAGACTTCATCCCAAAGTCGCTTCATCAAATAGGTATGTATATAAATATATAACTACCCATTATTCCCATAATGTATATCTATGTGATATATCATGTACACACATCGTATTGCGCTTATACAGTACATAGCCATCACTTTGTGGTGTTAGTTCAATCATATATGGATATAGGTGATCCATCAACACCATTATTTCCTATCAATTCTACAAACCCTGACAACCTCCCCTAGCTGTCCATAACATACCATCGTTCCACATTCCATGACTAATGATTCATTTCGTATCTAGGCGATAGCATATGTAATCATTCTACAAAGCAATATAAGTATATGTATATCACGAGTAGTGTAAGAGAGGTATTACACACATGGGTGTATATACATCATTCAAATAGGAATCTCGTAAGATACATACATACAAGTGCAAATCACACGCAAAACAAACCAACAACGTACGCCCCACATACCAAACATAACCAACAAAACCTCGTATGCCCCGCAAACAACCAATTCATTGTATGCCATGCATACGAAACAAACAATAAACAAATCTCATATGCCCCGCATACCACAAACTACTGTATGCCCCGCATACGAAACAACAAAACTTAGTGCATACACGTGCACAACCAAGAGGCTCTACCCCCCTTAAAAAGGGTTACGCCCCTGTACCCCACAAGTATACAACAGCCGCTCAACATGGAGCACTGGATACTTGGCCCTCATAGAGTTCTCCAACTCGTGGATTATCCTCATAACAGAGAGACGGGTATGACTCTAGCCCTTCTGGGCTCCACAATACATAAAGGGTGAGGCACTGAACTATTTGTGCTCCCTCCCAAGTTCGTTCCAATGGGCCCACTCGCTTCGTACTAAGGTGCAGACCCATGAACATAGGCTCCGTTTGCCTCTTTCCATTGCTGTGTATCCTCTCGTTTGGATCACTAGCGTACATGCGTGTGCCTTCTCTCACTGATATTCAGCTTGAGGTGTAATATGACATCGGCTATTGTTAGTACTTAGTGCCCTTTGCACTTGTCTTTGTAATACTAAGACGTACCAGCCTACATGTCTACAGAGATAAATCTTGTCAACCGTGTCTCCTAGTGGTTTTGTTCCGGAGTAATACACTGTTGTAGTTCTTTGATACACACTCGTATTGATATCCATTACATCTTTCCGTATTCCCACTAGATTAATAACTGCACAAGTGCAATACTAAAACACTCAGTCCTATAGAGTGCGGAGGTGTAAACTCTCAGCAGCTAATATCTAATGAGTCCAACAGATAAGATGAGCGAATTATCATGTGAGTGGTACATTGCAAGTCCATTGTTCCTTGCTTATGGTATCTGCTAGTATATTAGCTTGTGTCTCACCGTTGCGTAGTCACGCGTTTCTGTCCACATTGTCTGGTAGATTTCCTCTAGATTGCAAGAATTTACTCGATCCTTGTGAGGATTCTACATATTATTCGTCCATAATGGGTTTCCATGTTCCTATCCTTAGTGTTCACGTCCTTGAAAGGTTTCCTTGTCTTCACTGTATACTGTCTACTGCTCTCTGTGTTGAAAGTTCCTGATTTCTCTAGCCCGTTGGTTTAACTGCGGCTCTTCTCGTCCATCTTCGAGGTAATCTGCCTTACTGCCCTTGACATGGAGTTGACTACTTCTCGTGTTCCTAACACCACTTGTCTACATGCATGGGGTACCGTACTGATACATTACTACTTACCCGACTAACTCATAAATAAGTCTGTCAGGCCCACATGCTCCTATCGGCGTGCAGTCGTCCCATGTCTCGTTTAGTATACTGGTAATGTCTGTCACACGGGTATTGTGAAGTATTCTGTTGTCAATCTCCCTTTTGATGGATATCCTTTCTGTTGTTTATTAGTTCGCGTCGTCGGTTATCTTGTTGTAAGTGCTATTGCCCTAGTGGCATCAGTGGTAATTCGTGCCATAAGCCGGCGTTATTCAGCTCGGTGTAAGTAAAATTCGTGCTATATCTAGAAAACTTGGTTCTCCTAATTCGATCTTGTTAAGTACAACACATGTTCCTTTTCCCCCTGTTTATATTGATCATATCTCATCCATAGTTCATATTTGTTCCCTCATTAACTGGATGTATTGTAGATTGCATAATAGCTTGAGCAACTTGGCTCTTCACTTCCCAACCATCCTCACCGACGGTGGTGCATCTACAAAGGGTATGCTTGTCCATAAGGAACTAAACATTCATCACTAATAGTGATTAGCATTAAATGCGGATATACACTGATGGTGTTTGGCTAATAGCCCTGTCTGACAATTCTCGAACAATTAAACTGGTGTGGTTTACAATCACAGTGACTGTATAATTTCTTCAGTTGCCTAGGTTTCTAATCTTAAGGTTGTATGAAAAGGTATGACAATTTTGGTATAAAATAAGAGATTAAAAATTAGTAGTTGCAGTTACGGTTGGAGCACTTGCTCTGTCAAGTGCGCACGGCATATGGAAATTTCAGTGGTTTACTTGTCATAGCGCTTGCAATAGCAAGTGCGCCATACACGTGGAAATATTGGTTCAGTAATTACCGGTCTCATTCGCGTCGTTGAGTATGGGCTACATGATAATGTAAGCATTAACATCCTGTTCATATATATAATCCGTTAAGGTTCCAAGGTTACTCGCATCGAGTCCACATAACTAGTCTCAAAAGTCATACACAAAAAGGCGAGCGGTCACTGACACACTCCCACATATTTATAACATATCTCCGTCTAACAACCAAGGTAAGTACATAACAAAGTAAACAAAAGTCTTCCACCAGCGGTCTCACGGAGTTCAGGGTACTCATGCCCTATATACTCCCTTCCCTTTCTGGGCTCTAGCATCAGTAGATGTCTGACCATCCTGACTGTCTCGTGGTACTCCAGATCCTCCAACTGAGGTCTTCTGAGTATTCCTTGGTGGCCTGTAGTTACGGCTCTCAGGGTTCATCCAGCACTCGAACTCCCGGTGGCCCTCTTTCTTGCAGCACCAACACTCAACTTTGCGGCCACTGCAGTCGACCCATGATGGTCCTTCCCACAACGCTTTCAATAGAAATGGTGTTGGGGCTGTCCGGTGCCTAATGGTATTATTTAGTTTAAGTTACAATCTGATGATATAAAGGTTAAGGTTACAATTGAATTTAAGAGGTAGGTGTTCTCACCTTTAGGAGGCGTAGATCTCAAAGGCTGAGCATCTATAACTGGGCCGGTCAACCGAAGGACGGGCTCTTTCCCCTTCGCTCCCTGGTGACCCTGCTGCCCTTTCTTCTGAAAGAATTTCCTGTTTAAGGTTTCGGGTCAGCATAAGGTATTTATTATGATAAGCAATCTAGAATGGGATAAGTCCTTACTTTCCCTTCTTCAGGCTATCGCCCGGAGATGCTCCTCCACCCTCAGACTCTCCCTCAAGGTTCTTTCTCTTCTTAGTCCCGAGAGTCTCTTCCCGAGTCTGGAGCATTAGCTCCGTCCCAGAGGCAGCGTCATAACACTCTTGGAATCTCATTGGTAAGTTCTCACAAAGTTAATCGGTAATGTAGTGAGTAAAGAATTTATGGCTTTCATGCTAATACCTGGATGGTAGTATAGAGGGTAGCACCCATCGCCATCTGGATGCGAAACAACAATCCCCCCCGGAACTTCTCGACCTGTGAGCCTCGATTTTAAACCCTATCCTATGTGGATTAACTGATTGGGATCTAATCGGGTTTCAGGTCCACTTATAGCCTAAGATTAATAACTATGTCATATAACAATAATTATTAAAACCTAAGCTAGCCCACTGGAACCTATTATGAGTCGCCACCTAATTTTAACCTAGATCAAATTAGGAAGGAGAGTTCGGGTTCGGGGGCTTGATATTCGACTTAATTAGGGTTCAAATTACTTTCATTACCCTTCCTAGTCGTTTTCCTCTACTTGGTCAATTACGGCTTTCTACAAAGTTGTTTTCCTAGGTGCGCGCTTCGTTTTTTTATTTTTTAATGTTTTTTTGATCAGACAGAAAATTAAAGTGGAAATTAAATTACCATTAAACTAGGGTTTCGGAGGCAGAAATTGGTCAAAAATTTTGTTTCCGTCCTGTTGTATCCACGAACCTAATGTCCGAAACCACGGACCCCAGAGTTAACATATACAGAAAAATAAAAGTCGAATTATTAAACAGAAAACAGAAAATTGCAATGTCCGGGGCCACGGACAGGCTGTCTGTGGGCCCGGACATTATTAGAAAACCTAAATTTTTTAAAATTTAAAATCCCGCCGCCGTCCGTGGGCGTCCGGGCTTATGACAAGGAGTCCGGGACCCCGGACATGACAATCGTGGGTGCGGACCGCCCTCGGACGGCGGCGTTAAGGCTGTTCCCGAAGGTGTTTTTAGCTCAAATTTTATGGGTGTGTAGCCTGAAAGATGTACAAAACGTTAGTGATTGAAAGTTTTCAATTTGAGTTCGAATTAAGCACAAAACTTAGTAAACAAGTTATTGGACAGAAGCTTAAACAAACAGCAATACAAAGCGTACGAAGGTTAGTTTGAGCCCAAAATTTGACAGAGAGTTAATAAGGTCGTGGGGAATTAGAAAAGTGGAGTTGTAACCGGTTTTACCTTCGAATTCAAGGTGAGTCTTCACACCGGGATTCGTCGAGTGCTTCGTTGATGGCAGACCCGAAAGGATTTCGAACCAAGCTTCTGGTTGTTGGTTGTTCTTGTTGTTCTTCACGTTTTGGTGGTGTTTTTGTGGGGTTTTGATGACTATTTATGCTTTGGGGATTGGAAAACGTGTTTAGATGGTGATTTCGGGGGATTTTCGGTATGATTTGGGTGGCCGGGTGTTGGAAAACGTGAGAGAGAGAGGAGGCTGTGTTTTCTGACTCTCTAGGGTTCTTGAGCATATGGGGTTCTCATTTTATCCAAAAACCTATCCCCTTATATAGACTTTCTTAAAGATAAAGAAAATCTAGTAAAAGTAAGATTTTTCGATATTTTAGTTAAGTGACTTCCCAAAGGAATTTTGCTGTGAAATTTTAACCACATGTCAAGGATGGAAATTATGAATTTCTGAAGTGGAATCGGATTTTTTAAATGTTGGAATATTTTTAAATTGAATTTCTCGTCAGATTCAGTCAGAAATTGCTAGAAAATTATTGGAAACTCGAAAAATCAAAATTCCAACGCCATTATGCTTAGAATGTCATCCTCTATCTGGTGTGTTAATATCTAACTCAAATTGATTCTCACATATTCAAGCTGATTTGTTGCACCCTTTAGAGAGAGAGAAGAAGCTTATAGGAGTCTCAGGAGCCTTTAAAGATTACCAAAACGCCCCTGAAAATGACGAAGCTGCTCCCTGCCATGGAACACGCCGATCGAGCCGGGATCCTCACCATTTGATTAAAATGCCTCTCACAACACCACAACCGTAGACCCTAACCCAGGGGGTCAAAATTTTGGGTATAACAATTGCCCCCCGTCAACTAGACTTTGTACGGATTGAAAAGTCTGGTTGATGCTTGAGTGATGCCCCCAAAATTTGGACCTCGCGAAATTCTCCATGTTTGGTGAACCGCGTTGATCGCGTGCAGCTATTCGGAGGCACTGACTACCTAAGCAACAAAAACGCTGGTCGAGCTATTCTAGGTGTACTTCTATAAGTGAAAATGTGTCATAGCTGTTCTAGAGGAGGGGCGCTGACTACCTAGGTGATGAAAACGGAATAATGTCAAGCGGTTCTAAGGCTGTGACTACCTATAATACATAAAATGATCAATCCAAGCGATTCTAAGGCGTTGACTACCTATAAGTTAAAATGAAGTAATGTCAAGCAATCTAAGGCGTTGACTACCTATAAGTAAAATGAAGTAATGTCAAGCAATTCTAAGGCGTTGACTACCTAAAATGTGGAAATGAGATAATGTCAAGCGATTCTAAGGCGTTGACTAACCTATAATGGATTGATAACGGGTGGTATGCAAATGCAAGAATGCTGAAATGTTGATGATGCTAATGATGCTGATGATGTTGATGATGTTAATGATGCTGACGATGTTGATGATGTATGATGTGATGATGCTGAATAATGCTGATGATGCTCGGATGCTTCTGGGGACCGAAACCCGTGCCAATGCTCCTGCTTGACCAATGTGGACTTTTGTCTTTTGTTTCCCGCCCCCCAAGCCGTGTGCAGGGATAACTCCAGGTAAAAACCTTGGGGGACGTATTGCCTTCGCCCACCATTCGTTGATCCCAAAAGGAGGAGGAGGATTTATTGCCATCACCTCGCCAACTTTTCTGTCGCCAGGTCTTGTGACGTGCCTGGATAATGCAACTAGGTCTTATGACAAGCCATATGAATGTGATGAATGCAATGTGTTTGATAAGAGCGGGTAAGCTAAAGGGTAACACTAGGTCTTACTACGAGCCTAAAGGGATGCAACTAGGTCTTACGACGAGCCTAAGGAAGGATCTAGGTCTTATGGCGAGCCTAAAATGGTTCTAGGTCTTATGGCGAGCCTAAGGACAGGTCTAGGTCTTATGACGAGCCTAAGGGAATGCAACTAGGTCTTATGGCGAGCCTAAAAATGGTTCTAGGTCTTATGGCGAGCCTAAAACGGATCTAGGTCTTATGACGAGCCTAAAGGAAGGATCTAGGTCTTATGGCGAGCCTAAAATGTTCTAGGTCTTATGGCGAGCCTAAAAATGGTTCTAGGTCTTATGGCGAGCCTAAAGGACGGATCTAGGTCTTATGACGAGCCTATGGATGGATCTAAGTGAAAGGAGTCAAGTGTATGATGGGTCCAAAAGAATGTAAAAGGATTAGGGCTCAAGACGGGCCGTGGGTGTTTGATGTGGAGGTAGGGCTTAGGACGGGCCTGAGGAATTTGATGTGGAGGTAGGGCTTAGGACGGGCCTGAGGTGTTTGATGTGGAGATAGGGCTTATCGCCTGTGTTTGATGTGGATGGGCTGGTGGTGTGGTGGTGCTCAAGCTTTAGGTTTCAATTGGTGTTGTCATGGCAATTGTTGGAACCAACAATTGCCCCCAGTATTTTTCCTTAGGCAATCTGAGTTCTTTAGGATTTTTGGCAATCGATCGAACGATCGATTGCCCCCAGTATTTTCTTTGACTAATGGCGCATAACAAGTCTCATTCTCACAAGGTCAGGTTTATCTTGATGTGGTGCTTTCTATCCTACACTCAAAGTGTTTAATGCTTGCACTCATACTCTCCTTTTGGACAAAACATCTCGACCATTGAATTTGACATTTGTTAGATTTACGTGTCAACCTGTTACTTTCACGTGATTGGATACACAACTACTAGGTCGGAAGTCTTTTAAGCTTATATCGTGGCTATGGGCTGTGATGAATGATAACAGGACAATGGAGGAATGTTTAGGATATGTGGAGCTATAAGGGTGACCAAAGCTGCAACTTGCACCGTCTCTCGGACTTGTCTTCTTTGCCTTGAAGTCGTTTGGCTACTTCGTGATGATTTCGCATGTGAGTTTGGAACTTGGGACTTTTGGGTTGTTCCTTGCACCTTCTATCTTCTTTCCGATTTTGGATTTCTTCGAGGCTTTTCAGGTTTGCCTTTCTTTGAATTTTCCTTTCCTTCGGGGTTCTTGTGTTTCCCGGCTTTGAACTTTGAGAGCTATTTTTGATGTTAGCTCATTTGGATCCTGTGTCACTTTGGGACCATTTGCGGATCGTTTCGTCATGCTGGTAGCAGTTTTGCTTCTTTGGACTTGTGAAGTTGCTGTTCGGAAGTCGGGCTCCTTGCTTCCTTTGGTCACCGGGTCGGTTATTCATCATTGGCTGGCTTGTTGTGTGGAGTTTGTAGTGTTGTAAAAGGGGAACGTATATGAAAAGCTCAGCGGGGGTGCCTAGGGTGTAATGTCAGGGTTCACAAGCTTTTGGTTGTGTGGTGCTGTACCTAGGTGCTTCGTCATCCCTAATAGTTGTGTATCCGTTCTTTGTTACTTTTCACAGGTTTAAGCGTAAATTTACAAAGTGTCTCCGTCGGTCGGAGTTATGCCGTTTACCTTACCTTTGAATGTGATCTCTCTAGAGTCACGTAAAAATGACATGCTCTTTCACTCATGGTTTTACCGCTCAAGGCACTCTCGCGAAATGTTCACTCAGAGACTTGTTCACGCGCTTTAAACCAATGAAATAAACATTATCGACCCTTAACTCAGATTGCCCCCAGTATTGATGTGGGGTTTTTTTGACAAGCCTTTTGAATACCCAAGTTATTTGTTGGAGGTGGCTGTATGTGTGGTGGTACGTGGTGATGAAGTCTTGCTGTTTTGGTGGAGTGATGTAGTGATGAAAGTAAAACATGGTAGTGGGATGCTTTCAGTGTACGGTGAAACTTTCTATTGAGAGGTGACAAGTGGTGGAAGCCGACAAGGTGGTGAGATATTCCCTGCGCAAGAATGAGTTTCATGTGGAGAGGGGTGTGGTGAGACACATGGGATGTATGTGATCAAGGTAGTGGATGTGGGTGAAATGACGTGATGACTTATTTATTTTTTTGGTGTTCTTAAATGCACAAAAATTATGAAAATGGAACTATGCTCTAATTCATGAATGGAAAGACAACATCAAAAAATTGAAATCTTAAGAAAACTACCTAATATGATAAAGGAAGCTAGCTACCATAAAAGCTGGAAGAACGAAAAAGAAAACTACCAAATCGAGAAAACTTCTAAAATAGTGATGTTGGGCTGTCTGATGCCAACATACTGAAGACTCGAGCTTTGGGCCGTCGGGACGCCATTGAGATGACCGTGATTGTCTTCCTTCCAAACTTCGAGTAGGCCCTGTAAAATGTTTGAACTAGGAATGCCTATGGGTTATGTAGGAAGTAACTGGGCCTGAGTCTTCTCCAAACTGAGAGTGGAGTGCACAGATTATAGTGACTCCTAGACTAGAACGGACATGTGGGCCTGAATCCCTTAATCTAGAAACCGAGCAAACAAGCTGAAGGAAGTCACATGGACCGTGAATGGGCCACTGGGTCGAGAGATAAGCCTTCAAGTCTAAGATTCGTTTGATGTTCTTGTTGGGCCTTGAAGCCGGAAACTGGATTGAATGAAT
This sequence comes from Limonium bicolor, assembly GCA_023374045.1. Taxonomy (NCBI): domain Eukaryota; kingdom Viridiplantae; phylum Streptophyta; class Magnoliopsida; order Caryophyllales; family Plumbaginaceae; genus Limonium; species Limonium bicolor. Next base: position 197,935,361 of record CM041777.1, on the reverse strand, counting down.
TATGCAAACTATCTTGGATTCAAATGTTTTATGGGCCGAAATTCTGAATTGAGAGCGAAGCTTATGGGCAAAAACTATGAATTGGTCTATGGGCCTAGATGAAATGAGTCATGAGTGTGGTACTTGGGCCAGAATGACTGCTCAATATGTGAGCTGGAATTTGGGCCGAGTGATTTTGGTTGGGCCTAAAAGATGACACCTAGATCTAGGGTTTTGGGTTAGGGTCATGATAAGAAGTCTACCTGGACTAGAGTGAGCCCTTGGGCCAGAATGTGTTTGGGCCTGAAGTAAAGCACATGAGCCAGAATGCTCCCTAAATCACAAATGGGCCTAACTTTCATCGGGCCAGAGAAGATGGTTGCTAAGCCGAAAAAGTTTTTATTTTCAGGACTTGTGAGTTATTTCAGGTGGATTTTTTTGGGCCTAGAACTAATTGGATAATTCAAATTGGGCCAGGAGAGAAATCACCTAAGTCTAGGCTTTTGGGCCGAAGCCCGAACGACTCACATGTTAAACCAAACAGGGCCTCTGGGCCGCAAACAAATAGAGCTGCCAATTCGGGTTGGGCTAGGTTGATGTAGGAGAAATTCCTATCAGTTTCTAGGCTGGGTAGTGGGCCGATCACACAAGCAAACAAGGCCCACACAGATTCAACATGTCCTCACTAGATGTTTAAATCAAACCAGGTATGGATCGATCCGGAGAGGTGCTTGGGGCGCGGGCCCAGGTCACCACAAAGGAATAGGGCTTGCACGCTATTCTCTTTGGGCTTCCCCACTTTTTCCACATCACCTGAAGGTGTGCGTCTACGGTCGGGTCTTTGACTGACCAAACAATGGGCTAGGTAAGGGTACTGCCAGGAAAATGTTTGGGGCTAAAGCCCAGGTATTAAGGGGGTGTGGTTAGACGACACCCTCCTCTTTTCCCCCACTTATTCACATCACCTAAAAGGTGTGAGTCCCTGACAGGGGACCCTAGATGGGTCCCGGGGTGAAACTGGTTTGTGTGGACCCTCGCTCTCATATGATGCAAAGGTGCAAAAATTAAAGTGCGCACAAAAGTAAAAAACAAAGTAATAAAGCCATAAATAAACATTTTCGAGTTAAGCCCTCTTTCTTAAAATTAAACAAGTTAAAATTAAGAAGTTTGTCGCCAGTCTGTGAGCCTCGATTTTAAACCCTATCCTATGTTGATTAAAGTTGATTAGGATCTAATCGGGTTTTAGGTCCACTTATAACCTAAGATTAATAACTATGTCATATAACAATAATTATTAAAACCTAAGCTAGCTCACTGGAACCTATTATGAGTCGCCACCTAATTTTAACCTAGATCAAATTAGGAAAGGAGAGTTCGGGTTCGGGGGCTTGATATTCGACTTAATTAGGGTTCAATTACTTTCATTACCCTTCCTAGGTCGTTTTTCCTCTACTTGGTTTATTTACGGCTTTTACAGTTGTTTTAACCTAGTGCGCGCTTCTGTTTTTTTTTTTTTTAGCATTTTTTGACAGAAAATTAAAGTGGAAATTAAAATTACCTAAACTAGGGTTTCGGAGGCAGAATTAGGTCAAATTTTGTTTCCGTCCGTAGCCACGGACCTAATGTCCGAACCACGGACCCCAGTTAACCTATATGAAAATAAAAGTCGAATTAAACAGAAAACAGAAAATTGTAAAGTCCGGGGCCACGGACAGGCTGTCCGTGGGCCCGGACATTATTAGAAAACCTAAATTTTTAAAATTTAAAAATCCCGCCGCCGTCCGTGGGCGTCCGGGCTTACGGACAGGAGTCCGGGACCCCGGACATGACGTCCGTGGGTGCGGACCGCCCTCGGACGGCGGCGTTAGGCTGTTCCCGAAGGTGTTTTTGGCTCAAATTTTATGGGTGTGTAGCCTGAAAGATGTACAAGACGTTAGTGATTGAAAGTTTTCAATTTGAGTTCGAATTAAGCACGAAACTTAGTAAACAAGTTATTGGACAGAAGCTTAAACAAACAGCAATACAGAAGCGTACGAAGGTTAGTTTGAGCCCAAAATTTGACAGAGAGTTAATAAGGTCGTGGGGAATTAGAAAAGTGAGTTTAACCTGTTTTACCTTCGAATTCAAGGTGATTCTTCACACCGGGATTCGTCGAGTGCTTCGTTGATGGCAGACCCGAAAGGATTTCGAACCAAGCTTCTGGTTGTTGGTTGTTCTTGCTGTTCTTCACGTTTTGGTGGTGTTTTTGTGGGGTTTTGATGACTATTGATGCTTTGGGGATTGGAAAACGTGTTTAGATGGTGATTTCGGGGGATTTTCGGTATGATTTGGGTGGCCGGGTGTTGGAAAACGTGAGAGAGAGAGAGGCTGTGTTTTTGACTCTCTAGGGTTCTTGAGCATATGAGGTTCTGATTTTATCCAAAAACCTATCCCCTTATATAGACTTTCTTAAAGATAAAGAAAATCTAGTAAAAGTAAGATTTTTTGATATTTTAGTTAAGTGACTTCCCAAAGGAATTTTGCTGTGAAATTTTAACCACATGTCAAGGATGGAAATTATGAATTTTCTGAAGTGGAATCGGATTTTTTAAATGTTGGAATATTTTTAAATTGAATTTCTCGTCAGATTCAGTCAGAAATTGCTAGAAAATTATTGGAAACTCGAAAAATCAAAATTCCAACGCCATTATGCTTAGAATGTCATCCTCTATCATGGGTTAAAATATCAAAGCATTTCAAGCTGATTTGGGCATCCTTTGGAGGAGAGAGAAAGCTTATAGGAGGTCTCAGGAGCCTTTAAAGATTACCAAAACGCCCCTGAAAATGACGAAGCTGCTCCCCATGCCATGGAACACGCCGATCGAGCCGGGATCCCTCACCATTTGATTAAAATGCCTCTCACAACACCAGCACCCGTAGACCCTAACCCAGGGGGTCAAAATTTTGGGTATAACACGACCTTCACGTCTCTAAGTAATCAACTCCGGGGATGAAGTCCAGCAGACCAATGAATCGAGCGTAGTACTCATCCCGGTCAGACCTCCCTGGGATAATGTCTCGAACTCATGGCGCTTCTTCTGCTTGAGATGCGCCGGGTAGTACTTCCCTCAGCAACTCGACAAAGGCAGCCCACGAAAAGTTGGGTATAGCTAGGTGATGGTCCTTGACCAACCTCCACCAAGTGCTGGCTGCATCCTTCAGACGGAAAGCAGCAATGATGACCTTCTTGTCGGCAGGTACTTGCAAAGCTTCGTAGGCCTTCTCATGTTCAACTATAAAATGCCCTAAGGCTACGGGGTCTGGCTCCCCTGAATATGTAGGTGGTTGGGTCTCGGTAACTGACTTCAGCCAGTTCGTTTCCCTGGGTTATGGCGGGTGGGCTGGTGCTCCTCCAATTTGAGTACCAAGCTGTGCGAGAACAGCAGCAATCGTCTCAGCAACTTCTGGAATCACGGGGTCACCGCCTCCACCTCTACCAGTACCACGCCCTCTAGTTCCCCTAGACATCTATAGTACAGAATATCACATAAATACTCGGTAATTTACCATACACAACCAATATATATTGAATTGCCTCTAAGGCTAATCTATCACGCAATTTGCGTTACTAAACACAATATCTTTTAAGACGAGTCGTCTCGTACCTCACAAACGTTTCCTGTAATTTCCCAAGTCCGAAGTTCACTGTCATGACCTATTTTCTCGTCATCAGAGCGGTACTCCGCTCTGATACCACTTTTGTAACACCCCTCTCCTTAAACACGTAATAATCTCTCTCGTAGCAATAAATAAAACGTCTTACAGCGGAAGAAATAATAACAACAACAATACTCACTCGGGTGTCACCGGCCATTACTCGCCCATGCGAGTAACGAAGCCAAACTATATCCAACAACGAACATAAACAAACTGCTAACCGCTGTGATAACGAGATAACTTCCTATACATCATACTAAGTCCATGAATCATAAACGTCGACAAGTGAGTGTCTACCCAATCCAAATATACATAACCGTATCATAATACAATTCACCGTCTATATTGTTATACAAACAAACTCCATGTGCGGTAATTAAAGTAGACTCTAACTACCCTATTCCCGCACTTCGGCTTCGACAATAATCAACAACATGCATAATTAGTGTAGTATCAGCGATAAACGCTGAGTATGCCGGGCCTGGACCGTAATGGTCACTTAGTCATTTTAACCATCTTATTATTAGATTGGTTTCATGCTTTACCATTTTACAGTTATAATCAGTACTGTAATAGACATGCATAATATACATAATCATCCATCCAAACATTCATAAACCCTATCCATTCATCCAATCAAACATTCACCAAATATTACAAATAACGACTGTATATCGAACATATCGAATAATAATACTGAATAAGCGCCATAGCGAACACCATTGTTTGTTAATTTGATTTGGCCTTTAAGGCCCCATCCATCCAAACCATGTTAATTAAATGCCAGTTGGGCGTCATGTTAAGACAACCCGATAACCTCACCATGGACAGTAGTCCTCCCGTACACACAAAGGTGCTCATTTTGCCAGAGGTCCAGAGGCTCCTGTGAAATACCCCAAACCTAAGTATGCTAAGTAAACATCAAAATTATGATGTAGTAAGGCTAGAATATGCCTTAGAAAGATTGGTAGACAATTTAAACCAAGGAAAACACAAGAAAGTGCCTTAAGGGCAATCAGGGCAAAACGTGCTCTAAGCTTGGAGTGACTTTGATTAGCACCCAAATACCATTATAAGACTTTAGTAACATGCTAATGGACATTTTAAATCAATTAGTAAAAAAACCAGCTTGAAAAAAGTTAAACACAAAATGTGCTTTAAGAAGGCTTAAAGCACATTTTTGAGAAATTGTCTTAGAATTGAGTTTTGAGTGGCTAAATGTCCATCATTACTCTTAAATCAACATGTGTACTAATTAGTATCACATTAGGAAGCCTAAAGCAATGGGAAACCAAAAATTCACGAATATGTGCACTAATTAGTGAATAGTGCCAAATAGTGCCCAAATTAAGCTTAAGTCAACATAAGTCAATGAGATGGTAAACTAAGACCATAAATATCTTCAATTACAAGAGGGGGCCGGTTTTTGATGTGAGGAGTCACCACATGACTAGGCAAATAAGGAAAAGAAGAGTAAAAGAGAGAATAGTACTATTTGCTTTATAAAAGCAAAACCTTATATTAGCCTACCTCTCTCCTCTTCTTCATTTCTCTCTTATCCCATGGTTTTCTTCACCTTCTTCATCCTCTCAAACCGTTCCAAGCAGCTCCATTCTGCTTCATCTTCAAATGTCCATAACTTGCTCATTTTAGCTCCAAATCAAAAACTAACACATATTTCTCTTAGTTAGGCCAAGACCTATCTTTCTATCTTTTCAAATCTTTCAAAGCTCCATTTTGGTGCCAAGAGGAAACTCCATTGATGGAGGAAAATCAAGTTTGAAGAGCTCATTAGCTTCTCCATTCTCTTAAGGTAAAGAAAATGTAAGAAAAACCAAGTTTCCATCATCTTCCTTATATGGCCGAAAATTCCTTCTCATGGGGCTATGTTTTTATGCCTTGTAGCTTGATTTTATTCACCAAGGACTAGTGGAGGTCCAATTTCATTCAATGCCAAAGTCTACCTTGAGACTTCAAAGGTAATCATCCACTTTTATGCCTTAGAACACATTTCAAACCTAGGTTTTTAATTCCTTGAGGTTAGTGTATTGTTTAGTACTCATATGAGTCATTGAATATTGATTAGAACATTGGCAAGGGGAATTTAAGTGGTGGCCGAGATTCATGCAAGAAGAAGGCCTAAGGAGGAAGTTAAGATAAGCTTGAGAAAACAAGGTAAAATGCTTACCTAATGGTGGTTTAAGTTTTAAGGGATGAGTTTAGGTGGATACCAATGTGGCTTAGAGCTTACATTGTGTATTGGGTTATATAACCTAAGAAAAAGAACTTAAATAAGCTTGTGAACTTGTGACTAAGGAGCCAATGGGAATGAGTTAGTAATATAAGTTTAAAAAGGATTTTAAGAGCATTAAACTACTATGAGATTGATGGGTGTATTTGCAGGTTGAAAGCTTTTATATGTGGGAAATTCAGTGTTTAAGTTTAAGTCATTTAAGGGCCTAAGAGCCATGTCATTTAAGAGCCTTAGTGCTATGCAATTTAAAGATTATTGCAATATATTGAGTTGTTGTGAATGAGTTGGTTTGGGTGATGAGAAATGATGAGAAGAACTTGATGTGTTGAGATGGTTGAATGAGGAAAAATAATGTGTTTGGGCATGATAATGCTAGAGGAGCTATGGCGAAATTTGAGTAGAAAATAAGTGTTTAGGTGATGGTGGTGAATTAATATGACCTAGGATTTACTAGGAGTCACTATGAGGAATTTGAGTGGAAATGAGTTAACTAAGGAATTCTTGAGGTTTAGAATGACCTAGAGATGTCTATGAGGAAATTAGAGTTTAGATGGGTGCATTGAACACACCAAAGTCGTGGTATGAGGAATGGTAAGACTTGTGCAAATCTGGAGGAAATGATGTATAATGCCTTAAGGAGATTTAGGTATGAACTAGAGAGTAAAACAATGAGAGTTTTGAGAACCTTGAGTAAGTGTGATGATGTTAGTGGTGGACTAGTAAGGTTTAGTTAAATGGTAATGTGTGGACTTGGGTAATGGAAGTGAAAATTGTAGGAGGAGGTTGTAAGTCGTCAAGGAAAATGACTAGGAACGTATAAGAGGGTATGATCATGAGAATGGTGAGTAAGTTGCATAAGAGAAGTGGAAATGTCTAAGGAGGTGTTGCATGGTTAAGGTAAATGAAGAATGTCAAGGTATTAAGATAATGGAAAGAAATGCATAGCAAGCTTAAGAGTTTAAGAGTGACGAGTAACAAGTGAAAAGAAGAGGAATTGTGCATGGACATGCAAGATGACCTTGGAAGGTCTAACAAGCAAAGATGGAGTGCAATGATGTTAAGGAGGAGTTATATGGGTTGAAAAGAAACACTTTGGTTACTTGAAGTTCTAGACAAAATGTACATGTTAGAAATATAAGGAATTAATTGACAAGTGTTAGGAATTTCTTGTAAGAATTGAGTAAATGTTTGAGAAGATCTTTGGAAGTTGTTTTAATGAGTTTGGTGGAGGTTATAAGGTGTGTTTGATGTGCCAAATGATGTTAGAACACATTAGGAGGCTTGAAGAAAAAAATTTGGAGAAAGTTTGACAATGTATGGGAAGTTTCTGCAGCCGACCTACCCAGGGGACCGACCCCAGTCTGGGTCGGTCGGGCTGAAACTGTGAAGTTGGATGTTCTCTGCAACTGACCTACCCAGGGGTGGGTCGGTCGGTGGGTCGGTCGGACCATAAACAAAAAAAAAAAGAAAGAAACTCTAAGAGAGTTTAGTGGTATTAATGGTACCCCATTAAGGGGGCAATGATGATTAGAGGTATAAAGACCTAAGGGATTAAGTTAAGAATAAACTTAAAAGTTTAAGATTAAGTTTGTAAGATTAAGTTGTAAGACTTAAGAGGTGTTAGGTGGGGATCATTAAGGGTTAAGTAAGTTAAGTAAGTTAAGTAAGTTAAGCAAGTTAAGCTTAAGTAAGTTAAGTAAGTTGAATTAAGTTAAGTGATTAACACCTAAACTGAATGAATGTTTTAGGACTTGGGAGTTTGGACTCCGGAAGAGAGTAAGCAGCCGAACGACCAACGGTGAACGGTACAGTTCTCTTGTCACCTGCTTGCTAACGAGGTGTCCCTCGGCTTGTGTGCTAATTGTTTTGTGTGCTCACTAAACAAGATAAAGCATGCAACCCTAATATATTATATTTATTGTTTTGTTGTGTGATGCTTGAAAACTAACACAACATACCGTGAGAACTTACTAACCAATGTTTAGTAAGGAATTGAGTGAGACTAAGGAACGCTCCCTAATAAGGGACGATATGAACCGAAAGAGGTTAACCAACAAATATGGTCTTGAGATTACTACTAACTGGAACTTGAGTGAGGAAACCCGGGACCGATCTCCGGTCATGCATGCTAAGGAAAAAGGGGGACGGTATCTGAATCAGATCCGCCCTCCGCTTAAGGACTTGTCTTCGGACTTGTAGCCTAGGGCCGGTTGCCGGCTCAGCTGCGCTGGACTCCCGTCCAGAGTAGGTGGCATTAAGATGGTGTGGTGGATCACCTAAATCCCAGGTTCGAATTAAGCTACAACCATTCCCCTTCAGGAACGGTTTGTATACTGAGATTAAGTTAAGATTGAGATTAAGGTAAGGTTAAGATAAGTTGCAACCATTCCTTTTTAAAGGATGGTTTGTATTGTTAAGTTTAAGATTAAGGTAAGGTTAAGATAAGTTGCAACCATTCCTTTTTAAAGGATGGTTTGTATTGTTAAGTTTAAGATTAAGGTAAGGTTAAGATGAGTTGCAACCATTCCTCTTTAAAGGATGGTTGTATAATTAAGATTAAGATAAGTGACATCCACTCCTTATTAAAGGATGGTTGTTTCTAATATTAAGATAAGACTAAGATTGAGGTGAGATAAGGTTGGACTAAGATTAAGAGGGACATTACTTAAGGAGTTAAATAATTAACTCTCTAATTAAGGGAACGCATTTAAGTCGTTCATTGTGTGTGAACTTTGATTGTTCATATCTGATTTGTTGTTTACTGCACTTACTATTATGTTGTGCTTATAATCAACCTCCATGCTATCGACAATTAGTCGTCGTAGCCACGTTAGCTTGGGGCCATGAGGGGATCGTACCAGTATTCGTGCTGACCCCCTTTGGGGGCTGTTTTTACTACACAGGTGTATATCAGGAGGCGGCCGTCGCGAGAGTAAGAAGAGGATACAAGTGTTAAGGATTAGTGTGGCCTACGAGTTGTGCATGTACACTCGTATGGCAATTGAGTTAGTAAGATGTATAGGATGTGAGAGGATTGTAAGAAGAATAGTATTTGGTTAAGGTTGTTATGTACTATGTTCGGTATATTCTGTAGTCAGACCGTGGCAAGGTCGTGGATTGTAAAGAATTCCGCTGTGACATGTTTATATATATACTGTTAAGTTGCGAGACCACATCTGGATTGAGTTGGGGTGTTACAAAAAGTGGTATCAGAGCATAGTTACTCTGAAGACAAGAAATACCAAACTTAGGAGAATATTGAGGTTGAGATTGAGTTATGGGTTAAGGGTTAAGTAGAGTGAGAGGTGCGTTAGTCGGGACTTCCCGGTGTCTACCGGATATCCATAGTACCTAGACCCGCCCTCCACATCCCTAACCCTGGACATGTGGAACAAATGCCAGAGAGAAGAAAGCCTTCTCTTACCTGGGGAAACCCGATCTGGCAGTTAGCTAACAGTGAGCAATACAAGAAAAACTTGTTGTACACAGTTACGGAGAACTTGGAGGTTTTTAATGGAGCGCAATAGAGAAACAGGCGCTACCAATGGAACCTTACCAGTAAAAAACGGTAATTACCGGCAACATGGGTCGACATGCTACGCAGTCGAAATAACCCTGATATCAATGGTAAGGAAAGCGCTACGCGTGCAATAGATAAGGAAATGATAAGAGACATGAGTCCGGACATCGGTCCGATGAGCATAACAGTGGGATTAATACAAAGCATGAGGATTGAGATTACTGGAAAGTCCAGTTAGAAACGGGAACTCCAAACCCCATACAATGAGGAAGGTTACAAAACCTGGCCAACATAAGCGACGCGATAGGAACTCATACAAGTTGTATACCGGAATAGGACTACAATGTAGTGCCTAAAAGAAAACCGTTGCCTAGTAACCACAACAAAACGTGTGGAGACAGGAGGGAGGATTAAGACATAAGAAAATATTAAGGGGTTCCCTCAGAAAGGAACGCCCTGATAATGACAGTACTGTCAAGCAACAAGGGAACTGCCGGATGGACGGTTATCCAAAATAAGGGATTATCGAAGGAGTCCCGAGGACTACCAATTACATGGAAATTAGAGGGAAGTATCACTACCAATGTACCTTGTACTAATAGCTCATCCTGCATGGCGCACTTGCCATAGCAAGTGCTACCACGGTAAAGCCACACGAAAAGCCATCAAGGCGAAACAGGAGAACGCTACAGTTGTAGCATATATTAATACCGGATTGTAAATCCATAAGAACAGAAAAATAGGACCTTGGAAGGGCCTGACGGCCTGACCATAATGAGATGAGCCGACACATCAGTCAGCAGGGAGCTGAGCTTAGACGAAATACTAAACCATAAAAATATTAGCAACGGTATAACCCACTACAACAACAACCGACAGTACGGTAAGAACACCAACCTCAAACTCCACGAGGAAAACCTAAGAGATCGCTCGGTGATCCGAGCAAAACATATGTAAGCAATAACATACGAGGAATGTATATTAAGATACCATTGAGACCGTCGACATAACGTTTTCTAAAAAGAGCGGGATAAAACTCCCGAGATGACCGTAAAACCTGCCGATAACAACAAATTTCGATGAATATGTTAGTAAACCCCGGAAACAAGGACAGAGAGGGTAGACTTAAGATATAACCTACCAAGAGTTAAGGACATACGAATCCCACGGAGGAAAGCTCAGAGGACTACCCCCACAGAGCGGGCATAGTCGAGCCGAACAAACTGATGAATGACAGCTAGTACTGTTCGTCTAACTCATTAACACCCAAGTATGATTGATCATTAAAGGGTGGCGTAATCAACAGAAGTTGAACGAAGCGTTGAGATGGAAGTATAAGACGACAGGATGACATCCAACTTGGACACCGTAAGGCAAACGCCTAATACGAACCTAACCTTGACTACTAAGAGACATAAGTCTAGTAAAATGACAGTATTGTCAAGACATTAAGTAACCTCAGATCACCTGAACAACTTCCATAGCAGGAAGCAGGATGCAGCAACTTACCATGAAACCCGATACTACATTTAGTAGGTAACCAAACGGTGGATATTGATCAAAGAACCAGAATCTCATGAGGATGACCTGCAGTATAAGAGTAACAACGAATGACTGAGACATTAAGCATTAAGAGCCTACGAGCCAAGGATGTTAACCACATCAGAGCCCGAGGCGTGGTAAGTTATAAGAGAGCTTGTTTAAGCCACGAAGGGACTACAATTTGTAGATATGAACGGTTACCAAACCTATAACTTAGATTGGGAAGACATTACCCAAAACCATTATTAGATAATGCTAAGGACAGGAGCGGAGAACGAACCATGCCTTTTAGGGTGGGGATACCTCTCCTTTGTGAGGCCATGAGTGGGAATGAACCCCTCAAAAGGGCTTTCACATATTAGAGATAAAATACACTTTATTTAGAAAATGGAAAACTATGAACCTTGAGATTACCTTAGAACATACCAGATACACTGAGTAAAGGAAGGTGTTGCACAGATAGACCCCATATCCAACACCCAGGATGTAAGAATTAGTAATGGCCAGAGATAAACATTGTGACTGCACATTATTGCACGTCAGTTAATCAACTCAGAAGAGCTTGTGATTTAGTGGATGACTTCTTCGGTAACCAGTTAAACTACATGGTAGATAACATCACTAAGGATGAAAGAAAGCGAAAAAATTAGCCTACTTACGAATCTGAGATTGGAGCAGACATCTTCATATCAAGAGACAACTAGTTTACAACACGGTACGACAACCGCCATACACCGGAATTGAGAACTCCCAGTGTGTTTACACCAAAAGGGATTGTAAATAAGGTAAGACATTAGAATGAGTGAGTAAGGGGTTGCACCATTAATGGGCAACATGGTAAAGGCCAACTACCACGGTTAGTGTGGTCGTGAGTACAATAGTAGATAATGGATTAAGTCATGGTGCGCGGTAAGGCGACCATTAAGTATTAGCCGTCAAATATTGACACTGAGGCAATTAGATTTATGAGTTAAGACCAGCATAAGTAAGAAATAAGATGGTAGACGGACTGTGCATTGATGCCAGTAGTCTGGACATGGTTTGGTAAGATTACACAGGAAGCACACAACCCATTCCTTAAGGAACTGGAAGTGCTTTCCTAATAGAATGAATACGAGAAAGAAGATAAGAGGCTCTATGGAAAGAGACCTAAGCTACTAAGAAATAGAATCAATACGGAATACAGAAAGGAGCTGGAGCATACCATACCCAAGAACGCAGTAAATGGATTTCCCTTGACTAACTTCAAGAAGAACAATAAATGTTATTATGGAACAATGAAAGAGGAGATCAACAACAGAATACTTCATAATTAGCAATAGCTAAACGTGTGACGGACACTATGAGTTTACTAAAACGAGACGTGGTACGACTGCACCCCACAGGGGCTTGCAGGCCTGACACGCTCATTTATGAGTTAGTTGGGTAAGTAGTAATGTACCAGTAAGGTACCTCATGCCTGTAGACGAGTGGTGTAAGGAACACGGGAGGTAGTCGACTCCGTACCACGGACAACGACACAAGATCAGACAAGAGCAGCCGTTACCACAAACAGTCGAAGAGAAGAATTCAGTTAAACCAGCAACACAGAGAAACCAGAGAATAGATAATTAAGGACTATGAAGTGCGAAGAGCACGGATTGTTAAGTACAGACATTGGACATGTCTTAAGATGTAAGGAATTAAGACTGTAAAGTGCGATATGCACTAAACAGTAGTTTCAGACTAGGAATCACCCCCAGACCAAAGGTCAGTTGGGGAGAACAATTTAGACATTCGAGAAAATACTAAGAGTATGAGCATAAGATCTTCAAGGAGAATAGATAGACAAGTTACAACTCATTAAGGCCGTGTATATATAAAGATAACACATGTCCATTGAGAGACCAATATTCCTAAACTGTAAGGAGGCAGAAAGATATACAATACTGTAAAAAGATAAGTGAGGCAAATAAGCCTAAGATTATCAGAGTCGCGCAGCGGAAGCTAGCAGACCACTACCTTTGAGATTAGACCAAACTAAGTTAAGGAAACGGTATAAGTACGTTAAGAATCCTCGATACAAAGACTAAGTCATTTCTAATCGAATTATAAGTAAGATAAATGACATGGAAGCTAGAATGGTTGGTGAGAATTAGACATCTTGAACTTATGTTCAAAGATGAGGTAACGCTGATTACATGGGCGTAATCCATTTTAAGGGGGGTAGAGCGAAAACCGCTTAGCGTATGTTTGTGTACTGAGTACATAAACTACGGTGTGCATAGCACAAAATAATTTGAGAATATGTTTTACATAAACATTTTGAGATAAATCATGGTTATTGCACACAGAAGATGTGAATACCATACATATTAAGTACCTATCTTGTTAACTCCGGTGTGAGTAAAGAGAATTAAGAGAATTAAGGAGACTTAAGAAATAAGAATATATGAGGTATGAGTCGATATAAGACTATGTGGGAGATAAGAATAAGATAACATTATGGGATACAATTTGATATGATTATGGGTTAGGAAATAGTAATGCTATGTGGTATGAGACAGTGGAAGTTGGTATGAGACTGATATAGAATTTAGTAGGAATTTAAGTCTTGGGGTAATTAGTAAGAGATGAATTGGGAATGTTTGATGGAATGAGTCCACACTTTGGAGATGTATTGATAATGATTAGAAGAACTAAAAAGATAGAAAATTGGACATGAGTGAATTATTTGGATGTTTGAAAATGACGTGGGAGGTGGAATTTGATTTTCTAGGGATCAAGGGAAACCGAACACAAATTGGGGTGGAAGGATAGTTCTACACTGATGCTGATCACATCAGGGTTGGATGATTCCTGAAACTCCCTACCAGTGGTCACAATTAAATCACACTAAGGATAGAGGCCTTAGGATAAAATGAATTGGAGTTGCTTGTATTTTTAATTAGAGGAATTATTCCTCACATGACCTCGTAAAAAGGATTACCTTTTTACTGAGTCTCGCCCATGAAGTCAAGGACGCACGAGCCTTTGTCTTCGGACCGGTGACATGGGGAGAGCAGGGTGTTTTGTATTCTGGCCCATGGTGACGAGGACGAATGAGCCATTGTCTACGGACAGGTGACATGGGAGAATACGTTGGAAGTTGTGTGAATGTTTTAATCATCAAAAAGGAACAAAAGGAATTTTGAGTGCTACACATGCTTAAGCATGTTGTGTGATATTTAAGTATGAATATGGCAGATCTAATGATCCAATGAGATTAAGTATACATAAGTATGATCTATATGATCTAAGGAATGAGGTAAGACATGTATTCTAATAAGAAAAGATGCATGGGAACTTTGGGGACAAAGTTCTTTTAAGGGGGGTAGATTGAAATACCCCAAACCTAAGTATGCTAAGTAAACATCAAATTATGATGTAGTAAGCTAGAATATGCCTTAGAAAGATTGGTAGACAATTTAAACCAAGGAAAACACAAGAAAGTGCCTTAAGGGCAATCAGGGCAAAAACGTGCTCTAAGCTTGGAGTGACTTTGATTAGCACCCAAATACCATTATAAGACTTTAGTAACATGCTAATGGACATTTTAAATCAATTAGCAAAGAAAACCAAGCTTGAAAACAAGTTAAAACACAATGTGCTTTAAGAAGCCTTAAAGCACATTTTTGAGAAATTGTCTTAGAATTGAGTTTGTGTGGCTAAATGTCCATCATTACTCTTAAATAAACATGTGTACTAATTAGTATCACATTAGGAAGCCTAAATCAATGGGAAAACAAAATTTCACGAATATGTGCACTAATTAGTGAATAGTGCCAAATAGTGCCCAAATTAAGCTTAAGTCAACATAAGTCAATGAGATGGTAAAACTAAGACCATAAATATCTCCAATTACAAGAGGGGGCCGGTTTTGATTGTGAGGAGTCACCACATGACTAGGCAAATAAAGGAAAAGAAGAGTAAAAGAGAGAATAGTACTATTTGCTTTATAAAAGCAAAACACTTATATTAGCCTACCTCTCTCCTCTTTTCTTCATTTCTCTTTTATCCCAGGTTTTCTTACCTTATTCATCCTCTCAAACGTTCCAAGCAGCTCCATTCTTGCTTCATCTTCAAATTCCATAACTTGCTCATTTAGCTCCAAATCAAAAACTAAACACATATTTTTAGTTAGGCCAAGACCTATCTTCTATCTTTTCAAATTTTCAAAGCTCCATTTTGGTGCCAAGAGGCAACCTCCATTGATGGAGAAAATCAAGTTTGAAGAGCTCATTAGCTTCCATTCTCTTAAGGTAAAGAAAATGTAAGAAAAACAAGTTTCCATCATCTTCCTTATTGGCCGAAAATTCCTTTCATGGGGCTATGTTTTATGCCTTGTTCTAGCTTGATTGTATCACCAAGGGACTAGGGAGGTCCAATTTCATTCAATGCCAAAGTCTACCTTGAGACTTCAAAGGTAATCATCCACTTTTATGCCTTAGAACACATTTCTAACCTAGGTTTTTAATTCCTTGAGGTTAGTGTATTGTTTAGTACTCATATGAGTCATTGAATATTGATTAGAACATTGGCAAGGGGAATTTAAGTGGTGGCCGAGATTCATGCAAGAAGAAGGCCTAAGGAGGAAGTTAAATAAGCTTGAGAAAATAAGGTAAAATGCTTACCTAATGGTGGTTTAAGTTTTAAGGGATGAGTTTAGGTGGATACCAATGTGGCTTAGAGCTTACATTGTGTATTGGGTTATATAACCTAAGAAAAAGAACTTAAATAAGCTTGTGAACTTGTGACTAAGGAGCCAATGGGAATGAGTTAGTAATATAAGTTTAAAAAGGATTTTAAGAGCATTATAACTACTATGAGATTGATGGGTGTATTTGCAGGTTGAAAGCTTTTATATGGGGAAATTCAGTGTTTAAGTTTAAGTCATTTAACGGCCTAAGAGCCATGTCATTTAAGAGCCTTAGTGCTATGCAATTTAAGATTATTGCAATATATTGAGTTGTTGTGAATAGTTGGTTTGGGTGATGAGATATGATGAGAAGAACTTGATGTGTGTGAGATGGTTGAATGAGGAAAAATAATGTGTTTGGGCATGATAATATGCTAGAGGAGCTATGGCGAAATTTGAGTAGAAAATAAGTGTTTAGGTGATGGTGGTGAATTAATATGACCTAGGATTTACTATGAGTCACTATGAGGAATTTGAGTGGAAATGAGTTAACTAAGGAATTCTTGAGGTTTAGAATGACCTATAGATGTCTATGAGGAAATTAGAGTTTAGATGGGTGCATTGAACACACCAAAGTCGTGGTATGAGGAATGGTAAGACTTGTGCAAATCTGGAGGAAATGATGTATAATGCCTTAAGGAGATTTAGGTATGAACTAGAGAGTAAAACAATGAGAGTTTTGAGAACCTTGAGTAAGTGTGATGATGTTAGTGGTGGACTAGTAAGGTTTAGTTAAATGGTAATGTGTGGACTTGGGTAATGGAAGTGGAAATTGTAGGAGGAGGTTGTAAGTCGTCAAGGAAAATGACTAGGAACGTATAAGAGGGTATGATCATGAGAATGGTGAGTAAGTTGCATAAGAGAAGTGGAAATGTCTAAGGAGGGTGTTGCATGGTTAAGGTAAATGAAGAACATGTCAAGGTATTAAGATAATGGAAAGAAGCATAGCAAGCTTAAGAGTTTAAGAGTGACGAGTACAAGTGAAAAGAAGAGGAATTGTGCATGGACATGCAAGATGACCTTGGAAGGTCTAACAAGCAATGAGGGAGTGCAATGATGTTAAGGAGGAGTTATATGGGTTGAAAAGAAACACTTTGGTTAGTTGAAGTTCTAGACTAAATGTACATGTTAGAAATATAAGGAATTAATTGACAAGTGTTAGAAATTTCTTGTAAGAATTGAGTAAATGTTTGAGAAGATCTTTGGAAGTTGTTTTAATGAGTTTGGTGGAGGTTATAAGGTGTGTTTGATGTGCCAAATGATGTTAGAACACATTAGGAGGCTTGAGGAAAAAAATTTGGAGAAAGTTTGACAATGTATGGGAAGTTTCTGCAGCCGACCTACCCAGGGGACCGACCCCAGTCTGGGTCGGTCGGGCTGAAATTGAAGTTGGATGTTCTCTGCAACCGACCTACCCAGGGGTGGGTCGGTCGGTGGGTCGGTCGGACCATAAACAAAAAAAAAAGAAAGAAACCCTAAGAGAGTTTAGTGGTATTAATGGTACCCCATTAAGGGGGAATGATGATTAGAGGTATAAAGACCTAAGGGATTAAGTTAAGAATAAACTTAAAAGTTTAAGATTAAGTTTGTAAGATTAAGTTGTAAGACTTAAGAGGTGTTAGGTGGGGATCATTAAGGGTTAAGTAAGTTAAGTTAAGTAAGTTAAGCAAGTTAAGCAAGTTAAGTAAGTTAAGTTATGAATTAAGTTAAGTGATTAACAACCTAAAACTGAATGAATGTTTTAGGACTTGGGATTTGGACTCCGGAAGAGAGTAAGCAGCCGAACGACCAACGGTGAACGGTACAGTTCTCTTGTGACCTGCTTGCTAATGAGGTGTCCCTCGGCTTGTGTGCTATTTGTTTTGTGTGCTCACTAAACAAGATAAAGCATGCAACCCGAATATATTATATTTATTGTTTTGTTGTGTGATGTTGAAAACTAACACAACATACCGTGAGAACTTACTAACCAATGTTTAGTAAGGAATTGAGTGAGACTAAGGAACGCTCCCTAATAAGGGACGATATGAACCGAAAGAGGTTAACCAACAAATATGGTCTTGAGATTACTACTAACTGGAACTTGAGTGAGGAAACCCGGGACCGATCTCCGGTCATGCATGCTAAGGAAAAAGGGGGACGGTATCTGAATCAGATCCGCCCTCCGCTTAAGGACTTGTCTTCGGACTTGTAGCCTAGGGCCGGTTGCCGGCTTAGCTGCGCTGGACTCCCGTCCAGAGTAGGTGGCATTAAGATGGTGCGGTGGGATCACCTAAATCCCAGGTTTGAATTAAGCTACAACCATTCCCCTCCAGGAACGGTTTGTATACTGAGATTAAGTTAAGATTGAGATTAAGGTAAGGTTAAGATAAGTTGCAACCATTCCTTTTTAAAGGATGGTTTGTATTGTTAAGTTTAAGATTAAGGTAAGGTTAAGATAAGTTGCAACCATTCCTTTTTAAAGGATGGTTTGTATTGTTAAGTTTAAGATTAAGGTAAGGTTAAGATGAGTTGCAACCATTCCTCTTTAAAGGATGGTTGTATAATTAAGATTAAGATAAGTGACATCCACTCCTTATTAAAGGATGGTTGTTTCTAAGATTAAGATAAGACTAAGATTGAGGTGAGATAAGGTTGGACTAAGATTAAGAGGGAACATTACTTAAGGAGTTAAATAATTAACTCTCTAATTAAGGGAACGCATTTAAGTCGTTCATTGTGTGTGAACTTTGATTGTTCATATCTGAGTTGTTGTTTACTGCACTTACTATTATGTTGTGCTTATAATCAACCTCCATGCTATCGACAATTAGTCGTCGTAGCCACGTTAGCTTGGGGGCCATGAGGGGATCGTACCAGCATTCGTGCTGACCCCCTTTGGGGGCTGTTTTTACTACACAGGTGTATATCAGGAGGCGGCCGTCGCGAGAGTAAGAAGAGGATACAAGTGTTAAGGATTAAGTATGGCCTACGAGTTGTGCATGTACACTCGTATGGCAATTGAGTTAGTAAGATGTATAGGATGTGAGAGGATTGTAAGAAGAATATGTATTTGGTTAAGGTTGTTATGTACTAATGTTCGGTATATTCTGTAGTCAGACCGTGGCAAGGTCCTGGATTGTAAAGAATTCCGCTGTGACATGTTTATATATATACTGTTAAGTTGCGAGACCACATCTGGATTGAGTTGGGGTGTTACATCCTGACTATTCACTTTTGCCTTGTAAGGCGTCCATATAAAGGCCGTAGCCACCTGACCCACGATCCTAATAGGGCTTGTTGGGTATAAACCTGGAGCGGAACCCGATCGGGAATCCCTCAGTGATCACAAATGCGCAACCAGGTAGTTCGTAAACTACACTGGATTCCTCACCTCAACTCATACCATCTCTCTCTCATAATGTTTAAGATATGCTCTTAGTCTTATGGAGAATATAATTATTAGTTAGCTGCCCAATGGGTCTCACGCATACCTAGAAGTAATCTAGGTTATATTCATGTTCGAGATCCATGCTCTTGAGACCGACAATGTCGTGACTCGATCCTAAGTGTTTTACTTAGGTTACCATATACTTAATATTAATACTATGGTATTATATCAAGTAACCGTCTTGTCATGACAATAACGTATATGTATGTTTATATAAGTCGATCTATAGTCGACGTAGTGTTAGTCCCGTAGGACGCTCGTGCATAAATAATTAATGCAGTAACACACATAATCACATACACGTATCCAAAACACTTAACACACAAGTGATATCAACCAAATCCGAGCCCAAGGAATTCCTTAGGACAACTCGAATCAAACCCCTTTACATACCATACACCTTAGACCAAGGATGGGCAGTGTAGACCACTAGCTCGTCAAGCGCCTTCGTCTGAAGTATGATCTAAACGGTAATAAAACTATAAGTCAGTCTCCATGACTAACTACATCCGGTATTTCCAATAACAAGTAACCCCGACAGTTCATCCCCGGATTTCTACAGTTAATTGTTATGGGTTTCTCTAAACCGGTCGGCTTGTTACTTAAAACTCGTATGTTGAAATGTTTCGACTGTTAAGTTTTATTCGTTCTATCTCTTTAATCTTATCCATAATTTAATTTAGGTATATAACCCATAGTTGCATGTATGCATGCATGATTTATTATATTGTATTATTTTTCCCCCATCCATTATAATACATCGTATTATATAATCCATTATCTTTAGTAAACTATATTTCCATTCAAAAACTTATAACTTATAGTTTGTAACTATTTTTATGTAATAACCACCACCAGTATATTATATGGTTTCCAACCATAATATATCCCATCCTTATATACATTATCTTTGTATATGTATATATTTACCATATAGGTAAGTTTCATGAGTTATAAAACTCTTATATTATATGTTACATTTTTATCATCTTATATTAGATGATTATTCCCATTTGTTGTATTATATTATACAACTTATATTAAGATTATTATCCTAATATTATGTAACATTTTATGTTGTATAATTACAACTCCTAAGGTTTATTCAACATATACCTTAGTTTATAATCTTATTTATTTATAATTTGTCACATTATTTAATGTGACTATCCTTACTTATTAATTCCATTTAAAACCACCTTAATACCATATAATGTTATAACATTTATAACAGTAGACCATAGTCTAAAATTAATTTTCCATCTCTTAATAATTCGGTACAGCCCTTTATTTCATTTAAATTCTATTTTGACCACATAACATTATGTAATGTTATACCATATACTAATATCATATAATATTATTTTTATTTCCTTTAAACTTATAACCTATAGTTTTTATACAAAACTATTTTATATTGCCGAGAAGGCAACAATGTTATAACCTTATTCTTTCCATATCCATAGTTTCATTTATTTACAAAATCACCCCATAATTTATACCATGTTATATATCCATATAATATAACATTTTTAACTTATAAAAGGGTATAACCTATGGTTTTATTTTTGTAAAATTTCCGAACAGACCTTGTCTGATTATAAATTAATTTCCAATCCCTTTTACTTTCCAAATTTAAAATTAACCACATATATAATGTTATGTAATATATATCATATATTATAACATTTTAAACCTTAATATCAATATAACCTATGGTTATATATATTTTTTAGATTTGCGAACAGACCCTATGCTGTTCTTAATTATTTTCTAACCCATCAAGTTTTTATAATTTCCATTTGGCCCAATTTATAACATATAATTTTATAATAACATTAAAACTATATATTATACATATATCATATTAAATACTCTTATATTATTCCAAAAATCACCAAATTTCACCAAAGGGTTATAAATATTATTCCTAACCCTTATAATCTCGGTATTTACTATTACACCCCATTTATTTATCCAAAGTGTCTTAATGGCATAATAACTATATATTATACATATATAGTTTATATTAATTCCAAAATCAACCCAATAAATTCCTAAAAATTCCTAATAGCCCATGGGTGTTTATAACACCATTTTACACCCTTTATTTTCTGTAATAACATATTTACCACATATGTTATAAAATTGTTACAATTAAATACTTATCTTATTATAAAACTTTAAATAAGTTATTTACTTATCTAATTTGGTCAAAACCTACCATATGGTCAAGGTTGACCACCTTAATATTTCCTTGACCATTAATCTCCATATATTACGGTTTGTACCCCCATTTTTCAGAAATTACCATTAATCCACAAAACTTTATAAAATCTTATAATTTTTATTTAAACTCATTTAAACCTCTAATTTTCATCTTTATTATTATATAGCCCCCAAATGTAATTTAATTATACTTTAACCCCTTATACTATGCGGTAATATATATATATATATATATATATTACCTAAACTTAATTAAAACCTTATAAACATAAATAAAATGGCCTAAAGTACATGGCCTTATTACAAACATTAGCTTATAAAAAATTACACATAAATGCCCAAAAATGCTTTAAACTCTTGGCCTTACCACCATCTTTTCCATATTTACCAATTTTCCACATAATGTCTTAAATTTGATAATTATGTTAATTAATTATTATATAAATTTACTAAACCATTCCTTAATCACCTAAGGTCAAAATAAGACCTTAATATCTTGTTCACTCTCGGCACATATTATACACATATGTATAAACACATATTAACATACCAAGTGAAGGTTTAAGTGATTTATACCTTATTTTTGCCAAGTTTAGGCCTTGTTTGGCCACGGCTGTTTAGGAACAATTTTTCCACAGCATTATTTACATGTTTTCAAACAGCAATTAAGGCATGATTAGTCTCCAAGCAAGATCTAACCATAAGAAGTGTTTAATGTATATTTTTCAAGCTAAAATTTACCTTAGAATACCAAAGCAAACAAGATGTTCTTCGGCCTGTTTTTACAGAACAATAAGAGCATCAAAAGAGCTACTAAACCAAGCTTTAAAACTGGTATAACTCAGATTAGAAGATGGCTAATTTTTACCTTGATTAAAATGCCAAAAATGGTGTTTTGGCTTGGATTTGGATATTCCTTGAAGCTCTTGATGTACCAACTGAATAAGTATGTTAAGATGAATATAATAAGCCTAAGAAAGCAAGCTTTCAAACCGGAATTGAAAGGAATAAAGATATAAGTGCTTAAAGCACATTTTTACCTTAAAAGATCAAGATTAGAACTTCCCTTCTCCTTCCCTTGTTACAGCCGAGAATCACTCATATTTTAACCTCCAAAACAAGCTAGAACCATGGATGGAAATGGTTGATTCTTAGCTCCATGGAAAGAGGAAAGAAATGTGAAGAGAATGAACATAAAATGGCTTAATAATCTTACCTATGTCAATTGGTGTTCTCTTCTGAATATGGAGTGTTCCCACGGTTTGGAGAAGCAAAAGAGAGAATGAATGAGCTTGGTTTCGGCTGGGAAGGAAGACAAATGAGGTAAATAAGCTAGATTTACTTTTTAAGTTAATTAATGTTACTTTAGGAATAGTAAATGGTGACTCATTAGATTGGCTAGATATTTGTTTAGAGATTGATTAATGGGTGGGTATGACAGCCATAGGAGGTCGGCAATGTAATCTGGTCTTTAATGTGACAATTGTCAATATCTTAGAGTTCATACACAAAAACGTGCTTTAAGGTGTTTTAGTGCACAATTTGTGTCACAAGGTGTTTTTGAGCTTAGTTTTCTTTGAGAACAGTTTTTTTTGTGTTCCTTGCCTGATAATTGATCCTAGGAATCCAATTTTATATCAAATAGAGGTCATTAGACGTTTAAGGTTTTCTAAGAGCACATTTTTGCCCTACTTGACCTTGAAGCATGTAAATGCTTGTTCTTTGTGTTGGAGTGTTGTCCAACAATTGTAATATGTTTAGTTATGTGTTAATATGCTTAGGACAAAATATTAGGTCCTAAGAAGTTCATTTCGGTATGTATTTACCCTAAACAGTCAAAGGGTGCAATGTCTTGCTTTGTGTTGACCACTATCGTTCTCAATTGACTTTTAAGGCATGTTTAGGCCTTAATTAATGTGATTAGATGTTTAATCCATGTTTTATTAGTTTGGTATATTTCAGTCTACCCCCCTTAAAAAGACTTCGTCCCAAAGTCGCTTCATCAAATTGGTATGTATATAAATATATAACTACCCATTATTCCCATAATGTATATCTATGTGATATATCATGTACACACATCGTATTGCGCTTATACAGTACATAGCCATCACTTTGTGGCGTTAGTTCAGTCATATATGGATATAGGTGATCCATCAGCACCATTATTTCCTATCAATTCTACAAACCCTGACAACCTCCCCGAGGTGTCCATAACATACCATCGTTCCACATTCCACGTCTAATGATTCATTTTGTATCTAGGCGATAGCATATGTAATCATTCTACAAAGCAATATAAGTATATGTATATCACAAGTAGTATAAGAGAGGTATTACACACATGGGTGTATATACATCATTCAAATAGGAATCTCGTAAGATACATACATACAAGTGCACATCACACGCAAAACAAACCAACAACGTACGCCCCGCATACCAAACATAACCAACAAAACCTCGTATGCCCCGCATACAACCAATTCATTGTATGACATGCATACGAAACAAACAATAAACAAATCTCGTAAGCCCCGCATACCACAAACTACTGTATGCCCCGCATACGAAACAACAAAACTTAGTGCACACACGTGCACAACCAAGAGGCTCTACCCCCCTTAAAAAGGGTTATGCCCCCGTACCCCACAAGTATACAACAGCCGCTCAACAAGGAGTGCTGGATACTTGGCCCTCATAGAGTTCTCCAACTCGTGGATTATCCTCATAACAGAGAGACGGGTATGACTCTAGCCCTTCTGGGCTCCACAATACATAAAGGGTGAGGCACTGAACTATTTGTGCTCCCTCCCAAGTTCGTTCTAATGGGCCCACTCGCTCCGTACTAAGGTGCAGACCCATGAACATAAGCTCCATTTGCCTCTTTCCATTGTTGTGTATCCTCTCGTTTGGATCACTAGCGTACATGCGTGTGCCTTCTCTCACTGATATTCAGCTTGAGGTGTAATATGACATCGGCTATTGTTAGTACTTAGTGCTCTTTGCACTTGTCTTTGTAATACTAAGACGTACCAGCCTACATGTCTACAGAGATAAATCTTGTCAACCGTGTCTCCTAGTGGTTTTGTTCCGGAGTAATACACTGTTGTAGTTCTTTGATACACACTCGTATTGATATCCATTACATCTTTCCGTATTCCTACTAGATTAATAACTGCATAAGTGCAATACTAAAACACTCAGTCCTACAGAGTGCGGAGGTGTAAACTCTCAGCAACTAATATCTAATGAGTCCAACAGATAAGATGAGCGAATTATCATATGAGTGGTACATTGTAAGTCCATTGTTCCTTGCTTAAGGTATCTGCCAGTATATTAGCTTGTCTCTCACCGTTGCGTAGTCACGCGTTTCTGTCCACATTGTCTGGTAGATTTCCTCTAGATTGCAAGAATTTGCTTGATCCTTATGAGGATTCTACATATTATTCGTCCATAATGGGTTTCCATGTTCCTATCCTTAGTGTTCACGTCCTTGAAAGGTTTCCTTGTCTTCACTGTATACTGTCTACTGCTCTCTGTGTTGAAAGTTCCTAATTTCTCTAGCCCATTGGTTTAACTGCGGCTCTTCTCGTCCATCTTCGAGGTAATCTGCTTTACTGCCCTTGACATGGAGTTGACTACTTCTCGTGTTCCTAACACCACTTGTCTACATGCATGGGGTACCGTACTGATACATTACTACTTACCCGACTAACTCATAAATAAGTCTGTCAGGCCCACATGCTCTTATCGGAGTGCAGTCGTCCCATGTCTCGTTTAGTATACTGGTAATGTCTGTTACACGGGTATTGTGAAGTATTCTGTTGTCAATCTCCCTTTTGATGGATATCCTTTCTGTTGTTTATTAGTTCGTGTTGTCGGTTATCTTGTTGTAAGTGCTATTGCCCTAGTGGCATCAGTGGTAATTCGTGCCATAAGCCGGCATTATTCAGCTCGGTGTAAGTAAAATTCGTGCTATATCTAGCAAACTTGGTTCTCCTAATTCGATCTTGTTAAGTACAACACATGTTCCTTTTCCCCCTGTTTATATTGATCATATCTCATCCATAGTTCATATTTGTTCCCTCATTAACTGGATGTATTGTAGATTGCATAATAGCTTGAGCAACTTGGCTCTTCACTTCCCAACCATCCTCACTGACGGTGGTGCATCTACAAAGGGTATGCTTGTCCATAAGGACTAAACATTCATCACTAATAGTGATTAGCATTAAATGCGGATATACACTGATGGTGTTTGGCTAATAGCCCTGTCTGACAATTCTCGAACAATTAAACTGGTGTGGTTTACAATCACAGTGACTGTATAATTTCTTCAGTTGCCTAGGTTTCTAATCTTAAGGTTGTATGAAAAGGTATGACAATTTTGGTATAAAATAAGAGATTAAAAATTAGTAGTAGTTGCAGTTACGGTTGGAGCACTTGCTCTGTCAAGTGCGCACGGCAGATGGAAATTTTAGTGGTTTACTTGTCATAGCGCTTGCAATAGCAAGTGCACCATGCAGGTGGAAATATTGGTTCAGTAATTACCGGTCTCATTGACTCCGCGTCATTGAGTATGGGCTACATGATAATGTAAGCATTAACATCCTGTTCATATATATAATCCGTCAAAGTTCCAAGGTTACTCGCATCGAGTCCACATAACTAGTCACAAAAGTCATACACAAAAAGGCGAGCGGTCACTGACACACTCCCACATATTTATAACATATCTCCGTCTAACAACCAAGGTAAGTACATAACAAAGTAAACAAAAGTCTTCCACCAGCGGTCTCACGGAGTTCAGGGTACTCATGCCCTATATACTCCCTTCCCTTTCTGGGCTCTAGCATCAGATGTCTGACCATCCTGAACGCCTCGTGGTACTCCAGATCCTCCAACTGAGGTCTTCTGAGTATTCCTTGGTGGCCTGTAGTTACGGCTCTCAGGGTTCATCCAGCACTCGAACTCCCGGTGGCCCTCTTTCTTGCAGCACCGACACTCAACTTTGCGGCCACTGCAGTCGTCCCCAGGATGGTCCTTCCCACAACGCTTGCATTAGAAATGGCATTGGGGCTGTCCGGTGCCTAATGGTAGTATTTAGTTTAAGTTACAATCTGATGATATAAAGGTGAAGGTTACAATTGAATTTAAGAGGTAGGTGTTCCCACCCTTAGGAGGCGCAGATCTCAAAGGCTGAGCATCTATAACTGGGCCGGTCAACTGAAGGACGGGCTCTTTCCTCTTCGCTCCCTGGTGACCCTGCTGCCCTTTCTTCTGAAAGAATTTCCTGTTTAAGGTTTCGGGTCAGAATTCATAAGGTATTTATTATGATAAGCATTCTAGAATGGGATAAGTCCTTACTTTCCCTTCTTCAGGCTATCGCCTGGAGACGCTCCTCCACCCTCAGACTCTCCCTCAGGGTTCTTTCTCTTCTTAGTCCCGAGAGTCTCTTCCCGAGTCTGGAGCATTAGCTCCGTCCCCGAGGCAGCGTCATAACACTCCTGGAATCTCATTGGTAAGTTCTCACAAAGTTAATCGGTAATGTAGTAAGTAAAGAATTTATGGCTTTCATGTTAATACCTGGATGGTAGTATAGAGGGTAGCACCCATCGCCATCTGGATGCGAAACAACAATCCCCCCCGGAACTTCTCGACCTTCACGGTCTCTAAGTAATCAACTCCGGGGATGAAGTCCAGCAGACCAATGAATCGAGCGTAGTACTCATCCACGGTCAGACCTCCCTGGGATAATGTCGCGAACTCATGGCGCTTCTTCTGCTTGAGATGCGCCGGGTAGTACTTCCCCCTCAGCAACTCGACAAAGGCAGACCACGAAAAGTCGGGTATAGCCAGGTGATGGTCCTTGACCAACCTCCACCAAGTGCTGGCTGCATCCTTCAGATGGAAAGCAGCAATGACGACCTCCTTGTCGACAGGTACTTGCAAAGCTTCGTAGGCCTTCTCATGTTGAACTATAAAATGCTCTAAGGCTACGGGGTCTGGCTCCCCTGAATATGTAGGTGGTCGGGTCTCGGTAACTGACTTCAGCCAGTTCGTTTCCCTGGGCTGTGGCGGGTGGGCTGGTGCTCCTCCAATTTGAGTACCAAGCTATGCGAGAACGGCAGCAATCGTCTCAGCAACTTCTGGAATCACGGGGTCACCGCCTCCACCTCTACCAGTACCACACCCTCTAGTTCCCCTAGACATCTGTAGTACAGAATGTCACAAAAATACTCGGTAATTTACCATACACAACCAGTATATATTGAATTGCCTCTAAGGCTAATCTATCACGCAATTTGCGTTACTAAACACAATATCTTTTAAGACGAGTCGTCTCGTACCTCACAAACGTTTCCTATAATTTCCCAAGTCCAAAGTTCACTGTCACGACCTATTTTCTCGTCATCAGAGCGGTACTCCGCTCTGATACCACTTTTGTAACACCCCTCTCCTTAAACACGTAATAATCTCTCTCGTAGCAATAAATAAAACGTCTTACAGCGGAAGAAATAATAACAACAACAATACTCACTCGGGTGTCACCGGCCATTACTCGCCCATGCGAGTAACGAAGCCAAACTATATCCAACAACCAACATAAACAAACTGCTAACCGTTGTGATAACGAGATAACTTCCTATACATCATACTAAGTCCATGAATCATAAACGTCAACAAGTGAGCGTCTATCCAATCCAAATATACATAACTATATCATAATACAATTCACCGTCTATATTGTTATACAAACAAACTCCATGTGCGGTAATTAAAGTAGACTCTAACTACCCTGTTCCCGCACTTCGGCTTTGACAATAATCAACAACATGCATAATGAGTGTAGTATCAGCGATAAACGCTGAGTATGACGGGCCTGGACCCTAATGGTCACTTAGTCATTTTAACCATCTTATTATTAGATTGGTTTCGTGCTTTACCATTTTATAGTTATAATCAGTACTGTAATTGAAATACCCCGAACTTAAATATAGGGATTAAAATTAATCTAGTACGTATTTAAGGGCCTAATGGTACCTAATTAATATTGGTAAGGAAAAATAAATTCAAAAGAAATAAAGAAACGCTTGAAAAGCTAAAAAACGCTAAATAAGCGTTAAATGACCATAGGAGGTACGAGACCTCGGTTAGCGTATTATATGAATTATTAAGGCTTAATGATGCCTAAATAATACAAGGAAACAATTTCCAAAGAAAACGGATCCTTAAAATGGATTTAAAACACAAACGAATCATAAAGCGCGTTTTTCGAGGAAACCGGGAAAACGCGACTTTAAGCGGGTCAAATAGACTCGTAATAATTTTGGTCAACCAAATAGTCACTAATAAACTTTAGTGAAGGTCTAGAGCCAATAAAATCAACAAAACGAGAAAATAGTAAAAACTGTCAAAAACGGGAAGTTGTGGGGTAAAAGTGTAAATAAAATAAATAAGTGTGTCCACTCTTAAAATAAAAGGGTAAATGTGTGTGTGTGTACTGTATGGGCCGATTTACTGCCCTCTCTCACACCCCTCTCTTAATTCCCTCCTTATGTGCTAACAAACAAAATAAATAAAAAGCAAAAAGTAATCTCTCCTCCCTCACAACTCTCCCTCACGTTTTCTTTCTCTGCCCAGCACTCTCTTCTTCCTCTCTGCTCTTCTATGGCGATTTGAAGAACCCATATACAGAGCCTCTTCTTCCTCATCTTTGAAACCTCAAACCATCACCAAATGCTACAAAAACCATACCGTTAAATTCGTATCGTCAAGGAGATCATTCTTCACCCTTCAAAAATCTAAAACCACCGACTTTATTTTTGAGGGTATTATCGGTTGAGAGCTTCAAGAGCACCATTTCAAGTTCTACAACCTTCTCCATGTTCTAAGGTAAGAAAAATACCAAAGCTTCACTCTTTTCCATTTTCCCTTGCAAAATCCAAAACTCGCGTGAGCAATATTGTCCCACTATCAGCCGATTTTGGCATGCCACTGTGAGGAGTTGAAGCCTTGTCATTTTCTACTCAAAAACTTCATTAGAAGCCCAAGGTAAGATCTCTTAAGAGTTTAAATGGTTTATCATGATCTAGGGTTTAAAAACCTACGTAGAAACTCACTAGTTTGGTGTATGTGTGTGCCTTGCTACATGGTGTAGCTTGGTGTGAATATATCAAGAAACAAAGGAAGGAAGAGGAGCTGTAAAGAAGAAGAGGAGGAAAGGAAAAAGAAACAAAGAACACAAGGTGAGGAAATGTCTCTGTAAAGTTTTTCATGTTGTGTATGTGTAGGTATAAAACTGTAACAATGTCTAAGCCACTGTAACCGTAGTAAAAGAATGGGTATATCAATGTGAATGGAATTTGTAGTTTGAAACTCTAGAAAACAAGTAAATGAATTGTTAAGTGTAAGTGGTAAGTGTGCAGTGATATTAGAAATATATGTGAGAATAATGTCTATGTTGAGCAAATTGTGAATATGTTGAGTGTGCAAAATCATGTGGTGAGAACACTTAGAAATGTGGGGAACCTCTGTCAAAATTTGGTTAGGAATTTATACACTTATGTGCTGTTAGAAAAGGAAGAAACAGAAGAGAGTGGTAGTGAAGGAAAGATTAAGGTGTTTCACTTTGTTTTGTAACAGGAAGGAAGAGTGTAGTTGAGTGGAGTTGTAAATGGTAAAACGTGAGTTGTCAAACTAAGTTAGGATAGTTTGAGAGTCAATTTAGTGAGTGGGAAGAAGAGAAGGAAGGTCTGTAGCATTTCTGTAAGAAGTAGAAATTGTAACAGAGGAGAAACTTACAGTGAAATGAGTTTATGTAACAGATTTTTATAGCATTGGTTTAGGCTAGTTTAAAATGCTAAAACAAAGTTAAAACATGCTAGATTATATGTAGAAATATTAGGGAAGAGATTGGTAGAAGTTTGGAATTTGAAACAAGTTGAAAAACTTATATAAATCACAATACTGTAACTAGTCCGGGTTTGCAAACCAGAACACAAACCCGGACTAGCCTTAAAATTCGACAGAAAGTTTTACAAAGGGATGGTCCGGGTTTACAAACTGAGACACTAACCCGGACCACCCCAAAAATACACCCGTAACATACCAAGACAAGTTGTCTGGGTTTGCAAAGTAGCACACAAACCCGGACGATGTCAAAAACTCACCCGTAACATTTCCAAACAGATGGTCCGGGTTTGTATATAGGGATGTAAACCCGGACCATGCATTTATTTCACCCGTATGTTGTTCCAGCGAGTTGGTCCGGGTTTGTAAACCCGGACACCAACCCGGACCAACACAAATTTCCTCCAGAATGTATTTTAAAGCTTAAGTAAGGATGGGTAATGATATTATAAGTTAATTAAGACATGATTAATGATGTTTAATGGTCATTAAGGCTATAAACAAGCTTAAAAAATAATTTTAAGTAAGTAACATAAGTAAAGGTATTTGAACAATGAGGAATTAGTAAGTAAAACTAGGAAACTCTAGTAAAGTAATGAGTAAGGTTAATTATGGATAATTAACATCCAACTGTATGTATGTGGTAGGATTCAAATAGTTGAACACCGAAGGGAGTTGGTGAGTCCCAAGTCAACGGTGAAAGGTATGATTTCTTCATGCCCTGTATCCTAATCTGGTTACCCCGATTTGTGTGCTTATTTGACCACCTAATAAGATAAAACGGATCGGATTATATTGCACTTACTTGTGCTTGTTTACATTGTTCTCGATATTTGTCTTGAACAATAGTTTGTATAATTCATGAAATATATGAATGATGATGATGTGTAATTGTACCTTGTAGTGTACTTGTATATTGTATTGTAATTGTATGGATGTGTATACGAATAATGTATTTGTGTATATGGTTGGATGTTGACTTCTACTAATTCCTAACTACCTAACTCCTAACTTAAGTGAGTAAATTGGAATGAGTAGAAGTCCGATATAGCTTCGGCCACGCGTGAGGATGCGGAGTCACAATAGGTTGGCTGCAATTCCTGACTCTTAAACTGGTCCGTGGCCCAAATCCCTTAAATGGGTAGCATCCCGGATTGGTGAGTCAAGTAAATCCCGGTGGTGGGACGGAGTAGTCCCCGGGCCGGAGGTCCCGACGACTTAACATGAGTAAGAGTAAGAGTAAGTAAGTATGTATGAGTATGAGTAGTATGCGTAAGTACTGTGGAACGAGTAAAAGAGTAATCTCCACCCGATTAACCCGGGTGGACCAACATGAGCTAACAAGTATGGTGGATTGTGTATGTATTGCGTATGTATTGTACATGTATTGTGTATTGCGGATTTCGGGAATGTAAGTATATATCCGATGGCTTGGATGATTTACCATGTATGTATTGAAGAGTATGTATTGAATTGTATGTATGTGTTCCTTGCGTAATGTATTGTAATATTATGTATAAGAGCATGTATGCATGTATGTTTGAATGAAATCAATCACATGTATTCGACCAAGTGGTCGGCGTACCCTCACTAGTACGCGGGGTATGCGGTTATCATATGCAGCGAAAGCTGACCCCCTAAGGGGAACGTTTTTAGTATGCAGGTACCGAAGCGGGCGTGGTCAAGGTAAGAGACCGGCGGCTACACTTGGGTAGCTAGAAGTAGAATGTAGAGGTGTACTAAATGGCACACCCTTGTACTTAGGAAGTAAGTAGTTGTGAGGAATGGGTAGTTGTAGATATGAATTTGGGAGAGGTATTATATTTGTATAAGGATCTT
This sequence comes from Limonium bicolor, assembly GCA_023374045.1. Taxonomy (NCBI): domain Eukaryota; kingdom Viridiplantae; phylum Streptophyta; class Magnoliopsida; order Caryophyllales; family Plumbaginaceae; genus Limonium; species Limonium bicolor. The sequence continues at coordinate 197,903,239 of CM041777.1, read as the reverse complement.
AGTAAACTCGGTGTATAGTATTGTAATGTATCGAACCTATGGAGCATTGTATGAAATGGAGTATTGTAATGAATGGGAAGTTCTAGTATCTGATTGGGTAATTGGAGTATGTATCGTAAGTGTGTAGTACTCGGATATTCCGGTCCATCAGACCGATGCTGTATGTAGCAGTAGTAGTAGCCTTGTTAGTCACGTGGGTGGCTAACGACATTGTATCACCCACTGTATGTATGTAAGTATCCGCTGCGTGAGTCTGGATTGTATAAGGAGATTGGACGGTAATGACAGTATTAGCAGTAGGGGTGTTACAAAAAGTGGTATCAGAGCGAAGTATCGCTCTGATGACTGGAAATACCGAGTTTAGGAAATACCGAGTTAGGAATTAGAGGCTTAGGGCTAAGGGCTGAGTGATAGCATTAGGGAGATGCTAGTTAGGAACTCCCGGTGTGTACCGGATACCTACAATACCAGACCCGCCCTCCGCAAACCCATTGTATAACTTGGGAAAGGACGCCAGAGAGAGGAAAAGCCCTCTCATACTCGGGAAAACCCGATCTGGCAGTAATGAGACATTCCTACAAGAGGAAGAACCTGACATATAGTAAATTCCAAGAAATGGAAGACCCGGAGATGTATCCCGGTCGAACAACAGTACCCGCACTCAATAGCGGTTGAATGAACACACCAACCATAAGGAGACTACAACATGCGACAACATGGGGCGACATGCTTAGCAGTCGCGCAACCTGGCTAATCAACCAGCAGCAGGAAAAGAAGCATTAACCGTGCAACGAAATGGGAAAGGAGCAGTAATGGAACCTGAGACACAAGTCTGCGGGACAGCAGTAGCTAGATAATACCACCAATGGTATACCAATGACTAAGGACATAGTCAGGAGTGATTAACTCCAAAACTACAACACCAAAAGATTACAATACCTGGCCGACATAGCTTACACAGCTACAAGTATATCCACGGGATATGAACCGATAGGACTACAAGAGTAGTGCCTAAACAATCTAGGGCTCAATAACCACGGTAAACCAGTGGGAACGAGCAACAAGGAAAAACATAAAACTAAGTAAATGGGTACCTCCGAGGATTGGAGAAGTATCCCGACCAAGACAACCATGTCAAGATCAATGGGAAGCTACTTAAAAGGATCGAGTACCCTAAACATAGATCAATATGATCTAGGGAAGAGTCAACAAGACTATTAAAAACAAGTGGGAACCATACCAAGACCGGTATAGGTCTAACCAAAAACCAACAGTACCACGCACTTGCCACGGCAAGTGCAGTAAGAACAGGAACATGTAGATGAACTTTAACACACCACAGGTACATAGTAATGTACCATGATAGCAGTGAAGCAACTATAGGATCACAAATCCTAGAAGCTAGAGGAATAACCTTGGAAAGGCCTGACGGCCTGACCATTGTATTAAGACATACCAGTCAGCGGGAAGCTGGACGGTCAAGACCTCAAACATGGCTATGCCATGAAGAATCTTTTAACACCGAACGTTATTTTCAAAACCAAATTTTCTTTCAAACCACAACTTTTCTTTTAAACCTTGGACTTTTAAACAAAAACCAACAAAATTACGGTGAGTATCATAGAATGATACAAGAGGAGTTGACAATAGAATACTTCACCTAGGCGTGTGACAACACTACGAGTGTACCCAATTACGGGATGTGGGACAACCGCACTCCGAAGGAGCTTGCGGGCCTGACACATAGTTAGGTAAGTGGTAACGTATCAACATGGTACCCCACGTATGTATACATGTAGTGCACGAAACACGGGAAGTAGTCAACTCCGTTCTACGGACCATGAAAATCAAGCAGAACAGCTGGACACCACAGACGATAAGGAGAAGGAACTCAACTAAGAAGTAAGTATAAAGAACTCAGAGAATCCATCTGAAGTAAGGAATAAGAACTAGAAGTGCAAGAGCACAGACTAGTAGTATAGACATTGGATGTCTCAAAGACATCAACAATACATGACAGCTGGAAGATACCCAGCCTAAACACAGTAAGGCAAGCCTAATGTGAACACCACAATACAACAAACGGGACGGAGTTCCCAAGAGCAATCACAGATTACCATAAATATAATCATCGAGAGGATTTAAACCTAGTCTAAAACACTAGGAGGAGTATAAAGTCTACCCAAGACGGGAGACGCTATAACCCACAAGGGATAACTAAATACAATACCACAAGGCGGTATATAGACAACATATTAATTAGCCGGATGTAACGGCGTAACCTAACAACACCCAGGAGCAATCCTTGAAGGGTGTCTGAATTGCAACAGACAACAAGCGACATGATAAAAGCACAGAAGCTAGAACGAACACTCGGTTAAGACACCGAAGGGATTTCAGTTAACAGGAAATGCCCTAATTACTAAAAGGCACTAATTAACACCAGAATGCCTAAAGGACCTCCTATGAACGGAAGCGTGATGTCACGACTTACCATGGAGCCCAGCAATACCTCTAGCCTATGAGGTATACAAGGAGTGGAAATGTGTATAAGCAGCTTGCAAAGAGCATAGCTTGCAGCAATAGGGCTTACATGCCACAAACCAACTACGTTATGTAAACTTGAACGGTTGCAAAACCCACACCATTTAATAACAAGACTTGCAAGAGATATTGTCTCATACGACGAAGAAATCAACAACTGGACCATCAATTCAAACCCAACATCCTGAGTGGCTTGTAGTAATGGCCAACTCAGTGTCACTGTCACTAGAGCATCAATATAGTATACAGTTGACAAGCTTTTAATTACCTTCATGCCTTCTGTAGCAATGGTAGCACAGAGGCATAAGAATCATGATAACGCCAACATTGGCCTAGTCCACACTTGGACACTACGAGAAAACCAAGGGAAGGTACCCCTCGTTAGCCAAAGACCACCAATGTGGTGAAGATGTGAACCCTTAGATAAGGCTTCCATCTACTATAACAATAAAACCTATGCATATGACATTGCCAAGGGGCGATGGAATAAGGAAATGAGTTCTCCAAACCATTATGACTTAAGGAGTAAGCATACTCCGTATGCACCCAAGCATGTGGTGAACCATTGTATAAACACCAACATGGTAAACCTTGTCATGAGGTCTATGAGTGGAAACAAGCCTCTCAACAAGAACTTCATTTATCAATGATAGAACGGGACCAGAAAACCCTTGAAGTTTCTTGGGATGTCCCGGTGATGTACATACAAGTAGAACTACACAGCTAGAGCCTATACCCAATGCTCAGCACGGAAAGACAATAATTGTCAAAACAATCAACAGGAATGCACATTGCACACCATGAATGACCAGCGCTCAAGAGAGCTTGTAACCCGATAAATTACTTCATCCATTATCAACCAAGATACCTGGTAAATTGTATCATAAATGATGATAGAATGTGAGGTAAGCTAACCTACACATAAAAACCTAAGTTGAATAAGACATTTCCACATTGGGAAGATAATAAGATTGCGGTATGCTACGACAACCGTCATACACCAAACACAGGAAACTCCTAGTGTATTTACACCACAAGGAAATGGTGCCAATGACAATGGCGATAAGTGAAGAGGAACTACCACAGTAACAGAAACAGTAAAAACAATGTTGTACATGAGTAAGGACAGGGTGCGCAACAAGCGACCGCTATGAGGAAGTAGCAGATAATGACACGGAGTATAAGTATGAAAAGACAAGCAAAATATTCTTTCCTATCACATAAGTGACTTACTGTCAAGCGTTTACGCCTCTGCACTCTGTATGACTGAGTGTTTTGGTATTGCACTTGTGCAGCTAATGATCTAATGGGATGGCTAGGGATATGGAAAATGTAAACCGTAGTAAACCCTTCTTTCCACCAACAATCACGGCATAAGCCATTTAAGCAAGTTTAGCAACAAAACGTGCGGCCTAAGGCCAAAGAAGCACGAAGTGTGTAAAGCACACTAACGATCACAAGATGTGAATTCCATTGGAATAAAAGGTGAAAGAAGATTGAAGAAAGTCACTAGGACCGACGCATAGAAAATGCAAGGTCATACAAGTAAAGAACACTTGTACTGAACCAGAAAAACTGGTATAATTCAGAAACAACTGACAACAGAGGAAGCACTACAGTTAAGTGGTGACTTGACCTCACTCGACAATAAGTCGGAGGAACTTAGCGAAAAATCGTGGGAGTACGAATAGTATGTATGATGGATTACCAGAGAGCTGGTTATAATCTAAACTCATTGAGTTTAAACACGGTAAAAGAATACCACACTGTAAGTAAACCATATTCCCACAATAGAGGGATAAAAAGGCGATGAGTAGCACATTTGGAATAACCAAAGAGCAATAAAGTACTAAGATTATCAGGGTCGCGCAGCAGAAGCTAGTGGGCCCTAGCTAGGAGATTAATGTACCTAGTAAGTATAATAGAATGGCTATTAATGCCTTGAAGCCTAATAGGCTAGAACCGAATTAATTATGAGTTAAATAAACTCATATAGGAATTCTTGGTGCAAAGACTAAACCATTGGTATGGTTAAGACCCTTTGACCAGAGTATATTACATAATAAACCGTAGTGAAGCTAAATCACTTCAGATTGCCCAAATTAAGTAAACCAATGTATAATAATAACATATGGTAGATTACGTGGGCGTAATCCCTTTTAAGGGGGGTAGAGCGAAAACCGCATAATGTGAATTTCATGAATGAAACACATAAACTATATTGTGCATAGCACAAATGAAAATTGATTTGATGATTGGTACTATGTTAAATAAACATAAGTATTCATTCATATTGAAATTGTGGTAATTAGACATGAGAGATGTAGATATCATAGGATGGATATACCTACCTTGTAACACCATGTAAGAGTATTAGTAAAAGAAAAGTAATGAGTAGTGGACGGAGCTCCACAAGTATTGTAGCCTTTGAAGAAGTAGTACGAAATGAATGAGAGTAGTAGACGAATGAAGTTTATGAGTAGTGGAATCGTAGGTAAATTATTTGAAGCAAATTGAAGACAACTAAATCTCATAGGTATAGTATTCCTTAGTTAGAATATTGGAGATGATGGAGAGTAATGGATGAAAGTAGTGAAGGTTGATGAAATGAGCATCTAGGTATTGAACCACGGAGTAAAGCATTTGGGAAGTAGAGTGAGAATGATTGATGGATTGATTCCATCCTTTGGAGATGTATGAATTCGTATCACGACTAGAAAGAGTAAAAAGATAGAAAATGAAAACAATTAAATTGTTTGCTTGTTTGAAACTGATGTGGGAAGTCGAACTTGATCCTGATCAGGTCAAGGGAAACCGAACACAAATTAGGGTGGAAAGATAGTTCAACACTGATGCTGATCACATCAGGGTCGAATGATTCTTGAAGCTCCCCTTAAGTGGTCACAAGAATCACACATAGGATAGAAGTAATGAATATAAATTGGAATCTGGAGTTGTGTGTTTTAGAAAATTTAAATCAGTAGTAGCAAAAGAATTTCCCTTAGTATGGAGAATGAGGAGTTGCTAGAAGCGTATACCGGAGAAGGTAGTAGTGTAGCATATTGTATTATTCCAAAGGCAGTGGGACATAGAGGAGTCCTGCGTCGAGATGACCGGAGTGCCTACGGGATTGTATGCGTATTGCATTGCTTTGGGGATAGCTTTGCACTGTATGTATGTATGAACTTTGTAATAAGGAACCGAATAGTTAGTAGTAGCGCGGATTGGAGTAACTATTGTATATTGGTATGGTATGGTATGTAGGAACCATAAGGGATGGATTTGGGAATTGTAAGGGGAGGAGTGTATAACCTTTGGCATAGACTGGTATGAATGAGCAAGTATAGTAATCCCATAACCTCGAACAACTTTGAGGACAAAGTTCTTAAGGGGGGTAGATTGAAATACCCCGAACTTAAATATAGGGATTAAAATTAATCTAATACGTATTTAAGGGCCTAATGGTACCTAATTAATATTGGTAAGGAAAAATAAATTCAAAAGAAATAAAGAAACGCTTGAAAAGCGAAAAAACGCTAAATAAGCGTTAAATGACCATAGGAGGTACGAGACCTCGGTTAGCGTATTATATGAATTATTAAGGCTTAATGATGCCTAAATAATACAAGGAAACAATTTCCAAAGAAAACGGATCCTTAAAATGGATTAAAAACACAAACGAATCATAAAGCGCGTTTTTCGAGGAAACCGGGAAAACGCGACTTTAAGCGGGTCAAATAGACTCGTAATAATTTTGGTCAACCAAATAGTCACTAATAAACTTTAGTGAAGGTCTAGAGCCAATAAAATCAATAAAACGAGAAAATAGTAAAAACTGTCAAAAACGGGAAGTTGTGGGGTAAAAGTGTAAATAAAATAAATAAGTGTGTCCACTCTTAAAATAAAAGGGTAAATGTGTGTGTGTGTGCTGTATGGGCCGATTTACTGCCCTCTCTCACACCCCTCTCTTAATTCCCTCCTTATGTGCTAACAAACAAAATAAATAAAAAGCAAAAAGTAATCTCTCTCCTCCCTCACAACTCTCCCTCACGTTTTCTTTCTCTGCCCAGCACTCTCTTCTTCCTCTCTGCTCTTCTATGGCGATTTGAAGAACCCACATACAGAGCCTCTTCTTCCTCATCTTTGAAACCTCAAACCATCACCAAATGCTACAAAAACCATACCGTTGAATTCGTATCGTCAAGGAGATCATTCTCCACCCTTCAAAAATCTAAAACCACCGACTTTATTTTTGAGGGTATTATCGGTTGAGAGCTTCAAGAGCACCATTTCAAGTTCTACAACCTTCTCCATGTTCTAAGGTAAGAAAAATACCAAAGCTTCACTCTTTTCCATTTTCCCTTGCAAAATCCAAAACTCACGTGAGCAATATTGTCCCACTGTCAGCCGATTTTGGCATGCCACTGTGAGGAGTTGAAGCCTTGTCATTTTCTACTCAAAAACTTCATTAGAAGCCCAAGGTAAGATCTCTTAAGAGTTTAAATGGTTTATCATGATCTAGGGTTTAAAAACCTACGTAGAAACTCACTAGTCTTGGTGTATGTGTGTGCCTTGCTACATGGTGTAGCTTGGTGTGAATATATCAAGAAAACAAAGGAAGGAAGAGGAGCTGTAAAGAAGAAGAGGAGGAAAGGAAAAAGAAACAAAGAACACAAGGTGAGGAAATGTCTCTGTAAAGTTTTTCATGTTGTGTACGTGTAGGTATAAAACTGTAACAATGTCTAAGCCACTGTAACCGTAGTAAAAGAATGGGTATATCAATGTGAATGGAATTTGTAGTTTGAAACTCTAGAAAACAAGTAAATGAATTGTTAAGTGTAAGTGGTAAGTGTGCAGTGATATTAGAAATATATGTGAGAATAATGTCTATGTTGAGCAAATTGTGAATATGTTGAGTGTGCAAAATCATGTGGTGAGAACACTTAGAAATGTGGGGAACCTCTGTCAAAATTTGGTTAGGAATTTATACACTTATGTGCTGTTAGAAAAGAAAGAAACAGAAGAGAGTGGTAGTGAAGGAAAGAATAAGGTGTTTCACTTGTTTTGTAACAGGAAGGAAGAGTGTAGTTGAGTGGAGTTGTAAATGGTAAAACGTGAGTTGTCAAACTAAGTTAGGATAGTTTGAGAGTCAATTTAGTGAGTGGGAAGAAGAGAAGGAAGGTCTATAGCATTTCTGTAAGAAGTAGAAATTGTAACAGAGGAGAAACTTACAGTGAAATGAGTTTATGTAACAGATTTTTATAGCATTGGTTTAGGCTAGTTTAAAATGCTTAAACAAAGTTAAAACATGCTAGATTATATGTAGAAATATTAGGGAAGAGATTGGTAGAAGTTTGGAATTTGAAACAAGTTGAAAAACTTATATAAATCACAATACTGTAACTAGTCCGGGTTTGCAAACCAGAACACAAACCCGGACTAGCCTTAAAATTCGACAGAAAGTTTTACAAAGGGATGGTCCGGGTTTACAAACCAAGATACTAACCCGGACCACCCCAAAAATACACCCGTAACATACCAAGACAAGTTGTCCGGGTTTGCAAAGTAGCACACAAACCCGGACGATGTCAAAAACTCACCCGTAACATTTCCAAACAGATGGTCCGGGTTTGTATATAGGGATGTAAACCCGGACCATGCATTTATTTCACCCGTATGTTGTTCCAGCGAGTTGGTCCGGGTTTGTAAACCCGGACACCAACCCGGACCAACACAAATTTCCTCCAGAATGTATTTTAAAGCTTAAGTAAGGATGGGTAATGATGGGTAATGATATTATAAGTTAATTAAGACATGATTAATGATGTTTAATGGTCATTAAGGCTATAAACAAGCTTAGAAAATAATTGTAAGTAAGTAACTTAAGTAAATGTATTTAAGTAACAAGGGTTAGTAAGTATAAACTAGGAAACTTAGGAAAGTAATCAGTAAGGTTAATTATGGATAATTAACCATCCAAATGTATGTATGTGATAGGATTCAAATAGTTGAACACCGAAGGAGTCGGTGAGTCCAAGGTCAACGGTGAAAGGTATGATTTCTTCATGCCCTGTATCCTAATCTGGTTACCCCGATTTGTGTGCTTATTTGACCACCTAATAAGATAAAGCATGAATCGGACTATTGCACTTACTTGTGCTTGTTTACATTGTTCTCGATATTTGTCTTGAACAATAGTTTGTATAATTCATGAAATATATGAATGATGATGAAGTGTAATTGATTGTAGTGTACTTGTATTGTATTGTATTGTATGGATGTATATGAATAATGTATTTGTGTATGTGGTTGATGTTGACTTCTACTAATTCCTAACTACCTAACTCCTAACTTAAGTGAGTAAATTGGAATGAGTAGAAGTCCGATATAGCTTCGGCCACGCGTGAGGATGAGGAGACACAAGAGGTTGGATCCGATTCCTGACTCTTAAACTGGTGTGGCCCAAACCCCTTAAATGGGTAGCATCCCGGATTGGTGAGTCAAGTAAATCCCGGTGGTGGGACGGAGTAGTCCCCGGGCCGGGGTCCCGACGACTTAACATGAGTAAGAGTAAGAGTAAGTAAGTATGTATGAGTATGAGTATGTATGTGCGTAAGTACTATGGAACGAGTAAAAGAGTAATCTCCACCCGATTAACCCGGGTGGACCAACATGAGCTAACAAGTATGGTGGATTGTGTATGTATTGCGTATGTATTGTACATGTATTGTGTATTGTGGATTTCGGGAAGGTAAGTATATATTGAGGGCTTGGATGATTTACCATGTATGTATTGAAGAGTATGTATTGAAGTGTATGTATGTGTTCCTTGCGTAATGTATTGTAATATTATGTATAAGAGCATGTATGCATGTATGTTTGAATGAAATCAATCGCATGTATTCGACCAAGTGGTCGGCGTACCCTCACTAGTACGCGGGGTATGCGGTTATCATATGCAGCGAAAGCTGACCCCCTAGGGGAACGTTTTAGTATGCAGGTACCGAAGCGGGCGTGGTCAAGGTAAGAGACCGGCGGCTACACTTGGTAGCTAGAAGTAGAATGTAGAGGTGTACTAAATGGCACACCCTTGTACTTAGGAAGTAAGTAGTTGTGAGGAATGGGTAGTTGTAGATATGAATTTGGGAGAGGTATTATATTTGTATAAGGATCTTAGTAAACTCGGTGTATAGTATTGTAATGTATCGAACCTATGGAGCATTGTATGAAATGGAGTATTGTAATGAATGGGAAGTTCTAGTATCTGATTGGGTAATTGGAGTATGTATCGTAAGTGTGTAGTACTCGGATATTCCGGTCCATCAGACCGATGTTGTATGTCAGTAGTAGTAGCCTTGTTAGTCACGTGGGTGGCTAACGACATTGTATCACCCACTATATGTAGGTAAGTATCCGCTGCGTGAGTCTGGATTGTATAAGGAGATTGGACGGTAATGACAGTATTAGCAGTAGGGGTGTTACAGTAATAGACATGCATAATATACATAATCATCCATCCAAACATTCATAAACCCTATCCATTCATCCAATCAAACATTCACCAAATATTACAAATAACGACTGTATATCGAACATATCGAATAATAATACTGAATAAGCGCCGTAGCGAACACCATTCTTTGTTAATTTGATTTGGCCTTTAAGGCCCCATCCATCCAAACCATGTTAATTAAATGTCTGTTGGGCGTCATGTTAAGACAACCCGATAACCTCACCATGGACAGTAGTCCTCCCGTACACACAAAGGTGCTCATTTTACCAGAGGTCCGGAGGCCCCTGACTATTCACTTTTGCCTCGTAAGGCGTCCATATAAAGGCCGTAGCCACCTGACCCACGATCCTAATAGGGCTTGTTGGGTATAAACCTGGAGCGGAACCCGATCGGGAACCCCTCAGTGATCACAAATGCGCAACCAGGTAGTTCGTAAACTACACTGGATTCCTCACCTCAACTCATACCATCTCTCTCTCATAATGTTTAAGATATGCTCTTAGTCTTATGGAGAATATAATTATTAGTTAGATGCCCAATGGGTCTCACGCATACCTAGAAGTAATCTAGGTTATATTCATGTTCGAGATCCATGCTCTTGTGACCGACAATGTCGTGACTCGATCCTAAGTGTTTTACTTAGGTTACCATATACTTAATATTAATACTATGGTATTATATCAAGTAACCGTCTTGTCATGACAATAACGTATATGTATGTTTATATAAGTCGATCTATAGTCGACGTAGTGTTAGTCCCGTAGGACGCTCGTGCATAAATAATTAATGCAGTAACACACATAATCACATACACGTATCCAAAACACTTAACACACAAGTGATATCAACAAAATCCGAGCCCAAGGAATTCCTTAGGACAACTCGAATCAAACCCCTTTACATACCATACACCTTAGACCAAGGATGGGCAGTGTAGACCACTAGCTCGTCAAGCGCCTTCGTCTGAAGTATGATCTAAACGGTAATAAAACTATAAGTTAGTCTCCATGACTAACTACATCCGGTATTTCCGAATAACAAGTAACCCCGACAGTTCATCCCCGGATTTCTACAGTTAATTGTTATGGGTTTCTCTAAACCGGTCGGCTTGTTACTTAAAACTCGTATGTCGAAATGTTTCGACTGTTAAGTTTTATTCGTTATATCTCTTTAATCTTATCCATAATTTAATTTAGGTATATAACCCATAGTTGCATGTATGCATGCATGATTTATTATATTGTATTATTTTTCCAAAATCCATTATAATACATCGTATTATATAATCCATTATCTTTAGTAAACTATATTTCCATTCAAAAACTTATAACTTATAGTTTGTAACTATTTTTATGTAATAACCACCACCAGTATATTATATGGTTTCCAACCATAATATATATCCATCCTTATATACATTATCTTTGTATATGTATATATTACCATATAGGTAAGTTTCATGAGTTATAAAACTCATATTATATGTTACATTTTATCATCTTATATTAGATGATTATTCCCATTTGTTGTATTATATTATACAACTTTATTAAGATTATTATCCTAATATTATGTGACATTTTATGTTGTATAATTACAACTCCTAAGGTTTATTCAATATATACCTTAGTTTATAAATCTTATTTATTTATAATTTGTCACATTATTTAATGTGACTATCCTTACTTATTAATTCCATTTAAAACCACCTTAATACCATATAATGTTATAACATTTATAACATAGTAGACCATAGTCTAAAATTAATTTTCCATCTCTTAATAATTCGGTACAGCCCTTTATTTCATTTAAATTGTATTTTGACCACATAACATTATGTAATGTTATACCATATACTAATATCATATAATATGATATTTTTATTTCCTTTAAACTTATAACCTATAGTTTTTATACAAAACTATTTTATATTTCCGAGAAGGCAACACTGTTATAACCTTATTTCTTTCCATATCCATAGTTTCATTTATTTACAAAATCACCCCATAATTTATACCATGTTATATATACCATATAATATAACATTTTTAACTTATAAAGGGGTATAACCTATGGTTTTATTTTTGTAAAATTTCCGAACAGACCTTGTCTGATTATAAATTAATTTCCAATCCCTTTTACTTTCCAAATTTAAAATTTAACCACATATAAAATTTTATGTAATATATATCATATATTATAACATTTTAAACCTTAATATTAATATAACATATGGTTATATATATTTTTTAGATTTGCGAACAGACCCTATGTTGTTCTTAATTATTTTCTAACCCACCAAGTTTCTATAATTGCCATTTGGCCCAATTTATAACATATAGTTTTATAATAACATTAAAACTATATATTATACATATATCTTATTAAATACTCTTATATTATTCCAAAAATCACCAAATTTCACCAAAGGGTTATAAATATTATTCCTAACCCTTATAATCTCGGTATTTACTATTACACCCCATTTATTTATCCAAAGTGTCTTAATGACATAATAACTATATATACATATATAGTTTATTTTATTTCCAAAATCAACCCAATAAATTCCTAAAAATTCCTAATAGCCCATGGGTGTTTATAACACCATTTTACACCCTTTATTTTCGGTAATAACATATTTACCACATATGTTATAAAATTGTTACCATTAAATATTTATCTTATTATAAAACCTTAAATAAGTTATTTAACTTATCTAATTTGGTCAAAACCTACCATATGGTCAAGGTAGACCACCTTAATATTTTTTTGACCATTAATCTCCATATATTACAGTTTGTACCCCCATTTTTCAGAAATTACCATTAATCTACAAAACTTTATAAAATCTTATAATTTTTATTTAAACTCATTTAAACCTCTAATTTTCGGCTTTATTATTATATAGCCCTCAAATTTAATTTAATTATACTTTAACCCCTTATACTATGTGGTAATATATATATATTACCTAAACTTAATTAAAACCTTATAAATACATAAATAAAATGGCCTAAAGTACCTGGCCTTATTACAAACATTAGCTTATAAAATAAATTACACATAAATGCCCAAAAATGCTTTAAACTCTCGGCCTTACCACCATCTTTTCCATATTTACCAATTTTCCACATAATGTCTTAAATTTGACAATTATTTTAATTAATTACTTATATAAATTTAATAAACCATTCCTTAATCACCTAAGGTCAAAATAAGACCTTAATACCTTGTTCACTCTCGGCACATATTATACACATATGTATAAACACATATTAACATACCAAGTGAAGGTTTAAGTGATTTATACCTTATTTTTGCCAAGTTTAGGCCTTGTTTGGCCACGGCTGTTTAGGAACAATTTTTCCACAGCATTATTTACATGTCTTCAAACAGTAATTAAGGCATGATTAGTCTCCAAGCAAGATCTAACCATAAGAAGTGTTTAATATATATTTTTGAAGCTAAAATTTACCTTAGAATACCAAAGCAAACAAGATGTTCTTCGGCCTGTTTTTACAGAACAATAAGAGCATCAAAAGAGCTACTAAACTAAGCTTTAAAACTAGTATAACTTAGATTAGAAGATGGCTAATTTTTACCTTGATTAAAATGCCAAAAATGGTGTTTTTGGCTTGGATTTGGCTATTCCTTGAAGCTCTTGATGTACCAACTGAATAAGTATGTTAAGATGAATATAATAAGCCTAAGAAAGCAAGCTTTCAAACCGGAATTGAAAGGAATAAAGATATAAGTGCTTACAGCACATTTTTACCTTAAAAGATCAAGATTAGAACTTCCCTTCTCCTTCCCTTGTTACAGCCAAGAATCACTCATATTTTAACCTCCAAAACAAGCTAGAACCATTGATGGAAATGGTTGATGCTTAGCTCCATGGAAAGAGGAAAGAAATGTGAAGAGAATGAACATAAAATGGCTTAATAAGCTTACCTATGTCAATTGGTGTTCTCTTCTGAATATGGAGTGTTCCCACAGTTTGGAGAAGCAAAATAGATGATGAATGAGCTTGGTGTCGGCTGGGAAGGAAGACAAATGAGGTAAATAAGCTAGATTTGCTTTTTAAGTTAATTAATGTTACTTTAGGAATAGTAAATGGTGACTCATTAGATTGGCTAGATATTTGTTTAGAGATTGATTAATGGGTGGGTATGACAGCCATAGGAGGTCGGCAATGCATTTTCAAGTCAATGGGTGACATTTGACCATGGTTAAAGGTAAGTAATTAAATGTTATTTTTGGGTACTATTCATCCAAAATTACCCATTTTGATTTTATTTTTAAACTTTGATTTAGACTTTATAATATAGTCTATCATGTCACATTAATGTTATAAAGAATGTAATCTAGTCTTTAAAGTGACAATAGTCAATATCTTAGAGCTCACACACAAAAACGTGCTTTAAGGTGTTTTAGTGCACATTTTGTGTCACAAGGTGTTTCTGAGCTTAGTTTTCTTTGAGAACAGTTTTTTTGTGTTCCTTACATGATAATTGATCCTAGGAATCCAATTTTATATCGAATAGAGGTAATTAGACGTTTAAGGTTTTCTAAGAGCACATTTTTTCCCTACTTGACCTTAAAGCATGTAAATGCTTGTTCTTTGTGTTAGAGTGTTGTCCAACAATTGTAATATGTTTAGTTATGTGTTAATATGCTTAGGACAAAATCTTAGGTCCTAAGAAGTTCATTTGGGTATGTATTTACCCTAAACATTGAAAGGGTGCAATGTCTTGCTTTGTGTTGACCACTGTCATTCTCAATTAACTTTTATGGCATGTTTAGGCCTTAATTAATGTGATTAGATGTTTAATGCATGTTTTATTAGTTTGGGGTATTTCAGCCAATGAAGTTGCTGACGCCCTGAGCCGGCGAGCACACTCACTCCATTCGCTAGTTTCTTTCTCCATCTTGGTTGATGAGGTGCGAGAGGCTCAGAGGACAGATGACTACATGAGGGAGGTCAGACAGAAGCTGACAGAGGGTACCTTTGAGAGTTAAAAATATGACTTCAGACTTCATGATGATTTTCTGATCAGACTTAAGGGCCGGTTATACATACCACGAGGCAGCACGGATCTGAAAAACCGAATACTTAGGGAATCACACTGTTCTTCAGTTTCCATCCATCCGGGAGCCTCTAAAAGTATAAAGACATGAAGAGATACTTCTGGTGGCTGGGGATGAAGACAGATGTTACCGAGTTCCTCTTGAGGTGTCTCACATGCTAGAAGGTAACATTCGAGCACCGACGACCGGGCGGAATGGTACAATCAATGCCAGTTCCGGAGTGGAAGTTTCATGATATCTCCATGGACTTTATAGTCGGACTCCCACCTGCTAGGGGAGGTCTGAACATGATATGGGTGGTGGTGGATCGCCTTACCAAAGTAGCCCAATTCATACCGATGAAGGATACTTGGAAGGTAGTTAAGTTAGCTGAGTTATTTGAGATGGAAATTATGAGAAATCACGAGATACCGAAGACTATAGTGTCAGATAGAGATACCAGATTCCTTTCGAGGTACAGGAGAGCTACCAGAGAAGCGTTGGGTATAGAACTGAAGTTGAGTACCGTGTTCCATCCTTAAACAGATGGTCAGACTGAGCGTAGGATTCAGACACTCGAGGACATGTTGAGGGCAGGTGCCTTAGACTTCCAGGGCAGTTGGATTGCCAAGTTGCATCTGATCGAGTTCTCTTACAACAATAGCTATCATGCTTCGATCAAGATGGCACCTTTTCAAGCGTTGTATGGTAGACCATGTCGTACACCGCTCTGCTGGGATGAGTCAAGTGAGACGGTCATTATACGACCAGAATACTTAGAACAAGTTAAGGCTGAAGTTCAGCAGATCAGGGAGAATATGAAAGCTGCTCAAGATAGGCAGAAGTCGTATGCTGATGTTCGATGACGAGACCTAGAGTTCGTAGTGGGCGACCGGGAATTTCTGCGAGTTTCACCGATGAAGGGTGTATTTAGATTTGGGCAGAAGGACAAATTAAGCCCAAAGTTTGTTGGTCCTTATGAGATTACGGAGCGGGTGGGCCCAGTTGCTTACAGGTTGGATTTACCTGCTGGGCTGGGTAAAGTGCATGATGTTTTTCATGTTTCACAGCTAAAGAAATACATGCACGACCCCTCCCATGTGTTAGAGTCTGAGAGGTGAAGTTAGAACCAAATATGAGATCAGTGGAGATTCCTCAGAGGATCTTGGATAGTAAGACTAGGGACACTCGCCATAAGTCAGTGCGACTGGTGAAGGTTCTCTGGTCTAACCCAGATGTCGAAGAGGCCACGTGGGAATTATAGGATACGATGAGATCGAAGTACCCTTCATTATTTACTGACTAGAACGTGTGTATAGGGTACGGGGCGTACCCCTTTTTAAGGGGGTAGAGCTTCCTCGCTTTTGAGTTAGCAAACGAACATGTTCGTCGTTTGATTTTGTGTAAGTCGCTACACTTTGTGGTAAGTTTAAGATATGTATTGTACTTATGTATTGTACTGGTGGAAGACCTTTGAGTCTTGAGACGTGTTAATGTGAATATAAGATATGGTATTGAGATTGAGGAAATTGAGTATCTTGAATGGTTAAGCATATATGTGAACTTTGGGGAAAAAGTTCTTTTAAGGGGGGTGTATTGAAATACCCCAAGCCTAGATATGGTGTTTAGATGATAAACTAAGAAGTAAGTAGGCTAAATAATGCCTTAGAGACATAAGAAACAATTTAAACCAAAGGAAACACCATAAGAGCAATTTAAGCAAAAACATGCTCTAAGCTTGGAGTAACTTGGGTTAGCACCCAAATATCATTATTGGACCTTAGTAACATCCTAATGGTCATATTAAACCAATTACCAAAGAAAACCAAGCTCAAAAACAAGTTAAAACACAAATTGTCCTTTAAGGACTCTTAAAGCACATTTTTGAAAAATTGTCTTAGAAAGGGGTTTTAAGTGGCTAAATGCCCATGATTACTCCTTAATCAACTTGTGTACTACTTAGTATCACATTAGGAAGTCTAAATTAATGGGAAATCAAAAGTTTCACAAATATGTGCACTAGTTTGTGAATAGTAACCAAATAGTGCCTAGTTTAGTCTTTAGTCAACTAAGTCTAATTAAATTGTCAAACAAGACCATGACTAGCCTTAATTAAATAAGGGGGCCGGTTTCCAAGGGGATGAGTCACCACATGATTAAGTTAGTTTATAAAATAAGAAGGAAAAAGTAAGTAGTACTATTTACTTTTAACATAAATATCTTACTTTTTCATGTAAGAGCAGCCCCCATGCTAGCTCCATCTCCATTTGCTTGCCAAACACTCATCTTAGCTCCAAAACCAAAACAAAATACATATTTCTCATAGTTGGCACAAGCTCTTCCTTCATATCTTTTTAAGTCTTCAAGAGCTTCAATTTGGTGCCAAGGCAAACCGCCATTAGAGGATGAAATATAAGCTTGAGGAGTCCATTGGCTGCTCCATTCTCTTAAGGTAAAGAATATGTAAGAAAAACTAGGTTTCCACCATTCCTTCTCCATTACCGAAAATTTCTACTCATGGGGCTTCATTTTTATGCCTTGTTCTAGCTTGTTTTCTATTCTCCAAGGGCTAGAGGAGGTCCTTATTGATTCATATCCAAGCCTACCTTAAGACTTCAAGGTAAAACATTCATTTTAATACCTTAAAACACATTTTAACCTAGGGTTTATTCCTTAAGGTTTGTGAATTATCTAGAACTCATTGGAGTCGTTGAATATTGATTAGAATATTGGCAAGGAGAGTTTGGTTGGTGACCGAGATTGTGCAAGGAAAAGCCTAAGTAAGAAAGTTGGTGAAGCTTGTAATAGAACAAGGTAAATTGCTTACTTTAAGGTGTCTTATTGTTTAAGGGAATGGGATTTAGATATATGATGTGTTTAGTTAGATTTTACATTAGAAAAGGGCTATATATGTATATAACCTAGGAGAAACGATGATTATATGTGAGAACTTGTGATTAAAGAGCAAATGGGAAATGAGATAGTTAGACAATGAAAAGGTGAATTACAAGACCATTTATATCTCAATGGGAGCCTTGTTGTGTGTATTTTCAGGTCAAAGGCAATATATATTATGGAAATTCAGTGTTTAAGATTTATGCATTTAAGGGCATAAGTGCCAAGCAATTTAAGTTTATGCACTATATTGTGATGTAGTGTAGTTTGGGTGTAAACTGTGTGTTAAGATGGTGTAATAAGAATTTGAGGGCTTATGGTTGTATGGTGGAGAAAATCTATTTTCTTGGGTGTAGTAATATACTAGGGAAGCCATGTCAAAATTTGGTGAAGGAACTAAGTGTTTAAGATGTTTTAAGTAAATTTTAAGAATAAGGAGGCTCTAGTAAACCTTAGGGGTTGTTTTGATGAAAAAGAATGAGTCTAGAGTGTTCTTGGGAATTAAGGTGATCTAGGTATGTGTAGGAGGAACTAGGGGTTACAATGGTGAATTTTAGGCACCAAGACCATGATAAAAGAAACTAAGAAGCTAGTGCAAGTTTGATGGGAATAGGGTGTAAAACTTTGAAATGACTTAGGTGAGAACTAGTGTGTATGTCATGGGGAGGTTTTGGTAAGTGATTTGAGGGTGGATGGTGATGTGTATGGTGTAGTCAAATTCTTAAGGAGGGAGCATTTGGTTAGTAGAGATTCTAGGTGAATTGCATGTTGGAAATGTAGGAAAATAAATGCTAAGTGTTAGGAGTTTTGTAAGAATTGAGTAAATGGTTAAGAAGATATTTGGAAGTTGTTTTAAAGAGTTTGGTGGATGTTATAACGTGAGTTTAAGTGTCAAAATGATATTAGGACACATGGGGGAACTTGTGGAAATGTTTGGGAGCATTTAGACAATTTTTGGGAAGTTTCTACGCTGGACCGACCCAGGGGTTGGGTCGGTCGGGCAAAATTTAACAAACAAAAAGTTTCTGTAATGGACCGACCCAGAGGGTCTTGGGTTGGTCCGGCTGGCCTTGGGTCGGTCGGGTGAGTTTTTAAAGGCGGAAAAGTTACTAGAATGGACCGACCTAGGGGTTGGGTCGGTCGGTGGGTCGGTCGACCCTTAAGACTTAAAAAAAGGAGGGAGAGAGAGAGAGGGACCCTAAGAGTGTTAAGTGGCATTAATGGTACCCCATTAAGAGGGCAATGATGATTAGAAACATAAAGCCCTAATGGAATTAAGTTAAGTACGAACCTAAATGTGTAAGGTTAAGTTTGTAAGATTAAGTGGCAAGAACTCAATAAGAGTTAGAAGGGGGTTCAATATGGGTTAAGTAAGTTAACTAAGTTAAGTAATGTGTAAGTGATTAATAATTTAAGTTGGATTAATATTGTAGGATTTGAAAGTTTGGAACCGGAGGAGAATTAAACAACCGGGACAACCGACGGTGAACGGTACAGTCTTTCTTGTGACCTACTTGCTAACGAGGTGTCCCTCGGCTTGTGTGCTATCTGTTTATTGCTATGACTAAGACAAGATAAAGCATGCAACCGGTTTTTATTGCTCTCGTTGTGTGTGTGTTTTCTTTACACTAACCCACGAGACTTGAGGTTAGCTACTAACTAAGCTTAGTACCTACTGAATTAAGAAGAGGAGTTATATATTGGTAACAGTTGGCTAATACCCGGGTTTAACTAACACATGATTTGTAAGATTTTTCACTAACAAGAACTTAAGGGGGAAGTGAGGAACCCGGGACTGACTCCGGTCATGCATGCTCAGAAAGGGGGTCGGCATCTGAATCAGATCCGACTTCTGCTTAAGGACTTGTCTTCGGACTCGTCGCCTAGGGTCGATTGTCGGCTCAACTACACTGGACTTCCCGTCCAAGGTAGGAGGCATTAAGATGGTGCGGTAGGATCACCTAAATCCTAAATTTAAGATAAGATGTTTATTCAACCAATGGAGTTAATAGCTCATTGGCTAGGGTTGCTTTTGACCCGACAAAATAAACATTGAGGTAAGATACGACCAATTCTAATTAAAGAACGGTTTGTATACTGAGATTAAGATAAGAATAAGGTTGAGGTAAGTTAAGATGGACTGAGGTTAAGTGGAATTGGACCTTGAGGAGTTTACTACTAACTCACTTGTTAAGGGAACGCTTTAAGTCGCTCAATTGTGTGTGAACTATGGTTGTTCATTTGTGGTTTGTTGTTTAATTGCACTTCATATTATGATTGTGTTTCTAATCAACTTCCATGCTATCGACAATTAGTCATCGTAGCCCCTTTAGCTTGGGGGCCACAAGAGGGTCGTACCAGCATTCTTGCTGACCCCATTTTTGGGGGCTGCTTTTATTTTGCAGGTAAGCGTCCCATGAAGAGTCACCCTGAGAGTAGGGGCAGGTGGACTAAGGTTGGGCTTTTATTTTGAATATGGGTTGCGCCTGTGCTCCCATCTGTTGATATTAAGACTGATAGTAATTATGTTGTTAACAGAGATACTATGAACTCAGTTGGTGAATGTTTTGGATAGTTGGTATATTCCTTTTGGATAAGTGTTTGTAAGTAAGTAAGTTCCGTATGTTCCATTGATTAAACCGTGGCAAGGTCCCGGTGTTAGTTTATTCCGCTACGATGTTTTTGGTTAAGTTGTTAATTTTGCGATAACCACGATTGGCTCAGGACGGGGTGTTGCACTTGGTCCTTGGATAAAGTCCCGGACTAGCACTAAAAACCTACGAAAATCAGCCTCAGTATTGGTCCGGGACCTAGGGTCAGTACCAAAACCCGGACCAGCTCATATTTGCCCCCAAGAGTTACAACAGACATTTATCCGGGACCTTAGGTCCGAACCATGTTCCGGGACCTTAGGTCCGGACCATGTTCCGGACCAAACAAAAATTGTAGTCGTCAGTTGTTTTAAGTGGGGAAAATGATGGGAATGATTAGTTATGTTATTATATGATGGTTCACTACTGGAAAAAAAAGAATAAACAAGACCCCTTTAACAATAGTTATATTGTAAATCGTTTTTTTATCATAGGCCGGACATCTTAAACAACGCTTTGCTGACAAAGCGTTATTTTTGTTATCGCGCCCAAAGTCAAAAACAACGCTTTGTAAATAATCATTCTTTAAGAGACACGTATAATAAACGCTTCTTAGGTGAAGCGTTTTTTATGTTACCTAATGTAACACCCCAACTACAACAATACACTTAATAACCATTTGCAGCGGAAAAACATAGTTCATCACATTACTTACTCGTTGGTGTTACAGGTCGTTAGCCACCCACGTGCCTAACAAGGCTAATACATATACATATACCTTGTATCGGTCTGATGGACCAGATTCCCGAGCAACTACACATTACAATCCTTTTCCATTACCAATATTCATAATACGTATACATTCCAACTGTACCGAGTATTTACAAACTAATGCCGACAACAATTTCGGTCTTACTACACCTACAATACATAAGTAATTCATTAACTACCCGTGTAGAATCAAAAACCCCGTCCTACTCTCGGACGGCCTCCAGCTCCTTGTACCTGAAATAGAATTGGAAGAAAGGGTGGCCCCCAAGCGCTCAGCGCCTTTGCTGGTATGGTAATCCCGCAGCCCGCATGCTACCGGGCCACGCACAACTAATTGTCGTCTAAGCATGCGGTTGATTATATTTAAATCATGTATGTTAACTGTAAACACAAAACACCTTACATACCCATAACTATGGACTCAATAAAACAGTCAACGCATCTTTACTCATTAGAACACTCATTGTGTCCTTTTACCCTAGAGGGTTTCTCCTCTATTGGAGCTATTTCCTTAATAGACGACACTTACCCACTAGCCGGGTTATTCTCCAAAACGTCTTATAATAAACTGGGATCCATGTCCATGGTCCACATACTCCACACAACATCCTATAACACATATTGACATCCATCTTACATAAAATCGCAATAATATTTGCATCACATTATCAACACATAACATAACGGGAACGGTTCTCATAGGAACCGACCCAAACATGATTAGTTCACTTGGAGAGCCTAGAGAATGTTGCCAAACTCATGCTAAGCTCGTTACATAACTCATTACCGTCCTGTTAAATGAACGAATAACTTAATCCCAAGGTGCATCGGATATAGTGATCCAAGCACACCGAACAAACATAGTATGCCCCTGTGGCCCGACGTGAGTTAGTAAAATAGCTTTGGTTAAGCTAAAGGGAAGATTGGAAACCAAATTGGAAAACAATCATAACATATAAAGAGAATCGAACCGGTTATGACATCGACTCCCATACTCACACGCGTGGCCGGAACATACCAGACTCCTCACTTTGGGACCTCCAACGGCTGCAATAAACCTCCCATCCTCTTGTGCTTGAATTTGACCTTCTGACAGGTAAGGCACTTTCGACACAAACTCTACAACCTCCCTCTTCATCTTGGGCCACCAAAACATCTTCTTTAGGTCCTTATACAACTTATCACCGCTAGGATGAACTGAATAGGGAGTATTATGAGCCTCCCTCATCAGTCTCTCCTTTACCTCCTCGCACCCCTGAGGTACACACCATCAGCCTCTAAACCTCAGGCTGTCGTCACTGTGGGTCTCGAACCCCTCAGCTTTCCCTTCCTTCATCTTTTCCCTGATGCGCTCCAGCTTCACATCACCAGGCTGTGCTTTGAGTATCTCCCCATAGATGTCGAAAGAGACACTCATGTGGTACAACCTCACCTCGCGCTCTACTCCTCCCGCCTCCATCACCTCAAAATTCAGCTTCTCGAAGTCACGAACTAACTCGTTTGGGAGAACCCACATCGAATTCATAGAATGGATTTTCTTCCTACTCAGAGCATCGGCCACTAGGTTAGACTTCCCCTCATGATATAAAATCTCCAGATCATAATCCTTGATCAGCTCTAACCATCTCCTTTGCCTCATATTTAGTTCCTTCTGAGTGAAGATGTACTTGAGGCTTTTGTGGTCGGTGTAGATCTTGCAGGAAACACCGTAAAAGTAGTGCCTCCAAATCTTCAGGGCGAAGACCACTGCTGCAAGCTCTAAGTCGTGCGTCAGGTATCTGGTCTCGTACTCCTTCAGCTGTCTCGATGCGTAGGCTATGACTTTCCCATGCTGTATCAAGACACATCCCAAGCCATACTTGGAAGCATCGCTGAAAACCTCAAATCCGTCTGTCCCCGAAGGCAAGGTCAACACTGGGGCTATGGTCAACCTTTCCTTCAATGTCTGAAACGCCTTCTCACAATCATCATCCCACTGGAACTTGGTCACCTTCTTCATGAGGTTTGTGAGGGGTCTAGCTATCTTTGAGAAATCCTTCACAAATCTTCTGTAGTACCCCGCTAGACCCAAGAAGCTGCGAACCTCCGTCAGATTGCTCGGTCTTGGCCACTCTTTCACTGCTTGGATATTGGCCGGATCCACTGAGATTCCGTCCTTGGTGATGATGTGGCCTAGGAATGCCACTCGATCCAACCAAAAGTCACACTTAGTTAGCTTGGAGTAAAGTTGCTGCTCTCTCAAAATCTGTAAGACTGATCTCAGGTGCTCCTCGTGCTCTTCCTCATCCCTGGAGTAGATGAGGATATCGTCTATGAATACCACCACAAACCGGTCTAAATAGGGATTAAAGATCCGGTTCATGAGGTCCATGAAGACTGCCGGCGCATTCGTCAATCCAAAGGGCATCACCAGAAACTCAAAATGCCCATATCTGGTCCTGAAAGCAGTCTTCGGAATATCCTTCTCCGCAACACGTAGCTGGTGGTATCCCGACCTTAGGTCTATCTTGTAGAAGACTCCTGCACCCTAAAGCTGGTCGAAGAGCTCATCGATTATGGGCAAGGGATACCGGTTCTTTACAGTGATCTGGTTCAGCTCCCGGTAGTCTATGCACAACCTCATGCTCTCATCCTTCTTCTTTACGAACAAGACAGGAGCTCCCCATGGCGATACACTCGGGCAAATGTATCCTTTCTCCAGTAACTCCTCCAATTGGACTTTCAGTTCCTTCAACTCTGATGGCGCAATACGGTATGGGGCCTTGGAGATAGGCGCTGCTCCTGGCACAAGGTCGACGCTGAACTCCACCTCCCTGTCTGGCGGCATACCAGGAATCTCATCTGGAAAGATGTGCGGGAACTCATTCACCACCCGAATCTCTTCTAATAAGCTCGGCGCTTGGCTCAGATCCTGGACATGGCAAAGGTATGCCTGCTGTCCCTTCTTCACTTGGGAGAGAATTGACATAGCTGAAACTATCTTTACTCCCGGTTTCTTCTCCACGCTACTGTAGGAGACTCTTCGGCCCGCTGGTCCTCTCAGGATGATCTTCTGCTCTCCACAATCGATCTTCCCCTTATACTTGCTCAGCCAGTCCATCCCCAAAATGATATCGAAGTCGGGGAGGACGAACTGGATCAGGTCAGTTACAAAAGTTTCCCCCTTTATGTCTACCCCCACATCCTTCAATACATGATTACAAGAGATAACCCGCCCCGAGGATATAGATACTGCTATGGTAGGAGTCTTACAAGTTTTTAGACCCAGTTTCTTAACAAATTTCTCAAAAATGAAAGAATATGAAGCTCTAGTATCGAACAAAAGACGGGCAGAAGTACCATGAACAGAAAAGGTACCTGCTAACACCTCTGCTTCAGCCTCCGCCTCGGCCCGGCTCATAACATTGATCCTCCCAGGAGCTCTACTGTTGTCTCGGTTCTACTCTGATACCACCTTGTAACATCCTGGATTTTGGTTACCTCCGTTTCCACCCCCGCCATTGCCACGTTGGGTAGCATCCCCTCACTGATTCTGGCCCTGGTGCTGATCTCTGCCTCGAGATTGGGGGTCTGCTGGTCTGTAGGTCCGGTCTCCGCCATTTCCCTTCTACTAGATGCCTCCCTGGGGATCCTGGAAGCACTCAAAAGCTCTATGGCCCTTCTTGCCACACCGGAAGTACGCCACCAGGTTTCCTTCACAGTCCTTCCCTGGGTGATCCTTGTGGCATCTCCTACAGTGGAAGTGTCTGCTACGCCCGTACTCTGCTCTCTGAGCCTGCCCCTGGGGCCTATCATTCCGCCTTTGATCATTCCCCTGGTTCACATTGAACCTCCTCCCATCACCTGAGTTAGGCCTCCACCTTATGTCCTGATGGGGCCTCTGATGTCGGTCGTCTCGACTCCGGAATTCTTCCCCGTCCTCCATCTTCCTCTTCTGGCCTGCCTGTACCTCCTCCTCTTCTGCTGCACCCTATACAGGTTAGCAGCCTTTCCATAAGCGTCCTGGAGGGTAGGTATCGCCAGCATGCTCAAAGCCTCCTGGAGACTCCTGCAAGCTAAACCCGTCCTCGCATGCTGTCCGAACTTAGAAGTTTGGACAGATGTCCGGACACAGCCAAACGATGAAAAACCTTGAAACTTTCGGGGCCTGTCCGAACATTGATGTCCGGATGGACGTTCGGACAGGTCCTTAACTGCAGTTTTTAAAACGTAAACAGAAACCAAAAACCATTAGAAACTCTCATATAAAACACAATAACAACATGAGGAACTCTTGAACAGAAAGGGTCATTATTAAATACTCAATACAAATCTCAAACTCAAATAAAACTAACTCATAAATGCCAATAAGTTCATTTAACCAAAACTCAAATGAACATAACCTTTAACACAGCAGCGGATCTCAAAACATCCAGGGCATTACCGCCACACCCAACTCCCATGGGTGCTCAGGCTAATGAACTGATTAACACTAAAACAAAAGTTAACTTCAAGTTATGCGGAAGCAAAAATAAATACTCAATGTATAAAACTTTGAGAGCATCACAACATCTCTTAATCACTGAAACTCAAAACATCGCCTTAATTGTTCGCCGTCCCTAACTATGTGATTCGCTATCCCGATCCCCACAATTAGTCATCCATACCTGCGATCACAAAACATAGACAAAACAGGAAAGGATCGCACAAATCAGAAAAACTGAGTAAATTCCACCTCAACCTGTAAAATACATTTTAGAACTCATTTGCCTTTAATAAACAGATGAGAAGGTTTTACTGAACAGTTGATGAATTTCCAGATAACATAACAATACCGAAACCACAGTAGAGAGCTTTCAACAGGAGGTAACCACAATTCCAAACACGGGGTCACCTATGGGACCCCAAACAACAATTTCAGGACAGTCACCTATGGGACCGTCAAACAACACGTCACCCTAAGTCCTTAAGTGTGCACACCCCCTATGAAACAACAATAACATAGAGTAGATCATAGAGCTTAACTGCAACAATGTGTGCAGCGCAAATAATAACAATAATGGGGAGCACCTATGGGCTCCCAAACAACAGAATACAACCTGTGAAAGACTCCCAAAAACCATAACTGAAATACCACAATCTCAATCCAATTCCTCAATTCCAAAATGTGGGAAACAATCTCAAATCCTCAAACCACAATCGAGAACTCATAAACACAACAGAACCTTTTCCAATTCTTTTACAAAACATCAGTCAAACAATCATTGAGCATAGAATTTACCTGGAACAACCAAATCCCTCAAGAGCCCAACCGCTCCGGACTATTGATAGCACTCGTCGATGTAATCGGCGTCTAGGTAACCAAAATTAACAATCAGAATTCATCGAACAACGAGTAGATAACTAAACAACTAAGTAGTATACATTACCCGACAATCTACCAACTGGACACCAGGGAATTAATCTGACTTCGACGGAACTAGCGAGAATTCACCAAGGGTTTGAAGAGAAAGAGCGTGAAAATAGAAGGGCAGAGTGTAAACGTAAGAATGGCGTATTGAGGATGGAGAATAGTGAAGAGAAATCAACCCTTAAATAGAATTATTTGTATAATAAAAAGAGAATAACTAATTGAGGATTTATGCTAAAAGGAAATACAAATAAAATAATTAAGAAAGAGTTCTAACTCTTGGAATTTAAAATATCTCCAAAGGATAGATCTCGTTAAGTTAGGGAAATCAGTAAAAGAGGATTGATGAAGTAATTCAGGAAAGAATAAATCAGAAACGAGAAACGACATCAAGAGGTCAATTAATAAACATTTATTTGGAAGGAGATAATTTAGAAAAGGGTAGATATGTTGTAAATAATTTAAAGGTTTAACAAAGGAATAGAACAACTCGTTAAAAGATAAATGAAGACACCGGTAATATAATTACTGAGAGAAGATAAGGAGAGTTAACAGAATAATATTTTGAGTAGTCAAATAGAATTTGAACTCTGAATACTTAAAATAAGTTGGAAAGAATATTCTGGAATAGTACTTCAGAGTTTAAATAACTTAGGGAAATTAGGAGAAGGAAATAATACTATATCATATAGCATTCGAAATATAGTTAAATCCATTAATGCAAAACGTTACCAATATTCAGAAACACTGTAAGGAGAAAGATTAATTCCCTGGGCCACCTTAACTAACCACAGACATGTCACTCATACCATATACTATATTATTCCTAGCTTGGAATTCCTGGGTATTTCACTTACACTCATTTGTCTTTATTATACATACTAGGGTCCATTACATAACTCTCATTCTCTTTCTTAAATTTGAAGAATTTTTTTTTTATGTTCTGGTCCGGACCGCCCCACTGGGGAGGTCCCAGGGGCGGCCCACAACAGAAACTCCAACGCATGCAGCAGACAACAGGACCTCCCCACAGGGGCGGTCCGTAGGGGCGGTCCACTACAGAACCAATTTTCAAATGTGTTTTTCTCCTCTTTTTGAACTCCAAATTCATCCCAATTTTTTCCTATGCTTTACACATGTTCTCCCACATGTTTTAACATCTTTTGGGCACACTTAAACCCTCTCTAAACATCCCAAAAATTCCTTAAACTTTTACTCAACTTTTACTAAGTCCTTAACACTTAGAACATTTTTTTTCTTACACTTGTAACTTGTATTCTTGCCTAAAACTTCACCTAACCAAAGTGTTCCCTCACTACCCTATTATTGGAGAAATATGTGACTACTTCTTCAACTTCGGCAGTGTACCTATCGTTTTGCAGAATAGTGGATATGTGGGTTGTCGTACTCTTGGGGACCTCGCTGTGGATAACTGATAGTGTAATAAATTGACTGAGAATTCTAATTAACAGATTTTATCATTTTTGGAGAGAGTGATTAACAATTAACTCATAAGACAATAATAAAAACAATTAATCAAAACAGAAAAGAAATAGAAATTGTAAATCTTTTTGGTTTTAGAGAAGCATCCCGGGTTGTTCTGCTCACCTATTTTATTTAATTATATTAATATAACTTTCTCACTTTAGCAATAAACTCAAGAATCTTAATTAGTTTATTGACCGTTCCCTGTCTAATAAACCCTGATTAATTTAAACAACTAACGCAATCCTTGTTCAAGTTATTATAAATTAATCGCTTTATTAACAATTCCTGTTGGAGACAGATTAACCTATAGGCGAACCTCGCTTCTAGTCATTAACCCGTTTTGACTTCTTCTGTCTAGAACCTTGTCTTAGCACCGCATTTTAACAAAGAACTACAAGTATCACTTTAATAATTGTACAAGAGAATTAAAGCGCATTAAGGACAAGAATCAAAATACTACATAGATAAATTATACTGGAACTTACATAACACAATTATATAAAATAGGCTCGCTTCCTAACCCGGGAAGCTATATTTATTACTCACACATAATTATATAAACAAACATCGTAAGTATGATAGACATTAAAACTGAGTAGAATTAAGAAAAGGAAGAACTCTTGGAATGGTTTTATGGGATGAGATGAAGTGAGGATTCATGTGGAGATTATGTAGGTGAGATGTATGATTTTTGGAGAGAAAATGGAGATTTTATAGAGGAAAAATGGCATGAATTTTGGGGTGGAATGATCTCTCATTTAATGGAGGTTTGGAGGTGTATTTATAGTGAAAATGGGGTAGAAATGAAGGGGTGTCGGTGTGAATTGGTAAATATATTATTACCAATTCACACCCATCGACATGCTCTGTACACTGTCAATTTAGACATGTCTGGACCACCGTCCGAACCAGTGCGGTCCGGACCATGTCGATTTCCTTCTTCTGGCGCGCTGGCATGTTGGTCCGGACCAGCTGATCCGGACACTGGTCCGGACCATGTCGATTTTCTCTTCTGGCGCGCTGGCATGTGTTGGTCCAGACCAGGTGATCCGGACACTGGTCCGGACCAAGGGTCTTTTGCCTCCAAAATGTTCGTTTTAGCTCCGATTTGATCCCCGTTTTCACCTACGCGTTCGTCTCTTCGTGTACTTTGCTCCTAGCTTGGTCTTCCTCATGTTTAACCAATAAATTTGTGAGATAATCAATAAAACATAACTAGAGGAAAAACATACGATAAGTGAGTAATATTATCCTGAAAGTAAGTAAGTACAAGGTAAATTAAACCCTTAAATGTCTATGTATTTCTCACTTATCAAACTCCTCCACACTTATATTTTGCTTGTCCTCAAGCAAATCTTTCTGACATAATGTTTAAACAAGTTAAACAGACAAAAATCAAGTAAGGAGAGCACAGAAGAGGTAATTGCCAATCTTTTCAGATTTTAAAAGGGTACTAATAACATTAAATTTATTTAGATATATTTCTCTATTTTTGAGAATAACTCTGAAATCCTACTAAAGAAAGAGAAGCAGTACCATGAGAATTCTGCTTTTAACCCTGAGCCAATCCACCATTTTCATTCACATTTCCTTTGAACGACAAGGGGCATGAAGTAAAATCCTATTCCATTATACCTTTCAATGCCACATACTCATGATCCATGAAGAAGTTTCTATCATTTTGGTACAGAATGCACATATACTTCAATTTTGAAGTTCATTTTTCTTTTACCTCAGACTTTTCTCTCCACCCTTGTAGCGGCTTTTGGTCTACTATCCTAGATACCGAGTACCTTAGGTAGCCGGGTGATGAAGCACCCCTAAGAACTTAATAACCGAGTGGACGAGGCCTGTTTAGGATCAGAATATGCCTGTTTGGATCAGAGGAGTACCTTGCCTTGTTCTTTTTCCACCATTTCTTTCCAAATCAAACCCAGGCCCAAAGTCAAAACAAAACTCAAATGATAATTTCCTCAGAATTTTTTTTGCATTGAGTAAGGAGCAGAGTGTTTTTTTTTCTTTTTTAGTATGTACCCTTTAAACCTGTTAACACCGGCATTACTCCCTATATGGCTCCTTCTTTGATTATTAATCACTTAACAAATTTAAACATAGTGTCGAAAAAGAGACAAACTTTAAGAGCAAGCTTTTTGATTATTATATCTCCCCCACACTTGAACCAAAGCAATGCCCTCATTGCATAGAAGAAAAAATAACAGGGCATGCAAACTACCTGTGTAATGATCACAAAGCATGGTAATAGGAAATATTGAAAATTTAAAGAGCAAGGTAAAGATAGTGTACTCCCAGATTTATGCAGAATATGTAGTGTAGCTCCCCCACACTTGAGTTCGGCTGTATAGATGTGCAAGATGTTCCGGGAATAAATATTCTAAACAGCCAGAACAACTCAAGTTAATTCTCCTCGTTCTCTCTCCTTTCTTTTTTATTTCACTCTTTTTTTTCATAAAATAAGATACAGAATATAAGCACAATACAGATTAAAAAGCAGGATAATAAAATTCAACCACTGGGTTGCCTCCTAGTTAGCTGCCCGTATTTAAAGTCTTTGGCTAGACTCCCGCTTCGTTATTCTGGATCAAAAATAAAAGTAGACAACGGCTTTGCCAGGAAAACGAAGTTAGCAGTAATTAAAAGCAAACCATCTGGATCAAAACAGAACGTCACCTCGGCAAATAAAATAAGAAAATGAATACTCCACAAAACCTGGTGTTTGAGGAGGTTCTGCCAGTAACAGAGTTCTAACAGGAGACCAGGTAGTGATGACTTTTCTTCCTCAAATTGGAGGATGTAAACATCCTCCTCTTGTTGTTGAGGCTTATGGAGGCAGGGTGAGAGTTGATGAGAAACTGGTGGTAGCAGTGTTCCTTCCTCAGATTCGAGGATGTAAATTTCCTTTCCTGGTTGATGAGGCTTAATAGGATAATCCTCTTTGCGGACTGGCTCACACAAAATATCTTCAAATTTTAATTGCTCCTCTTGTGTTGGGGATGGAGATGGAGGAGAATTGTAACTCTCAGACATTTGCTCCAACTCGCCGTCGGAGAAAAATGTCCTGATAAGTTTCTTTATCTCCTCATCAGAACTTGTAGCTTCAATAATATCTGGCTCGAATCGATCTTCACTCCATGGAGTCACCACTGGAATTTCTTCTAGCGGCTCGGTCTGACTCGGGAGAAATTCGTCTGGCCCTTGTGTAGATTGCTGTTCATTCTGATTGAAATAGTCATATCCCAACTGAGCTTCTTTGTACTGTGTATTAGCCTGGTCGACTTCCCACCAATACGGCTCTCGATTTGATTGTTGAAGTGGTTGGTAACCCTTGACCAACCTTTGATTGGAGGATATCTCCTCTTGCATGTGCGTCCATTCCAAATCAATCAACAATCTTCTTACCTCATCGTAGCCACTCTCCATTATCAGTAACTATCCTACAAAAACAAAAATAAAAATACCAAGTAGAATAGAACTAAAAATTGAAAATAAACATAAAAACAAAATTAACTAAATAGAAAAACCAAATACGAAACAAAAAAGAGATAAAATAAAATTGCTAAAATAAAAAGTAAGTAAAATAAAATTAAATAAAGCGAAAACAAAATAAAATAAAATAGATATAAACAAAATTAAACACAAAAAAGGAATAAAATTAAATGCAGTTTAACTAAAACTAAAGTGAAAATAAAGAAAAAGGACAGGGGAATTTAAATGACAGAAATTAACTGACTGAAAATTTAATGTTAGGAGTTAGTATACTGGAAATTTGAAGTTAGTAGTTAGTATACTGGAAATTATAAGTTAGTAGTTAGTATACTGGAGGTTGATTAGATGCACAACATAATAGAAAGTGCAATAAACAATAAACCAATTATGAACAATCAAAGTTCCAACACAATGAACGACTTAAACGCGTTCCCTTAATTAGTGAGTCAATTATTTCACCCTTAAGTTACGTTTCCTCTTAATCTTAGTCCATCCTTATCTTACCTCAATCTTAGTCTTAGAAAACAACCATCCTTTAAAAAGGAATGGAAGTAGCTTATCTCAGTCTTATAACACAAACCATGCTTTAAATAGGAATGGTTGCAACTTTCTCAACCTTACCTTATATATGCCAACCGTTCTCTCATTGGGAACTGGTTAACCCTTAGTTCGTTGTTTTATTTCGTAGGGCTTGGTTAACCCTAGCCAGCAGCAGGACACTTACCGGCAATAACAACATTCTTAAATTGTTAGGGATGTAGGCTATATCCCCCCACGCCATCTTAATGCCACTACCCTTGGACTGGATGTCCAATGTAGCTGAGCCGGTCACAACCCTAAGCTACAAGTCCAAGACAAGTCCTTAACGAAGCGGATCTGCTTTAATACCGACCCCCTTTCCTTAGCATGCATGAGCGGAGTCAGTCCCGGGTTCCTCACTCCCCCCAAGTACCAGTTAGTAGAAGTCTTAATACAATGTTTGTTGGTTAAACCTCTTTTGGTTACTAACAAACTAATATTAGGGAGTGTTCCTTAGTCTCACACAATTCCTTACTAAACGTTAGTTAGTAGGTTCTCACGGTAAGTTGTGTTAGTCTTCAAACATCACACAACAATACAATAAACATAATGTTCCGGTTGCATGCTTTATCTTGTTTAGTGAGCACACAAAAAAAATAGCACACAAGCCGAGGGACACCTCGTTAGCAAGCAGGTCACAAGAAGAACTGTACCGTTCACCGTTGGTCGTTCGGTTGCTTACTCTCCTCTGGAGTCCAAATTCTCAAACCCTAAAACATTCATTCAATTTTAGGTTGTTAATTACTTTCCAATAAAGCTAACTTACTTAACTCACTTAGTCACTAATGATCCCCATCTAACACCACTTAAGTTCTTACAAACTTAATCTTAAGTGAATCTCTTCTCCTCATACCTTATACTTATTCACCCACTTAGTAGTCATTCCACCCTCCAAGCATGCCCTTAATAACTTTATAACATCAATATCTATCAATCCCCATCATTAGATATCATTTCCTAACCTTAAACAAAGTTTTTTGGTCAAAACAGCACCATGTCCGAACTTGTGTCCGAGCTTCCGAAGTTCGGACGCAAGCCGAGACTCAAAAGGGTGCAACCAGACGTATGTCCGGACATGTGTCCGAGCTTCCATAGTTCGGACATAGGTCGAGCAAAAATCACAGGAAAAATTTCAAGTGTCCGAACATCTAAGTCCGGACAGAAGTTCGGACTCTGGTCGAGACTCGGAAAATTTAAACGCAACAGGGCATGTCCGAGCTTCCAAATTCGGACGGAAGTTCGGACGTGCCAGAAAACTCATCTTATATACCCTTAAACACTTATCTCATTTCTTGCCAAAATGCCCAACTCTTCCACAAGTGTCCCATTATGTCTTAATACCATATAGGCACTTAATCTCTCCTTAGAACATCCTCTAAACCTCCTCAACCATTTTCTCAATCCTTACAAGAATTCCTAACACTTGTTACTTATTTCCTTATTTTTCCAACATGTAATTTTTGTCTAAAACTCTAACTATCCAAAGTGTTTCCTTTCCAATCAATATGACTTCTCCCTAAGCATTATTACATCACATCTTTGCTTGCTAAACCTTCCAAGGTTATCTTGCATGTCCATGCACAATTCCTTTCTTTTCCTTTTACTACTCATCAACCTAAACTCATAAACTTACCTATGCATTTCTCCCCATCTTCTTAGCACCTTAACCTTGTTCTTCTTTACCTTGACTATCCTACACCCTCCTTAGACATCTACAACTCTTTTACTCAATTTACTCACCATTCTCATGATCTTACACTCTTATACATTCCTAGTCAATTTCCTCGACAATCGACAGCATTCTCCTTCAATCTTCACTCCCATCACCTAAATCCACCCATTACCATCTAAACTAAAACCTTATTGTTCCACCACTAGTATCCTCTTCACTTACACAAGCTTCCCAAAATTCTCATTTTTATATTCTCAAGTTCATACCTAGATCACCTCAAAACATTATACATTATTTCCTCAAGTCTTAACATTCCTCATACCATGATTTTGGTGTGTTTAATACACTCACCAATCCTCTAATTCCTCCTAGACATCTCTAGGCACACTAAACCTCAAGAAATACTTAGTTAACTCATTTCCACTCAAATTCCTCTTGATGATCCCTAGTTACCCTAGGGCATATTAACTCACCACCACCACTTAAACACTTTGTTTCTACTCAAATTTCGCCATAGCTTCCCTAGTATTATTCATGCCCAAATGCATTGTTTTCCTCATTCAACCAACTCACACACATCAAGTCCTTTCTCATCTCATTTTCTCACCCAAAACAACTCATCCATAATAAACTCAATATTGTGCAATAATCTTAAATTGCATAGCACTAAGGCTCTTAAATAACATGGCTCTTAGGCCCTTAAATGACTTAAACTTAAACACTGAATTTTCCACATATAAAAGCTTTCAACCTGCAAATACACCCATCAATCTCATAGTAGTTATAATACTCTTAAAATCCATCTTAAACTTATCTTGTTTAAATTCTTTTTCCTAGGTTATATAACCCATTACGCAATGTAAGCTCTAAGCCACATTAGTACTTATTTAAATACCATCCCTTAAAACTTAAACCACCCTTAGGTAAGCATTTTACCTTGTTTTCCCAAGCTTATCTTAACTTCCTCCTTAGACCTTCTTCATGGATGAATCTCGGCCACCATTGAATTTCCTTTGCCAATGTTCTAATCAATATTCAATGACTCCAATGAGTACTAAACAACACACTAACCATAAGGAATAAAACCTAGGTTAAAATGTGTTTTAAGGTATTAAATTGAATGTTTTTCCTTGGAGTCTTAAGGTAGGCTTGGATATGAATCAAGAAGGACCTCCTCTAGCCCTTGGAGAATAGGAAATAAGCTAGAACAAGGCATAAAAATGAAGCCCCATGAGTGTAATTTTTGGACATGTGAAGAAGTGATGGAAAGATGGTTTTTCTTACAAATTCATTACCTTAAGAGGATGGAGAACCAAATGGGCTCTTCAAACTTGATTTTCCTCCATCAATGGAGTTTTCTCTTGGCACCGAAATGGAGCTTTGAAGGATTTGAAAAGATAGAAAGCTAGAGCTTGAGCTAACTAAGAATAATATGTGTTTAGTTTTTGATTTGGAGCTAAAATGAGTAAGTTATAGACATTTGAAGATGGAGCATAAATGGAGGTTTCACTCACGGTTTGGAGCAGGGAAGAATAAGTGAAAATCGGTGGTGAAGGAGAGAAATGAAAAGAAGAAGAGAAGGTAGGCTAGTATAGATATTTTGCTTTATAAAAGCAAATAGTAACTTCTTTTACTTTACTCTTCTTTTCCTTTCTTATTTAATGAAGTATATGGTGACTCATCCTCTTAGAAACCGGCCCCCTTATTGATTTAGGCTGGTCATGGTCTTGTTTGACCAATTAATTAGACTTAGTTGATTAAAGACTAAACTAGGCACTATTTGATTACTATTCACAAACTAGTGCACATAATTGTGAAATTTTTGATTTCCCATTGATTTAGACTTCCTAATGTGATACTACACATGTTAATTAAAGAGTAATGATGGACATTTAGCCACTCAAAACCCATTTACAAGACAATTTTTCAAAAATGTGCTTTAAGACTTCTTAAAGCACATTTTGTGTTTTAACTTGTTTTCAAGCTTGGTTTTCTTTGGTAATTGGTTTAAACTGACCATTAGGATATTACTAAGGACTTATCATGATATTTGGGTACTCACCCAAGTCTCTCCAAGCTTAGAGCACATTTTTGCCTTAATTGCCCTTAAGGCATTTTCTTGTGTTTTCCTTGGTTTAAATTGTCTACCAATATTTCTAAGGCTTATTTTAGCCTTACTACATCATAAATTGATGTTTAATTGGAATACATAGGTTTAGGGTATTTCAATCTACCCCCCTTAAAAGAACTTTGTCCCCAAAGTTCTCATGCATCTTATCCTATTAGAATATATGTCTCACCTCATTCCATAGATCATATAGATCATACTTATGTATACTTAAACTCATTGGATGATTAGATCTGCCATATGCTTATACTTAAATAACACACAACATGCTTAAGCATGTATAGCACTCAAAATTCTCTTTATTTCTTTTTGATGATTAAAACAATCACATAATTCTCATCGTATTCTCTCATGTTACTGGTCCGTAGACAATGGCTTGTTTGTCCTCGTCACCATGGGCCAGAATACAAAACAACTCTGCTCTCCCCATGTCACCGGTCCGAAGACAAAGGCTCGTACGTCCTCGACTTCATGGGCGAGACCTAGTAAAAAGGTAATCCTTTTTACGAGGTCATGTGAGGAATAATTCCCTCTATTTGAAAATACAATCAACTCCAATTTTGTTTTATCCTAAAGCCTCTATCCATAACGTGATTTAATTGTGACCACTGGTAGGGAGTTTCAGGAATCATCCAACCCTGATGTGATCAGCATCAGTGTTGAACTATCCTTCCACCCCAATTTGTGTTCGGTTTCCCTTGATCCCTAGAAAATCAAGTTCCACCTCCCACGTCATTTTCAAACATCCAAATAATTCACTTATGTCCAATTTTCTATCTTTTTAGTTCTTCTAATCATAATCAATGCATCTCCAAAGTGTGGACTCAGTCCATCAAACATTCCCGATTCATCTCTTAGTAATTACCTCAAGACTTAAATTTCTACTAAGTTCTATAACAGTCTCATACCAACTCTCACCGTCTTGCACCTCATAGCATTACTATTTTCTATCTCATACTCATATCAAATAATATCTCATATATTCCATATTCCTTAAGTCTCCTTAATCCCCTTCCTTAATTCTCTAAACTTGTACTCACAGCAAAGTTAACAAGATAGGTACTTAATATGTATGGTATTCACATCTTCTGTGCGCAATAACCATAATTTATCTCAAAATGTTTATGTAAAACATATTCTCTAATTCTTTAGTGCTATGCACACCGTAGTTTATGTACTCAGTACAAAAACATACGCTAAGCGGTTTTCGCTATACCCCCCTTAAAATGGATTACGCCCACGTAATCAACATTATATCATCCTTGAACATAGGTTCAAGATGTCTAATTCTCACCAAGCATTCTAGCTTCCATGTCATTTATCTCACTTATGATTCGATCAGAGGGTTCCGACCATATTACTGGCTTAGTCTCTGTATCGAGGATTCTTAACGGTAATTATACCATATTCTTAACTTAGTTTGATCTAATCTCTAAGATACTAAAGCATTCAGTTGCTAAGTCTTATATTTGTTCCTTTGGAAGATGTGTGGTATATCATTCCCTTTGCGCGTTCATCAGGTATGTGAAACCTCTTAAGTTACCAGTCCGCTAGCTTCTGTTGCGCGACTCTGATAGTCTTAGGCTTAACTGCTTCTCTTATCCCATCATAGTATTGTATATCCTTCTGTATCCTTACAGTTTTAGGAATATTGGTCTCTCCGTGGACACGTGTTATCTTAATATATACACGGCCTTGATGAGTTGTAACTCGTCTATCCAGTCTCCTTGGAGGTCTAATGTTTGTATTCTTAGTGTTTCCTCAAGTATCTAAATCGTTCTTCCCATCTGACCTTTGGTCTGAGGATGATTCTTAATCTGAAACTACTGTTTAGTGCTTATTGCACTTTACAGTTTAATCTTATACATCTCAAGACATGTCTAATGTTTGTACTTAACAATCTGTGCTCTTCGCACTTCATAGTCCTTAATTATTTGTTCTCTGGTTCCTTTGTGTCGTTGGTTCAACTGAATTCCTTTTCTTCGACTGTTTGTGGTAGTAGCTACTCTCGTCTGATCTTGCGTCGCTGTCCGTGGTACGGAGTCGATTACTTCCCGTGTTCCTTACACCACTCGTTTACATCCATGGGGTACCTTACTGGTACATTACTACTTATCCGACTAACTCATAAATGAGCGTGTCAGGCCTGCAAGCCCCTGTGGGGTGCAATCGTCCCACATCTCGTTTAAGTAAACTCGTAGTGCCCGTCACACGTTTAGCTATTGCTAATTATGAAGTATTCTGTTGTTGATCTCCTCTTTCATCGTTCCATAATAACACTTATTGTTCTTCTTGAACTTAATCAAGGAAAATCCATTTACTATGTTCTTGGGTATTGTATGCTCTAGTTCTTTCTGTATCCCGTACTGATTCGGTCTCTTAGCGACTGAGGTCTCTTTCCATAGAGCCTCTTATCTTCTTTCTCATATTTGGTCTACTAGGAATGCACTTCCAGTTCCTTAAGGAGTGGGTTCCTGTGAAATCTCACCTAACCAGGTCCAGACTACTGGCATCAATGCACAGTTCGTCTACCATCTTATTTCCTTACTTATATTGGTCTTAACTCATAAATCTAATTGCCTCAGTGTCACTATTTGATGGCTCATACATAACGGTCGCTTTACCGCGCACCCTGACTTAATCCACTTATATAGGTATTGTACTCACGACCACTACTACCGTGGTAGTTTGTCCTTACCATGTTGCACGTTGATGGTGCAACTACTTATTCTAACATCTTATTTATACTCAATCCCTTTCAAGTGTAAACACACTGGGGTTTCTCCAACTTTGGTGTATGGCGGTTGCCGTACCGTGTTGTAAATGGTTGTCTCTAAACATGAAGGTGTTCTTCCTCAATTTCGGTCTCGTATGTAGGTCAGTCTCTCTCACGATTACTGATTCTTACATCCTGGGTGTTGGATATGAGGTCTGTCTCTGCAGCCTTCCTTATTACTCAAGTTTATCTGGTATGTTCTAAGGTAATCTCAATGTTTACAGTTTTCATTCTCTAACTAAAGTGTATTACATCTTTAATAAGTGAAAGCCCTTTTTGAGGGGTTTATTCCCATTCACGGCCTCACAACAAGGAGAGGTATTCCCACCCTAAAAGGCATGGTTCGTTCTCCGCCCCTGCCAATGTACTATCTCATTATTCTCATTGGTGCATTTTCCTGGCAATATTTTCCACAATCTAAGTTATAGGTTTGGTAACCGTTCATATGTACGAATTGTAGTTCCTTCGTGGCTTAAATAAGATCTCTTACAACTTACTGCGCCTCGGGCTCTGATGTGGTAAACATCCTTGGCTCGTAGGCTCTTAGTGCTTAATGCCTCAGTTCATTACTTGTACTCTTACTCATCTGTAGGTCATCCTTATAGGTTTTTGTTTCTTTGAACACTATCCACCGTTAGGTTACATTTTAAATGTAGTATCGGGTTCCATGGTAAGTTGCTGCATCCTGCTTCCTGCTATGGAAGTTTATTCAGGTGATCTGAGGTTACTTAGTGTCCTTGACAATACTGTCATTTCATAGACTTGCGCATTTTGAATAATTATGGACCGGTTCGTTTTAGGCTTCTGCCTTACGGTGTCTAAGTTGGGTATCATCCTGTCATCTTATACTTTCATCTCAATGCTTCGTTTAACTTCCGTTGACTACGCCACCCGTTGATGATCAATGATACTTGGGTGTTAATGAGTTAGACAAACAGTATTAACTGTCATTCATCAGTTTATTCGGCTATACTATGCCCGCTCTGTGGGGGTAGTCCTCTGAGCTTTCCTTTTTCAGGGTTTGTATATCTTTAATCCTTAGTATGTTACTGCTTAAGTTCATTCCTTCTATCCCTTTTTCCGGGGTTTGCTAACATATTCCGCATAGATTGTTGTTATTGGTATTCTTAATGGTCGTCTCGGGGGTTTTATCCCGCTCCTCTTGGAAGACGTTATGTCAACAGTCTCAATGGTATCTTATAATACATTCCTTGTATGTTATTGCTTACATAGTGTTTGCTCGGGTCTCTGAGCGATCACTTAGGTTTTTCCCTTCAAGGTTCGGGATCGGTGTTCTTACCCGTACTGTTCGTTATTGTTGTTGTAGTAGGTTGTACCGTTGATAGAATTTATGTCGTCCGGTATTCCGTCCAAGTTCAGCTCCTTGCTAACTAGTATGTCGACTCATCTCATCATGGTCAGGCCGTCAGGCCCTTCCAAGGTTTCATCCTTTCGTTCTTATAGATTTACAGTCCGGTATTAAAATGTACTACAACTGTAGCGTTC
Source organism: Limonium bicolor (assembly GCA_023374045.1). Classification (NCBI taxonomy): domain Eukaryota; kingdom Viridiplantae; phylum Streptophyta; class Magnoliopsida; order Caryophyllales; family Plumbaginaceae; genus Limonium; species Limonium bicolor. The sequence continues at coordinate 197,862,813 of CM041777.1, read as the reverse complement.
TACTATCTCGCTATGATGGCTTTCCATGTTGCTTGACCGTGGTAGCACTTGCTATGGCAAGTGCGCCATGCATGATGGGTTACCGGTACTGTGCGCGTCAGTAATGGTACTTCCTCCTAACATTTGATATCTTTGGTAGTCCTCGGGACTCCTTCGATGTTCTTTAGTTTGGATAACTGACCATTTAGCAGTTTCCTTGCCGTTTTGACAGTGCCGTCACTTATCAGGGCGTTCCTCTTTCTGAGGGAACCCCTCGTTATTTTCTTGCGTCTTAATCCTCGCTCCCTTTTCCACACATTATGTGGGGGATATTAAGTAATGATTCTCCTTTAGGCACTACATCGTAGCCCTATTCCGGTATACAGTCGTACACGTTCTTATTGTCGCCTGCGCTATGTCGGCCAGGTTTTATAACCTTCCTCATTGTATGGGGTTTGGAGTTCCCGTTTCTAGCTAGTCCTTCCAGTAATCTTAACTCTCATGCTTGGTATTATCCCACTGTTATGCTCATTCGGACCACTGTCCGGCACTCATGTCGCCTATCATTTCCTTATCCATTGCACTCGTAGTGCTTTTCTTATCATTGGTATTACGGTGTAACTCGACTGCGTAGCATGTCGACCCATGTTGCCGGTAATTACCGTTCTCTTACTGGTAAAATTCTGTTGGCAGCGCCTATCTCCACGTTGCGCTCCAATTTAAAGGTTCAAGTTCCCGTGAACTGTTGTTCAACAAGATGTTTCCCATATTGCTTACTATTAACTACCTGCCAGATCGGGTTTTTCCCGAGTAAGAGAAGGTTTTCTTCTCTCGGGTATTTGTTCCACGTATTCGGGGTTAGGGATGTGGAGGGCGGGCTTTGGTACTATGGATATCCGGTAAACACCGGGAAGTCCTAGCTAATGCACCTCTTACTCTATCACTCAACCCTTAACCCATAACTGAAACTCAACCTCAGTATTCACCTAAGTTCGGTATATCTTGTCTTCAGAGTGTAACTACGCTCTGATACCACTTTTTGTAACACCCCATCTCAATCCAAATGTGGTCTCGCAACTTAACAACATATATATACATTTCACAGCGGAATTCATTACACTCCAGGACCTTGCCACGGTTTGACTGACAAAATATACCGAACATTAGTACATACAAATCTTAACCAATACATATCCTTCTTACAATCCCTCACAACCTTACATCTTACTACTAAATTGCCATACGAGTGTACATGCACAACTCGTAGGCCACACATAACCCGTAACGCTTGTACCCCATCTTACTCTCGTGATGGCCGCCTCCTTACGTTCACCTGTGTAGTAAAAACAGCCCCCAAAGGGGGTCAGCACGAATGCTGGTACGATCCTCTCATGGCCACCAAGCTAACGTGCCTACGAAGACTAATTGTCGATAGCATGAGGTTGATTAGATGCACAACATAATAGAAAATGCAATAAACAACAAACCAATTATGAACAATCAAAGTTCCAACACAATGAACGACTTAAATGGTTCCCTTAATTAGTGAGTCAATTATTTCACTCCTTAAGTTACGTTTCCTCTTAATCTTAGTCCATCCTTATCTTACCTCAATCTTAGTCTTATCTTAGTCTTAGAAAACAACCATCCTTTAAAAAGGAATGGAAGTAGCTTATCTCAGTCTATAATACAAACCATCCTTTAAATAGGAATGGTTGCAACTTATCTCAACCTTACCTTATATATGTCAACCGTTCTCTCATTGGGAACTGTTAACCATTAGTTCGTTGTTTATTTTTGTAGGGCTTGGTTAACCCTTGCCAGCAGCAGGACACTTACCGGCAATAAACAACATTCTTAAATTGTTGGGGATGTAGGCTAGATCCCCCCACGCCATCTTAATGCCACCTACCTTGGACTGGATGTCCAATGTAGCTGAGCCGGTCAACCGACCCTAGGCTACAAGTCCGAAGACAAGTCCTTAAGCGGAAGTCGGATCTGCTTTAGATACCGACCCCCTTTCCTTAGCATGCATGACCGGAGTCAGTCCCGGGTTCCTCACTCCCCCAAGTACTAGTTAGTAGAAGTCTTAAGACAATGTTTGTTGGTTAAACCTCTTTCGGTTACTAACAAACTAATATTAGGGAGTGTTCCTTAGTCTCACACAATTCCTTACTAAACGTTAGTTAGTAGGTTCTCATGGTAAGTTGTGTTAGTCTTCAAACATCACACAACAATACAATAAACATAATGTTCCGGTTGCATGCTTTATCTTGTTTAGTGAGCACACAAAACAAATAGCACACAAGCCGAGGGACACCTCGTTAGCAAGCAGGTCACAAGAAGAACTGTACCGTTCACCGTTGGTCGTCCGGTTGCTTACTCTCCCCTGGAGTCCAAATTCTCATACCCTAAAACATTCATTCAATTTTAGGTTGTTAATTACTTTCCAATAAAGCTAACTTACTTAACTCACTTAGTCACTAATGATCCCCATCTAACACAACTTAAGTTCTTACAAACTTAATCTTAAGTAAATCTCTTCTCCTCATACCTTATACTTATTCACCCACTTAGTAGTCATTCCACCCTTCAAGCATGCCCTTAATAACTTTATAACATCAATATCTATCAATCCCCACCATTAGATATCATTTCCTAACCTTAAACAAAGTTTTTTGGTCAAAACAGCACCATGTCCGAACTTGTGTCCGAGCTTCCGAAGTTCGGACGCAAGCCGAGACTCAAAAGGGTGCAACTAGACATATGTCCGGACATGTGTCCGAGCTTCCATAGTTCGGACATAGGTCGAGCAAAAATCACAGGATAAATTTCAAGTGTCCGAACATTTAAGTCCGGACAAAAGTTCGGACTCTGGTCGAGACTCGGAAAATTTAAACGCAACAGGGCATGTCCGAGCTTCCAAATTCGGACGGAAGTTCGGACGTGCCAGAAAACTCATCTTATATACCCTTAAACACTTATCTCATTTCTTGTCAAAATGCCCTACTCTTCCACAAGTGTCCCATTATGTCTTAATACCATATAGGCACTTAATCTCTCCTTAGAACATCCTCTAAACCTCCTCAACCATTTTCTCAATCCTTACAAGAATTCCTAACACTTGTTACTTATTTCCTTGTTTTTCCAACATGTAATTTTTGTCTAAAACTCTAACTATCCAAAGTGTTTCCTTTCCAATCAATATGACTTCTCCCTAAGCATTATTACATCACATCTTTGCTTGCTAAACCTTCTAAGGTTATCTTGCCTGTCCATGCACAATTCCTTTCTTTTCCTTTTGCTACTCATCAACCTAAACTCATAAACTTACCTATGCATTTCTCCCCATCTTCTTAGCACCTTAACCTTGTTCTTCTTTACCTTGACTATCCTACACCCTCCTTAGACATCTACAACTTTTTTACTCAATTTACTCACCATTCTCATGATCTTACACTCTTATACATTCCTAGTCAATTTCCTCGACAATCGACAGCATTCTCCTTCAATCTTCACTCCCATCACCTAAATCCACCCATTACCATCTAAACTAAAACCTTATTGTTCCACCACTAGTATCCTCTTCACTTACACAAGCTTCCCAAAATTCTCATTGTTATATTCTCAAGTTCATACCTAGATCACCTCAAAACATTATACATTATTTCCTCAAGTCTTAACATTCCTCATACCATGATTTTGGTGTGTTTAATACACCCACCAATCCTCTAATTCCTCCTAGACATCTCTAGGCCACACTAAACCTCAAGAACTACTTAGTTAACTCATTTCCACTCAAATTCCTCTTGATGATCCCTAGTTACCCTAGGGCATATTAACTCACCACCACCACTTAAACACTTTGTTTTCTACTCAAATTTCGCCATAGCTTCCCTAGTATTATTTCATGCCCAGATGCATTGTTTTCCTCATTCAACCAACTCACACACATCAAGTCCTTTCTCATCTTGTTTTCTCACCCAAAACAACTCATCCATAATAAACTCAATATTGTGCAATAATCTTAAATTGCATAGCACTAAGGCTCTTAAATAACATGGCTCTTAGGCCCTTAAATGACTTAAACTTAAACACTGAATTTCCCACGTATAAAAGCTTTCAACCTGCAAATACACCCATCAATCTCATAGTAGTTATAATGCTCTTAAAATCCATCTTAAACTTATCTTACTAACTCATTCCCATTGGCTCCTTAGTCACAAGTTCATAAGCTTGTTTAAATTCTTTTTCCTAGGTTATATAACCCATTACGGAATGTAAGCTCTAGGCCACATTAGTACTTATTTAAATACCATCCCTTAAAACTTAAACCACCCTTAGGTAAACATTTTACCTTGTATTCCCAAGCTTATCTTAAATTCCTCCTTAGACCTTCTTCATGGATGAATCTCGGCCACCATTGAATTTCCTTTGCCAATGTTCTAATCAATATTCAATGACTCCAATGAGTACTAAACAACACACTAACCTTAAGGAATAAAACCTAGGTTAAAAATGTGTTTTAAGGTATTAAATTGAATGTTTTACCTTGGAGTCTTAAGGTAGGCTTGGATATGAATCAAGAAGGACCTCCTCTAGCCCTTGGAGAATAGGAAATAAGCTAGAACAAGGCATAAAAATGAAGCCCCATGAGTGTAATTTTCGGACATGTGAAGAAGTGATGGAAAGATGGTTTTTCTTACAAATTCTTTACCTTAAGAGGATGGAGAACCAAATGGGCTCTTCAAACTTGATTTTCCTCCATCAATGGAGTTTTCTCTTGGCACCGAAATGGAGCTTTGAAGGATTTGAAAAGATAGAAAGCTAGAGCTTGAGCTAACTAAGAATAATATGTGTTTAGTTTTTGATTTGGAGCTAAAATGAGTAAGTTATAGACATTTGAAGATGGAGCATAAATGGAGGTTTCACTCACAGTTTGGAGCAGGGAAGAAGAAGAGAAAATCGGTGGTCAAGGAGAGAAATGAAGAAGAGAGAAGAGAAGGTAGGCTAGTATAGATATTTTGCTTTATAAAAGCAAATAGTAACTTCTTTTACTTTCCTCTTCTTTTCCTTTCTTATTTAATGAAGTATATGGTGACTCATCCTCTTAGAAACCAGCCCCCTTATTGATTTAGGCTGGTCATGGTCTTGTTTGACCAATTAATTAGACTTAGTTGATTAAAGACTAAACTAGGCACTATTTGATTACTATTCACAAACTAGTGCACATAATTGTGAAATTTTTGATTTCCCATTGATTTAGACTTCCTAATATGATACTAAGTAGTACACATGTTAATTAAAGAGTAATGATGGACATTTAGCCACTCAAAACCCATTTACAAGACAATTTTTCAAAAATGTGCTTTAAGACTTCTTAAAGCACATTTTGTGTTTTAACTTGTTTTCAAGCTTGTTTTTCTTTGGTAATTGGTTTAAACTGACCATGAGGATATTACTAAGGTCTTATATTTATATTTGGGTACTCACCCAAGTCTCTCCAAGCTTAGAGCACATTTTTGCCTTAATTGCCCTTAAGGCATTTTCTTGTGTTTTCCTTGGTTTAAATTGTCTACCAATCTTTCTAAGGCATATTTTAGCCTTACTACATCATAAATTGATGTTTACTTGGAATACTTAGGTTTGGGGTATTTCACCCATTTAAGGGGTTTAGTCCATGGAAAAGATTAAGGCCAGGATTCGGATCCAACCTCTTGTGTCTCCTTATCCTCACGCGTGGCCGAAACTATATCGGACTTCTACTCATTCCATTTTACTCATTAATCAAGTTAGGAGTTAGCTGGTTAGGAATTAGTATACCAAGGGTTAATTCACTACACAAGTACACAACAAGATACACATACACTTCATTCTCATCCATTCAATTCATGAATTATACAAACTGAGAGTTCAAGACATTATAAAAAGAACAATATAATACAAGCACACGTAAGTGCATTAAAATCTGGTTCACCGTAGTTGTTCGATCCCCGATGTTCCTTCAGAGTCCAACCTTTCGCACCCTATAATATGCATGGAGTCGGACGGTTAATTGTCTATAGTTAACCTAACTCTTTTAATCTTTAGAGTTCCCTGACTTACAATTACTTACCCCTTTACATTTTAAATTTACTTACATTTGTTACTTACTTCCATTTACTTCTTGAAATACCCCAAACCTAGATATGGTGTTTAGAGGATAAACTAAGGTATAAGAAGGCTAAATAATGCCTTAGGAACATTAGGAAACAATTTAAACCAAAGGAAACACCATAAGAGCAATTTAAGCAAAAACATGCTCTAAGCTTGGAGTAACTTGAGTTAGCACCCAAATAGCATTATTAGACCTTAGTAACATCCTAATGGTCATGTTAAATCAATTACCAAAGAAAATCAAGCCCAAAAACAAGTTAAAACACAAATTGTGCTTTGAGGACCCTTAAAGCACATTTTAGAAAAATTGTCTTAGAAAGGGGTTTTATGTGGCTAAATGCCCATGATTACTCCTTAATCAACTTGGGTACTACTTAGTATCTCATTAAGAAGTATAAATCAATGGGAAACCATAAATTTCACAAATATGTGCACTAATTTGTGAATAGTAACCAAATAGTGCCTAGTTTAGTCTTTAGTCAACTAATTTTAATTAAATGATCAAACAAGACCATGACTAGCCTTAATTAACAAGGGGTCCGGTTTTCTAAGGGGGTGATTCACCACATGTGTCATCCAATTTAAGAAAAGAAGAGGGAAAAGTACAATGGTACTATTTGCTTTTAAGAAACAAATATCTCTTTATACTTACCTCTCTCCTCCTTCATTCATTCCTTCTTATTCCCACTGATTTCACCTTCTTCCTCTCTTCTTCTTTCACGTAAGAACAGCCCCCATGCTTGCTTGATCTTGCCTTGCCCATAACTTGCTCATTTCAGCTCCAAAATCAAAACAAAATACATATTCCTCTTAGTTAGCTCAAGCTCTTCCTTTCTATCTTTTCAAATCTCCAAGAGATTCATTTTGGTGCCAAGGCAAACCGCCATTAGAGGAGGAAAAACAAGCTTGAGGAGTCCATTAGCTTCTCCATTCTCTTAAGGTAAGGAATTTGCAAGAAAAATCATTTTTCCACCACTTTTCTCCATTACCGAAAATTATCACTCATGGGGCTTCATTTTTATGCCTTGTTCTAGCTTATTTTCTATTCTCCAAGGGCTAGAGGAAGTCCTTCTTGATTCATATCCAAGCCTACCTTAAGACTTCAAGGTTAAATATTCATTTTAATACCTTAAAACATATTTTTAACCTAGGGTTGATTCCTTAAGGTTAGTGTATTATTTAGCACTCATTGGAGTAATTGGATATTGATTAGAACATTGGCAAGGAGAAATAAATTGGTGACCGAGATTGTTCAAGGAAAAACCTAAGGAGGAAAGTTTGTGAAGCTTGTAAAAGAACAAGGTAAATTGTTTACCTTAAGGTGTTTTATTGTATAAGGGAATGGGATTTAGATATATGATAATCTTAGCTTAGAGTTCATATTAGGAAAGGGATATAAAACCTAGGAGAAACAATGACCATATTTGAGAACTTGTGAATAAAGAGCAAATGGGAAATGAGATAGTTAAATATTTAAAAGGTGAATTACAAGAGCATTTATATATCAATGGGAGCCTTGTTGTGTGTATTTGCAGGTCAAAGGCTAATATATGTGGAAATTCAGTGGTTAAGCTTTATGTCATTTAAGGGCCTCAGAGCCAAGCAATTTAAGTTTATGCACTATATTGTGATGTAGTGTAGTTTTGGTGTAATTTAAGTGTTAAGAATATGTGGAAAGGATTTGGGTGTTCAAGGTTGTTAAATGGTAAAAATCAAGTGTTTGGATGTGGAAATATACTAAACAATCCATGTCAAAATTTGGTGAGAAAACAAGGAGTTCAAAGTGTGTAAATGAAGTTTGATGACCTAGAAGGTACTAGGAATGCTTAAGGCTTAAATTGGTGAAAGAAAGTGAACTAGAGTGTTCTTGAGTGTTTAAAGGACTTATGAGTTGTCTTGAAGGATTAGAGATTAAATGAGTGAGTTTGATGCTCTAGGGTTATGGTGGGAGTGTGATTAAGTCTTGTGCAAGTTTTGATAAACAAAGGAAGAATAATGCCTTGTGAGAATCTAAGTGTAAGCTTGAGAAAAATAGAAGGAGTTTACGTAATTGAGGTGTTGTGGAGCAATAATGCTTAGGAGTGGTAGTAATGTTTGTGAGATAACATTTTGGTTAGTTTGAGTTGTAGGTATGATATACCACTTAGAAGACCTAAGGAAAAATATTACAAGTGTTAAAAGATTATGTGAGGAAGTGGGAAATAAGTTTAGATGAGGAAGTAGGCAAGTTTGGGATGTTATTTTGGTGTTAGAATATTCCTAAAATCATGTATGAACTTTGGGTAAAGCATGGATGAAGAGAGCAAGTGCAATCACACTTAGAAAACTGCAAATGGTGAAAATCTGTAGCTGGTCCGGGACCTAGGTCCAGGGTAAAGTCCCGGACCATGCCAAAAATAGAGCCGAGAGTTCATTCAGCACCCTGGTCCGGGACTTAAGCCTTGTATGAAGTCTCGGACCACCCCTTAATTATCACCCGAGAGTTGCAGCCTGTATTGGTCCGGGACTTAAGTCCCATACAAAGTCTCGGACCACAACATAAAATCAGCCGAGAGTTTAAACCAAGTATTGGTCCGGGACTTAAGGTAAGGACCAAGTCCCGGACTACCCTAAAAATGATGTTTAAGCTTGGAAAATGATGGGGATTGTAGGTATTGATGTTATAAACTTATTTAGGACATGTTTGGTGGGTGAAAAGGCTACTAAGTGGGTGAACAAATATAAGAGATAATGAGAGACGATGCACTTAAAAGTTTAAGTTAAAACCATAAGGACTTAGTGAATAACAATGGGTAAATATTGGTGTCTAGGAAAGTTAAGTAAATTGTGTTAAGTTGAGCTAAATAATAACCTAAAACTGAATGAATGTTTTAGGACTTGTGAATTGGGGCTTGGAAGGAGATTAATCAAATAATCGCCGACGGTGAACAGTACAGCTTTCTTGTGACCTGCTTGCTAACGAGGTGTCCCTCAGCTTGTGTGCTATTTGTTTATGTGTTCTGACAAAACAAGATAAAGCATACAACTGGTTTATTATTTGTTGGTGTTGTAAATACAATAACACTTGGCTTGAGTTAACTTCTAACTATGCTTAGTAAACAAATGGATGAGATAAACACATTGTTATGATTGGTTGGTTAATACCCGGTAAGGTTTAATTAAAAGACCTGAACTTTAAGACTCTTGCTAAACCGTAAATTGGGGTGGGAGTGAGGAATCCGGAATGGTACCGGCACATGTGTATTGGGGGGAGGTCGGTATCTGAATCAGATATGGCTTCCAAACTAGATTGTCCTCGGACTCGTCGCCTAGAGTCAACAAGTCGACTCGACCACCCGGACTACTGTTTTCAGGTAGGAGGCACATTTAAGGATGGCATGGTGGGGGGGGATCTAGCCTACATCCCCAGAAAAACTAAGAAAGGTTGCTTATTGCGGTAAGTGTACTGTGCCGGCTAGGGTTCACCAAGCCTACCAAAAATAAGCAACGAACTAAGGGCTAACCAGTCTATTAAGAGAACGGTTGGCATATATGAGAATAAGTGGAATGTGGACCTAAGGGGTTAAAATCTAACTCACTTACTTAAGGGAGGCTTCTAAGCCATGTATTGTGTTTGGACTGTTATTGTTCACTTGTGGATTGTTGTTCTATTGCACTTCATATTATGATTGTGTACCAAATCAATTTCCATGTTATCGACAATTAGTCGTCGTAGCCCCGTTAGCTTGGGGGCCACGAGAGGATCGTACCAGCAAATTTGCTGACCCCCTCGGGGGCTGTTGTTTATGTTTTTCAGGTAAGCGTCGCATGAAGACTCACCCTGAGAGTAGGGGCGGTTAGAATTAGGTCGGGCTTTTATTTTGAGTACGGGTTGCGCCTGTGCACCCGTCTGTTGATATTAGGTCTTATGGAAGTTATGTTGTTGCTTGAGAAACAATAAACTCGGTTGGTGGATGTTTTGGATAGTATGTATATTTTGGATTAGCGGTTGTAAACGTTTAAAGTTCGGTATAATCTGTTGTTCAGACCGTGGCAAGGTATTGGTGTTGGTTTAATTCCGCTGTGATGTTATATATATGTTGTTAAGTTTGAGATAACCATGATTGTCTTAGGACGGGGTGTTACACTTCTCAAGTTTGTTTTCTCATATTCTATGGTGCATATTATTTACTTCTTACCACCATTACTCTAGCACTAATGCCTCACTTATACATATCTATATGTATGTATATATATACATGTATGTACATATATATCTAATTAAATTTTAATTTTTTTTTGTGTCTGGGTCCGACCGACCCAGTCCCCTGGGTAGGTCGAAGTCAGAAAGCTATTCCAGTCCGACCGACCCACCGACCGACCCAGCACTCTGGGTAGGTCGAAGGCGGAATGCTCATTTTGACTTGGTTTCAACTCCAATCCTCTTCCCATTTCTTCCCTAACCTTCCACATGTTTTCTAACATGTTTAACCACCTTAAGACACTCTAAATCATGCTCTAAACCTCCTCAAATCATTACTGAAAATCCTTGCTCAATTTCTACAAACTTCAATACTCATTTTTGCACTTATGCACTATAGTGCATTTCTAAACTTCTCTTGACATCCCACCTCTTGTTCTCACCCATTTTGACCATTCCAAATCCTTACTAGACGCTTGCAACAACTATGCCCAAGTTCATTCATTTCCTTCAAGGTTTTATAATCTAGTTTCTCTCCAAGCTTCAAGGCTCTTACACACCATTTTGCTACAGATTTTTCCTTCTTCCTTTTACAACTCTTATATCCACTCAAGAGTGGTTAACTATCCCAAATAAATCCCTTACAACACCTAGTTATCCCTAGGTTCCTTCTCCTTAACCAATGCACCTAAGTCCTCAAATTCCTATGGTAATTTCGACAGAGTTTCCCCTATAAATTTAACATTGCCCACATGTATAATTCAGTTCACCAAATCAGTTTCAATATCCACATAAATTCAAGCACTAGCAACACATTAAAATCCTGCACATTATATAACTTCCACACCTTAAACAACTTGGATTTTAAAGCCATTTACTCATCATATACAATACACAAGCTCAACAATAGTCCCATTGTACACTAATCTAAATACTTGGCCCCAAGGCCCTTGAACATCAGCAAAATTCACACTAGAATACCTCTCCATCATTTGTTTACCTTTGTTATAGTTGTACAATAGTTTAGGCATTAAAATTCTATTTTCTTCTACATACAAAACTAGCTCAAGGTTTAGCTCATTTACCTTGAATTGCTATCTTTCTTTCTTTCCTTTCCTTCTTCTTCTTTCCTTCCTTGCTCTTTCTTTCACAACCGGTTAGGGGGAGTTTAAAAACTCTAATGCCATGCCCATATTAAGATATACTAATGAGCATTCTAATGGAATCCTTAACCTTTAAAATCAGCCCTAAACTTCAAGAAGGTTTAAAGCTTAAAAATGAGATATTACCTTCCAATCACTAAGTGGAGTTCTTGGCTAGCAAGAAAGGAAGATTCCAGCACCCATTTGGAACTAAAACCCAGAAGGAATACAAGGAATAAGGAGGTTCAAAACTTGAGATTTTCGGTTACAAGAAGGAGCTAGAAAATGAGAGGATTTTAAACCCTTTCTTACCTTAAACCAACAAGGAGTTGTTCTAGCTCTAAATGGTGTTCTTCAAGCCTTCAATGAGCTTCACCCATGGAGATGAAAGTGGTAGTTTTCAGATTTTGAAAAGAGAGAATTAATCTCCAAGATGAGAGGAGTATTAATATGTAATTTTTATATCATTTGCACCTTGTTTAGGCCATGAGAAATGAAGAAGAAGAGAGGGGGTGAGAATGGCTGCATAAATTGCCATTGTTGGAATGGAGAAGGAAGGATAGTTCTGAAATGGAGGGGAAAACGTGAGTGAATTAGAGAATGGGAGGAGAGAGACTAAAAACTAGCTTTTGTACTATTTACTTTTTACTTTCTTATTTGTCTTCTAATGAGTGAGAGGCTGGGAAAAAAACATGGCCCCTCTACACAATATGGGTTCCAGCCTTTTTATTTTCACAATGGGGGGAAAGTTTTTGTCTATTTACAATTTACACCCCAAAAGTTCCCGTTTTTACACTATTCACTCACCGGAGTCCGTTTTCCGGAATTTTCTGGTTTAATTAATTTTAATGGTTCTAGACCTTCAATAATATTTAATTATAGCTATTTGATTGACTATAATTTTTAAGAGTCTATTTAACCCGCTTAAAGTCACGTTTTCCCGGTTTCCTCGAAAAACGCTTTAAGGTTCGTTTGTGGTTTTATTCCATTTTATGGATCCATTTTCTTCGGGAATTGTTTCTACATACTATTTAGGCATAACTAAGCCTGAGGAATCCACCTAGGATCCTAGCCAAGGTCACAAAACTCCCATGGTTATGTAGCCCTCATTTTTACACTTTTCACTTTTTGAGCATTTTCTCTTTTCTTTTGGTTTTATTTCCTTCATTAATATTCCTTAGGCACAATTAGGCCTTTAATTACCACATTAGGATAATTTTAATCACTATAATTAAGTTCGGGGTAGTTCAATCTACCCCCTTAAGGAACTTTGCCCTCAAAGTTGTTCAAAGTTGAAAGATTACTATCCCCACTCATCCAGACATATCTAATGCCAAAGATCATACATTCCTCATCCTTAAAGTTTCCCAAATCCGCTACACAAGGTCTTTACATACAATACCATGCAAGTACACTACAATCACTCTGATCCGCATTACAACCAACCATCTGGTATTCAATACAAGATTATACGTACATACAATGCAAAGTTATCCCAAAGCAATGCCAGAATACTCTTCCATATGATCCCACAGGCACTCAGGTCATCTAGACATAGGACTTCTCTATGTCCCGCTGCCCTTGGAATAATACAACACAATACACTACCACCGTTCTCCCAGTAAAGGTTTCACACAGTTACTCATTCTCAAGTCTGAAGGAAATCCTTTCGCAACCATTAACTAGAAATCCTTTTGAAACACAACAACTCCAAATTTCAATTTATGTTCATTACATCTATTGTATGAGTGACTACTTGTGACTACTCGAGGGGAGCTTCAACAATCATTCGACCCTGATGTGATCAGCATCAGTATTGAACTATCTTTCCACCCCAATTTGTGTTCGGTTTCCCTTGATCTGATCAGGATCCAATTCGACTTCCCACATTAATTTCATACAATCAAATAATTCAATTATTTCCATTTTCTATCATTTTACTCTTCCTAGTCATAATTACAAATTCATACATCTCCAAAGAATGGAATTCGGTCCATCAGTCATCCTCAATTTACTTCCAAATACTTTACTTCGGGATTCAATGCCTATGGGGCTCATTTCATCTAGTATTGCTACTTTCATTCATTACTCTCTATCATCTCAGATTAAATAGGGATACAATACTTGTGGAATTCAGTCCACTAAACATTCTCAGTTCGCCTCAAACAGTTACCTAGGGAACTCAATTCACTCTAGGTTCTACGTCGGTTTCATACCAACTCATGCATCATAATGCCATGTCTAATCTCAGCTAGACACACATACTATAGGGATTCTCTTTCCCCAGAAGTTTCTGTACTCCTTTCTCTTTGTATACTCACACACGAGTTAACAAGATAGGTATATTTTTATATACATAATATTCACATTACTTGTGCACAATACCCATAACTAGGCTATGAATGGTGCATATGTTTATGTAACATACATACCAATCATCAAACAATTCTCATTTGTGCTATGCACATTATAGTTTACGTGTTTAATACATGAAACTTACACTAAGCGGTTTTTCGCTCTACCCCCCTTAAAAGGGATTACGCCCACATAATCTACCATATGTTATCATTGAACATTGGTTCCTCAATTCGGGCATCCTAATGCATTTTAGCTTCCCTACGGTCTATTATTCAATGTATTCTGGTCAAAGGGTCTTAACCATACTAACAGTTTAGTCCTTGCACCAAGAATTCCCATTGGAGTTTATTTAACTCATAACCGGTTCGGTTCTAGCCTATCAGGCTTCAAGGCATTGATAATTAGCCATTCTCTCATACTTACTGGGTGTATTAAACCTCTGAGCTAGGGCCCACTAGCATCTGCTGCGCGACTCTGATAACTTTTGAGCTTAATTCGCCCTTTTTGTTATTCTAACTGTGTTATGCATCCACTTCTTATCCCTTCTCTTACCGTATGTGAACTCATTGTATTGCAGATTTTCTATCCAGTTTCTGGAAATCTGTCATACATACTACTGTATACTTCTGTGATTACTCATTTAGTTCCTCTGACTTGTTGTCGGTTGGGGTTGAGCTACTACGCATATGTAATGTTTCCTTTGATCATTGGTTTCTGGCTATTCATTCATGTAGTGTTGTACCAGTTTTCTTTTATTGCACGATCTTGCATTTCATACGCATCGACCCTTGTAGCGTTTATGATTTCGCTTCTGCTTTTATTCTGGTGGAATTCACAGGTTGTGATTGTTGGCATCTCCAACATTCCTCATGCATCTTTGACCGAAAGGCAGCACGGTTTATTGTTAGATTTATGCTGAAACTGGTGTGCGCCATGTTCGATGTTGCGTTTGTAAGTCTTCCGTACTTACTATGGTTCATTGTTTCGCAATTGGGTATTATTATCCCAAGCTATTATTCCTTTGATCGCGTTGATCCACTAGGTATACGCCTTCAGTTCCTTATGCAATTGCATTAGGAATGAACAATGTGTTACTTGTGTGATCCTTGTAATATGGTTCAGATTATAGGCCTTAATGCCTAGTCTGTCTACCAATTCCTACATCTCGACTTCGCTGGGTCCAGCTCATGGTTTGTTTCCCATGTCATTGTCTAACTACATTCTCATAGTGGTCACTTGTTGCGTACCATCTTCTTATTCATTACACAAACATTGTTCTCACGGCCTCTACCACTATGGTAGCTTTCCTTTATTCACTGGCTGTTGTTGTTGGCACCATTATTCAACTGTACCCTCCAATGTTACGTTTTATACTCAATCCCCTTATGGTGTGAGCACACCGGGAGTTTTTTATGTTGGTGTGTATGGCGGTCGCCGTAGCATACCGTAATGTCATCATCTTTCCAATATGAAGATGTTTTACTTCAATTAGGTTTCATGTGTAGGTTAGCTTACCTCGCATTCTTGCATCACTTATGACTTCGTTTACCACGTGACTTGGCTGACCAAGGGTGAAGTAACCTATCGGGTTATAAGCTCTCTTGAGCGTTGGTCATTCTCGGGTCAAAATATGCATTTGCATTGTTTGTTTTTGACGCTCACTTCCCTCTAAATCCTGGCATTGGATATAAGGTTTGGTGGTGCGTTCTTGTTTCTCAATGCATATCATTGGGACATCCCAAGGAAGCTTCAAGGGTTTTCTGGTCCCGTTCTCCAATTGAAGAGTATTCTATTACTGATAAGTGAAAGTTCTTGTTGAGAGGTTTGTTTCCACTCATAAGTCTCATGACAAGGTATACTATGTTAGTCTCTGCTTATATACTTCCACCACTCATACAATAGTTCACCATTTGCTTGGTTGCCTATGGAGTATACTTACTCCTTCAAGTCTCTATGCTCTTTAAGCGATGTGCTTCTACAGTCCACATTATACACATTCCGTGTTTGCTTCTAAACCGACTCTTCTTTGGTTTTCACAGTTGCTCTCATAGCCTCTTTCTAGTCATAGTGGTTTAAAAATCTCATTTACTTATTCAATTGTATCTTGGAAATAACTGCATGCTCAAGCTTTGTTGTTATGGTAGGTGGAAGCCTTTTCTAAGGGTTCACATCGTCACCGCATTGGTGGTCTTCCGTTAACGAGAGGTACCTTCCCTCAGGTTTCTCGTAGTGTTCAAGTGTGGACTAGACCAGTATTGTCATCATCATGATTCCTATGCCTCTGTGCTACCCTTGATACAAAAGGCATGAAGGGCAATTAAAAGCTTCGTCAACTGTATACTAGACTGATGCTCTAGTGACAGTGACACTGAGGTAGCCATTACTCCAAGCCACTCATTATATTGAGTTCAAATTGAGCGATTTGATTGTCGCTCTGCTCATTGTAGGAAATAACATTTCTCCACTTGCCATTCTCGACAGTTCTTCTTATCATTTAATGTGGGTTTGTAACCATTTAAATCTACATGACGTAGTTGGTTCAGGGCTTTAAGCCTTATTGCTGCAAGCTATGCTCCTTGCGGGCTGTTTATACATGTTTCCACCTCCTTGTATACCATCATAGGGTTGGAGGTAGTACTGGGCTCCATGGCAAGGTCGTTCCATTACGCTTCCGCCCATGGGAGGCCCCTTAGACAATCTGGCATTAATCAGTGCCCTTTAATGATTTTGGGTATTTCCCATTAGGTGAAATCCTTTCGGTGTTCTAATTGAGTGTTCATTTAGCTCCCAGGTTCTTATCGTGACACTTCATTCAACTATTGTTGACTCAGACACCCTTCAAGGATTGCTCCTGGGTGTTGTTAAGTTACGCCATTACATTTGGCTCCTAATTATCTGTGTGTTCAGCCAATATACTGATTGCGGTACTATATACCGAACCTTTCCCGTTTAAGGTTGCAATGTCTCCCATAGTAGGGTAGACCATTGATGCTTTCTCCTAGTGTTCTTGCTTGGGTTTAGCACCTTCTCCAATGATGAATTATACTTCGTGGTAATCTTGTGATTGCTCTTGGGAACTCTGTCCCATTTGTTGAACCTCATTGTGTTAACGTTAGGCATTTGCCTTACTATGTTAGGCTGGGTATTTGCTCCAGCTATCATGCATTTGCTTGAAGTCTTTAAGACATATCCGATGGCTACACTTACTAATCTACGCTCTTTGCACTTCCCAATCCTCATTTCTTATCTTCAGATGAATTCTCTGAGTTCCTTTATACTTATTACCTAGCTTAGTTCCTTTCCCTTGATCGTCTGAGGTGTCCAGCTGTTCTGGTTTGAACTTACTTTGCCGTCCGTAGAACGGAGTCAACTACTTCTCGTGTTTTGTACACCACTTATATACACATGTGGGGTACCATACTGATACATTGCTATTTACCCAACCAACCTATAAGTAGGCCTGTCAGGCCCGCAAGCTCCCATCGGAGTGCAGTCATCCCACATCTCATTTTTATACACTCGTAGTGTTCGCCACACACCTAGGTGAAGTATTCTGTTGTTCACTCCTCTTTTATCGTCCTATGATAGCTTATTGTGAATCTTCTAGTTTGGTTTTAAAATCTGGGGGTTTAAAAGAAATTATTTAAGTTTTAAACGAAAAGTTTTGGGTTTGAAAGAAAGATCTGCATGGCTTTCAATGCCGGTTGATTCTGCCCAAGTCTAGCTCCTCGCTGACTGGTATAACTCTTACTACAATGGTTGGACCGTTAGGCTCTTCCAAGGTTTCATTATTCAAATCCTTAGGATTTGTGATCTTGTTGTTGCTTCATTGCGATCACGGTGCTTTACTAAGTACTTGTTGTTTACTAAAAATCCTTCCGAACAGACCTGTTATTACTGCACTTGCCGTGGTAAGTGCGTGGTACCGGTGGTTTTTAGATTAACCTATACCGATCACGGTATTGTTTCCTTGGATATTCGGTAGCCTTGTCGGCTCTTCCATTGATCAGCGGATCTCTTACTTAGGTTAATCAGTCTTCTAAGTAACTCCTTAGTGATCTTGACATGGCTGTCATAGATTGGGGTGCTTCTCCAATCCTTGGAGATCCTTATCTATTGTTCTGTGTTCTCCTTGTTGCTCATTCCCATAAGTTTATCGTGGTTACCGAGCCTCAGCTTGTTTAGGCACTACTTATGTAGTCTTGTCGGATTATATCCTGTGAACGTTCTCGTAGCTGTCTAAGCATACTAGCCAGGTGTTGTAACCTCTTGGCATTATATTGTTGGAGTCAACCACTCCCGACTACGTCCGTAGTCAGGTAGTATACCATTGGTGGTATTATCTAGCTACTACTGTCCCGCAGACCTGTGTCTCGGGTTTCGTTACTGCTCCTTTTTCCATTTCATTGCACGGTGGGTGCTTCTCTTCCCGCTGCTGTTTGACAAAACAGGTTCTCACGAATGCTAAGCATGTCGCCCTGTGCTATCATAAGTTGTATCCTCCTAATGGTTAGAGTACTCATTTGACCGCCATTAAGTGCGGGTATTGTTGTTCGACCGGGAACCATCTCCGGGATTTCCAATGCTTGGAATCTACTGCATGACGGATTCTTGTTTATTGTATGACGATTTCACAACTTCCAGATCGGTTTTTCCCGAGTATGAGAGGACATTCCTTCTCTCTGGCGTTCTTTCCCAAGTTATACGGGATGTGGAGGGCGGTTCTGATGTTGTAGGTATCCGGTACACACCGGGAGTTCCTAACTAGCGTATCTCTCACGCTATCACTCAGCCCTTAGCCCTATGTCTCTACTTCCTAACTCGGTATTTCTAGTCATCAGAGCGATACTTCACTCTGATACCATATTTTGTAACACCCCTACCGCTAATCCCATCACCGTCTAATCTCCTCGAACTTCCATACTTACGCAGCGGATACTTCCTTACACATCGGCGGGTGATACAATGCCGTTAGCCACCCACGTGACTAACAAGGCTTACTTCCATTACAGTATCGGTCTGATGGACCGGAATACCCGAGTACGAACAATACAATTCACATTTCAAATTCCCAAACCGAGTACATACACTTTCCATTCGATACACTGCTCAACACTTACCTTAAAATATACCGAGGTTTCTAAAGTACAATCCAAAGCTGCAACGTTCCTCATAAGTCTATACATACTCATTAAGAGTCTAACATTTACTTATTCCTCACAAAACTACATACCTTTCCAAATACATAAGGGTGTACCGCTTGGTACACCGACAATTCAAAAGGCTACAAACCTTATCCAATTCCTTACTATCAGCAAGTTAACCCTAGCTAACTAAGCATAGCAAGCCGGTCTCATCCACGACCAAGTCATCTTCGGGTACCTGGAAAATAAAAACAGTGCCCAAGGGGGCTTAGCAAAACCTGCATATGAAATTCTCATACCCCGCGTGCTAACGGGGGTACGCCGACTACTTGGTCGAATACATGCATTTCATTTCATTCATACATACATACATGCTCTTATACGATACAATACAATCACATCATAAAACATACATACAATCCAATCAATTCATACAAGGAAGACGATACAAGTCAACCATTCATACTTACCATAACCCGGAGATACACTTCTCCAATACATACGCAATGCTTGTTAGCATCTTTACTCACCCGGATTAATTGGGCGTACTTTACTCTTTTACTCGTGGTCAATGACTTACACTAGCCAAGACCATTACTCATACAAATACTTTACTTACTTACTCAAGTCAAGTCGGTATGACCTCCGGGCAGGGACTACTATATCCCACCACCGGGCTTTAGGGTGGCTCAATAATCTAGGATGATACCCATTTAAGGGGTTTGGTCCATGGAAAAGATTAAGTCCAGGATTCGGATCCAACCTCTTGTGTCTCCTTATCCTTACGCGTGGCCGAAACTATATCGGACTTCTACTCATTCCATTTTACTCATTAATAAAGTTAGGAGTTATGTGGTTAGGAATTAGTAGAAGTCATTACTTCCGTACCAAGGGTTAATACACTACACAAGTACACATACCCTTCATTCTCATCCATTCATTTCATGAATTATACAAACTGAGAGTTCAAGACATTATTACAAGAACAATATAATACAAGCACACGTAAGTGCATTAAAATCCGATTTGTGCATTTATCTTATTTAGGTGATCAAATAAGCACACAAATCAGAGTAACCAGGTTAGGATACAGGGCATGAGAAAATCATACCGTTCACCGTAGTTGTTCGATCCCCGATGTTCCTTCGGACTCCAACCATTCGAACCCTATAATATGCATGCAGTCGGACCGTTAATTCTCTATAGTTAACCTAACTCTTTTAATCTTTAGAGTTCCCTGACTTACAATTACTTACCCCTTTATATTTCAAATTTACTTCCATTTACTTCTCAAGTTTTTTTTCTCATATTCTTTGGTGCATATTATTTACTTCTTACCACCATACATGTATGTACATATATATCTAATTAAATTTTAATTTTTTTTGTGTCTGGGTCCGACCGACCCACCGACCGACCCAGTCCCCTGGGTAGGTCGAAGTCAGAAAGCTATTTCAGTCTGACCGACCCACCGACCGACCCAGCCCTCTAGGTAGGTCGAAGGCAGAATGCTCATTTTGACTTGGTTTCAACTCCAATCTTCTTCCCATTTCTTCCCTAAACTTCCACATGTTTTCTAACATGTTTAACCACCTTAAAACATCCTAAATCATGCTCTAAACCTCCTCAAATCATTACTCAAATCCTTTCTCAATTTCTCCAAACTTCAATACTCGTTTTTGCACTTATGCACTCTAGTGTATTTCTAAACATCTCTTGACATCCCACCTCTTGTTCTTACCTATTTTGACCATTCCAAATCCTTACTAAACACTTGCATCAACTATGCCCAAGTTCATTCATTTCCTTCAAGGTTTTACAATCTAGTTTCTCTCCAAGCTTCAAGGCTCTTACACACCATTTTGCTACTGATTTTTCCTTCTTCCTTTTCCAACTCTTATATCCACTCAAGAGTGGTTAACTATCCCATATAAATCCCTTACAACACCTAGTTATCCCTAGGTTCCTTCTCCTTTACCAATGCACCTAAGTCCTCAAATTCCTAAGGCAATTTTGACAAAGTTTCCCCTATAATTACAACATTGCCCACATGTATAATTAAGCTCACCAAATCAGTTTCAATATCCACATAACTTCAAGCACTAGCAACACATTAAAATCCTGCACATTATATAACTTCCACACCTTAAACTACTTGGCTTTTAAAGCCCTTTACTCATCATATACAATACACAAGCTCGACAATAGTCCCATTGTACACTAATCTAAATACTTGGCCCTAAGGCCCTTGAACATCAACAAAATTCACACTAGAATACCTATTCTTCATTTGTTTACCTTTGTTATAGTTATAGAATACTTTAGGCATTAAAATTCTATTTTCTTCTACATACAAAACTAGCTCAAGGTTTAGCTCATTTACCTTGAATTGTTAGCTATCTTTCTTTCCTTTCCTTCTTCTTATTTCCTTCCTTGCTCTTTCTTTCACCACCGGTTAGGGGGAGTTTAAAAACTCTTATGCTACACCCATATTAAGATATACTAATGAGCATTCTAATGGAATCCTTAACCTTTAAAATCAGCCATAAACTTCAAGAAGGTTTAAAGCTTAAAAATGAGATATTACCTTCCAATCACTAAGTGGAGTTCTTGGCTAGCAAGAGAGGAAGATTCCAGCACCCATTTGGAACTAAAAACCGGCTGGAATACAAGGAATAAGGAGGTTCAAAAACTTGATATTTTTGGTTACAAGATGGAGCTAGAAAATGAGAGGTTTTTGAACCCTTTCTTACCTTAAACCAACAAGGAGTTGTTCTAGCTATAAATGGTGTTCTTCAAGCCTTCAATGAGCTTCATGCAGGGAGATGAAAGGGGTGGTTTTCAGATTTTGAAAACAGAGAATTAATCTCCAAGATGAGAGGAGTATTAATATGTAATTTTTATAGCATTTGCACCTTGTTTAGGCCATGAGAAATAAAGAAGAAGAGATGGGGTGAGAGTGGCTGCATAAATCACAATTGTTGGAATGGAGAAGGAAGGAGAGTTCTGAAATGAAGGTGAAAAAATGTGAGGGAATTAGAGAATGGGAGGAGAGAGACTAAAAACTAGCTTTTGTACTATTTGCTTTTTACTTTCTTATTTGTTTTCTAGTGAGTGAGAGGCTGGAAAAAAAACGTGGCCCCTCTACACAATATGGGTTCCAGCCTTTTTATTTTCACAATGGGGGGAAAAGTTTGGTCTATTTACAATTTACACCCCAAAAGTTCCCGTTTTTACACTATTCACTCACCGGAGTCCGTTTTCCATAATTTTCTCGTTTAATGAATTTTAATGGTTCTAGACCTTCAATAATATTTAATTATAGCTATTTGATTGACTATAAATTTTAAGAGTCTATTTAACCTGCTTAAAGTCACGTTTTCCCGGTTTCCTCGAAAAACACGCTTTAAGGTTCGTTTGTGGTTTTATTCCATTTTATGGATCCATTTTCTTCGGGAATTGTTTCTACATACTATTTAGGCATAACTAAACCTTAGGAATCCACCTAGGATCCTAGCCAAGGTCACATAACTCCCATGGTTATGTAGCACTCATTTTTACACTTTTCACTTTTTGAGCGTTTTCTCTTTTCTTTTGGTTTTACTTCCTTCATTAATATTCCTTAGGCACAATTAGGCCTTTAATTACCACATTAGGATAATTTTAATCGCTATAATTAAGTTCGGGGTATTTCAGAAGGTCCCTTGGCAATTGAAAAGATTGAGAGATTCCCCCTAAGTAGGATTCCCCCTGAGTTTGCTTGTTAAGCGTCTTCAACAAATGATAGCAATAAGTGACAGCTATTATGCTCAATAGGTGATAGCTTTTATGTTATACTGTAACCTTAGTAGAAAACTTTCAACTATGGTTATAGTATATCATAAAAGCTATCATTTATTGTGCATAAAAGTTGTCACTTATTGCTATCATTTGTTAAAGACGCTTAACATGCAAACTCAGGGGGAATCCTACTTAGGGGGGATCTCTCAATCTTTTTAATTGCCAAGAGATCTTCACCTAGTTTTTTTACAAGGTACAATGCACCCCACATCAATAGTGTGTGGCTAGTATTCCAATAGACTGCATGCAATCTACAGACATTCATGTCCAAGTGTTTGAAGATTCTCAGACCTATTGATGTTCAAAACTGAAAGAAGATGCGAATCTAATCGAAACCGAAGATGGAGAAGTCCCTAGCTTCTCCATCCATAAGTCATGAAACTCATCAACCGGGCGATCAGGTACCACTTTATCTTCATATAGTCCCCCATGTCACCATATAATCGACTAAGTTTCCTCTTCTCCTCCTTATACAACTATTCTTGAAAACCGATTTCTTCATTCAAGGTCATGAAGTGGGCAGTAATTCGTTAATCTCCACTGGACTCTACTTCGTGGCAACCTCACTTAACTTTTTAGCCAATTTCTTCAGCCTCTCTATCTTTGAGTTCTCATTCATTCTTTCATTTGTATCTGCCTCTGTCTCTTTTGTATTATGCTTTTCTTCTTCTGTCTCTTTTGTATCAATAGAAGAATCATCATGATCGTCGGTACTTCCATCTTCAACAGTGGTAACAACTGTCTTAGCGAATTGGAAATTTCTTCTCAGGTACGTATTATAAGTACTTTTGTGTTTGAATTGGTGATTTTAACTATTTGCGCATGTTTGGATAAGTTTAAATGGTGTACCTAATTGCTTTTATAATTCTCGTGTGCAGCTTGTTGATTTCTTCTCAATACTTATTCACAAGCTGATCTCAAGTTTGTCAAGGAGTGAACACACATGTGTTGAAAGCACTAAATTGATCAGAAAAAGTCATGATCCATCTATCTTTTCTTTTTTCAAATGGTTGTATTGTACATGTTATGATTGAACTTGAACCATTTTGAGTAGTTTGGTTAACTAGCTAGTTACAAATGTTGTAGTTGATTGATACTACACTGAAGCCTATGTGCGCTGGTATAATATTAATGCAAACAAAGTACTGCAATTGATCTATTAATTAAAATTCACCAGCTTGGTTGATCTGGTATGTATAATGCAAACAGGTTATGAATGACAATTTTGTGATTTAATTTTGTGTTATGCACAGGGTAATAAATTGTATAAAAAATAAAAATATAAAAAAGGACCATATAAGAAACGCTTATATTTATAAGCGTTTCTTATACTCTAGCGCCAAATGTCATAAAGAACACTTATCAATATAAGCGTTTTTTATAAAGCTTCATAAAGAACACTTATACTAAACAAGCATTTTTTATAGTCAGACATAAAGAACGCTTCAAGATGAAAGCGTTCTTTATGCCTTGTAGATTCCCGCCACCTTACACACCATAAAAAATGCTTTAGCAATAAGCGTTCTTTTAAATTAATGTATAAAAAATGCTTATAATGTGTTCTTTAAGAGGTTCGACCATTTGCGTCGCTGACATAAAAACGTTTATAAAACATTCCAAAAGACAAATAAAAACGTTGTTTATTCTTTTTTTTCCAGTAGTGGTTAAGGCTTGTTTGGTGACATTTTATGGTCATTAGCAGGGTGAATAAGTATAAGATATAGGGAGAAATGATTCACTTATGTGATTAAGACTAAACTACTATGACTTAGTGGTTATTAACCGGAAATCATTAGTGATTAATTAAGCTAGGTTAATTAAAAGTAATTAACCACCCAATTGGATGAATGTAATTGCAGACGTTATAAAGTGAGTGGTTAAACTGGTGTAAAATTAAAAGAAAAGAAATTAAAACTCAAATTAAACGTCGGGCTGCAAACAAATCCCGGTCGCAGTAGTATAGTGAAAATGTAAGCAACCGGATGTCGAACCGTGGAACTAATGTACATATAATAGTACCTAAGCGTGTCACAAGAGGGGGGATTAATTGACTTGTAAAATAAATAAAAAGAAAAGATAAAATAAACTAAGTTAGTAGATAAATAAAATGGAACTCTGGGTCAGGTTAATATAATCTGCATAATTAAGCTATCTCTACTGGTTTAATAATTTGGCAAGGTTCCTGTAATTATCTTAAGGACTAAGTCATAGCCTCATAAGAACTCGTTCACCTGTAATGCAAGGTTCTAATCAAGGTTCAAGCAAAAGCATGCGAACGGCAGAGGAGTATTGAGGAATTACATTTGCAACTGAATACTAACTTATTAAATCATAACAAGTTTCCTCCAGTTTTACGTCTTAATTAACCTATCTATTTATCACCGGTCTGATCAAAATAGACTTAGGAAAGCAATTTAATAAACTCATGACATTTATTAAAAAGGTGCAAGATGACCTTTAAAATGTAACAAACTATATATAATTAAAACCAGTACAAATAATGCATAATTAATACAAACACATAATAACCATTCCCAGAGTATACGTAAACTAGCCTAACATATTAAATAGATAGACAGAGACAAGAGTAATAGAAATCATCCGTAATCACTCGGCTCACTCTGCTATTTTGTATACGTAGGGCTAGAGGTGGATTTGTGGAATGTGGAAATAAATAAAATGGAGAAGGCGGGAGAAGAGAAATGAGATGGCGTGAGGTTTGTGGCGAAGTTGGGTCGTCGATAGATTGTAAGGGTGGTGGATGTATGATAATTTTTGTGGTAAAGTTGCGTGTGTTTATATAGGGAAAGGAAGGAAGGAAAAGGAAGAATGATTGCAGACACGTGAGATTGAGGTGGTGGAAAGATTTGCTCATTGATTAACCAGAGGACAGAATGTGAAGAGTAGATGGATAAGTTGCAGACAGGCGAAGTCGACGGGCGAAGTCGACGAAGGCAAGTTGCAGACGGCGCGCGAAGAAGAAGACTGTTCGCGCGCGCGATTTTTATTCACGTCCGCCTGTCACGTCCGCCTGTTTTAGGGGCGGTTCCTTACTCACGTCCGCCTGTCTTAGGGGCGGTTGCATGGGCGGTCTCCACATCATGTCAGCCTCCATTTCAGGCGGTAGTAGAGGCGGTCCATGCATGCACGTATTGTCCCGACTTATTTTCTTCCAACTTTGACCGGCTCTAGATTCTTCGTTTGGACTCCGCTTTCCGAGCCGTTTGCGTCTATGCGTTCGTCTCTTTGTCTAATTTACTCCCAGCTTGGTTTTCCTCATGTTAAACCAATAAATATGTGAGATAAACAATAAAACATAAACTAGAGGAAAACTAACCGAAGTGGAGAAATGAGCAAGAAAAGTGCTATAATATATGAAATACACCTATAAAACATGCTCATTTGGACACTTATCACACCCCCACACTTATCTTTTTGCTTGTCCTCAAGCAAAATCACATACCCATGTAAGTAGGGAATGCTCAATACTAACAAATATTATTATGAAGGGTAGGATAAACATGATCTTTTTAACTTTTTGAGGAGTGTGAAAAATTAACTGCTGGTGGCATAGGTGTGCTCAGGGTAAAAATAAAATATAGAGTTTCGGGGTATGATCTAAGGTACTTCAATGTTTCTTTTAGGTGACTTTGAGAACTTTTACCATGGCCAACTTCTCTCAAGAACGGGCATTGAGGAGAAAACAAAAGGAAAAATAGATTTATGCATATGTTTCACTTTTGCATAAGAGATGAGAAAAATATAGGCATCACGTCTTTGTATTTAAGAACACTCAACTCTCTTTTGTTGGTTACCAATGGTGTCTCATGAGTCCCTTATTATTATTTTTTGTATTCTCTTTTTTTAACAGAAAAGCACCCCTTAGCAATCCCTAAGAGAGAAGACAGAAAGAAACCCTGAGCAATAAAATCCAACCATTTGCAGATTATTTGGTCACACCGCATATAAAATGCTCCTCAAAAGTAATCAAAATTTTAAAATTTGTACCATTTATCCTACAATTCATAACAATATTTATTCTTAAAGAGAACAACCCACATATAAAGGGTCCACAATATTTGAATTGGACAAACGCATGATAAGGAGAGAGATTAAACATTTAAGCACAAAATGTCACCGAAAAGGGCACACACCCCCACACTTAAATTGAACAATGTCCTCATTGTTCACTAGAAAAACAAGGGAAGGTTTCAGAAGACCTTTTCGGTAAGTAGATAAAATAGAGATAACACAAAGATCACAATTAAACATTTAAGCACATAAACGCTCCTCTGCAATTTTATTTAAATAAAAGCATAATTTAAAGAAACTGGTACTCCCCTGATTTTATTTTTGCTTGCTGTTAAAGGAGCTCCCCCACACTTGAGCTTCAGCCTCAAGTAGCGTAGCTTGGTTGCGGTGTCCACATGGAGGTGCACCTGCATAAGACACTAGAAGCAACCACACTATAAACGGGGTTAAAAGTTAGCAAAAATAAAATTTAAAGAGAACCTGAAAATTAAAAAGAGCATAAAAGTAAATAAAATAAAAGTACATCCGGGTTGCCTCCCGGGAAGCTGCCCTTCTTTAACGTCTTTGGCTAGACGCCTGCTTTGTTATCCTGGATCAAAACAAAACGTTACCTCGGCATATAAAATAAGAAAATTAATACTCCACAAAATCTGATGTTTGAGGAGGTAATGCCGGGAACGTAGTTCTAACAGAAGACCCGGTTGTGATGATTTTTCTTCCTCAAATTGGAGGATGAAAATATCCTCCTCTTGTAGGTGAGGCTCATAAAAAGAACGCTGATTAAAATCATCTTCAGAGAAAGTTAATTCTGTAAAGGTGATATTGGCGTTTTGTTTGGATATTTTGGAGGGAGATGATGGCAATTCCTTCTCTTCATTTTCGAGGATGTAAATATCCTCATCTTCTGGATAGAGCACAGAGAAGGATGGAAACTGGCGGTAGGCGACCGTAGAGGGAAGAGAATAACTTACATCCGTAGTGGGGTGTTCTTCCTCATGAATTATTTCGCTCTTTGGTTGCTGTTCTGGTTGAGCGAGTCTCTCCAGGTAATCTGGTTGATCTTCTAACGAGAGTTGTTCTTGGAATATGAGACAATCCTGATAATCATGGGCTCCTCCACATACGGAGCAGTATAAATAGTGAATAGCAAAACTCCTCTTCGAACACCTGTTCTATTTCCATTTTTTTTTTGTGTTTTTGTGTATAAAACAAAACTACAGAAAAAGATTAGAAGATAAAATGATTAAAAACAAACAGAATAATAATATAAGTGATACGGAGATGGACTGGAGTCGCGAGCTTGTTCTTGTCAATGTCGTCTGTGGGTCGAACTGGAAAATTGAGGAAGTTTGAGGAAGAACAGAACGCAACGTTTTTTTTTTGAATAGAGGGACGTCCGCTTGGACGTCCGCTCGGAAATTAGGCGGACAGGGGTGTGGCGTCCGCGTGGTAATCGAGCGGACAGGTGGGCGGACAGAGCTCTGTTCGATTTTTTTTTTCTCTTCTTCGCGTACTCACTGAAACAAAAACTTACTAAAGCAAAGATTAGAAAACCAACATACTATTAATATAAACAAAATATATATAAACAAAATATAAGAGATAATTAATATAAACAACAACAAAAATAATATAGACAAAATATTCTAATATAACAAGTGAATAATCCGGGGCTTAGGGACTAGAATAAACTAGTCCCCGGCAACGGCGCCATTTTGCCGACGTTATAAAGTGAGTGGTTAAACTGGTGTAAAATTAAAAGAAAAGAAATTAAAACTCAATTAAACGTCGGGCTGCAAACAAATCCCGGTCGCAGTAGTATAGTGAAAATGTAAGCAACCGGATGTCGAACCGTGGGACTAATGTACATATAATAGTACCTAAGCGTGTCACAAGAGGGGGGATTAATTGACTTGTAAAATAAATAAAAGAAAAGATAAAATAAACTAAGTTAACAGATAAATAAAATGGAACTCTGGGTCAGGTTAATATAATCTACATAATTAAGCTATCTCTACTGGTTTAATAATTTGGCAAGGTTCCTGTAATTATCTTAAGGACTAAGTCATAGCCTCATAAGAACTCGTTCACCTGTAATGCAAGGTTCTAATCAAGGTTCAAGCAAAAGCCTGCGAACGGCAGAGGAGTATTGAGGAATTACATTTGCAACTGAATACTAACTTATTAAATCATAACAAGTTTCCTCCAGTTTTACGTCTTAATTAACCTATCTATTTATCACCGGTCTGATCAAAATAGACTTAGGAAAGCAATTTAATAAACTCATGACATTTATTAAAAAGGTGCAAGATGACCTTTAAAATGTAACAAACTATATATAATTAAAACCAGTAAAAATATTGCATAATTAATACAAACACATAATAACCATTCCCAGAGTATACGTAAACTAGCCTAACATATTAAATAGATAGACAGAGACAAGAGTAATAGAAATCATCCGTAATCACTCCGGCTCACTCTGCTATTTTGTATACGTAGGGCTAGAGGTGGATTTGTGGAATGTGGAAATAAATAAAATGGAGAAGGTGGGAGAAGAGAAATGAGATGGCGTGAGGTTTGTGGTGAAGTTGGGTCGTCGATAGATTGTAAGGGTGGTGGATGTATGATAATTTTTGTGGTGAACTTGCGTGTGTTTATATAGGGAAAGGAAGGAAGGAAAATGAAGAATGATTGCAGCCACGTGAGATTGAGGTGGTGGAAAGATTTGCTCATTGATTAACCAGAGGACAGAATGTGAAGAGTAGATGGATAAGTTGCAGACAGGCGAAGTCGACGGGCGAAGTCGACGAAGGCAGGTTGCAGACAGCGCGCGAAGAAGAAGACGTTCGCGCGCGCGCGATTTTTATTCACGTCCGCCTGTCACATCCGCCTGTTTTAGGGGCGGTTCCTTACTCACGTCCGCCTGTCTAATGGGCGGTTGCATGGGCGGTCTCCACATCATGTCCGCCTCCATTTCAGGCGGTAGTAGAGGCGGTCCATGCATGCACGTATTGTCCCGACTTATTTTCTTCCAACTTTGACCGGCTCTAGATTCTTCGTTTGGACTCCGCTTTCCGAGCCGTTTGCGTCTATGCGTTCGTCTCTTTGTCTACTTTACTCCCAGCTTGGTTTTCCTCATGTTAAACCAATAAATATGTGAGATAAACAATAAAACATAAACTAGAGGAAAACTAACCGAAGTGGAGAAATGAGCAAGAAAAGTGCTAATATAATATATGAAATACACCTATAAAACATGCTCATTTGGACACTTATCAGTAATAGGATTTGAAAATTTGGACTCCAGAGGAGAATAGGCAACCGAACGACTGACGGTGAACGGTATGGTTTTCTTGTAGGTTGTTTACTAACGAGGTGTCCCTCGGCTTGTGTGATGTTTATTTAATTGTTTCGACTAAAACAAGATAAGGCATGCAACCGTCTTCTTGTATTTTTGTGTGTTTGTATTAACTAACATAACCTATCTTTGAGGACTTACTATCTCTGCCTAGTAAACAATTGTATGAGAACATAACACTCCCTAATATTGGTTGGTTAATACCCGAAAGAGGTTTAACTGACACCATCGTCTTTGAGACTTCTACTGACATGAACTTGGGGGGAGTGAGGAGTCCGGAATGGTTCGGTCATGCATGTGTTAAGTAGGAGGTCGGTATCTGTATCAGATCCGACTTTCGTTTGGGCTTGTCTTCGGACTTGTCGCCTAGGGACGGCAAACAGACCCGGCCACTTTGAATTATAGTTCGAGGTGGGAGACCAGATTAAGATGGTGTGGTGGGATCTACCTAAATCCCAACTAACTTGAGAATTATTGTTTATTCAACCAGCGCCTTTCTCGGCCGTTGGCTAGGGTTACTTTTGACCCGACAAAAATAAACAATCGACTAAGTATAACCGAATCTAATTAAAGAACGGTTGACTTATTTGAGATGAGGTTTGAGATGAGAATTAAATGTTTGTGAATTTAAGGAGTTAAAAAGCTAACTCACTTACTTAAGGAATGCTTTTAAGTCGTTCAATGTGTTTGAGCTATGAACTGTTTCATATGTTGCATTGTGTTTGTACTTCTAATTAATGTTGTATTAATAATCAACCGCATGTTTACGACCAAGTAGTCGTGCGTAGCCCCCTTAGCTTGGGTGCTACAAGTTAATCGTACCAGCGAAGGTGCTGAGCCCCTCGGGCATCCATATTAATTTTGCAGGTAAACGTCCACAGAAGACCCACCTTGAAAGTAGGAGCGGGTAAACTTATGATGGGCTTTACATTTTGTCTACGGGTTGTGCATGTACACCCGTTAGTTGATAGTTGCGGTTGTTAGCAAACTATGTTAGACTTTGAGATACTTGATACTCGGTTGGTATTTTGGTTAAGCGTTGTAAATCTTTAAGTTTGTTATGTTCTGGGTTGTCATTCCGTAGCAAGGTACTGGTTAATGTAAGGAATTTCGCTGCGATGTTAATATTTATGTTAGATGGTTTATGCGATAATCATGACTTTTAGAGACGGGGTGTTACAGCACAATATCCAGACATGAGTGACATTAGGCTACAAAATGAGCCAAATAGGACATTTGTCGGATGGTTCAAAGACAGAGTGTTGTCTGATCAGGCCTATAAAAATAATTATTAATATATATACAAATATCCCAGATAGTAGTCGATTCAAACAATCAATTCCATCCGTGCAGATCTTTCCATTTTCCAATTTGATCGGTTGGTAGAATTCCATTTTTCTTCGCATTAGTGAATTTAGGAGCTTTGTTTAGGGGGTAAATTTTTTTTGTAACACCCCAACTAACAACAACACACTGAACAACAAACTCCAGCGAAAAACATACTTCATCACATTACTTAACTCGTTGGTGTTACACGCCGTTAACCACCCACGTGGCCAACAAGGCTATTACATATACATTGTATCGGTCTGATGGACTAGATCCCCGAGCGACTAAACATTACTATCCCTTTCCATTAACAACAACAACATACATATACCTTCCAACTGTACCGAGTATTTACAAACTAATGCCGATAACAATTTTGGTCTTACTACACCTGATGTACATATACAATTTAAATGACTACCCATGTACAAAGACTACCCCGTCCTACTCTCGAACGGCTTCCTGCTCGTTGTACCTGAAATAGGAAAAAGAAGAAAGGGTGGCCCCTCAGGGGCTCAGCACCTTTGCTGGTATGGTAATCCCGTAGCCCGCATGCTACTGGGCCACGCACAACTATTTGTCGTCTTAGCATGCGGTTGTTTACATTTAAATCATGCATGTACTCCAATAACACAAAACACATTACAATCCACAACCGTGGTCACAACAAATACAGACAACACATCTACACCTAATAAATCGCTCTTTGTGTTCTTTGACCCTAGAGTGTTTCTCCTTTAATGGAGCTATTTCCTTAATAGACGACACTTACCCACTAGTCGGGTTTCCATAAACGTCTCTTTTACAAACTGGGATTCATATCCATGATCCACATATTTCACATTTAAACAACATATAACATCACATTGCAATAAGCATTGCAGTACATCAATAACACATAACATAACGGGTACGGATCACTTTAGGAACCGGCCGTAACATTGTTAGTTCACTGGGAGAGCCTAGAGATTGCTGTTAAACCCATGCTAAGCTCGTTTACCTAACTCGTTACCGTTCTGTTAGACGAACGGATAACTTAACACAAAGATGGATTGGACATAGTGATCCGAACACACCGTACACAATCCCCAACAGACATGAGTCAAGAGCCTTGGTTAAGCTCAGGGGTGATCGAAGACCAATGAAGGAAGACAACCAACAGAGAGGAAGCTGAAGAAACTGTATACAACAACTCCCAAACAACGCGCGACCGGAACTACCGGATTCCTCACCCCCCATAATATATATAAATTCACAGATAAAGACTCCGCTGTAGAACCTATCACATCAGCACACAATACAGTATTACAACTGAGTTAATCACGCAAAGGAGGGTCATACATTTACAGCAACATCACACACAACATCACACAACTAACTCACGCATAGCCGTGGTTAGAACGTTCCTTAGATTGGAAAACGTTATTACCGGATACCGTTCTCTTACGTTTACCTAATAATGGTTAACTAGTCTTTCATGCGCATTCGAGGTTACCGGTATCCGTACGCAACACACATCACCAATAATGACTGTAAACTCGTTTCATGATTTATCTTATAACGTGGCAAACATACAGAAAAACACATTGGCATACAAGCCGGTGTAATCCGGTAGGACACAGGTTGTAGAAAACCATACTGTCACCAGGGTTTCACTAACGTGCCATCACATGTTCTCGTAACAACTTTGAACAACTGGTAACATTACATTTACTTTCATTAACACCGGGGTAACTGTTTGTTTAAAGTCTAATGCTCATGACTTACTCCCGTTAATCAGTTAAAAACTTCATTTTTAACTTGTTTTACTTTTACATTTTAACACAACTTTTCACCCACTCAATTATCATTATAACTCACTTAACATGTCCTTAACAATCTCATAACATCATTACTTATCAATCCCCATCATTAGATATCATTTTCTAACCTTAAACAAAGTTTTTGGTCAAAACATAACCTTGTCCGAACTTGTGCCGGACTTCCCAAGTTCGGACACTGTTCGAGACTCAAAAGGGTGCAAACTGACGAATGTCCGGACATGCGTCCGAGCTTCCCAAGTTCGGACACTGTTCGAGGCCAAACCAGAGAATAGAGATGGGTGTGTCCGAACTTCCAAATTCGGACGGTAGTTCAGACACAGCTTTAAAACTCTGGAAACTTACGCGCAACAGGGCATGTCCGAACGTCCAAGTTCGGACGGTAGTTCGGACATGCCAGAAACTTCATTTTCTATACCCTTAAACACTTACTCATTCTTGCCTAAATGCCCAAACACTTATAATGTTTCCCCCTTAGGTTATTAACATGTTCCCACTCTTTATTTAGCCCCCAAAACACTTTGTGTCCTTCCAAGAATTTTCTCCACAAGTTCACACATCTTCCTTACAACACCTTACTCCTCATTGGTACCAAAGCTTGTATAAATCCTTAACACAACTCACCATGATCTTGAAGTATCCTTAAAATATTCATTGCACTCCTAAATCCTCCAAGATAACACCCAAGACATTTTAAAACACTAAGAAGACCTTATTTCAGTTCTTTCAAAATTTAAACCCTATCATTCCTAGTTCAACCTAGGTCCCAAACTCTTGAACAGCCCTAAAACTCTGTTATTAACCAAATTTGACATAGTCTTCTTGTATCTCCTTACACCAAAACACTAATTTTCACCTTAAGTAACCAAGAACCCTAGTCATTTAATACACACAAACATATTGTTTTTCATCCTTTAACCATCCAAGATACTCATCTTCACAAAATGTTCTTTACACACATCTAAATCCTTAAACTACACTACATCACAATATAGTGCATAAACTTAAATTGCTTGACCTTAGGT
The DNA here is from genome assembly GCA_023374045.1 of Limonium bicolor. Lineage (NCBI taxonomy): Eukaryota > Viridiplantae > Streptophyta > Magnoliopsida > Caryophyllales > Plumbaginaceae > Limonium > Limonium bicolor. Next base: position 197,828,447 of record CM041777.1, on the reverse strand, counting down.
CCTTAAATAACATGGCTCTTAGGCCCTTAAATTGCATTAAACTTAAACACTAAATTTCCCACATAATAATTGCCTTTAACCTACAAATACACTCAACATCACATATGCCCTTAATAAACTCCTTGAGAGCATTTTACTAACTCATTTACCATTAGCTCCTTAAGTAGTTTTAATGAACAACTTAAACTCATTTTTCCTAATGCATTCAAACTACATTAGGTTAGCACATTTACCTCCTTTCCTCACAAACTTCTTTCTTGTTTCCTTGTTTAAATTCGGCAAGGACCTTGATTGCTTGTCAACCATCTATCCACACACACATATAAGGGTAATGAGCTTAAGAATTTATACTTAAACTCATATACAACCCTAGTTTAACATAAGTGTTTTTATTCATTAAAATGGAAGTTTACCTTGGAATTTGAGAGGGAAACTTGAATAAGTAGCAAGATAGGAATCCTCCTAGCCCTTTGAAGATTGAAATGGAGCTATGGAAGGACAAGAGAAGACACCATTAATGGTGAATTTTCGGCAACACAAAAACAAGAGGAAATGAAGTTTTTCTTTGATTTTCCTTACCTGAAGCCAAGGAGAATGACAAGGCATAAAAATATGAGCTCAAGCTCCTTCAATGGTGAATCTCCATGGCACCGAAATGAGGCTTTTGAAGATTTGAAAAGATAGAAGTGTAGAGCTTGGCCTAACTAGACAAATATGGTCTTAGAATTTGATTTGGTATATGGAGCTAGAAGTTACAAGCTATGGAAGTTGGAGATGGTGTGGTTTGCTGTAGCAAAACCGATGGGGGCTTGGGAAGATGAAGAAATCGGTGGTGAGTGAACGAGAATAAGAGAATGAGTAGAGAGTACACTTTATTAAGATATTTATGTTTAAAAGCAAATAGTTCTTTTGCTTTATTACTTTACTAGCTCATTTATTTGTATGAGTGTGGTGAGGCACACATGAAAACCGGCCCCCATTATGTAGTAAGGGGTATAATAGTCTTTGTTGACCAATTAACTTACTTATATTGACTTATGTTATGAACTAGCATAATTTAGTTACTATTCACAAACTAGGGCACATATTTGTGAAATTTTTTATTTCCCATTGATTTAGACTTCCAAATGTGATACTAAGTAGTACACATGTTAATTAAAGAGTAATGATGGACATTTAGCCACTCAAAACCCATTTCCAAGACAATTTTTCAAAAATGTACTTTAAGACTCCTTAAAGCACATTTTGTGTTTTAACTTGTTTTAAAGCTTGGTTTTCTTTGGTAATTGATTTAATATGTTCATTAGCATGTTTATAAGGTCTAAGAATGACCTTTAGGTATTATACATGGTTACACCAAGTCTAGAGCAAGTATTTGCTTAAATTGACTTTAAGGTGTTTTCTTGTGTTTTGTTTGGTTTAACTGTCTACCAAAGTTTCCTAAATACTTAATTACCCTTATCAAATCATAATTGAATGTTATTAAGTCTTGGTAGGCTCATTGGGTCCTAACCAAGTTCACTCCAAGCTTAAAGCATGTTTTTGCCCAAACTGTCTTTTAGTGCTTTATTGTTTTACTATGGTTTAAATTGTACACTGATGTTTCTAAGGCACTTTTTAGCCTTAACATACCATAGTTTAATGTTTAAACAACATATCAAGGTTTGGGGTATTTCATTTTTTTTACACTATCATTCTGTAAAACATTATGTTATTTTATATTTTTAAAAAAATTTATAAGAACATTTGATTAATTTTAAAAAATTTTTAGCGGACTGGATCCCCTCTAAGTTCCAAGTTCGGACGGAAGTTCGGACGTGCCAGAAAACTCAGCTAACAGAGGCAATTTCTACACAGAAGTGCACTTCTAAGAACTTACACTCACTCCTTGTTCCACAAGTCAACACCCATTCTTTTCCTTGAAATTCCAAGTTACCAAGCACCATTATGCTATAAATTTTGCACTCTCTTATCTCCATTATTCATCCATCATTACAAAGCTACCACTCCACACTACTCAACACCAACAACCCAATTGAACACCTAAGTTCCCTCATCCATCAAGCCATCCTCAAACACTCTCATTTTCTACTAGAATCTTGCCATAACCTCCCCATAAACTTAACACATCCATATCATCAACACACTTCCTCTTCATTCCTAATCTAGCCACACCCTTTCAAGGTCCTAACAGCACACAATAAATCCTCAAATTGCATCAACAACAATGCAATCACCATAATCTCCATAACCACAATATCAACCACAAACTCAAAACATTTGGCTCTTAAGGCCTCAATTAAACCATTAATTCACAAACCTCTCTAAAATCAACTAAACACATTTCCAACATAGATTCCAAATCCTTTACTTGGGTTCATTAATTTGTTCACCCATCCCAAAACTCTAAAACAATTATAAACAAGGTTAGGGTAGATTCTTACCTTAATTACAAGTCTCCTTAATTCTCCTCTTGCTCCTCATCTTCTCCAAAATCAGTTAAGAGGGCATGGAGTTTCCAAAACTCCATCCCAACATCCAAGAACATAAAACAACTCCATTAATTACCTAACCCTTAGAATATATCAATTTAATCTAAGGGCTAGAACAAAAAGTTAGGGTTTACCTTTTTGAAGCTTTTAAGAGGGATTATCACCCTTGAATCAAGAAGGGGATTACTCCACCATGTAGGGTTAATTTGGAGCTCAAAACAAGGTATCAAAATGGTGAAAAATCGATTACACCAAGAGATGAAGGGGAAGTGACTTTTTCTTGGAAATTTTTACCTTAGAAGAAGAGGAGACTCCAAGCTCCACAATGATGCCATTTCTCTTCAAATGGGGAAAACCCATGGAGGTCAACTTCATCCTTTTGGAATTTTAAAAAGAGAGGATGATAGAGGAGGATGAGAGGAAGAAGAATATGTGATTACTTTTTTGTGATTGGAGCTTGTATGAAGCTTGGGCATGGAATTGTAGTTGGAGTAGCCATTGGAGAAGGAGAGAGAAATCGGTGGCTTAGAGGAGAAGATGGAGCCGGCTGGGAATAAAGAGAGAGAGGAAGGAGAAAAGGGAAGAGAGAAATGAGAGGAGAGAGAGAGGGTGGGGGTATAAGTGGTTTTTCTACTTTTTGTTTTTGACTTAATTAATTAGTTAACTAGTTTTATGTGAGTGGGCTGTCTACATTAATAAAACCGGCCCACTAATGTATACACGCTGGAGCGTTTTTCGTCTTTTACAGAAAACGCTCGTTTATTTACCCGGTTTAGCACTATTCACTAACCGGGACCATTTTCCGGAATTTTCTTTTTCTTTTATTTAATGGTTATTAAACTCCCATTAATATTTAATTATAGTTACATAATCAACTATAACTTTCACGGGGTCATTTAACTGTTTAAAGTCACGTTTTCGGGTTTCCTTTGAATAACGCGCTTTAAGACTCCGTTAGCGTTTTAACGCATTGTTTGGATCCGCTTTCTTCAGGAATTTTTCCCACATGTTCTTGGTGTGTAATTAGGGTATAAAAATATATTTATAACCCCATTGAAGGTTATATACCTCATAAAATAATTAAATACGCGTTTTCACATTTTGTGACTTTTACGCATTTCCCTTTTTTTCTTCTTGGTTTTTATTTCTTCACCAATGATCTTAAGGACTTAATTTGCCTTATAAAACCATAATTATACAATTAATTTCATATTAAGGTTTGGGGTATTTCAATCTACCCCCTTAAAAGAACTTCGTCCTCGAAGTTCACACTTCCCATGCATCCGTTACTTAGAATACCGGGTTTACTTACAAGATACAACTTCCATACTAAAACACTCTTTTACAAACACCCTCGGAATTACCAATCCGGGTAACATATCCACATCCATGCATAACATACTTACATAAAACCTCTGACTCGATGGTCAGGGTAACATCGCAATATTTAGACGCTTAGGCCTTGGTAACATAACAACCTCTAGACACATAGGTCTAGGTAACATGACACTTTCAGAACTCAACCACATTAGGACTCAAGGTCAAAACAATATTTATCACATCTATCACACACATGTCTTAGCATGTATAACAAACAGAAATACCTTTTCCATCTCTCCATGGGCTCGGTCCTAAAACTACAGGACGTTACAGTCCTCGAGTCCCATGTCGAGTACATATACACTGTGATCCCGCAGAACCCGGTCGCGATGGACACCTTCTGGTCCCCCTTCCTTTGGGAGATCAAAACAATCACATACATTTTTAAAATATACTTCCCATGTCACCGGTCCGAAGACAAAGGCTCATACGTCCTCAGCTCGTGAGCAAGTAATACAAAAATATTCTTTAGGAGGTTAAGTGGAATAAAATCCTTAGTTGGAAAGTACTAATTGAAACTCCTTTTTACACGGTTAAGTAAAGAAATTCTTCCTTTGAAAATACCATTTAAGAATCTTGGAAATATTAATTGAAGTCTTGTAAATACCAATTGGAAATTTGAAAACACCAATTGAAAATTCTTTTTGAAAACGCAATACAACTCCAAGTCCAAATTTTTTTTTTATGCTCTTTGCATCTTTTCTTAGCGCGGTTATTTGTGACCACTTATAGGGAGTTTCAAGAATTATCCAACCCTGATGTGATCAGCATCAGTGTTGAACTATCTTTCCACCCAAATTTGTGTTCGGTTTCCCTTGATCTCATGATAATCAAGTTTCACCTCCCACTTCATTTTCAAACAGCAACTAATTCAAGCATGAAACATTTTCTATCTTTTAATCCGTCTAGTCATAATCATTACATCTCCAAGGGATAGAACTCCGTCTATCAATCGTCATCCAAATTCAACTTAATTCAAGTTACCTAGGAAATTTAATTCTTACTAGGTTCTATATTGGTGTCATACCTTCATAAATCACAATACTGTATATATATACTTTTATCAAAATACAATACACGGTTTTACACTTAGTATTATATGAACATACACAGTCGGGGTTTTAGTTCCCCGGGAGTTTCTTACTCCCTTACACTTGTACTCTCACACATCACAGTTAACAAGGTATATACATTTATTACTATGGTATTCGCATCTTCTGTGCGCAATTACCATAATTAAACCATGAATGAATATGTATGTTCATGTACCATACGCACCAATCATCAGAACAAGTGTTTTATGTTATACAACATCATAACAAATTATTTTGTGCTATGCATGACATAGTTCACGTACACTTGTACGTTAAAACACACTAAGCGGTTTTAGGCTCTACCCCCCTTAAAAGGGATTACGTCCACGTAATCAATCATTGAACATTAGTTTAAAATGTTCTGCCGCCATGAAGTGTCTTAACTTCCACGCGGTCTATTATACAATGCGTTCTGGTTAGAGGGTCTTAACCATATTGGCGGTTTAGTCCCTAAACCAAGAATTCTCATTGGAACTTATTTAACTCATAATCGGTTTCGATTCTGGCCTGTTGCACTTCTAAGCATTGGTAATTAGCCATTTACTCATATTCACTATGCACATTCCACATTTGAATCACTGGCCTCTGCTGCGCAACTCAGATAGCTTGGAGCTTTGTTTGCTCCCTTCGTTATTCTTACTGTATTGTACATCCCCGATTATCACCTTTATCTTGGCAATAACGGTTTCTCAACCGGCGCGTGGTATCACTTACCACGAGCAAACTCGGTGAGTTACAGACTTTCTATCCACTTCTATGATCATTTACTGTATTCCACAATGACTTACTTGATTTCTTTCGACTTACTATCGGTTGAGTTTGAGCTACTACCTAGTGTGAAGTACTCTCTCTGTTATTCTCAATAATTTGTGGTATGTTCCATACCGGTATTTGGCATGTAGTGCTACTGTAGTCACTTATTCTCAATCATGTCTTCACACTTGGTTATGTACCAACATTCTTTCATTGGTACGGCCTCGCATTTCCTATGCCTCGGTCTTATCACATTATAAGTCTTTATTCTTCTATCACAATTAACATTTCCCAAACTTCCTCGCTATCTCACTTGATCATTACCGCGCAAGTGCAATACCAAAACACTCAGTCATACAGAGTGCAGAGGCGTAAACCCTTGGCAATAAATTTCTTATTTTATAGCAACAGGAATTCACACTGTGTTTCACTGGGATTCTTATCACATAATACTGGTTACTGGCTTACTGCCTAGTTTATTTGTTATCACTTACCTTGTATTCCCACTGAGTTTAGCTCATAATTCTGCTCAGTTGCCATATTATCATTTAACAATACTTATACAACGGTCTCTTATTGCGCACCGTATCCTTACTCATTATACTACATCAACTCACACTGCATCCGCTATTATATTAGCTCTTGCCATTACACTGTGTTTCGCCACTTATTTGGCTGATTGCTGAATACACTATTCTTCGAGCCTTATGCTCCTTGAGCGTTGTTCACTTTACATTTAGCATCACACACCTATGGTGGTTGCTATTAGACTTATTACTCTCCACAATTTGTACAAACATTTCTTTTCGTATATTTTTTTTTATTCATATCATTATGGGGTAACAACAATCTGGTCAATCCTTAACATATTTATTGAACTTGGTTCACATAACTACCGCTCCTGCGGTTTCACAATATCGAGAGGTATCCCCACTCTTACTGTAGTGGTTCGTTCTCCGCTCTATTCACTCGAATAACATAAATTCCATAATCCATTAAATTTACACATCACCTTTAGTTTGTGGCTTATAAGCCTTATTGCCTTGAGCTCAGCTCATTGTAGGCTATCCACACACAGTTTACTTCTCCGTACACCATCACATGGTTTGGAGATTGTATTGGGTTCCCTGACAAGGTCGTTGTATCCTGCTTCCTTTTTATGGGATGCCCCTTGAGAATATCTGTTTGCCTCCTGAAGACTTATGTTTTAAACCGGTGTTAGTTTCAACTCTTGTGTTTCGATCACTACATTTCGTTCAACCACTGTTGTCCCAAACACTTCTCTAGGATTGTTCCTGGATGTTACTGGGTTATGCCATTACACTTGGCTTGCACTTGTGGGTACGTTTAGTTAACTACCTCGCTTGCGTTCTTTACTAGGTTTACTATCCTTTTCTGTGAAGATCTATATTCCCTGGTAGTCTGGGTGATCATTCTGGGAGTCTCATCCCATTCGTTGCACATTAACGTGTCCGTATTTGGCATTAGCCTCATTATGTATAGACTGGGTATCTGTTCCAGCTATCATGTTTATTCATCGGGAATGATGAGACATATGAGATGTCTTTACTTATTAGTCAGTGCGCTCTGCACTTCTTGACTCAGAAACATTTCCTAGAAACGGATTCACTAATCCTTTTAGTCACTCTAACTTAACTGGGTTCCTTTACTTCAACCATTCTTGGTAATTCGTTGTACTTGTTTAACTTTCACTGCTGACCGTAGTATGGAGTCGACTACTTCCCATGTTCCCGACTCTACTCGTATACATATGTGGGGTACCCTACTGATACATTGCTACTTACCCGACTAACCCATAAGAAGGTCTGTCAGGCCCACAAGCTCCTAACGGAGTGCGGTCGTCCCACCTTACAGTTGGTACACTCGTAGTGTCCGTCACACGCCTAGGTGAAGTGTTCTGTTGTCAACTCCCTTATATTATCCTGTGATAATATGCATTCCGTGCTTCCGGAACTTAATCAAGGGAAAGTTTATCCACTGTTGTGCTATTATAAACTCCATCCATTGCCTCGGGTTGCTACTCTTGGGTTTACCGGTTTCTGTCCAGTTATTCAAAAGTAACTGGGTACAACTTACCTACCATATAGCACTTAGGCCGGTGTAGGTCCTTTGGTTTGGTTTAAAAGAAGGTTAGAAATAAATTGGGTTTGAAAGAAAATTTGATTTTAGAAAAAGTGTTTGGAAATAAATCTAAGTTGGAAAGAAAAATTCTCGGGGTTTCATAACGTTTCTTTGCCTTAACCAAGTTCAGCTTCTTGCTGACTGGTGTATTCCCAATTACAGAGGTCAGGCTGCTAAGCCCTCCCGCGGTTATGACGTTCTCACTTAACTTCGTGGTACTTTACTGAGTACTTTGTAGTTGTTAAAATCTCCCGCACAACCTTGTTGTAGCAGCGCTTGCCATGGCAAGTGCGCCATGCAATCTGGCTATCGGTTCAATACACACTGGTTGCGGTATTGCTTTCATCCGCACTGACATCCGTGGCCTCGTTGGCCCTTACCTTGATCTTACAATCTTAACAACAATCTTCTGGGTACTTCTCACTGTCATCACATGACAACCCTTAACCAGGGTGTTTCCCTTTCTGGGAGACCCCCTTTTTTGCTTAGTATCATAACTTCTTCGCAGCTCGTTCCACGCACTTGTGGTTACTGAGACTTGTCTCTCGTTTGGGTACCACGTTGTAGTTCCTTAATCAGTTGGTATACTGTTGGTATTTTAGTTAACATTTGTGATCCCGCAGGCACTCGCCTCGGGTTTCATTACTTCACTTCTCCACTGTTGCACGATTGGTGCGCTGCAAGCTGGTTGTCCTCGACTGCTCCGCATGTCGACCCAGGTCGCCGGAAATTCTGTTCCTCTATGCATATGATGCTTCATTCTTCGCTACTAATGCGGTTAACATTGTTCAGGTAGATACCGTCTCCGGGATTCCCACTCTTTGGAATCTACCGTAACAGGTTCTCCGTACTGACAGTGATGTTTAATAGCAGCCAGATCGGGTACTCCCGAGTAAGAGATGACTTTCATCTCCCTGTGTTCTTCCCTAGTTATAAAACAGGGATTGTGGAGGGCGGGATGGATATTGTAGGTTTCCAGTATTCACTGGTACTCCTAACTAGCGTATTTCTCACGCTATCACTCAACCCTTAACCCAAAATCTTAAGCTCCTAACTCGGTACTTCTTATGCTCGGTACTTCCAGTCATCAGAGCGATACTTCGCTCGGATACCACTTTTTGTAACGCCCCTACTAATAACACCACACTTAACCATTAATCGCAGCGGAAATCACATCATGAACACTGACTAAATCAATGGGTGTTACACGCCGTTAGCCACCCACGTGGCTAACAAGGCTAATACATACACAGCGTACCGGTCTGATGGACAAGAATACCGAGCATTACACTTTACATTTACAACTCCACTATAAACTGAAACAAATACATCTACAATCCAAACTGTACCGAGTTTAATACATTCCGTCATTGTTATCACGCTAAACTAAGTAACCACCCATACATAAACAGTTACCCCGTCCTACTCTCGAACGGCCACCAGCTTCATTGTACCTGAAAAGTATGGGGGCCCCCAAAGGGGGTCAGCACCTTTGCTGGTATGGTAATCCTGCAGCCCGCATGCTACCGGGCCACGCACAACTAATTGTCGAGTGAGCATGCAGTTTATTTTATTAAGGCATGCAAGAAAACAATAGACACATAACATGCTTATAAGCATACACAACCAACCAATGGGTTACAACTAGCAAGGTCAACACATCATTACTTGTTAGTTTATGTACACTTTACTTAAAGTGTGTCGGATCAAATATGGGTCCGCACACAACACACATAACATTACATAGATGTGTCGGTAATAATATAGACCCGATCACACCATTACACATAACATTACATAGGTGTGTCGGTAATAATATATACCCGATCACACCATACACAATTTCCCCTAGCTCTAATAGTGATGAGATAGGTAAGCCTTGGTTAAGCTTGTGGGCGGTTGCAATCCAAGGAAGGAAAGCAACCTTAACATATGAAATACCCCAAACCTAAGTATGCTAAGTAAACATCAAATCATGATGTAGTAAGGCTAAAATATGCCTTAGAAAGATTGGTAGATAATTTAAACCAAGGAAAACACAAGGAAATGCCTTAAGGGCAATTAGGGCAAAAATGTGCTCTAAGCTTGGAGAGACTTGGGTGAGTACCCAAATATAATGATAAGACCTTAGTAATATTCTAATGGTCATTTTAAATCAATTAGCAAAGAAAATCAAACTTGAAAACAAGTTAAACACAAAATGTGCTTTAAGAAGTCTTAAAGCACATTTTTGAGAAATTGTCTTAGAATTGAGTTTTGAGTGGCTAAATGTCCATCATTACTCTTTAATCAACATGTGTACTAATTAGTATCACATTAGGAGGTCTAAATCAATGGGAAATCAAAAATTTCAGAAATATGTGCACTGATTAGTGAATAGTGCCAAATAGTGACTAGTTTAAGTTTTAATCAACTTAAGCTAATTAGTTGGTCAACAAAGACCATGAACTAGCCTCATTTAAGGTAGGGGCTGGTTTTTATAAGGAGGGTGAGTCACCATAAGTAGTCAATAGGAAGAAGAAGAGATAAGTAAAGAAGTTACTATTTGCTTTATTAAAGCAAAATATCCTTATAAGCTACCTTCTCCTCTACCCTCCATTCTCTCTTTCACCCACGGTTTTCTTCTTTTCTCTGTTCCAAAACCGAGAGTGCTGCCCTCCATGGTTCTCCATCTTCAATCACTTGCCAAATACAACTCCAAGCTCCAAATCCAAAACAAATTGCATATTGTCTTAGTTAGGTCAAGACCTATCTTTCTATCTTTTCAAATCTTTCAAAACTCCTTTGATGCCATGAGAAAACCCATTGATGGGGGAAAATCAAGTTTGAAGAGCTCATTAGCTTTCCATTCTCTAGGTAAAGAAAATGTAAAAAAACCATGTTTCCATCATTCTTGTACTTGGCCGAAAATTCCTTCTCATGGGGTTATGTTTTTATGCCTTGTTCTAGCTTGATTTATTCACCAAGGACTAGTGGAGGTCCTATCATTCAATGCCAAAGTCTACCTTGAGACTTCAAAGGTAATTATCCACTTTTATGCCTTAGAACACATTTCTAACCTAGGTTTTCATTCCTTGAGGTTAGTGCATTGTTTAGTACTCATATGGGTCCTTAAATATTGATTAGAACATTGGAAAAAGGAATTTAAGTGGTGGCCGAGATCTATGCAAGAAGTAGGCCTAAGGAGGAGATTAAGATAACTGAGAAAACAAGGTAAAATGCTTACCTAATGGTGGTTTAAGATTAAGGAATGAGTTTTAGATAAATACCAATGTGGCTTAAAGCTTACATTGTGTATTGGGTTATATAACCTAAGAAAAAGAACTAAACAAGCTTAAGAACTTGATTAAGGAGCTAATGAGAATGGGTTAGTAATATAGGTTTAAGGTGGATTTAAGAGCATTATAAACTATGAGATTGATGAGTGTATTTGCAGGTTGAAAGCTTATATATGTGGGAAATTCATGTTTAAGTTTTAAGTCATTTAAGGGCCTAAGAGCCATGTCATTTAAGAGCCTTAGTGCTATGCAATTTAAGATTATTGCAATATATTGAGTTTTTTATGAATGAGTTGATTTGGGTGAAAATAAGATGAGAAAGGACTTGGTGTGTGTGTGAGGTTATTATGTGAGAAAAACAAAGCATTTGGGCATGAGAATATACTAGAGGAGCTATGGCGAAATTTGAGTAGAAAATAAGTGTTTTAGGTGATGGTGGAGAACTAATATGACCTAGGATTTACTAGGAGTCATACAAAGGAATTTGAGTGGAAATGAGTTAAACTAAGGAGTTCTTGAGGTTTAGAATGACCTGGAATGGTCTATGAGGAAATTGGAGTTTAGATGGGTGCATTGAACACACCAAAGACACGGTATGAGGAATGATAAGACTTGTGCAAATCTGGAGAAAAGGTGTATAATGCTTTAAGGTGATTTAGGTATGAACTAAGAGAAGAACAATGAGAGTTTTGAGAACCTTGTGTAAGGGTGAAGATGCTAGTAGTGGACTAATGAGGTTTTAGTTTAGATGTTAATGATGGACTTAGGTGATGGAGAGAAAGGTGTGGGAGAAGTGTTATCAAATGTCAAGGAAAAGACTGGGAATGTAAAAGAGTTGATCGTGCGAATGGTGAAATAGATGCATAAAGAGGTGGAAATGTCTAAGGAGGGTGTTACATGGTCAGGTAAATGAAGAACCATGTTAAGGTGTTAAGTATGGAAACAATGTATAAGTAAGCTCAAAGAGTTTAGGAGTGTTGAGTAACAATGAAAAGAAGAGAAATTATGCAGGACATGCAAGATGACCTTGGAGGGATTGAGAAAAGCAAAGATGTATGTGGTGATGCTAAGGAGGAGCTATATGGGTAGGAAAGAAACACTTTGGTTAGTCGAAGTTTTAGATAAAATGTACAAGTTGGAAATGTAAGGAAGCATATGATAAGTGTTAGGAATGTTTGTAAGAATTTAGTATATGTTTGAGAAGATCTTTGGAAGTTGTTTTGGAGAGTTTGGTGGAAGTTATAAAGTGAGTTAGTGCCTAATGATGATGTTAGGAGACATTATGAGGGTTTAGGAGAAGTTTGGTGAATATTGGTTAAGTGTTTGAAGGCTTAGAAAATGAGTGTTTTGCCTTGTCCGAACATCCGTCCGACATGGACGTTCGGACAGGCCCTGTTGCGTGAAAATTTTCAGAGTCCCGACTTGTGTCCGACCTTGGGAAGTCCGGACACAAGTTCAGACGTGCCTATTCTACTTAGGATTTTCCTCGACCCATGTCGAACCTAACTTCCGAAGTCCGGACACATGTTCGGACATGCGTCTGTTTTCAGTTTTGTGTCTCGACTTGCGTCCGAACTTGGGAAGTCCGGACACAAGTTCGGACAAGGTGCTGTATTGACCAAAAACTTTGTTTAAGGTTGGGAAATGATGGGGAATATTAAGTAATGATGATATAGGTTGTTTAGGACATGTTTGGTGAGTAACATATATTAGTGGATGAATAAGTATAAGTTATGAGGAGAAGTGATCACTTAAGACTAAGTTATAAGAATTAAGTGGTGTAAGATGGGGATCATTAGTGACTAAGTGAGTTAAGTAAGTTAGCTTTATTGGAAAGGTAATTAACAACCTAAAATTGAATGAATGTTTTAGGGTTTGAGAATTTGGACTCCAGAGGAGAAGTAAGCAACCGAACGACCAACGGTGAACGGTACAGTTCTCTTGTGACCTGCTTGCTAACGAGGTGTCCCTCGGCTTGTGTGCTATTTGTTTTGTGTGCTCACTAAACAAGATAAAGCATGCAACCGGAACATATTATATATATATTGTATTGTTGTGTGATGTTTGAAAACTAACACAAATACCGTGAGAACTTACTAACCAATGTTTAGTAAGGAATTGAGTGAGACTAAGGAACGCCCCTAATAAGGGATGATATGAACCGAAGAGGTTAACCAACAACATGGTCTTGAGACTATTACTAACTGGAACTTGAGTGAGGAAACCCGGGACCGATCTCCGGTCATGCATGCTAAGGAAAAAGGGGGACGGTATCTGAATCAGATCCGCCCTCCGCTTAAGGACTTGTCTTCGGACTTGTAGCCTAGGGCCGGTTGCCGGCTCAGCTACGCTGGATTCCCTCCAGGGTAGGTGGCATTAAGATGGTGCGGTGGGATCACCTAAATCCCAAGTTTGGACTTAGGTTACAACCATTCCCCTCCAGGAACGGTTTGTATTCTGAGAATAAGTTAAGACTAAGATAAGTTACAATCATTCCTTTTTAAAGGATGATTTGTATTGTTAAGATTAAGATTAAGTTAAGGTTAAGATGAGTTGCAACCATTCCTCTTTAAAGGATGGTTGTATAATTAAGATTAAGATAAGTGACATCCACTCCTTATTAAAGGATGGTTGTCTAAGATTAGATAAGATTAAGATTGAGGTGAGATAAGGTTGGACTAAGATTAAGAGGGAACATTACTTAGGAGTTAAATAACTAACTCTCAATTAAGGGAACGCATTTAAGTCGTTCATTGTGGTGAACTTTGATTGTTCATATATGGATTGTGTTTACAGCATTTACTATTATGTTGTGCATTTAATCAACCTCCATGCTATCGACAATTAGTCGTCGTAGCCACGTTAGCTTGGGGGCCATGAGGGGATCGTACCAGCATTCGTGCTGACCCCCTTTGGGGGCTGTTTTACTAACAGGTACAACAGGAAGCGGCCGTCGCGAGGGTAAGAAGAGGATACAAGTGTTAAGGGTTAAGAGTGGCCTACGAGTTGTGCATGTACACTCGTTATGGCAATATGAGTTAGTAAGATGTATAGGATGTGAGGGGTTGTAAGAAGGATGTAAATGTTTAAGGTTGTTGCACTAATGTTCGGTATATTCTGTAGTCAGACCGTGGCAAGGTCCTGGATTTGTAAAGAATTCCGCTGCGATATGTTTATATATATGTTAAGTTGCGAGACCACATTTGGATTGAGTTGGGGTGTTACAAAAAGTGGTATCAGAGCGTAGTTACGCTCTGAAGATAAGAAATACCGAACTTAGGAGGATATTGAGGCTGAGATTGAGTTACGGGTTAAGGGTTAAGAGATAGAGTGAGAGGCACGTTAGTCAGGACTTCCCGGCGCTTACCGGACATCCATAGTACCTAGGCCCACCCTCCACTCCCTAACCCTAAATATGTGGAACAAACGCCAGAGAGAAGAAAGTCTTCTCTACTCGGGGAAACCCGATCTGGCAGTTAGCTAACAGTGAGCAATACGAGAAAACATCGTTGCACAACAGTCATGGAGAACTTAGAGGTTTTAATGGAGCGTGGCTGAAACAAGCGCTACCTAGGAATACTATCAGTAAGGGAACGGAAATTACCGGCAACATGGGTCGACGTGCTACGCGCGTCGAATAACCCGCGATACCAATGGTAAGGAAAGCACTACGCGTGCAATAGATACGGAAATGATAAGAGGCATGAGTACCGGACAGCGGTCCGAGTGAGCATAACATTAGGATAATACAGAGCATGAGGATTGAGATTACTGGAAGGTCCAGTTAAGAAACGGGAACTCATATAATTGTTTACGAAATAGGACTACGATGTAGTGCCTAAAGGAGAATCATTACTTAGAACCACACCAAGATGTGTGGAGACAAGAGCGAGGATTAAGACATAAGGAAATATTAAGGGATTCCCTTAGAAAGAGGAACGCCCTGGTAGACGACAGTACTGTCAAACAACAAGGAAACTGCGGATGGTTAGTTATCCAAAATAAGATATTATCGAAGGAGTCCTGAGGACTACCAATTACATGGAAATTAGAAAGAAGTGTCGCTACCAACGTACCTTGTACCAATAACCCATCCTGCATGGCGCACTTGCCATAGCAAGTGCTACCACGATTAAGCCACACGAAAAGCCATCAAGGCGAAATTGGAGAACGCTACAGTAGCATATATTAATACCGGATTGTAAATCCATAAGAACAGAAAGGTAGGACCTTGGAAAGGCCCGACGGCCTGACATGATGAGATGAGGTGACACACCAGTCAGCCGGGAGCGGAACTCAGACAAAGTACTAAACCATATAAATATTAGCAACGGTATAACCCACTACAACAACAACCGACAGTACGGTAAGAACACCAACCTCAACTCACAAGGAAAATCTAAAAGATCGCTCGGTGATCCGAGCAAAACAATAAGTAAGCAATAATATACAAGGGATGTATTATAAGATACTATTGAGACTGTTGGAGCATGACTTACAACGACAACGGGATAAGACTCCCAGAGTGACCATTAAGGATACCAATAACAACATTCTTCAATGAAGATGTTGGAAGCCCAGAAAACAAGGATAAAAGAAATAAACGTAAGCTATAACCTACCAAGGATTAAAGTCGTACAACCCTGGAAAGGAAAGCTCAGAGGACTACCCCACAGAGCGGGCATAGTCGAGCCGAACAACTGATGAATGACAGTTAACACTGTTGTTTAACTCATTAACACCCAAGTATGATTGATCAACAATGGGTGGCATAGTCAACGGAAGTTGAACGAAGCGTTGAGATGGGAGTATAAGATAACAGGATTATATCCAACTTGGACACCGTAAGGCAAACGCCTAATACGAACCTAACCTTAACTATTAAAAGACATAAGTCTAGTAAAATGACAGCATTGTCAAAGACATTAAGAAACTCAGATCACCTGAACACTTCCCTAGCAGGAAGCAAGATGCAGCAACTTATCATGAAACCTGATACTACATTTAGTATGTAACCTAACGGTGGATAGTGCTCAAAGAACCAGAATCTTGTAGGGATGACCTGCAGATGAGTAAGAGTACAAATAATGAACTGAGACATTAAGCATTAAGAGCCTACGAGCCAAGGATGTTAACCACATCAGAGCCCGAGGCGCGGTAAGTTATAAGAGAGCTTGTGTAAGCCAAGAAAGGGTACCAATGAGAATATTGAGATAATGCTAAGGACAGGAACGGAGAACGAACCATGCCTTTTTAGGGGGGGATACCTCTCTTTTTGTGAGGCCATGAGTGGGAATGAACCCCTCAAAAGGGCTTCAATATTAGAGATAAAATACACTTTATTTAGAAGATGGGAACTATGAACCTTGAGATACCTTAGAACATACCTGATACACTTGAGTAATAAGGTAGGTTGCAGAGATAGACCCCATACCAACACCAGGATGTAAGAATTAGTGATCGTCAGAGAAAACACCGTGACTGCACATTATGGCATGTCAATTAATCAATGCTCAGAAGAGCTTGTGATTCAGAGGATGGCATCCTCAGTAACCAGTTGAACTACATGGTAGATAACATCACTAAGGATGAGAGAAAGTGAAAGAAATTAGCTTACTTACGAATCTGAGATTGGAGCATAACTCTTCATATCAAGAGTCAACTATTTTACAACACGGTACGACAACCGCCAATACCGGAATGAAAGAACTTCCAGTGTGTTACACCAAGAAGGGATTGAGTATAAGTTAAACATTAGGATAAGTGAGTAAGAGGTTGCACCATTAATGGGCAACATGGTAAAGGCCAACTACCACGGTAGTAGTGGTCGTGAGTACAATAGTTAGATAAGTGGATTAAGTCATGGTGCGCGGTAAGGCGACCATTATGTGTGAGCCGTCAAATATGACACTAAGGCAATTAGATTTATGAGTTAAGATTAGCATAAGTAAGAAAATAAGATGGTAGACGAAACTGAGCATTGATGCCAGTAACCTGGATGGTTAGGTAAGATTTCACAGGAAGCACACCATCCATTCCTTAAGGAACTGGAAGTGCTTCCTAATAGAATAAATAGGAGAAACAAGATAAGAAGCTCTACGGAAAGAGACCTCAATTATTAAGAGACCGAATCAGTACGGGATACAGAAAGGAGCTGGGGCATACCATAACCAAGAACACTGTAAATGGACTTCCCTTGATAACTTCAAGAAGAACAATAAAGTTATTATGGAACGATGAAAGAGGAGTTCGACAACAGAATACTTCATAATTAGCAATAGCTAAACGTGTGACGGACACTATGAGTTACTAAAACGAGACGTGGGACGACTGCACCCACAGGGGCTTGCAGGCCTGACACGCTCATTTATGAGTTAGTTGGGTAAGTAGTAATGTACCAGTAAGGTACCCCATGCATGTGAACGAGTGGTGTAAGGAACACGGGAAGTAGTCGACTCCGTACCACCGACAACGACGCAAGATCAGACAAGAGCATCTACTACCACAAACAGTCGAGGAGAAGAATTCAGTTGAACCAGCAACACGAGGAACCAGAGAACTGATAATTAAGGACTATGAAGTGCGAAGAGCACGGATGTTAAGTACAGACATTGGACATGTCTTAAGATGTAAGGGATTAAGACTGTAAAGCGCGATATGCACTAAACAGTAGTTTCAAACTAAGAATCATCCTCAGACCAAAGGTCAGGTTGGGGAGAAACAATTTAGACATTCGAGAAAATACTAAGAGTAGAGCGTAAGATCTTCAAGGAGAATGGATAGACGAGTTACAACTCATTAAGGCCGTGTATATATAAAGATAAACACGTGTCCATGAGACATTTAGGCCTAAGATTATCAGAGTGGTGCAGCGGAAGCTAGCAGATCACTACCTTTGAGATTAGACCAAATAAGTTAAGGAAACGGTATAAGTACCGTTAAGAATCCTCGATACAGAGACTAAGTCATTTCTGATCGAATAAAGTAAGATAGATGACTGGAAGCTAGAATGCTTGGTGAGGAATTAGACATCTGAACTATGTTCAAAGATGATGTAACGCTGATTACGTGGCGAGTAATCCATTTTAGGGGGGGTGAAGAGCGAAAACGCTTAGCGTATGTGTGTGTACTGAGTACATAAACTACGGTGCATAGCACAAAATAATTGAGAATATGTTTTACATAAACATTTTGAGATAATCATGGTTATTGCAACACGAAGATGTGATACCATACAATTAAGTACCTATCTTGTTAACTCCGGGTGAGTACAAGTAAGAGAATTAGGAAGAGGATTAAGTGGATTAAGGAGACTTAGAAATAAGAATATATGAGGGTATGAGTCGATATGAGACTATGTGTGAGATAAGAATAAGATAACATATGAGATATTATTGATGAGCATGAGTTAGGAATAGTAATGCTGTGGTATGAGACAGAGTGGAAGTTGGTATGAGACTGATATTGAATTTAGTAGGAATTAAGTTTGAGGTAATTACTAAGAGATGAATTGGGAATGCTTGATGGAAGAGTTCACACTTTGGAGATGTATTGATTATGATTAGAAGAACTAAAAGATAGAAAATTGTACATGAGTGAATATTTGGAGTTTGAAAATGGACGTGGGAGGTGGAACTTGATTTTCTAGGGATCAAGGGAAACCGAACACAAACTTGAGGGGAAGGATAGTTCTACCACATGATGCCTGATCACATCAGGGTTGGATGATTCCTGAAAACTCCCTACCAGTGGTCACAATTAAATCACACTAAGGATAGAGACCTGGGAAAAAAATGAAATTGGAGTTGCTTGTTTTTAATTAGAGGAATATTCCTCACATGACCTCGTAAAAAGGATTAACTTTTAATGAGTCTCGCCATCAAGTCGAGAGCCGACGAGCCTTTGTCTTTGGACCGGTGACATGGGGAGAGCAGCGTGTTTTGTATTCTGGCCCATGGTGACGAGGACGATGAGCCATTGTCTACGGACCGGGGACATGGGAGAATACGTTGGAAGTTATGTGAAGTTTTAATCATCGAAAGAAACAAAAAGAATTTTGAGTGCTTATTACATGCTTAAGCATGTTGTGTGATATTTGAGTATAAGAATATGGCGGATCTAATGATCCAATGAGATTAAGTGTACATAAGAATGATCTATATGATCTAAGGAATGAGGTAAGACATGTATTCTAATAAGAAAAGATGCATGGGAACTTTGGGGACAAAGTTTTTTAAGGGGGGTAGATTGAAATACCCCAAACCTAAGTATGCTAAGTAAACATCAAATCATGATGTAGTAAGGCTAAAATATGCCTTAGAAAGATTGGTAGAATTTAAACCAAGGAAAACACAAGGAAATGCCTTAAGGGCAATTAGGGCAAAAATGTGCTCTAAGCTTGGAGAGACTTGGGTGAGTACCCAAATATAATGATAAGACCTTAGTAATATTCTAATGGTCATTTTAAATCAATTAGCAAAGAAAACCAAACTTGAAAACAAGTTAAAACACAAAATGTGCTTTAAGAAGTCTTAAAGCACATTTTTGAGAAATTGTCTTAGAATTGAGTTTTGAGTGGCTAAATGTCCATCATTACTCTTTAATCAACATGTGTACTAATTAGTATCACATTAGGAGGTCTAAATCAATGGGAAATCAAAAATTTCAAATATGTGCACTGATTAGTGAATAGTGCCAAATAGTGACTAGTTTAAGTTTTAATCAACTTAAGCTAATTAGTTGGTCAACAAAGACCATGACTAGCCTCATTTAAGGTAGGGGGCCGGTTTTTCTAAGGAGGGTGAGTCACCATAAGTAGTCAAATAAGGAAGAAAAGAAGAGATAAGTAAAGAAGTTACTATTTGCTTTATTAAAGCAAAATATCCTTATAAGCTACCTTCTCTCCTCTACCCTCCATTTCTCTCTTTCACCCACGGTTTCTTCTTCTTCTCTCTGTTCCAAAACCGAGAGTGCTGCCCTCCATGGTTCTCCATCTTCAATCACTTGCCAAATACAACTCCAAGCTCCAAATCCAAAACAAATTACATATTTGTCTTAGTTAGGTCAAGACCTATCTTTCTATCTTTTCAAATCTTTCAAAACTCCATTTTGGTGCCATGAAAAAACTCCATTGATGGGGGAAAATCAAGTTTGAAGAGCTCATTAGCTTCTCCATTCTCTTAAGGTAAAGAAAATGTAAGAAAAACCATGTTTCCATCATTCTTGTACTTGGCCGAAAATTCCTTCTCATGGGGCTATGTTTTTATGCCTTGTTCTAGCTTGATTTATTCACCAAGGACTAGTGGAGGTCCTATTTCATTCAATGCCAAAGTCTACCTTGAGACTTCAAAGGTAATCATCCACTTTTATGCCTTAGAACACATTTCTAACCTAGGTTTTCATTCCTTGAGGTTAGTGCATTGTTTAGTACTCATATGGGTCCTTAAATATTGATTAGAACATTGGAAAAAGGAATTTAAGTGGTGGCCGAGATCTATGCAAGAAGTAGGCCTAAGGAGGAGATTAAGATAAGCTTGAGAAAACAAGGTAAAATGTTTACCTAATGGTGGTTTAAGATTAAGGAATGAGTTTTAGATAAATACCAATGTGGCTTAAAGCTTACATTGTGTATTGGGTTATATAACCTAAGAAAAAGAACTTATACAAGCTTAAGAACTTGTGATTAAGGAGCTAATGAGAATGGGTTAGTAATATAGGTTTAAGGTGGATTTTAAGAGCATTATAACTACTATGAGATTGATGAGTGTATTTGCAGGTTGAAAGCTTATATGTGGGAAATTCAGTGTTTAAGTTTAAGTCATTTAAGGGCCTAAGAGCCATGTCATTTAAGAGCCTTAGTGCTATGCAATTTAAGATTATTGCAATATATTGAGTTTTTTATGAATGAGTTGATTTGGGTGAGAAAATAAGATGAGAAAGGACTTGGTGTGTGTGAGGTTATTATGTGAGAAAAACAAAGCATTTGGGCATGAGAATATACTAGAGGAGCTATGGCGAAATTTGAGTAGAAAATAAGTGTTTAGGTGATGGTGGAGAACTAATATGACCTAGGATTTACTAGGAGTCATACAAAGGAATTTGAGTGGAAATGAGTTAACTAAGGAGTTCTTGAGGTTTAGAATGACCTGGAATGGTCTATGAGGAAATTGGAGTTTAGATGGGTGCATTGAACACACCAAAGACACGGTATGAGGAATGATAAGACTTGTGCAAATCTGGAGAAAAGGTGTATAATGCTTTAAGGTGATTTAGGTATGAACCAAGAGAAGAACAATGAGAGTTTTGAGAACCTTGTGTAAGGGTGAAGATGCTAGTAGTGGACTAATGAGGTTTAGTTTAGATGTTAATGAGTGGACTTAGGTGATGGAAGAGAAAGGTGTGGGAGAATGTTATCAAATGTCAAGGAAAAAGACTGGGAATGTAAAAGAGAGTATGATCGTGAGAATGGTGAATAAGATGCATAAAAGAGGTGGAAATGTCTAAGGAGGGTGTTACATGGTCAGGGTAAATGAAGAACCATGTTAAGGTGTTAAGGTAATGGAAAACAATGTATAAGTAAGCTCAAGAGTTTAGGAGTGTTGAGTAACAAATGAAAAGAAGAGAAATTATGCATGGACATGCAAGATGACCTTGGAGGGATTGAGAAAAGCAAAGATGTAATGTGGTGATGCTAAGGAGGAGCTATATGGGTAGGAAGAAACACTTTGGTTAGTCGAAGTTTAGATAAAATGTACAAGTTGGAAATGTAAGGAAGCATATGACAAGTGTTAGGAATGTTTGTAAGAATTTAGTATATGTTTGAGAAGATCTTTGGAAGTTGTTTTGGAGAGTTTGGTGGAAGTTAAAGTGAGTTTAAGTGCCTAAATGATGTTAGGAGACATTATGAGGGTTTAGGAGAAGTTTGGTGAATATTGGTTAAGTGTTTGAAGGCTTAGAAAATGAGTGTTTTGCCTTGTCCGAACATCCGTCCGGACATGGACGTTCGGACAGGCCCTGTTGCGTGAAAATTTTCAGAGTCCCGACTTGTGTCCGACCTTGGGAAGTCCGGACACAAGTTCGGACGTGCCTACTTCTACTTAGGATTTTCCTCGACCCATGTCCGAACTTCCGAAGTCCGGACACATGTTCGGACATGCGTCTGTTTTCAGTTTTGAGTCTCGACTTGCGTCCGAACTTGGGAAGTCCGGACACAAGTTCGGACAAGGTGCTGCTGTATTGACCAAAACTTTGTTTAAGGTTGGGAAATGATGGGGAATATTAAGTAATGATGATATAAGGTTGTTTAGGACATGTTTGGTGAGTAACAATGATAATTAAGTGGATGAATAAGTATAAGTTATGAGGAGAAGTGATTCACTTAAGACTAAGTTATAAGAACTTAAGTGGTGTAAGATGGGGATCATTAGTGACTAAGTGAGTTAAGTAAGTTAGCTTTATTGGAAAGGTAATTAACAACCTAAAATTGAATGAATGTTTTAGGGTTTGAGAATTTGGACTCCAGAGGAGAAGTAAGCAACCGAACGACCAACGGTGAACGGTACAGTTCTCTTGTGACCTGCTTGCTAACGAGGTGTCCCTCGGCTTGTGTGCTATTTGTTTTGTGTGCTCACTAAACAAGATAAAGCATGCAACCGGAACATATTATATATATTGTATTGTTGTGTGATGTTTGAAAACTAACACAACATACCGTGAGAACTTACTAACCAATGTTTAGTAAGGAATTGAGTGAGACTAAGGAACGCCCCTAATAAGGGACGAAATGAACCGAAAGAGGTTAACCAACAAACATGGTCTTGAGACTATTACTAACTGGAACTTGAGTGAGGAAACCCGGGACCGATCTCCGGTCATGCATGCTAAGGAAAAAGGGGGACGATATCTGAATCAGATCCGCCCTCCGCTTAAGGACTTGTCTTCAGACTTGTAGCCTAGGGCCGGTTGCCGGCTCAGCTACGCTGGATTCCCGTCCAGGGTCGGTGGCATTAAGATGGTGCGGTGGGATCACCTAAATCCCAGGTTTGGACTTAGGTTACAACCATTCCCCTCCAGGAACGGTTTGTATTCTGAGAATAAGTTAAGACTAAGATAAGTTACAATCATTCCTTTTTAAAGGATGATTTGTATTGTTAAGATTAAGATTAAGTTAAGGTTAAGATGAGTTGCAACCATTCCTCTTTAAAGGATGGTTTGTATAATTAAGATTAAGATAAGTGACATCCACTCCTTATTAAAGGATGGTTGTTTCTAAGATTAAGATAAGATTAAGATTGAGGTGAGATAAGGTTGGACTAAGATTAAGAGGGAACATTACTTAAGGAGTTAAATAACTAACTCTCCAATTAAGGGAACGCATTTAAGTCATTCATTGTGGTGAACTTTGATTGTTCATATATGGATTGTTGTTTACAGCATTTACTATTATGTTGTGCATTTAATCAACCTCCATGCTATCGACAATTAGTCGTCGTAGCCACGTTAGCTTGGGGCCATGAGGGGATCGTACCAGCATTCGTGCTGACCCCCTTTAGGGGCTGTTTTTACTACACAGGTACAACAGGAAGCGGCCGTCGCGAGGGTAAGAAGAGGATACAAGTGTTAAGGTTAAGAGTGGCCTACGAGTTGTGCATGTACACTCGTATGGCAATATGAGTTAGTAAGATGTATAGGATGTGAGGGGGTTGTAAGAAGGATATGTAAATGTTTAAGGTTGTTGCACTAATGTTCGGTATATTATGTAGTCAGACCGTGGCAAGGTCCTGGATTTGTAAAGAATTCCGCTGCGATATGTTTATATATATACTGTTAAGTTGCGAGACCACATTTGGATTGAGTTGGGGTGTTACAACATAACATTAGTCCCCCTAGCCCCGAATAATAATGAGGTAGGTAAGCTTTGGTTAAGCTAGTGGGTGATTGTAATCCAAGAAGGAAAACAACCATAACATAACAGATCCCCCCGTAATATATACATATTAGTTAGAAGTCCCTTTATAGAACTTATCACATACCTGCACCATTTGGCGTTACAAGTTTGGTTAATCACATAGAAGGGAGGTAACCTCGCATTCAACAAACATGCACAACAACATTCGTTAAACAACGATACATTAAACAAAGGCAACACCCGAAACACATAACCACAATAAACAACTAAGGCACGAATAGCCGTAGTTAGAACGTTCCCGTGGGTGGGGACGTTAAATCCGAACACCGGTCTCTTATGTGACTCTAGAGTCGGTTAGTTTTGATTTAACACATATTAGAGGTTAACGGTGTCGGAACTAAATTCGCCACATAAATGAATTACTGTAAACTCATTACATGCTTTATCTTACAAGGTGGCCAACAAACAGAAAGCACATTGGCATGCAAGCCGGTGTAACCCGGTAGGACACAGGTTGCAAGAAAACCATACCTGTCACCGAGGGTTCACTCTAACGTGCCATCACATGTTCCTCGAAAATCTTTGAACAGCTGATAACATTACATTCACTTTCGTTAACATCGGGGTAACTTGATTGTTTAAAGTTTAAAGCTCATGACCTACCCCGTTAAGTAGTTATATAACTCCACATTTTTTTAACTTGTTTTACTTTCACATTTTTATTACAACTTTCCACCACTCAATTGCCATTATAATTCACTTAACGTGTCCTTAACAACCTTATAACATCGTTACTCATCAATCCCCATCACTGGATATCACCTGCTAACCTTAAACAAGGTTTTTGGTCAAAACACTATGTCCGAACTTGTGTCCGAGCTTCCGAAGTTCAGACGCAAGTCGAGACTCAAAAGAGTGAAAACTGACGAATGTCCGAACTTGTGTCCGAGCTTTGAAGATCGGACACAAGTCAAGGCAAAATCAAAGGAAAATTCCAACTGTCCGAACTTGTGTCCGAGCTCAAAGTTCGGACACAAGTCGAAGCAAATCTGAGAAAAACTTTTCCAAGCGTCCGAACTTGTGTCCGAGCTTTGAAGTTCGGACACAAGTCGAAGCAAAATAACCAAGGAAAAATTTTCAAGTGTCCGAACTTCCAAGTTCGGACGGAAGTTCGGATGCAACTTAAAACTCGGAAATTTAATTGCAACGGGGCATGTCCGAACTTCCAAGTTCGGACGGAAGTTCGGACGTGCCGGAAAACTCAGCTAACAGAGGCAATTTCTACACAGAAGTGCACTCCTAAGAACTTACACTCACTCCTTGTTCCACAAGTTACAAACACCCATTCTTTTCCTTGAAATTCCAAGTTACCAAGCACCATTATGCTATAACTTTTGCACTCTCTTATCTCCATTATTCATCCATCATTACAAAGCTACCACTCCACACTACTCAACACCAACAACCCAATTGAACACCTAAGTTCCCTCATCCATCAAGCCATCCTCAAACACTCATTTTTTACTAGAATCTTGCCATAACCTCCCCATAAACTTAACACATCCATATCATCAACACACTTCCTCTTCATTCCTAATCTAGCCACACCCTTTCAAGGGTCCTAACAGCACATAATAAATCCTCAAATTGCATCAACAACAATGTAATCACCATAATCTCCATAACCATAATATCAACCACAAACTCAAAACATTTGGCTCTTAAGGCCCTCAATTCAACCATTAATTCACAAACCTCTCTAAAATCAACTAAACACATTTCCAACATAGATTCCAAATCCTTTACTTGGGTTCATTAATTTGTTCACCCATCCCAAAACTCTAAAACAATTATAAACAAGGTTTAGGGTAGATTCTTATCTTAATTACAAGTCTCCTTAATTCTCCTCTTGCTCCTCATCTTCTCCAAAATCGGTTAAGAGGGCATGGAGTTTCCAAACTCCATCACAACATCCAAGAACATAAAAACATACTCCATTAATTACCTAACCCTTAGAATATCTCAATTTAATCAAAGGGCTAGAACAAAAAGTTAGGGTTTACCTTTTTGAAGCTTTTAAGAGGGATTCTCACCCTTGAATCATAAGGGGATTACTCCACCATTGTAGGGTTAATTTGGAGCTCAAAACAAGGTATCAAAATGGTGAAAAATCGATTACACCAAGAGATGAAGGGGAAGTGACTTTTTCTTGGAAATTTTTACCTTAGAAGGAAGAGGAGACTCCAAACTCTACAATGATGCCATTTTCTCTTCAAATGGGGAAAACCCATGGAGGTCAACTTCATCCTTTTGGAATTTTAAAAAGAGAGGATGATAGAGGAGGATGAGAGGAAGAAGAATATGTGATTACTTTTGTGATTGGAGCTTGTATGAAGCTTGGGTATGGCATTGTAGTTGGAGTAGCCATTGGAGAAGGAGGAGAGAAATCGGTGGCTTAGAGGAGAAGATGGAGCCGGCTGGGAATAAAGAGAGAGAGAAAGGAGAAAAGGGAAGACAGAAATGAGAGGAGAGAGAGAGGGGGGGGTATAAGTGGTCTTTCTACTTTTTGCTTTTGACTTAATTAATTAGTTAACTAGTTTTATGTGAGTGGGCTGTCAACATTAATAAAACCGGCCCACTAATGTATACACGCTGGAGCGTTTTTCATCTTTTACAGAAAACACTCGTTTATTTACCCGGTTTAGCACTATTCACTAACCGGGACCGTTTTCCAGAATTTTCTCGTTTCTTTTATTTTAATGGATATTAAACTCCCATTAATATTTAATTATAGTTACATAATCAACTATAACTTTCACGGGGTCATTTAACTGTTTAAAGTCACGTTTTCGGGTTTCCTTTGAATAACGCGCTTTAAGACTCCGTTAGCGTTTTAACGCATTGTTTGGATCCGCTTTCTTCAGGAATTTTTCCCACATGTTCTTGGTGTGTAATTAGGGTATAAAAATATATTTATAACCCCATTGAAGGTTATATACCTCATAAAATAATTAAATACGCGTTTTCCCATTTTGTGACTTTTACGCATTTCCTTTTTTCCTTCTTGGTTTTTATTTGTTCACCAATGATCTTAAGGACTTAATTTGCCTTATAAAACCATAATTATACAATTAATTACATATTAAGGTTTGGGGTATTTCATAGATATAGTAAAAAATATATTGTGGATAGAGTTGTCGTAGTTAATAGACAGTTGTTTTCATGTTTGGATTACTTAGTGAGGTCGTGGTTACTCAATAAAAAGAGCCAGTTGTCGTGGTTACTCCAAATGTGTCAAGAAAAACACAGATTCCAAAGAGGAGATTCTACTAATGAGGTCGGTTTTTTATTGTTGTGACTTTAATATTAATGTATTCCCCAAGACGTCACACACATGGCGTCAATGAGTGTTTATTGCGTGCAAGAAGGTGTATGGTGGGAATGGTCGAATTAATGTTACAGGGGGGCCGCACTTGGCAGTTGGCACATATAACGGTAGTTATCGCCGACAGTACTGTTTATGTTAACAAATTTGAAACCTTGAACAAGAATAACTTAATAAACCAATTCTTTCTTTTATTTGGCTTCTGCAGAGAATGATCTAGAAATCATGTGTATGTGTACACCTATATATTAATCGCAGGCTTATAGTATTTTTCTGTTGCGCAAGTAACAGTATCAGTCACATGCATATAGCAGAAAGAGCTAGCAGATACATATATATAGAGTCGCATCCGCACAGATCATTGTGCAGTCCGGTGAGTTGGCAGTTCCAGTCAGCTGCTGATTGGATTGTTTTGCTGACTGGACTGTATTTTTATTATATTAACTTTAAATGGTTGTAACTTTTAATATATAAGTTCAAAATGAAAAAAAATTATATCATTGTTCATCTAAATTCAAGCTCTTTAAAACAAGACCAGTCATGGATATGTTTTGACAACTTTTAAAAAAATTATTTTTACATGTATATGATGATACACTAAAATCATAATATGATTCATTAAAATTAATATTATGATTCATTAACTAATAATTGGGGAATTAGATAGCAAACTTCGAAACGAATAAAAAATATTATTGTTTTTAATGTATGATTATTGTTGTATGATGTATTTAAACCTTATATAATGATTCATGTACTTTTCTTACGTACCAAATATATTTTGTGTTGTATTATTGTTAAAATTGTTATTTTAACATGTAAACGATGATACACTAATATCATAATATGATTCATTAGTTTTGATATTATGAGTCATTAAAATTGATATTATAATTATTAATTAATAAGTGGTGAATTACATAACAAACTCCGGAACTGATAAAAATCATTTTGTTTATAGTGTATTATTATGTTGTATGGTGTATTTTAAATCTATGTAGTGAATTGTGTATTTTTCATACATACCAAATATTGTTTGTATTGTATTATTGCGTAAAATATTTATTTTTATATGTTGTGATGATACACTAAAATAAAGATATGATTCATTAATTTTGATATTGATCATTAAAATTGATATTATGATTTATTAACTAATAAGTGGTGAATTAGATAACAATTTCGTACCGATAAAATCATTATTGTTTTGTAATTTATGATTGTTTTGTGGTGTATTATTATTAATATTATTTATATGATGTATTTTAAGTCATGTGGTTGATCATATCTTCTTAACATACCAATTTTAAAAGAAATAATGAAGTTTATTGTTTTGTAGTGTATTATTATTGGTGTATTTTAAACTGTA
The DNA here is from genome assembly GCA_023374045.1 of Limonium bicolor. Taxonomy (NCBI): domain Eukaryota; kingdom Viridiplantae; phylum Streptophyta; class Magnoliopsida; order Caryophyllales; family Plumbaginaceae; genus Limonium; species Limonium bicolor. The sequence continues at coordinate 197,799,647 of CM041777.1, read as the reverse complement.
TATGGTGAATCAAATGTTTGATATCTAAATATATACATATAAATAATATAAAATTTAAAAGTTATCAAAATATATCCAGATTTGGTCTTGTTTTGAAGAGCTTGAATTTAGATGAATAATGGTATATTTTTTTCATTTTGACTTATATTTAAAAGTTACAACCAAATGAAATTAAATATAATAAAAAGGCAGTCCAGTCAGCAAAACAGTCCAGTCAGCAGCTGACTAGACTGCCAAATGTCAAGACTGCACCAAGCAGCACGCGACCTTCCCGCATCGTCGACGTACTGATATAGAGTGGATGACACAGTGTGATAAGTTAGTTTTGATTATTGAATCTAATGGTTCAAAATTCTTAATCAACGATATACAATATTTAAGTTTAATTAATCAGAACCGAGACCTTGAGCTTGTTTCACCTTTTAATATGGTTTAATGTCATATGTTAATATATTATTGGCCCACTTAAAGTAAAGAAAAAATGGAAAAAAAATAAACCGTGTACCTCCGCGCACAAACAGACTAATGTAGGAGGAGAGAGAAATAAAATTTTTTGTTTCAAAATGTTATAACTCACAAAATATAAGTAAAAAATAAAAACGAATTATACCATTGTTCACCATTTTCGTGCTCTTTAAAACAAGATGCATCATGAATATGTTTTCGTAACTTAAAATTATATGTTTTAGAATGAGTATATTAAGTAGTGAATCTTATTCATTAACAAAATGAATATTCTTTAATAATAAAATGAACCTTATACATTAACCAATGAATCTACTTTTCTTAAATTAAAATTCACTTTTGGAAAAACAAATGATTCACATTATTTAAAGCGAAAGATTCAATTTTCTAAAATAAAAGATTCATTTTCTTGAACCTTTGATTAACTTTTCTTCAATTAAATATTCACTTCTAAATAAATGAAAGTTTCATATTGTTCTTGTATAAATTTGTGGTAAGATTCACTTTTCTTATAAAAGGACAACATAGATGTCACCACCTCAAGATTCAAATTCGCGTAATTAATAGTTTATCAGTATTGTAGCAATTCTAATCAATAATATAAACCTTTTTATTTTCTATGACATAATGTCATATATAGTATTCAATCAATAGCTAGCTATATCCATATATATATATATGCATACGGTAGATAGATATATTATGATGATAGAGGGGAAAATCTTTTTGGGGTATGGAGAGAATCCATCAGTAGTGTCATGAAACTGTAGGATCTCTCGATTATACCTAAGTTTTCAGGATATAACAAAGATGTGATACTAGATTCAGTTCATCCGCAGACATTTATATAAGGTCTAGGCTCTTTTAGTTGTTTAATCTTGATGACGATGATAAAGATTTGGTTTAGATTACACGTTGACTCACAGTGTTCCGAAAGAACAAGATAGAGGCGTATGCATGCATTTTGATGTGATAAGATAACCACGCCAAAATGTTGCGAGACCAACGATGACCCAAGTGGAGAACACTTCAAGAAGATCGGTTTAATAAGAGGAAGAACTAGTAATGTTTAATTAAGATTCATCAAACCCCATACTCTGTTTCTTATGTAGCATTTTCTTAGATAGTCCTTTCTCAAACCGTTTTTTTAATCACTCATTCCAACGAGGGTTGGTACTCTAATAAAAAGTACCAATATAGTGAGACCTGATTCAAGTGGAGCCTTACAAAAGACTCGTCCAAAAAAAAGAAAATCACAAGCACTTAACAACCAGTTGTAAGTCCGGCCATCCAAATAGTATACACAAAACTTCTTTTCGTTACATTGGGGCAACAAGATGAAGTCTACCCGCGCATATCAATGCGTGCTTAGGAGATGAGTTCACTGAACTGTTCTTGATCGATGAGATATCAGTCCGTATTGTTTTATTGTATGTCAAAACCATCCAATGGTACAATTTCACTTATCCCATATATATAGATATATATCAATAATTTTTTGCCGAGATATCAATAAGGTGCTCAGGGCGGCTGTATGTTTCATCATCATCATCGATCATTGAAAGAATGATTACCAACCTCATCATTCGGCCGCAACCCAAAAAAGGCTAGCTAGTAGGGGTGGCAATTTCAACACGACCCGTTTGACTAACACGAACCCGACACGAAGTTAGCGGGTTTGGGTTTTAAAATTTGACACGATTAAATAAACGGGTCAACCCGAACACAACTCGTTTAATAACCGTGTCGGGTTTGGGTTTAAGGTATGTAACCTGCTAACCCGTTTAAGTAATTTATATTAAATACATATATATTATAAATTATAGATTATTCATTTTTTTATTATCAAATTTTAATATATAAGATATATAAATATTAAAATTAAGTATTTAACTATATTAAAGTTAATAATATCATAGAATGACAAATCTAATGTTAATTAATCAAATTATTTTCTTTTATATGACTAAACATGTTAGGTTTGAGTTAAATATATGCGGATTTGAGTTTTAAATTTGGACATAATTAGTTAATTAGGTCAGACGGGTCAACCCGTTTGATAACCCGGTTAACCTGTTTAATAAACGGGTCGGGTTTGGGTTTCATATTTTGACACGATTAATTAAACGGGTTGGGCCGGGTCAACCCGTTTAATAAACGGGTTGGGTTTGGGTTTAGCCTAACACGACCCGCGAACCCGTTTTGCCACCCCTACTAGCTAGTCATGTTGCCTTTTTTTTTCCACAATTTTTCTGCAAATTATAAAAAAAAAGTGAAAGTTTCTATGTAACTTCAATAGCATAAGATTTTTTTTTCGGTATTGGATCCTCCTCTTAAACAAAGTTTATGCAACTTTTGCACTCTCAACTAGAATCACCAATTCTAGAAGCTACCCAATAAAGTTTACTCACATCCTCCAACTCCATATTTCCTTGATGATATGACCACCCAATAATGCTTATTCGGACTTCGAGGTGGTATCTATTTTGTCTTTTTGTGGTTTATTATTTTGTAAAATTTTAAAATGTTGTATTTTATTATATATAAGTCCAAATAACATAAATTTTATACCATTGTTCATCATAATTCGAGCTCTTCAAAATAAGACCAAACACGAATATGTTTTGAGAAATTTTTGTTTTTTTATTTTTTGTACGTACATATTTTTTAAAATTCATTGTGAATCTTAATTTTAGGAAAAGTGAATCAAATGTGGTTAAAAAGTGAATCGAAGGTTGTAAAAAAGTGAATTACAGAGTTACGTAAAAGTGCATAAGAGGTTTTTTAAAAAGTGAATCTCATAAACAGAGATTGTTTAACTAAAGTGATTCTGATTGTTTGACTAGTGTGAATTAGAGGTTTTAGAAAAGTGAATCAAACATTATTGAAAAGTGAATCACAAGTTGTTACAAAGTGAATCAGAGTAATAAGAAAAGTGAATCTCGTAAGCGTAAATTGTTTAACTAAAGTGACTAAGAGGTTTAAGAATGTGAATCAGAGGTTTTTATAAAGTGAATCATGAGTTTAAGAAAGTGAATCAAAGGTTTAAGAAAAGTGATTCTCGTAAATAGATATTGTTTAACTAAAGTGAAACAGAAGTTTCAGAAAAAGAATCAAAGGTTTTTTATAGGTGAATCAAAAGTTTAAGAAAAGTGAATATTTTGTTTAATATAGTAAAGTTAATCCTACCACACTTATGCGAGAATAGTATGCACCTTTCATTTATTGAAAGTGAACCCTAAACCCTACACTACAAACCATACAAATGCCTTCAACGTTTTTAACTTTCCTAGGGTGGTTTTTAGAGTGTTTGGGATAAGATTCATTTTTTATTGAATAAGGTTCACTTTATTGTTAAACAAGATTCATTTTGTTAATGAATAAAATTCACTTTAAAAGTACGTAATATATACTCCTTATAAAAACATAAAATTTTAAGTTTGTCAAAATATATCCATGATGCATCTTGTTTTGAAGAGCACACAAAATGATGAAGAATGATATAATTTTTTTATTTTGCACTTATTTTTTGAGTTAATTATAACATTTTGAAAAAAAATATTTATTTCTCTCTCCTCCCAGCCTAACTCTGTGTACTTTCTTTTTCTCTTTCTCTTTTTTCTTCACCTAATTTTAGTTGGACCAATAATGTATTGACATGTGGCATGAAGCCATATTATAAGGTGGAGCAATCTCCATGTTCTCCATTCTACCCAATAATACCGCACTTCTACCAATTTCAAAAGATATTTCAAAAGAGATAAGAATCTACCACACACATTACCAATAGCAACAAGTCAACCATGTAATGAAATTCAAGTAATAAACAGTCTTAACACACATAATACCACAATTAGTAATCATGACTAACAACTGGTCAATATCCAAAGATATTCCTTCAAATATTGATATTCAAAACATCTTCCAAACACAACATCCAGAACCTTTGTTCCGGAGTAACGTGCCCGGAGTACTCCACCCCTCATAAAAGAAGTTATTCAAATACCCCTAAGATTTATGAATTAATAATAGAATTAAACATAACCTTAAACACATTTATATAACTATAAATATATAAATTATTTGATGGATTTAAGTGTTATGATGTGTATAAACCAACAAAATCACCAAATCCATAAGAAAATTGCAAAAATGGAGCGTTCCAACCTTCGCAAATGCGGTATTTTATCCCCAGGAACATAGTTCCGGACGTCCGGAACCATGTTCCAGACGCCAACAAATAGAGCCCAGGGGCAGTTTCAGTTCGGCCCCCGGAATGGTGTGTTCTGGACATCCAGAACCACCCCCGGAACCCCTGGACTGGACACCCACTAATTTTGTTTTTACTTTAAAAATTTCGTTACAACTCAGTTTCAATTCTGTTTGTTCCTACACACTCCTCTCTTCATCCTCTATCACATGAAGGATGAAAACATAAGAATATAAATGTTTGGGTCAGATTAAAATAGGAACAACTTGAAGGTGAAACCATTGCTTGAACAAGGAACAAAACATACCTTAAGAAGTCTTCATGACTTGTAGGTAGTATGATCACTCAAGATATACAAACTATAGACTTTAAGACAAGAAAATCATGTTGGCAAATAAACTAACACATGCTATAAGTCCAAATGTACAAGTTATAAGTCATAACATAACAAATGAAGTAAAAAGACAATACTAACCTTGGATGAAAGAGATGGGTGGCAAAACCCTTGTGCTAGCCATGTGTTCTTTTAAAAATTCAAACCAAGTACATACTAAAGTATGAAAGGAAGCTTCCTCACAAAGACCCATGCTTTCTTATTATTACTTAAATCAAACTTCAGTCTCTTTCCCCCTCACTCCCACTCAGCCGTAACCAGTACTCTCCTCTCCTCCATTTTTTGCAAGCTGAAGCTCTTGAGCTTTCTTGGTAGGAAATTAACTCCAAGAGATAAGGTAAGCTCTTAACGTGCATAATAGCTCATTCTCTTCCTCTTTTCAATGGCTATCCAATGAGCTAACTTTCGACTCATTCCCACCTCTAATCTAGGCCGAGTTCATCTTGCAAGAAAGAGGTTGAAAATCGGCTAAAACAAGTGTGGGAGCAAGAAAGACAAAAATCATCTTTTTAAGATAAAAATGGTGCTTTAAGCTCCTACTTCCACTTCTTCAGACTTTTGGCTAGTAGACTGGATTCTCTATTTAAGCTCAGTTCGATCCAGACTTCAAGCAAAGAAGTCAATCCAACATAGGAAGTAGGTCTTAGACCTGGTCAACTTAATTAGGTTCTTTACCTTCCTCGATTACTAAGGCAATAAAAAAGGTCATCTCTTCTGATCACTTTTAGCTAAAGACAAGAACTATTGGCGGTTGCTTCAAGCTCATCAACTCTTGACGTGTTAAGAACATTCATCACTATGCCCCTCTTTCTTTCAAGCGAGGGATCAAGTACCGCTATGCGCCGATAGTGCAGGTCGATAAGTTGGTGTAGGGTTACAAATAATGAAAGGGTTGGGGTCCTAGGATTCCGTTTTTGACCGGGGTCATTCTTTTTGACCTCCACTCTTTCAATTACTGAGTTCCTTGAGTTACTCCACTCATTTCCTTCCTCTTGACATGCAAGAATAACAACTGAAGAGGGGAAAATATGTCCAAAAGCCTCAAAGAAAGAGCAATAACCCAGTAGAGCAAAGGGAAAGGATGAGGAAGGCCAAGACAACGACCAGGTGTTCCTGACGGGACACAGAAGACCCCAATCATACCGCAAGCAGTGACCGGTCGCTTTCGCCCAGACACCAGGGACCCTAGAACATAGCATTGAAAGTGACCAGTCACCTGTGCCCGGTCACCAAAAAGCGTCGCTATGACTGGTCGCTTATGACCGGTCACCAAGAGTGCAAGTAAAATACCCCGAAATTAAAAATAGTGATTAATTAGGCTAATGAAAGTTTTAGAAGCTTAATTACACCTACATAATCATGAAGGAACAAATCCCGAAGAAAACGGATCCTTAAAACGGATTAAAAGCACAAAAGAACCTTAAAGCGCGTTTTTCGAGGAAACCGGGAAAACACGACTTTAAGCGGCTCAAATAGACTCGTAATAATTTTGGTCAACCAAATAGTCATTAATACACATTAATGAAGGTCTAGAACCAATAAAATCAATTAAACGAGAAAATAGTAAAAACTATAAAAAATGGGAAGTTGTGGGGTGAGAGTGTAAATAAACTAAACTAATGTGCCCACTATTGCAAATAAAAACTAAAAATCTGTAGGAGGTGTGAGCATGGGCCGATTTGTACTCCCCCTCTCACTCTCTTAACTATCTCTTATTTACAAAAGACAAAAGTAAACTAAAGCAAAAAGTAAAACTCGCCTTTTACCCTCTCTCTCCTACTCCCTCTCATTTCCCACGTACTGCACCTCTCTCTCATTTTCCTCTTCCTCTTTGAAGCTCTCCAATGGCGATTTGCATAAACCAAACCAGCCACCTACTTCTCTCCTCTTGTTGAGCACTCAAACCTTCACCAAAAAATTACAAAATTGGTACCATTGGAATCCTCTCAACAAGGAGAACATTTCCCTCTTTTCCAAATTCGAAAATACCCATTTTTATCTCCATCGCTGTTCTTTCTTTTGAAGATGAAGACCACCATTAGAAGCCTCTTCTTCACCTTGTTGGTCTAAGGTAAAAAGAAATTCGAAAAAACTATCATTTTGGCTCTCATTTGCAAAATAGAAATTTCTAAGCCTTGAACTTCTATTCCTTGTTTGTCCAGCCGATTTTGGCTTCTCTTGGAGTGTGGAAATATTGCTCTTGTTTCTGTTCTAAACTCCTTCTATATACTTGCAAGGTAATGCATTTCCTAAACCCTAAAAATGTACCTTAAAGCTTTTAGATGATTTAAGGGATAGTTTGTATTGAAATGGTGGTGTATCAATGGGCTGTAGCAGTAGGAATTGAATTTCCATAACCGGTGGGTCAAGAAAGAGAGGAAAGGAAAGGAAGGAAGAAGGAAAGAAGAAAGAAGAAAGAAGGAAAAGCTAGAAAGAAAACAAGGTAAATTACCCTCACCTTGTGCAGTTTTGTAATGCATTGTGTAACAGATTTTTGTAGCTTCAAATGAGTATTGTAAATGGTGTTGAGTAGTAGTATAATGTAGCAGATAATCAAACTGTTTTAAAGCTTCAAAAGACACTTAAAAACATGTATAAACCTAGATAAAAATAGATGTTGAGTGCAAGAATTAAATGGGTGTTAAATGTCTACACTAGTGCAAAAAATGTTTTTAATGACGGTTATTTTGCCTATATACCACGGTTATAAACCGTGGTTTATATCGGCGTGGTATATAGCTAATAACTATATACCACGGTTTAAAACCGTCGTTTAAGACCCCTTTCTCCCGTGAGATCATTGACTTTATACCACGGTTAAACGCCTGAACCGTGGTATAAAGTGAGTATTAATGACGGTTATTGTGTAAAACCATGGTATATAATTTACAAAATCAACAAATAAACCACGGTTATTCATAAAACCGTGGTTTATAGTCTTTTTTTTTCTAAAATCATCGGCGATTTAGCGCCGCCTTCAATCGCCGTGTTTGTCGGCGAGCATGTGTTCCTTGTTCAAGGCGCAGAGCATGAAGAAGAGTCGCAGAGCATTTGTTCGTCGGCGAGCATGTGTTCCTTCTTCAAGGCGCAGAGCATGTGTTCCTTGTTCACAAAAATTACCGTGAAGAGGAGGCGTAGAGCATGAAGAAGAGCCGCAGAGCATTTGTTCCTTGTTCGCAAAAATTAATTACCGTGAAGAAGAGGAGCAGAGCATGAAGAAGAGGCGCAGAGCATGAAGAAGAGGCGCATGTGTTCCTTGTTTTCCAGTTCGCCGGTGGGTTGCGAAGTTGAATAAGAGGCGCGCACAGTTCCATGTTCACCGGTGGGTTGCAAAAAAAAGGAGCTGAAGAGAAGAAGAGTTGAGGCTAGCTAGAGAGGATGTTCGACAGTGTTGGTTGTAAACAGGAGAAATATATCTAATAGAAGAAAGAAAAAGAGCCGCGTTAATTTTCGCGGAAAATTTGAATTCCCGCTTAGACTATACCATGGTTCTACCAAGAAACCGTCATTTAAAGTTGTTTGACCATGACTAAAAATGACGGTTGTCACAAAACCGTGGTTTAAAATACAACGCGTCAAAGTATATATGACGGTTCCACCCAGAACCGTGGTATATAATACAACGCGTCAAACTATATATGACGGTTCCGTCAGAACCGTGGTATAAAATGCATCACGTCACGCTATATATGACGGTTCTGCGTGGAACCGTGGTATAAAATCTCCCGTCGACACTTTATATGACGGTTATGATAATAACGTGGTATAAAGATTTTAAATGACGGTTACGTGATTAACCGTGGTTTAAAGTGCGTCATTTAAAATCTTTTTTCTACTAGTGCTAGTAATTGTCTTAGAGAATTGTGTATTAGTGTTGTTGATAAACAGGTGATATGAGTGACATTGTTTGAGCAAAAACATGTGGTGAGAATGTAAGAATTTAGGGGAGACTATGTCAAATTTTACCTAGAAACTAGAACACTTAAGAGTTTAAACTAGGTAAAAAAATACCTTAGAAACAGATTTTAAATGGAGCTAAGTTGTGGGTAGGTTAAAAGAGATAGATAATGCATTGTAAACCTTAGAAATGGCATTAGGAGAGGAAACTATGAATGGAGGAAGTGAGAACCAAAATTTGTAAGAAAACTAAACTAGGAAGAATTTATATAAGTACTTAAATGAAACTTAGAAAAATATGTGTGTGAATTAGTATGAAAAGAAGTAATGAGTTAGTAATGGATTTAGACATGTTTAGGAGGCTAATTAGGTGCTTAAATATGTGGGATTAAGTGTAGGGACAATGGGAAATTAATTAGGCAAAGAGAGGAATGTAACAGATTTTGAAAACTACAAATCTGTAGAAAACAGCAGGGTCTGGGACATGAGTCCAGGACTAAGTCCCGGACCAATACATTAAAAGAGGCCGAGAGTAGAGGAATTGGGTGGTCCGGGACTTAGGTCTCATACAAGGACCCGGACCACCCCAATAAAAACGTCCGAGACTGAACTATACTCCAGGTCCGGGACTTGGCTACTCTGATTTGTGTGTTTGTGTGCTAATTGATCACCAAAATAAGATAAACACACGAATCAGAATTATTGTGCTTATATGATATTGTTCCTTGTTGGATATTATCTTGAACTCTAGTTTGTATAATTCATGAAATGAATGAATGATAATGAAGTGTGTGTATGCTTGATGTACATTGTGGTGACCAAATGATATTGTGATGGACTTCTAACTGATTCCTAACAAGCTAACCATCCTAACATAAGAAATGGTAAATTGGAATGAGTAGAAGTCCGATATAGTTTCGGCCACGTGTGAGGAGGCGGAGACACAAGAGGTTGGATCCAAATCCTTGCTTTAAACTTTTCCACGGCCCAAACCCCTTAAATGGGTAGCATCCTAGATTAGTGAGCCACCTAAAGCCCGGTGGTGGGACAGTGTAGTCCCTGCCCGGAGGTCATACCGACTTAACCCGGATGGGTAACTGGCTAACCCTTGAAGCAAGTAAGTAAGTATGGAAAAGTAAGTAAGTATTGTATGAGTATGATTGCGAAAGTAATGTGTAATGAGTAAAAAAGTAATGAACATCCGATTAACCCGGATGGGTAACTGGCTAACCCTTGAAGAGGTAAGTGTTGTGTATGTTATTGTATTACTGTTTGGCTTGTGTATTGCCTTCGGTTGTGTATTGTATTTTGTATAGATGTATTGTTATATGTATAGCACATATGCATGTAAATAATAAACAACATGTATAGTCGATCAAATTAGTCGGCGTACCCTAGTTAGCACGCGGTATATGCGAAGTTTATATGCAGCATTTTGTTGAGCCCCTTGGGGCACTGTTTTTAATCTTACATGTGCTCGTGAAGGGTGAAGACTATAATGAGAATGAGATGATCTATTTTTGTGTGCTTAGTGGATTGAAAGGTGTACCAAGCTGTACATGGCTATATGCCTTTTTGTTTAGCCGGTGTACCACGGGGTACACCCTTTTGGATATTATGGGAATTATGAATCGGTATAGATTAGTATTTGTTGAAACTCACTATTTTTGATACTTGAGGAAGGATGTAATTAACTATGCTTTTGATACTCGGAAATCCCGCAATGTAAGTAGATGGTATTTTGTATTTGGTAAGTAATGTTAGTATCTCGGTAATCTCTAGACATCAGACTGTTATGTATGTAGTGTAAGCCTTGCTAGCCGTATGGGCGTTAGCATCATTGTATCACCCGCCGTAGTAATTGTATTTTCGCTACGAGTAGTAGGATAACCAGGACGATTAGACGGTAAGTAAGGGATTAGCGATAGGGGTGTTACAGCAAGATATAGTGTAAGAAGCGACCGGTCGCTTATGACCGGTCACCAAATATGCCAAATATAGTATGAACAACGACCGGTCGTCTGTGACCGGTCAATAAGAGCGAGTATAGGTAGCGGTCGAAAGTAAGGAAATTAGGATAAGATCTGATATTTTGTAGGCCTATCAAGATATTTATGTGCCAGGCTGGCACAATGTGATAGGCCAGAAAGCCTGTGAGAAACACTATAAATAGGGGTTTACCCCTTCAATAAAACACACGCGATCTGAATTTGAGAATTCTCACTATTACATTGCCATTGCGAGTCTCTCTCTCTCTCTCTTGTGCTCAGTTAACTCGGTAGGAAGGTAATTCAGTGGAACTTGAAGAACTTGGTGATAGATTAAGGACTCGATTAGTGAATTGGACAGAAGATGATTGGGAACTTAGGAAATTACCATTTCACCAACTCCTTCAAATACCAAAGGGGTGGCCGAAACACTCCAAAATCCACTCTTAAGGAGTTTCCTAAGGGTAAGTGTTCTATAACTTTCTAAAACTTCGTAAGTGCTCCTGATGCGTCCCCACATGTCATGAACGTATCGTGGACTCTAATAAAGCTTGATAGATGAGAGGAAACAATTAAACTTGAAAACACATTTCGATTGAGAATTTACACACACGAACTTCACTCAACCTCCCTTGCCCTACACACGGACTCCCGGGACAGTTTTGACTTTACCCCTAAAGTCGTCAGCCCTCTTCTGACTATAAGCCTACGGTTAACCAACCGTTCCCCGACCTGTCGTCCTATCAAATACCCAATGTATTGATACTCAACCCAATATTCACTAGCTCACCAACTCTCTAGCACTTACACACACGCCTAAGTCTGATCCACACTTGCCCAAATTATCTCTATCTTTTCTCTTATACAGGGCTTGTCTTACAAGGAACATTAATGCACCTATTTATACAAGTTAGTTGAGATGCCAACTAACAACATTGTAGACTCTAAGATTAGAATACTCAATCTTCTACAAATATAATATCCGCACCCTATTGCAGATTTTCGTCCAACTTGGTCTGGAGCCACCAGCACACGTGTTGCCTTGTGAATGAGCAAGTTTACGGCACGTCTCCCAAGTTGGTCGGTCACCACTTGCACACTTCAACTTGACTGAACTTGTCTACTCATTAATGCTCATAAATGCTCTCTTCTGAAGTATTACGGCTATGTAATGATGTTCATCAATAGCCTTTGTTAATCTTGTTATCTTGCACATTAATGAGATACACCTTTTGTCGTGAGCTTGTCATGAGCAAGTTGCTTGTGTGGATGTGAATAATCTGAGTGAGTTTGTCGACGTTGCTAACTCCGTTTGGTCCTTGTTTAATGTCTAATGTAAGAGATATGTGGTGGTGTGGTTCTTGGCTGCTTGTGTCTTGGTAGAAGTTCTCTGGAGCTCTCGCCGACAGGTGCCTGACTGGTAGAGCACATGTCGTGGATTGAGCGCGCTTGCAACCTTGCGTGCTAAGCCACTCATGACTTAAGTGTGCTTGCAACCTTACGTGCTAAGCCACTTATTCACCTGTCTATCTAAAATCATGAATCTTGACAAACACATTAGATAGACAGCACAAGGTTTACTATCATCAAAACTAAAGGATCTTGTCTTAACACTTTCCATTGTGTTCTAATCATACTTCTTGGCATATCTATAGAGTAGTTTTAACACTCTTCATGCCTTTCAAAAATAGGCCGAGTTCTGCTTCGGGAAGACCTTGTGATTCCAAGGTAATTTCACCCTAAAAATCCATGTTTAAGGCTTGTGGTATCTTCCTATGGTTAGTTCCGATTTGGAACATAACCATGTCTTTTCCTTGTTGTACAATGTATGTCAAGAAGTTAAGAAACCTTCCTCTAATCTATCGTGACACGCCAAAGAGAAATCTAAGTAAAAGTCATTTTTCAAGAGGTATAACCCTAAATCTTGGTAAATCAGTTTCTAAACGTTGGTTTGTGTACGAAATATGACTTATCATTATATTTATGCTATATAGTCAGCTTGGTGAGGAGAAAATCAAGTATAACACATCAAAGGACAAGGTAATAACCTTAATGTTCATTTAATGCTTTAAAGTAATTTATTCTTGTGTTTAGAATTAATGCCGCCAGTGAACTATTGGAAATGGTAGATTTTGACCTTATAATGACCAAGGAATGGGTTAGTTAACTTAGGCTAACCATTTAAGTAACTGCATGACATAATTGTCAAATTTAAGACATTATCTGGAAGATTTGTAATTACCGAAAATAATTGTGTGAGGCCGAAAAATTATAGCATTTTCAAGATCATTCTAAGTGTATTTTCATGTTACAAAATCAAGATGTATATGGCCATGTATAAGGCCATGTACTTAAAGCTTATATTGCATTTAAATTATTTTGTTTACTTAGCATAAAGTTTGGGGTCTATAACCATACATAAATAAAATTGAGGGGTTGTAACTGATTATAGCCAAAGTTGGGTTTAAAAAATGAGTTAAATGAAAGTTGTAATGTTTTACAAAGTTTTGGGGTTAAATTGTAATTATATGAAAACTTTTGGTAAGTTTAATAATTTCTGGAAAATGATGGTCAACGCCGTGTTTGGAAGGTCAACATTGACCATAGTAATGGCCATAACCAAATTTGATGGTGGAATAATTTAATTACCCACTTATATTAGGTTTTGAAGTAAAATATAAAAGTTACAGAAAATGTGGGTAGAAATGTAAATACCGAACACTATGGTAAAATGGTATATAAAACAAACTAGGGTCAGATAGGAATTTTTGGGAATTTTTGTAAAAAAAAATTTGGAGTAATATGATAACTATGTATATATAAGGTTTAAATGACATTTGTGAAGTTTAAGCAATAAAAGGGGTTAATTTGTGAATAAAGAAACTTGTGTGAGTTAAGTAATAATTCTGAAGAGTTATAGGTCTGTTTGAAATTTATAAAACATGTTACAACCATATGTTATACTTAATAAAGAGTATAATGTCATAAAATATGTTGTACTGCTATTATTGTAACATTGTATAATTAATGTGGTGAAATTGTAAATAATGAAGAGTAAAAGGGGCTGTGACGAGATTAGGAAAAAACGAGATTATAAATGGGTCGTAATGTTGTAAGGGTTGCAACATTATAAGATAATAACCTTCATCAATGTAAAGATGAATATGTTATAAGGTGTACCATTTTATAATGGGTTTTATAATTCATATGTATAATAAATAAATGATAAGGAGTAAGTAATATACTATGGTTGGATAACCATACAATATTGATAGTGGAATGATATAAGATGGATAATTGGAATTACAAACATTGGATAACAAGTTCTATATTGAGATGCAAATTGTGAAACAATAATGAATCGTATAGTTAAAGTCTATTGTATAAATTATGTAAAGTTTGTGTACTTGGACTAACCAACCAAAACACTACCATCAACCAATGGACCATGATGACCAACTCAATATTAAAAGAGAGGAATGAAGATTGTAACAATCGTAAGGGTCAATACTTACGTGGAATATAGTGACATCGATATAAATGCACATTGGTATGATCATGTAATATATATGTGTTTTCGGTATATATATTTTTATAAACTAACCTAAGATTAAGGGAGGTGAGTTTTGAAAGACTACATCCTAAGTTGGAAATATGAGCCAATTTAACAATACATGAATTATAGTATCGATATAACAATCCCGGGTAAGGGACAATTAGTTATCAACAGAATGATCCGGGAGGGAATAGTTATAGTACGAGGATACTATCTTGTATAGGTTGCATGGGATATTAATATGTGGTGTAATACTATTCCAGACCGTAGACTTTTCTGAGGACTGGAAGATAGGCGTGAGAAATTACGCTAGCGTTTATTTCGGTGAATGGTATGTTGCTTATATGGCTTGATTGTCTCTGAGGATTTCCTCAGTTGAGACATATGTGGAAAAATTTGTGATAAGATTAATTGTCTGATTATGTGAATTAATATGCATGAACTATATATTATCGTTGCTTTACTATTGCTATTGTGCGATAACAGTATTGTTCATATATATGAACATATATATAAAATGAACTAACGACAACAATGCTACCTTATATGTGCTAATATAAGAAACATAAGAAAAATGTGGTAGCATAGGATAATAAGATATATTATCCAAGACTTAAATACGGAGCAACGGCCAGCTTAAAGACGCTCTTGTATCATTACGTTCTAATGGTAAAATCACCTAGAGATGCTAGGTATAAGACCATATATGGCACACATTCGAAATATTACACTGGATCCCGAGTTTATACTTAGGATTAGATTAAGAGACCATAATCATCAGTACTTGGAAAAACATATGGTGGAGATTTAGTAGAAATCCAAGAGGATGTGGCTCTAGGTGCGCACAGTGATCACTAAAACAGATACTAGGATGTCCGCGTACGGGTCCTTAGGTATCAACAAAATTCCAACGAACTAGGACGGTTCGTCGGTTGGATACTCCGCCGCAGGAGGTGGCAACATGCTGTTGGTGACCCGCAGAATATAGGGGTATGGTGTAGAGACGCGTCAGTTTAACGAGATGTCATCATTAGGCATAAAATTATTAAACTGAACGATTTACGAACAGCTAGAGAGCTCGTATATTAGGCGAACATTATTTAGGCTTGGAAAGCCAAGACGGGAATAAATATATATATTTATATCTCTCGTTGTTCTGCCTTGCTCTTTAGTATGCCTAATCTATATTGCTATGTGTTATGTGAAACGCATGTATACGATTGTTTATTGTATGTTTGTTACCACTATTTGATTTACAGTTTTATTATGGTATTACCGTATCGCATGTAAAACAGACTGCATGCTCTCGACCACATAACTGGGGGGTCTGAGGGGGCATGATAGTCATATGGTAACATACTCAACAGGGGCTGATTCCATACAACAACAAACGTTTTTCAGGAGACTAGCTGGTGGACGATGTGGAGGTGTGAAGCTTTGAGTGGTGGTATATTTTTGGGATACTACGTAATTATATTTTGGACTCGGGTTTGGTGAACCGAGGTGTATACTTGTAGATGTTCACGTGTACTAGATTTCGATGATGGTTGTATTTTGTTAAGTTAAACTGATATCTATCACTTGTAGTCACTGCGGGAAAATGTTTCATATTATGATTAGTACGTAAAAGCGTTATCACTCGTATGGGCGAGCGAGAACGGTAACACCATAGGTCGATAATCTTTAATTACCGCTGTGATATATTTATTAAGTATGACGATTAGGTGACAATTAAGAACCATGTTAAGTAGGGGTGTTACAGTTACGCCCTGTGACTTATAATTACCTGATCAAACAAGTGAGGATACTTTTTCTCCATCTCATCTTTCGATTCCCAAGTAGCTTCCTCTGCTCCGTGGTTAGATCACAACACTTTTACAAGCTGAACCGACTTATACCTAGTATCTCTACTCTTTCACTCCAAAATTCTGATCGGATACTCTTCGTAGGATAAATTCTACTCAAGTTCCAAAACCCAGGTTGCAACACATGCGAAGGGTCTGGAACATACTGCTTCAATTTTGACACATGGAACACGTTGCGTATCCTTTCCAACTTCATGGACAAGGAAATTCTATAGGCTACATTGCCTACCTTTTCTTAAATTTCACAAGGACCAACAAAGCCAACTTACATTTCTAAACGAACCACATGACACCTTTTCTGGGTCATACATTCAAGAACACTGTGCTTCCAACCTCAAAATCTACCCGCCTTCTACCCAAATCCGCATAGGACTATTGCCTATCTTGAGCCGCTTTAATTCTATCTTGAGTCATCTGGACGTGACCTACGCTACTTCAATTAACTGAGACCCAAGTTCAACTGTCTTGCTGATGTTAGACCAACATAAAGGAGTCTTACACTTCCAACCATACAAAGCTTCATACAGAGCCATCTTGATACTCACATGGTAGCTATTATTGTAGGAAAATTCTATCAAATGTAGCTTACTGGTCCAAGATCCTTGAATATCCATTACACATGCTCGAAGCATGTCCTCCAAGGTTTGGATGGTCCTTTCCGTCTGATCCTCTTATGCTGGATGAAACGTTGTACTCGAATTCAGCTTGGTTCCCATGGTTTTCTGGAACTGTTGTCAAAACATAGCCAAAAATTTTGAATCCTTGTCTGAAACAATATTTCCGGAACACCACGATACCAGACCAAATTCCTGATGTAGGCGTCGACTAGCTGCTGCATAGACCAACTATCCTTAATGGGTATAAACCTTGGAGTTTAAGTAAGCCTATCCACGATTTCCCATATCTATTTCATTCCACCATTGATTAACGACAACCCTACCACAAAACCTATTGATATGGAGTCCCACCTAGATGCACTGAGTACGAATTATTATGCACCTCCTGCAACAACTTCTGCTTTACTTCAACACAAGCCAAAGGCACACACCATGTAACACCCCTACTTAAACATCTCCTAATTGTTGTCTAATCGCCGTACTCGAATAAATAAATCACAGCGGTAAATAAATATTATCAAACTAATGGTGTTACCGTTCTCACTCGCCCATACGAGTAATAACGCATTCATTTAACCGATCACAATACAAAACAATTTCCTATAGTCTCTACACAAGATATATAGCAGTTTATAAATCCGTAGTACTACAAACCATAAGTAAATTCCGTACACATGAGCATCTACAAATATACACCTCGGTTCATAAACGTGAGTCCAAAATATAAGTACATGACAATCCCAAAAACATAATACTAATAAAAAAGAACCGCACCTCCGCTTCGGCAATCATCTACTCTCCTGAAAAATATTGTTTGTATGTATGGAATCAGCTCCTACCGAGTATGTTTTTTTTATCATAATCCTGGTAATACTTCACTCATCAAAAGAAGGTTCCATATCGAACTTACAAGCCTTAACTATCTTAAACGGAATATTGTCTCCTATCCATTGCTTAAAAAACACAGAACTGTTAAACAGAAGGGAAATTAACAAAGTAGGGAAGTTTGATTCAGAATCATCATAAATCAACCTACTAATATTACACATCTTAGCGAAACAAACTAATTGTTCCCATTTCTCTATAACCACAAAGCCTGGCTGCAGATCGGGGCGGTTCTTCAAAAAGAGAAAAATCTCCTGATTGCTGATGTCGATTTCCACATTGGAGTAACCTGATTCAACTACCCATTTCAAAGCATAGACCAGTCCTTGTATCTCAGCTCCAGTCTGAGTACACTTTGATCCCATTTTTTTGTTAAAGGCCATCAGAATATCTCCCTCTGATTGTCTTATAGATCCTGCTAACATAAGGGCAAATCCCCTTTTCTTCCTACCGCCACAATTAATCTTGAGTGCATCCTGCATTGGAGGAGACCAACAATACTTAGTTTGATTAATAGGAGTACTATTATCCAAACCAAGTTTGTAAGCTTTGATAAAGGCATGGTTAGAATCCAAGAGAGGTAGCCAAGATAGGAGAGGATTATGTCTGACTGAATTTTTAGCATCATAAACTACCCACATTACATTAATAATCATCTCGAGTTTTTCATTTGACCAGTTGTTAGCCTGAGAGAAAATACTATCCTGAATGCTATTCTCTACTATGTCCTGCTCATCAGGAATATCAAGGAGGCCCTCTCATTGATCTTTAACCATGACACATACTGAGTATGTTACTATATGACTATCATGCCCCCTCAGACCCCCAGTTAATTGGTAGAGAGCATGTAGTTGCAGACGTGTATATCTGAGTGATTAAACTGGTGTAAAATAAAAGAAAAGAAATTAAAAACTCAAAATAAACGTCGGGCTGCAAACAAATCCCGGTCGTGGTAGTATAGTGAAATGTAAGCGACCGGATGTCGAACCGTGGGACTAATGTGCATATTATAGTACCTAAGCGTGTCACAAAAAGGGGGGATTAATTGACTTGTATTATAAATAAAAAGGAAAGAGGAAATAAACTAAGTTAACAAATAAACTAAACGGGACTCTGGGTCAGGTTATTATAATCTGCTCAATTATGCTATCTCTACTGGTTTAATATAATAATTTGGCAAGATTCCTGTTATTATCTTAAGGTCCGATGAAAACTCATAAGAACTCGTTCCAGTTATGCAGGGTCCGATGAAAACTCAAGCACCCACTGGTGGACGACAGAGGAGTATGAGGAATTTTATTCTTGCAACTGAATACTAACTTATTAAATCATAACAAGTTTCCTCCAGTTTTACGGCTTAATTAACCTATCTATTTATCACCGGTCTGATCAAAATAGACTTAGCAAGCAGTTTAATAAACTCATGACATTTATTAAAAAGGCGAGAGATAAGCTTTAATCGTAACAAACTGTATTTAAATAAAACCAGTAAAAATATTGCATAATTAATACAAACACATAATAACCATTCCCAGAGTATAAATATTCTAGCCTAACATATTAAATAGATAAACAGAAACAAGAGTAGTAGAAATCATCTGTAGTCATTCCTGCATTCGTTCTGCTATTTGTATACGTCGGACTAGAGGTGGATATGGTGGAATGTAAAATAAATAAAATGGAGAAGATGGGAGAAGAGAAATGAGATGAACGTGTGATATGTGGTCTGTAGTGTGGATGTGTCGGGTGGTGGATCTCCCTTTGGAAGCAGAAGGCTCGTGGGTTTATATAGAGGAAAGGAAGATTGAAGATAGAGCTGGATCACGCGTGAAGAGATTTGCTCATTGATTGCTCAGGGGACAGAACGCGTGAAGAGTAGATGGATAAGTTGCAGACAGGTCGATGGGTGAAGTCGACGAGCGAAGTCGACGAGCGAAGAAGAAAACTGGCGCGCGCTGATTTTTAGCCACGTCCGCTTCCTGTCCGCGTGGGCGTCCGCCTCGTTTTAGGCGGTTACAAAGGAGAGTCCGCATGTTTGCATGGGTCACGTCCGCCTAATATGAGGCGGTTGCCTCTATCATGTGGTTGCATGTCTCACGTCCGCGGTTGCATTCCCTTGTCTCACGTCCGCCTATCTAGAGGCGGTTGCATCCACACTCACGTCCACCTGTCTAGAGGCGGTTCCAGGGGCGGTTGCCCACACTCACGTCCGTGGAGAATGAGGCGGTTGCAGGGGCGGACACGCCAAGATGTGTGCCTCTCGCGTGCCTCTCTTCTACCCGCTCTAGTTTCTTCGTTTGGACTCCGTTTTCTGAGCCGTTTGCGTCTATGCGTTTGTCTCTTCGTCTACTTTACTCCCACCTTGGTTTTCCTCATGTTAAACCAACAAATTTGTGAGATAAACAATAAAACATAAACTAGAGGAAAACTAACCGAAGTGGAGAAATGAGCAAGAAAAGTGCTAATATAATATATGAAATACACCTATAAAACATGCTCATTTTGAACACTTATCACACCCCCACACTTATCTTTTTGCTTGTCCTCAAGCTAAACCACGTACCCAAGTAAGTAGGGAATGCTCAATATTAACAAATATTATTATGAAGGGTAGGATAAACATGATCTTTAAACTTTTCGAGGAGTGTGAAAAATTAACTGCTGGTGGCATAGGTGTGCTCAGGGTAAAAATAAAATATAGAGTTTCGGGGTATGATCTAAGGTACTCCAATGTTTCTTTTAGGTGACTCTGAGAACTTTTACCATGGCCAACTTCTCTCAAGAATGGGCATTGAGGAGAAAACAAAAGGAAAAATAGATTCATGCATTTGTTTCACTTTTGCATAAGGGATGAGAAAATGTAGGCATCACGCCTTTGTATTTAAGAACACTCAACTCTCTTTGTTGGTTACCAATGGTGTCTTGCAAGTCCCTTATTATTATTTTTCTTTCTTTTTTTTTAACAGAGAAGTACCCCTTAGCAATCCCTAAGAGAGAAGACAGAAAGAAACCCTGAGCAATAAAATCCAACTATTTGCAGATCATTTGGTCACACCGCATATAAAATGCTTCTCAAAAGTAATCAAAATTTTAAAATTTGTACCATTTATCCCACAATTCATAACAATATTTATTCTTAAAGAGAACAACCCACATATAAGGGGTCACGATATTGAATTGGACAAACGCAAGATAAGCAGAGAGATTAAGCATTTAAGCACAAAATTCCACCGAAAGGGCACACTCCCCCACACTTAATTTGAACAATGTCCTCATTGTTCACCAGAAAAACAAGGGAAAGTTTCAGAAGACCTTTTCGGTAAGTAGATAAAATAGAGATAACACAAAGGTCCCCAATAAACATTTAAGCACATAAACGCTCCTCTGCAGTTTTTATTTAAAATAAAAGCATAATTAAAGAAACTGGTACTCCCCTGATATTAGTTTGCTTGCGTTTATAGGAGTTCCCCCACACTTGAGCTTCAGCCTCAAGTAGCGTAGCTTGGTTGCAGTGTGGATATGAAGGTGCACCTGCATAAGACACTAGAAGTAACCATACTACAAACGGGGTTAAAAGTTAGCAACAATAAAATTTAAAGAGAACCTGAAAATTAAAAGAGCATAAAAGCAAATAAAATAAAAGTTCATTCGGGTTGCCTCCCGGGAAGCTTCCCTTCTTTAACGTCTTTGGCTAGACGCCCGCTTTGTTATCCTGGATCAAAAATAAAAGTAGATAATAGTTTTACCAGGATAACGAAGTTAGCAGTAATTAAAATCAAACCACCTGGATCAAAACAAAACGTTACTTCGGCATATAGAATATGAAAATGAATACTCCACAAAATCTGGTGTTTGAGGAGGTACTGCCGGTAACGTAGTTCTAACAGAAGAACCGGTGGTGGTGATTTGTCTTCCTCAAATTGAAGGATGTGAACATCATCCTCTTGTAGGCGAGGCTCGTAGAAAGAACGCTGATCAATATCATCTTCAGAGAAAATTAATTCTTTGAAGGTGATAGTAGCGTTTTGTTTGGATATCTTGGCGGGAGGTGATAGCAATTCCTTCTCTTCATTTTCGAGGATATAAATATCCTCATCTTCTGGATAGAGCATAGAGAAGGGTGGAAACTGGCGGTAGGCGATTGTAGAGGGTAGAGAGTAACTTACATCCGTAGTGGGGTGCTGTTCTTGTTGAGCGATTCTCTCCAGGTAATCTGGTTGATCCTCTAACCAGAGTTGTTCTTGTAATATGAGACAATCCTCATAATCATGAGCTCCCCCACATACGGAGCAGTATAAATACTGTGAATAGCGAAACTCTTGCTCAAATACCTGTTCCATTTGCCACGTACATAATTTTTTTTTTTGTGTTTTTGTAAATAAAACGAAACTACTGAAACAGATTAGAAAATAAAATGATTAGAAACAAACTCAATAATAATATAAGTGATACGGAGATGGACTGGAGTCGCGAGCTTGTTCTTCTCTTCGGGTCGAGCTGGAGCAAATTGAGAGTTTGGGGAAGAACATACTTAACGCGGAGTTTTTTTTTTGTGCATCCTGTGACGTCCGCTTGGACGACCGCCTATTAATAGGCGGACGCGGCTAAATGACCGGGAGTCCGCGGCTAATGAGGCGGACGCGCATGGGTGGCGACCGCGGCTAATGAGGCGGACAAGGAGGCGGAGCGTGCTGTGTAGCGTCCGCGTTGGCTGAGGCGGACAGGAGGCGGACAAGCCTCTGTTGTTGCGTTCATTTTTTTTTCGATTACGAACTTACTGAAACAAGAAAACAAACATATAAAAATATAACAAGGTATAAAAGATAATTAATATAAACAATAACAAAATAATATAGACAAAATATTCTAATATAACAAGTGAATAATCCGGGGCTTAGGGACTAGAATAAACTAGTCCCCGGCAACGGCGCCATTTTGCAGACGTGTATATCTGAGTGATTAAACTGGTGTAAAATAAAAGAAAAGAAATTAAAAACTCAAAATAAACGTCGGGCTGCAAACAAATCCCGGTTGTGGTAGTATAGTGAAATGTAAGCGACCGGATGTCGAACCGTGGGACTAATGTGCATATTATAGTACCTAAGCGTGTCACAAAAAGGGGGGATTAATTGACTTGTATTATAAATAAAAAGGAAAGAGGAAATAAACTAAGTTAACAAATAAACTAAACGGGACTCTGGGTCAGGTTATTATAATCTGCTCAATTATGCTATCTCTACTGGTTTAATAATAATTTGGCAAGATTCCTGTTATTCTTAAGGTCCGATGAAAACTCATAAGAACTCGTTCCAGTTATGCAGGGTCCGATGAAAACTCAAGCACCCACTGGTGGACGGCAGAGGAGTATGAGGAATTTTATTCTTGCAACTGAATACTAACTTATTAAATCATAACAAGTTTCCTCCAGTTTTACGGCTTAATTAACCTATCTATTTATCACCGGTCTGATCAAAATAGACTTAGCAAGCAGTTTAATAAACTCATGACATTTATTAAAAAGGCGAGAGATAAGCTTTAATCGTAACAAACTGTATTTAAATAAAACCAGTAAAAATATTGCATAATTAATACAAACACATAATAACCATTCCCAGAGTATAAATATTCTAGCCTAACATATTAAATAGATAAACAGAAACAAGAGTAGTAGAAATCATCTGTAGTCACTCCTGCATTCGTTCTCTATTTGTATACGTCGGACTAGAGGTGGATATGGTGGAATGTAAAATAAATAAAATGGAGAAGATGGGAGAAGAGAAATGGGATGAACGTGTGATATGTGGTCTGTAGTGTGGATGTGTCGGGTGGTGGATCTCCCTTTGGAAGCAGAAGGCTCGTGGGTTTATATAGAGGAAAGGAAGATTGAAGATAGAGCTGGATCACGCGTGAAGAGATTTGCTCATTGATTGCTCTGGGGACAGAACGCGTGAAGAGTAGATGGATAAGTTGCAGACAGGTCGACGGGCGAAGTCGACGAGCGAAGTCGACGAGCGAAGAAGAAAACTGGCGCGCGCTGATTTTTAGCCACGTCCGCTTCCTGTCCGCGTGGGCGTCTGCCTCGTTTTAGGCGGTACAAAGGAGAGTCCGCATGTTTGCATGGGTCACGTCCGCCTAAGAGGCGGTTGCCTCTATCATGTGGTTGCATGTCTCACGTCCGCGGTTGCATTCCCTATCTCACGTCCGCCTATCTAGAGGCGGTTGCATCCACACTCACGTCCGCCTATCTATAGGCGGTTCCAGGCGGTTGCCCACACTCACGTCCGCGGAGAATGAGGCGGTTGCAGGGACACGCCAAGATGCGTGCCTCTCGCGTGCCTCTCTTCTACCCGCTCTAGTTTCTTCGTTTGGACTCCGTTTTCTGAGCCGTTTGCGTCTATGCGTTTGTCTATTCGTCTACTTTACTCCCAGCTTGGTTTTCCTCATGTTAAACCAATAAATTGTGAGATAAACAATAAAACATAAACTAGAGGAAAACTAACCGAAGTGGAGAAATGAGCAAGAAAAGTGCTAATATAATATATGAAATACACTTATAAAACATGCTCATTTTGAACACTCACTAGTAGGAAAAGGACCTACCGCAGCGGTTGTTTGGTACCTATGGCAGCGGTTGAAAACCGCTGCGATGGGTGCCGCTGCGCTAGGTGAAAACTCTACCGCAGCGGTTGTAGAACCGCTGCGGTAGGTACTCTATCGCAGCGGTTGTTAGTTAGAACCGCTGCGTTAGACCTTTTTTTTAAAAAAAAAACCACCTATCGCAGCGGTTGTTAATAAGAACCGCTGCGATAGACCTTTTTTTTTAAAAAAAAAACCACCTATCGCAGCGGTTCTTATTAAGAACCGCTGCAATAGGTTTTTTTTTTTTTTTTTTCCATTCCAGCCTACAATTCTACCACACACACACCCAAAATCAATCAAACCTGTGAAGATATAGCAATAAACAATGCCACCACAGTGGGGCATTAGATCAACCATTTCACCATATAAATTGCCACCAAAACTTATCTACGGGCAATAATCCACTTACATTTACAAATTTCACCAAATTAATCAAATATCAACAAAATCTTTACAGAAACGACAATTGTTTCATGAGAATTTCAAAATCATCCTACTCAATCCTACCAAACCCTAGATGCAACCTACATTAACGCTCATGAATTCTGCCCATTCTTCGAGCACCTCGGTTATATGTCCTTCGTTGTAACCGTCTACCAACTCTTCAAAAGCCTTGGAATTAACACAAAAAGAAATATGATTAGTTGCTAATAATACTTTGAGTTTAAGAATCAATGTTAAAAATTATCTACAAAACCAAAAAATTTCGAGAATGCTACTTACCAGGTCTAGAGACTTCTCTGGCAAGAGTCTCGGTCCCGCTATCAAGTCACTCATAAACCGAATGACATAGTAGCCACATTCCGAACCTCCCGGCTGCTGTGGACACTGCACATGTATATACGTACATATTCAAAATCGATTTAACACATAAATTATAATACTGTTCCTATTTTAAATCTAATGAACATATTACAAAATTTGAATAAGGACTACAAAAATACCTTGACTACATTCCACGGAATCTTCTTAAGTCTCTCTCCTCGGACTTGCGTCATTACAGATACAAAGGCACTAGAATTCATACGCACAGAAAAAGTAAAAGTTATCAACTGGATGATTAAGAAATAACTAAAAATTGATAATTAATCAAGTTAAGTAAATTCATCACCTCATCAACATGTTATATATAAGTGGCCTCTTGGGACGCAGAGATGCTGAGTCAAGCTGCAGGACTCTTGGGCTTTTTATACATAGAACGAGCAAAGACCAGTGTCGGCTGTTCATAGATTACAATACAGGCAGAACTTAATTCAATCAATTACATAATACAAATATCATAATTTTTAAACTAACTTAACATTAGATAAAATTCTTACCCTTGATGAAGAGGCAGCATGATGTAAGATTTATCTGTAACTGCACACGCATGTATCACATTCGACAAGTACTGGACCAACGCTTGGGGGTCAGATCCCATATTAGCTTCGGAACAGTAGTCAGGGCATAGGAACCCGAAACTACTATTCTCATGTACTTGGACCGCCTTGTCATCAATAAACCTGCACAATATAAAGAAACAAATATTATGAATTTAATTTTCAAATATACAGAGTAAAATGTGTACAACATTTGCTAATTACTCACATGCAAGCCGATTTGAGAATCGACGCAGTCAACCAATCCTTCGTGAACAACTCCACAAAATCAGTAAGATAGATTTCAAAACTCTGAGCGCCTCTGTAGTGAAAAAGATCCGGTCTTGGTTCCATTGTAACCGAATCTCTTCCTGGCGGCGTCATCAGTAGTGTGGAGTGTAACAGTTTCAGCATGGGGGGTAAGGCATTCAGAACCGCCGGTTGTAGCAAATTCGATCTCATCACAACTCTAGTCGCGGATGCCATCGAAGGATTAGCTGGTGGAACAACAACTCTCTTTCCTTTTGCCTTATCAGAATTTGATTGAATGTGTTCCTAATATATTAATTTAATAAGTATATGTTTCTACTCTAGGATATGTTAAAGAATAAGTTTTTTCATGGGGTTACCTGCTGCTCCCCAAGCCTAATCAATCTACAGGGCCACTGTACTGCATTGGATTCAGCTTGACGAAGGGTGGATATGTCTGCACTGGGCACCGGTATCTGACAATCCGCGTAAGCAGGCGCGTAACCTTCAACAAGCACCCGGCCATGGTACTCTCGGAGCGCTGTATTCCTCACGGTGTCTCCAGCACAAGACTTGAAAAGTTTTCCCCACCCTACTTCGACTTCGTCAACGCCAATCACTTGGAGCAATGTGCAGTCAATTGGTTGCTAAATTTTCAAAATTAAAGATTTTAGATGCAGATAAACAATTGTATAATTTGTTTTTTTTGTATTTGTAGTTAACATGTTGTTCTAACCTTGAGAGATGAATATGGAAATGGGTTGACGGAGTGAACACTACTGGGAGGCACTGCTGCGGGCTCTGATGCTTGTGGCTGATCTGGCGGTCTAGAAACCTCCTGACTCATCCTCTCAGATCGGATCATCTCCATAGCTTGAGCGATCGACTGCTGAAACTCACTTCGTAGTCGCTGCTCGAGCTCCGCATTCTGGCGTAAGTGCTCCTCATATGAAATGCTCCCTCCTGCACCGTGTCTCGACCCAGGATTCCCGAAGGCTTGGCGTATACCGACATGACCGCCAAAGCCTACTGCACGACCCGGATGATCCTTCTTCCCGAGAGCGCGGGAAAGTGGATCATCCTGCCTAACGGGCTGCCAAGAGCCCTGGGTGATCTGGGAGCTTAACTCTTCCTGTTATGGAGTTTAATAAGTCAATAAGGATTCTTCGGTTTATTTAACTGCTATTGTTACTCTATAAATATAATAAACATTTTTTAAACTAAAAATCACTTACCATTTGGTTGATGACCTCTCTCGTGGCGTCATCATACTCAGCAGGTGCCGCCGGATTTGAAGGTTTCTTCTTCGTCGACTTAAATCCCAAACCTTCATCCTTCGTTCGCTGACATTCGAGCCAGCTGGCAGCAACCCCTCTTTCTCCCACTGCGGCACACGCTGAGCAATACTTGTACTCCCCATGTGATGGGGGTAACGATTTTTTTTTGCATTTTGTTGTTGTTTCTCACGTATAGCCTACATATAAGTATGAAAAGACAAATTATGCAAATAATATATGAAAAAGACGAATTAACCAAATGAACTGTAAGGACACTTTAAACATTTATCATACAAAAGAACAACTACTACTGTTAAACTCACCTTGAACTCAGGGGTCAGACGCTTCGCAACAAACTCATTCCACTGCTCTTCAGTAATACCATCGTATTTTTGCCACGGTGGTCTCCGATCATCCACATCTTCACCTTCTGCCTCCTCTATCTCTGCGGGCTCCTCACAGTAAATGTACTGCCTCGTGAGCAGAGATCTGAAGTCTTTGAATTGTGTGGCAATCCCCTTCATCACATCATCCTTCAGAGATGGATCTATACAGAATCGGTCCTATATGCACAAAAAAAATGGATTAGTGTAAAAAAATAACTATATAAATCTAAAAACAAACTATTAATGTAACAAATACCTTCAGACGCTCAAATATCTGCTCCTTCAACGCCTGAGGCACTTGCTTCCAATTGTGGTTTATATTGAATATGTACTCACCAAATGCCTGGCTAGAGCAGTTAATCATTTTTTCCATGTACCGGTGGGCTGATTAACTTCATTGAACTCCAAAGGCTTTGTCGGGGGGCCTCTATTTGCTTTCAGCCCACGGGTTGCCCCTCGTTTTTGGGTTTCTTGAGTGGGGGAGGAGCAACTTTGTATCTCTCTGTCCTTCCTGTGAAGGACCTGCTGTCTCGGTCTCCTGTGGGGTGGTCTGTACGTCTGCTTTCTTTGATTTCTTTTTACCACCACTCGTGTGGTGCGTTTTGCCGGTCTACTATCCCCAGTCAGGAGCAGCTGTCCTATAGGATCATCAATAGGATCATCATCCACTGAGGAAAAAAACACACACATTAGATCAATATTCATGGAACGATGTATAATTGCAAAAATAAACAAAACAATTCATGGAACGAAGTATAATTGCAAAAAATAAACAATAACGAATTATATAATGTACTTTCAACCAATGGTGTTACCTAGACATAGTAACATATATCATGATCTGTTTTCTACCCAAACCCCCCCTCATTATGGTCTGATCGAGCGTAGATGTCTGAACATCATCATTTTGTAAATCATCAGTTTGAATCATGCAACCTTGTATGCAATGATACAGGTTCATCTATCATCTCATTATCATCATCGTCGTTGTTTTCATCCTCAAACAACACCGGTCTTCTCCCTGGAAGAACAACTGCCATCTACTAGCTTTTGGGTCTTCAACATAAAAGACCTGGTCACAGTCTTTACCCAACACAACTGATCTTCCTTATTAGTTGTAACACGTGAAAGATCAACCAAAATAAGTCCTTTATCATTTTGGAGTCCATGTCGGTTGTCCACCAAAGCAATTGCAGCGGAACAATAGAAACGAATCAATTGATAGTTTATTCCCATATGTCCTCTATCACACCATAATACCAACTACTACTACTGCTCATTGGTTGAACCTGGTTACCTAGACCATATTCAGTCACCGATGCTTCAATTTTACCCCCTGTTTTTGATGTATTGATTTAGCATCTTGGCGTGCAGTGTAGTATGTGCATCCATTAATGTCATACCCTTCAAACGATACAACATCTGTCCAGAACCAACAGCTAGACATCTGATTTCTTCACTGACATCTTCGGGGTTCAATGAAGCTGCTTAAACACATATTCCTTAAACCATTGGACGAATACTCGATTTTGTTCTTTTTTAAGCCAGATACGGTTTTTTGGTAGGGTTTTGTCGACTCAACTCAGCAATGTGAATATCGAAGTAGGGTTCAACAACCTCAAGGTGTTTAGTACAAACAAATGTGCCTGATTAATAAGATCACGAGAGATACGAACAACCTTTTTGCCAATAACTCCTTTACCCTCAAATCTACCATGGTGACGTGGTTTGGGAATACCAATTGACTCTGCATCGTTCAAATAACTTGTTACGAATTCTGTGACTTCCTCATCTCAGTCACTGTTGCTTCGATGATACTGCCTTCTGGTCTATATCTGTTTTTTCATTCTACCCTTCAGAATCCCCATTATCGTTCGAAAGGATACATGTAACGTAAGTAAACCGGACCACAATATTTGATCTCGGACAATATGCACTACTAAATGCACCCATTATGTCGAAGAAGATGGTGGGAAATGTAAACACCCCATCCAAAGCCTATCGTGGTTGTCGCAATCTAAACACTTAATCGATAAATCGCAGCGGAAATAAACAACACCTGGACCTTGCCACGGTCTGATCGTTAGAATATACCGGCTTAATACATACAATACTTAACCAAAATACTTATCCAACTCAAAACATTAACATACACAATCCCACAACCAACCGAGTACTAGTATCTCAAACGTAATCTCAAACTTACAACAATTTAATATAACAGTCGGTGCACAGGCGCAGCCCGAATCCAAAATAAATGTCCCCACCTAAGTCTAACCGCTCCTACTCTCGTAGTGCGTCCTCATGGGTCTCTTACCTGCAAGTGTAAAAGCCCCCGAGGGGGTCAGCACGAATGCTGGTACACCCTCTCATGGCCCCCAAGCTAACGGGGCTACGACGACTAATTGTCGATAGCATGGAAATTGATTACATACACAAGCATAATATGAAGTGCATTAACAATAACCACAGATGAACATATATAGTTCACAAGCAATGAACGACTCAAGCGTTCCCTTAACAAATGGGTTAGTAACCCCCCCTCCTTAGTCCTCATTTCCTTAATCTCAGTTCCTTACCTTACCTTAATCTTAATCTCAGTATACAAACCTTTCCTGGAAGGGATTGGTTGTAGCTTAATTCGAACCTGGGATTTAGTGATCCCACCGCACCATCTTAATGCCACCTACTCTGAACGGGAGTCCAGCGTAGCTGAGCCGGCAACCGGCCCTAGGCTACAAGTCCGAAGACAAGTCCTTAAGCGGAGGGCGGATCTGATTCAGATACCGTCCCCCTTTTTCCTTAGCATGCATGACCGGAGATCGGTCCCGGGTTTCCTCACTCAAGTTCCAGTTAGTAGACATCTTAAACACCAAGTGCTAGCTAAGCCTTATCGGGCATTAACCAACAACCATCAACTTAACTCTTATTCTTAACTCAGTAAGTACTAACTTGGTTAGTAACAATCTCAAGCCTCGCGGGTTAGTGTAAATATAACACAATCACAACGAGAACAATATAACCGGTTGCATGCCTTATCTTGTTTTAGTCATAGCAAATAAACAGATAGCACACAAGCCGAGGGACACCTCGTTAGCAAGCAGGTCACGAAAAGGATTGTACCGTTCACCCGACGATCGTTGGTTTATCTCCTTCCAAGTCCCATTCACAAAGCCTAGAACATTGATTCAGTTTTAGGTTATTATCAATCCAACTCAATAGAATTACTTAACTTTCCTAGACATCAACCTTTACCCATTGCTTTTCACTAAGCCTTATGGTTTTTAACTTGACTCTTAAGTACATCATCTCCTCATTATTTATTACACTTACTCTCCCACTTAATGACCATCACACCCACCAAACAAGTCCTTAACAATCTCATAACATCCATACTTAATTATCCCCATCATTTCCTAACCTTAAACAAGGTTTTTGGTCCATACAGTGGCCTGTCCGAACTTGTGTCCGGACTTCCAAGTTCGGACACAAGCCGCGACTTTAGACAGAAATCAGACACATGTCCGAACTTGTGTCCGGACTTCGGAAGTTCGGACATGAGTCGAGGAAAATCCTAACCAGAAATCCATACGTCCGAACATGTGTCCGGACTTCCAAAGTTCGGACACAGTTCGAGGATAATCCCTAAGAAATAACAGGTGCGTCCGAACTTCCAAATTCGGACGGTAGTTCGGACACTACCTAAAATCCAGAAAACTGTAAGCGTAACAGGGCATGTCCGAGCTTCCAAGTTCGGACGGAAGTTCGGACGTGCCATTATACTCAATTTCTAAGCCTTTAAACACTTAACCAAATTCCTCCAAAGCCTCCAACCCTTATAGTATCTTCTCCTAAAGCCTCTTAATGCTTCCTAACAACATTTGGTACCCTTATATCCACATACAACATTCATGAAACTCATTTTCTAATTCCTTAAGCCTTTACTTATTTCTTTGTGAATTTCCTTAACACTTACACATTTTGTACTAGGTTTCTAAATGGTGTTTCTCACCTATGATAACTACTATCCCAAAATGTTTTCTCCTTATCTTAACATCATCTCCCAAGCATCTTTCTCCTTCTAAAACTCTTTTATGCATTTGCTTAAAGTTCCTTCACAACCTAAACTCCCTTCCTAGTTGTTTACCAACTTTTACCTAAGTTCTAAATACTCAAATACATTCTCTTGATTCATAAATCCTCCATGGTGATACCTAAGTCATTATAAGTCATTAAAACACCTTAACTTCACCCTTTTTCACCAAGACAATATAGAACACTTCTAGTACTTTCTTAGTCATTAAATTCCCTTAGGATATCTTAAACACTTAAACTCTCCTTTAAATTTTTGCCATAGGTTCTCTAGTACATAGTACCTCCTAACACATGGTTTTTCTCATCAACAACCAATACCACACAAATTCTTATCACACACTTATCACACAATTTTCACTAAAACTTCACCACATCATCAAATAGTGCTCAAACTTAAAATGCTTGGCACTTAGGCCCTTAAATGACAATAATCTTAACCACTGAATTTCCACATATATATGCCTTCAACCTGCAAAATACACTCAACAAGGCTCCCATTGAAATAGAATGCTTCTTGTACTTCACCTTAACATTCTTAAACTATCTCTTTTTCTCATGTGCTCCTTAGTCACAAGTTCACAAGAATAGTCATTGTTTCTCCTAGGTTTTATAGCACCTTCCCAATATAAACTCTACACTAAACTCATCATATACCCACATCTCATTCCCTTAAACAACAAACACTTAAGGTAAGTAATTTACCTTGTTTTCTCACAAGCTTAAAAGCTTTTCTCCTTAGGTTTTCTTTGTTCAATCTCGGTCACCAATGTGATTCTCCTTGCCAATGTTCTAACCAATATCCAATGACTCCAATGAGTACTAGATAACACATTAACCCTAAGGAACAAACCCTAGGTTTAAAAATATGTTTTAAGGTATTAATGTGATTGTTTTACCTTGGTTTCTCAAGACAACTTGGATGTGAAGCAAGAAGGACCTCCTCTCTCTCCTTTGAAGAGTAGAAACAAGCTAGAACAAGGCATAAACATGGAGTCCCATGAGTATATATTTTCGGTTATGTGAAGAAAATGGTGGAAACCTAGATTTTCTTACACTTTCTTTACCTTAAGAGAATGGAGATGTCCAATGGAGTCTCCAAACTTGAATTTCCTCCTCTAATGGTGGTTTGACTTGGCACCAAAATGAAGCTCTTGAAGTTTTGAAAAGATAGAAAGGAGGAGCTTGAGCTAACTAAGAAGAATATGTATTTTGTTTTGGATTTGGAGCTAAAATGAGCAAGATGTGGCCAAGGGAAGATGGAGCTTTCATGGGGGTCAAGCTCTACGTGAATGGAGAAGAGAAAGAGAGCAGTTCAAACCGTGGGAAAGCAAAGAATGAAGAAGTGAGGAAGAGAACTAATAAAGTGATATTTATGTAAAAGGTGAATAGTGTTTTTACTTTATAACTCTCATTTGCTCTCTTATTTGCTTAATGACTCATGTGGGTGATGACTCACCTCCTAAGAAACCGGCCCCCTTTTATTAATGAGGGTAATTAAGTCTTTGTTGACCAAATGTCTCACTTATATAGACTTATGTTATAAACTAGCTTAATAATTCACTATTCATCAAAAACAAGGCACATTGTTGTGAAATTTTTGATTTCCCATTGATATAGACCTCCAAATGTGATACTATATAGTACACATATTAATTAAAGAGTAATGATGGACATTTAGCCATTCAAAACATTTACAAGACAATTTTTCAAAACGTGCTTTAAGACTCCTTAAAGCACATTTTGTATTTTAACTTGTTTTCAAGCTTGGTTTTCTTTGGTAATTGACTTAAAATGACCATTAGGATATTACTAAGGTCTTAGAACAATATTTGGGTACTCTCCCATGTCTCTCCAAGCTTAGAGCACGTTTTTACTTAAACTGCTCTTTTGGTGTTTCCTTATATTTTCTTTGATTAGAAATGTTTCTTAATGTTTCTAAGGCATTATTTAGCCTCCTTATATCTTAGTTTATCATTTAAACACCATATCTAAGTTTGGGGTATTTCAATCTACCCCCCTTAAAAGAACTTTGTCCTCAAAGTTCACACATGTGTTTAACCATTCACGGTACACAATTCTCTTAATCTTAATACCACACTTATATTCACATTCATACATCTCAAGACTCAAAGGTCAATCTCAAATACAATACATAAGTATCATACATAACTCAAACTTACA
The DNA here is from genome assembly GCA_023374045.1 of Limonium bicolor. Classification (NCBI taxonomy): domain Eukaryota; kingdom Viridiplantae; phylum Streptophyta; class Magnoliopsida; order Caryophyllales; family Plumbaginaceae; genus Limonium; species Limonium bicolor. The sequence goes on along the minus strand of CM041777.1, from coordinate 197,765,585 downwards.
CCGAAGTGTAGCAACTTACACAAATTCACATCTTAAACAACCAAACAAACGACAACATGATCGTTTCCTAACTCAAAAGCGAGGAAGCTCTACCCCCCTTAAAAAGGGGTACGCCCCGTACCCTATACAGACGATCTAGTCAGTAAATAAAGAAGGGTACTTCGCCCTCATCTTATCCTCTAATTCCCACGTGGCCTCTTCGACATCCTGGTTAGACCAGAGGACCTTCACCAGTCGCACTGACTTGTGGCGAGTGTCCCTAGTCTTACTGTCCAAGATTCTCTGAGGAGTCTCCACGGATCTCATATTTGGTTCTAAAGTCAACCTCTCAGGTTCTAACACATGGGAGGGGTGGTGCATGTATTTCTTCAGCTGTGAAACATGAAAGACATCATGCACTTTACCCAGCTCAGCAGGTAAATTCAACCTGTAAGCAACCGGGCCCACCCGCTCCGTAATCTCATAAGGACCAACAAATTTCGGGCTTAACTTGCCCTTCTGCCCAAACCTGAATACACCCTTCATCGGTGATACTCGCAGAAATACCCGGTCGCCCACTGCGAACTCCAGGTCTCGTCGTCGAACATCAGCATACGACTTCTGCCTATCTTGAGCAGCTTTCATGTTCTCCCTGATTTGCTGAACTTCAGCCTTAACTTGTTCTAAGTACTCTGGTCCTATAATGACCGTCTCACTCGACTCATCCCAGCAGAGCGGTGTACGACATGGTCTACCGTACAACGCTTGAAAAGGTGCCATCTTGATCGAAGCGTGATAGCTGTTGTTGTATGAAAACTCGATCAGATGCAATCTGTCAATCCAACTGCCCTGGAAGTCTAAGGCACATGCTCTCAGCATGTCCTCGAGTGTCTGAATAGTACGCTCAGTCTGACCATCTGTCTGAGGATGGAACGCGGTACTCAGTTTGAGTTCTGTACCCAACGCTTCTCTGGTAGCTCTCCAGTACCTCGAAAGGAATCTGGTCTCTATCTGACACTATGGTCTTTGGTGTGCCGTGATGTCTCATGATTTCTTCTCAAATAACTCAGCTAATTTGGTCACCTTCCAAGTATCCTTCATCGGTATGAATCGGGCTACTTTGGTAAGGCGATCCACCACCACCCATATCATGTTGAGACCTCCCCTAGCAGGTGGAAGCCCAACTACGAAGTCCATGGAGATATCATGGAACTTCCACTCCGGAACTGGCATCGACTGTACCATTCCGCCCGGTCGTCTGTGCTCGAATTTCACCTTCTGGCATGTGAGACACCTCAAGACGAACTCGGTAACATCTGTCTTCATCCCCGACCACCAGAAGTATCTCTTCATGTCTTTATACATTTTAGAGGCTCCCGGATGGATGGAAACTGAAGAACAGTGTGATTCTCTAAGTATACGGTCTTTCAGATCCGTGTTACCTCGTGGTATGCATAATCGGCCCTTAAGTCTGATCAGATCATCATCATGAAGTCTGAAGTCGTATTTCTGACTCTCAAAGGTACCATCTGTCAGCTTCTGTCTGACCTCTCTCATATACTCATCAGTCCTCTGAGCCTCTCGCACCTCATCAACCAAGCTGGAGAAAGAAACTAGCGAATGGAGTGAGTGTGCTCGACGGCTCAGGGCATCTGCTACAACATTGGCCTTCCCTTCTTTGTATTGGAGGTCAATGTCATAGTCTTTCAGAAATTCTAACCATCTCCTCTGTCGAAGATTTAACTCCTTCTGAGTGAATATGTATTTCAAACTCTTGTGATCGGTGTAGATCGTGACACTAACCCCGTATAAGTAGTGGCGCCATATCTTCAAAGCGAAGACTACAGCTCCCAGCTCTAAATCATGTGTGGGATAGTTCTCCTCATGTTTCTTCAACTGGCGTGAGGCATATGCCACCACCTTGCCATGTTGCATGAGCACGCAACCCAGCCCTCTGCCGGATGCATCACAATAAACCTCAAAGCCCTCTGTACCGTCTGGAATGGTCAGTACCGGTGCAGTGGTCAGTGAGTCCTTCAAGCGCTGAAATGATCTCTCACAGTCGGCTGTCCATAGAAATGGTGCATCTTTCTTCATCAGACTGGTCATCGGCTTCGCGACCTTGCTGAAATCTCTAACAAACTCCTGTAGTAGCCTGCCAGACCGAGAAAGCTCCGATGTCGGTAACAGTCTTCGGCCTTGGCCAGGTACGTACGGCATCAATCTTTGCTGGATCCACTGCGATCCCAGCATCTGAGATGACATGACCTAGGAAAGAGACCTGGTCAAGCCAAAACTCACACTTGGAGAACTTAGCATATAGCTGGTTCTCCCTTAATATTTCCAACACCCTCCTCAAATGTTCCTCATGCTCAACCTTAGACTTTGAATATATCAGAATATCATCGATGAAAACCACAACCGACTTGTCCAGCTGCTCCCGGAACAAGCGGTTCATCAGATCCATAAACTTCGCTGGCGCGTTCGACAAACCAAACGGCATCACTGTAAACTCGTAGTGGCCGTATCGTGTCCGGAATGCCGTCTTCTCAATGTCTCCCTCCTTAATGGCTATCTGATGATACCCCGATCTGAGATCAATCTTGGAAAACACAGATGCTCCCCTCAACTGATCGAACAGATCGTCAATGCGGGGTAGTGGGTACTTATTCTTCACTGTCACTGCATTCAACTCTCTGTAGTCGATGCAGAGGCGGAGACTACCATCCTTCTTCTTCACGAAGAGGACTGGCGCTCCCCATGGTGACACACTTGGTCTAATGAATCCTTTATCCAACAAATCTTTCAGTTGTTCTTTTAACTCAGTCATTTCTGCCGGAGCCATACGATATGGTGCTTTGGCTATCGGTCCGGTACCAGGTAGCAGCTCAATGGTGAACTCTACCTCCCGAGTGGGTGGCATGCCGGGCAGTTCCCGTGGGAATAAGTCGGGGAACTCCGACACTACCGGTAAGTCGGGGTCGAACTCAGGGTCTCTCTCTATGTCCTGTACATAGCAGAGGTATACTTCTTCCTTTCTCCTTAATTCTCTGTGCATTGCCATGGCGGTGATGATCTTAGTCGAAGGCTCCCTGGGCCTCTGGCGGTATGATATTGTTACCCCAGACGGACTCCTGAGCAGCAATCTATGCTCGGCGCAGAGGATACGTCCCTTGTGCCGCTCCAACCAGTTCATCCCGAAGATAACATCAAATCCTAGCTTACTGAACTCAATGAAACTGACTGGGAAGTCTTCCCCCTTAATTCTGATGGTGGCTCCTCGGTAGTAACGAGTGCAACGAACCTTCTCCTTAGACGGGAGCGTAACCGTGAAGTCGGGTAGCTCCTCAGCGTCTAGCCCCAACCTGCTCGCAAATGATGCAGAGACAAAGGTATGCGAGGCCCCTGAGTCGAAGAGAACTGATGCCTCAATCCATTGATCGGAAAGGTGCCGGTGAGGATAGTACCGCTGGCGTCGGCCTGTGCCTCTGTGAGTATGCTTAGTGCACCTTCCGTACCGAGTCCATAACCTAATTGTGTTCACAAGCTTCATGAGTATTGATGGTATAACAAGAGTCGTAACAATTTATATGAACAACACTGTTATTTTATTCATACCATCCTGTTTACAACATGTGCTTCAATCTTACATCTCATTTCTCATCTCATTCTAACATTACATGGCTAATATTGTCTAAAGGTTAGGTTTAATCTTCCTGGTCTCATATGCGTCGCATTGATTACTGCTGACGGTGCTGTATTCAGCTTGATTCTCTTAATCCCATGGTATAACATCCTTGATTCTCCTCCCAAAATTAATACATCACCTGATTTAAGTACTATCTTATCTGCACGGTCCGCACGCTTCTGGTCGCCGTATAAAAACTCCGCATCATCTCCAATGGACCAAGACACTACGGGTATCCCTCTTTCGAGAGACTCCGTTGTCTCGTCCTTATCCTGGTGTAGTCCCAGTTTCCCATCTTTTTCGTAGAAGTTTACAATGCAAATGTCTGGCTGGATGTCTGGAATCGGTTCAGCTTCCAACTGCTGAGCGATTTCCATGACTTGTGTAATAACTGGATGGAACTCTTCGGGTATTCCCGGTGGTGAGACTCCATCTTGCTCCCTTGTGGTTTGGTAATTCTTGGCATACGGATTCCAATCCTTGCCCAAGCTCATCATCTTTAATTTCATCCTTGCTCCCCCTGGGTACTCCGGTGTGTAAAAACCTCCCGGTCCCATTCCTAGTTGATTGCATCTCCTGATGATGGCTATTTGTGCTTCGGGTGTCAGGTATCCCCTTAATAAAATCATACCTGGGCGGATAACCTGACATTGTTCGGTTGGAAAGTGTATGGTTTCGATGTCGGTGTGCTCCGGGTTAGATGTAGATGGTATAGGGTAGCAGATGTTGAATCTTCCTAAAGTGGTAGTAGGTTATCTTACTTAGGTTCTAATCTCATCTTATTTCTTAACTCATATATTTCACCAAACATGCATGATAATGCGGTAAGCAGGTAGTTTTATTACTAAATGGTTATAGTGGTACCTGGCCTCGATGAGGGCTCAGGCTCATCGTCCCGATCCACCATGTGTAGAGTGGGCCCCGTCTTCTGGGTCGCCCGTGGGTTCTTGTCCGCCGGCTGCTGCACTTTCCTCTGACCGTCAGATCCAGCTCCCTGATCGGTCTTGCCCTTGCCCCTGGTGTCGGGCCTATAGGCTCTGCTAGCAGGGTTCCGGTAACACTCATAAGCTCGATGCCCGTAGACACCACAGAAGTTGCACTCCACCTTATTCCCCTTACAATCGAGCCCGGGGTGGTCCTTGTGACACCATCTACAGATGAAGCGTCGCTGGTAGCCACCACCGGCTCCCCTCTCTGTCTCAGATCCTGATGATTCACATTGTCAATTCTCATATCTCAAACAGTTACTAATTTATTTCTTAACTCATTCAATATCAATTTCCTTACCCTTTGGCGCCTTAGAGCGCAGGGGTGTAGCTGCAATAGCATATGTCAGCTTCAATGGCTCTTCCGAAGCCTTCTCCTTTTCCTCCTTCCCTTTCGGGTTCTGATTCTTCTGGGCCTGAGGCTGGTACTTCTGTTTCTTGTACCCTCCTTGCCCTTGACTCTCTGAGCTTTTACCAGCACTCTTCCTCTTAGCATTCTCCTCGTCCCTCAGCTGGACGGTAATCTCAACCTTAGCAGCGGCATGATAGCACTCCTGCTTTTCCATAGTATTAGTCTCACTTATTTCTCATAATTTAAATCTTATTCACCACTTACTCAAATTTCAATCATTCTTATTACCTGCAAGGTAGTGTAACTCGTCGGCCCCATGCCGTAGCGGAGTCGATGGCTAAGCCCGCCATAGAAGCGGTCTACCAAGATCTGGTCAGAATACCCTAGACCTGGCAGAAGACGGAGCAAGGCGGTGAACTCTGAGTAATACTCGTCCACCGTCATCTTGTCCGACTGCTTAAGCGCATCTAACTGCAAGCGCTTCTTCGTCTGGACATGGGCGGGGTAGTACTTTGCCCGTAGCAAGGCGGTGTACTGCTCCCAGCCGAACTCTGGGTTGGCCACATGCTCGGCCCTCACCAGCTTCCACCAATCGCCCGCCGCCCCCTTCAGGTAGAAAGCAGCTAAGCGCACCTTGATCCCAGCAGGGACATCAAGGGTCTCGAAGGCGGTCTCCAGCTCGGAGATGTACGCCTCAAGCTTGGCGGGATCGGTCTCCCCCTTGAAGTGCGCGGGTCGAAGATCAGCAAGACTCTTCACCCAGTTTGGTTCCCTAGGCTGTGGCGGTGGAGGTGGTGCACCCACACCAGGCTGATAGCCCATGTGCCCTAAAGCGGCAGCTACGATCTCTGCGATCGTCTGCCCTCCAGGTATCCCTGGAATGTCCTCACCCCGGCCGCGACCTCGGCCTCCTCTAGGGCGTCCTGCCATCTGAACAAGCATAACTTACATTAGATTCACTCACCATTGTTTGGTTAGTAAATTTATAACGTCCGTAGACGGTAAAGACAATCCACACTTATTAGTGGTCATCTGACTCTACTCACTCTAACTTCTCACACCCTTAACCCAACACTTATTCCTTAACTTATATCCTAACTCGGTGGTTACTTATATCCGGTATTTCTTGATCAGAGCGTAACTACGCTCTGATACCACTTTTTGTAACACCCCATCCAAAGCCTATCGTGGTTGTCGCAATCTAACACTTAATCGAAAACGTCGCAGCGGAAATAAACAACACCTGGACCTTGCCACGGTCTGATCGTTAGAATATACCGGCTTAATATATACAATACTTAACCAAAATACTTATCCAACTCAAAACATTAACATACACAATCCCACAACCAACCGAGTACTAGTATCTCAAACGTAATCTCAAACTTACAACAATTTAATATAAACAGTCGGGTGCACAGGCGCAACCCGAATTCAAAATAAATGTCCCCTCCTAAGTCTAACCGCTCCTACTCTCGTAGTGCGTCCTCATGGGCCTCTTACCTGCAAGTGTAAAAAGAGCCCCCGAGGGGGTCAGCACGAATGCTGGTACACCCTCTCATGGCCCCCAAGCTAACGGGGCTACGACGACTAATTGTCGATAGCATGGAAATTGATTACATACACAAGCATAATATGAAGTGCATTAACAATAACCACAGATGAACATATATAGTTCACAAGCAATGAACGACTCAAGCGTTCCCTTAACAAGTGGGTTAGTAACCCCCTCCTTAGTCCTCATTTCCTTAATCTCAGTTCCTTACCTTACCTTAATCTTAATCTCAGTATACAAACCTTTCCTGGAAGGGATTGGTTGTAGCTTAATTCGAACCTGGGATTTAGGTGATCCCACCGCACCATCTTAATGCCACCTACTCTGAACGGGAGTCCAGCGTAGCTGAGCCGGCAACCGGCCCTAGGCTACAAGTCCGAAGACAAGTCCTTAAGCGGAGGGCGGATCTGATTCAGATACCGTCCCCCTTTTTCCTTAGCATGCATGACCGGAGATCGGTCCCGGGTTTCCTCACTCAAGTTCCAGTTAGTAGACATCTTAAACACCACGTGCTAGCTAAGCCTTATCGGGCATTAACCAACAACCATCAACTTAACTCTTATTCTTAACTCAGTAAGTACTAAACTTGGTTAGTAACAATCTCAAGCCTCGCGGGTTAGTGTAAATATAACACAATCACAACGAGAACAATATAACCGGTTGCATGCTTATCTTGTTTTAGTCATAGCAAATAAACAGATAGCACACAAGCCGAGGGACACCTCGTTAGCAAGCAGGTCACGAAAAGGATTGTACCGTTCACCGTCGACGATCGTTTGGTTTATCTCCTTCCAAGTCCCATTCACAAAGCCTAGAACATTGATTCAGTTTTAGGTTATTATCAATCCAACTCAATAGAATTACTTAACTTTCCTAGACATCAACCTTTACCCATTGCTTTTCACTAAGCCTTATGGTTTTTAACTTGACTCTTAAGTACATCATCTCCTCATTATTTATTACACTTACTCTCCCACTTAATGACCATCACACCCCACCAAACAAGTCCTTAACAATCTCATAACATCCATACTTAATTATCCCCATCATTTCCTAACCTTAAACAAGGTTTTTGGTCCATACAGTGGCCTGTCCGAACTTGTGTCCGGACTTCCAAGTTCGGACACAAGCCGACTTTAGACAGAAATCAGACACATGTCCGAACTTGTGTCCGGACTTCGGAAGTTCGGACATGAGTCGAGGAAAATCCTAACCAGAAATCCATACGTCCGAACATGTGTCCGGACTTCCAAAGTTCGGACACAGTTCGAGGATAATCCCTAAGAAATAACAGGTGCGTCCGAACTTCCAAATTCGGACGGTAGTTCGGACACTACCTAAAATCCAGAAAACTGTAAGCGTAACAGGGCATGTCCGAGCTTCCAAGTTCGGACGGAAGTTCGGACGTGCCATTATACTCAATTTCTAAGCCTTTAAACACTTAACCAAATTCCTCCAAAGCCTCCAACCCTTATAGTATCTTCTCCTAAAGCCTCTTAATGCTTCCTAACAACATTTGGTACCCTTATATCCACATACAACATTCATGAAACTCATTTTCTAATTCCTTAAGCCTTTACTTATTTCTTTGTGAATTTCCTTAACACTTACAACATTTTGTACTAGGTTTCTAAATGGTGTTTCTCACCTATGATAACTACTATCCCAAAATGTTTTCTCCTTATCTTAACATCATCTCCCAAGCATCTTTCTCCTTCTAAAACTCTTTTATGCATTTGCTTAAAGTTCCTTCACAACCTAAACTTCCTTCCTAGTTGTTACCAACTTTTACCTAAGTTCTAAATACTCAAATACATTCTCTTGATTCATAAATCCTCCATGGTGATACCTAAGTCATTATAAGTCATTAAAACACCTTAACTTCACCCTTTTCACCAAGACAATAGAACATCTAGTACTTTCTTAGTCATTAAATTCCCTTAGGATATCTTAAACACTTAAACTCTCCTTTAAATTTTTGCCATAGGTTCTCTAGTATATAGTACCTCCTAACACATGGTTTTTCTCCATCAAACAACCAATACCACCAAATTCTTATCACACACTTATCACACAATTTTCACTAAAACTTCACCACATCATCAATAGTGCTCAAACTTAAAATGCTTGGCACTTAGGCCCTTAAATGACAATAATCTTAACCACTGAATTTCCACATATATATGCCTTCAACCTGCAATACACTCAACAAGGCTCCCATTGAAATAGAATGCTTCTTGTACTTCACCTTAACATTCTTAAACTATCTCTTTTTCATGTGCTCCTTAGTCACAAGTTCACAAGAATAGTCATTGTTTCTCCTAGGTTTTATAGCACCTTCCCAATATAAACTCTACACTAAACTCATCATATACCCACATCTCATTCCCTTAAACAACAAACACTTAAGGTAAGTAATTTACCTTGTTTTCTCACAAGCTTAAAAGCTTTTCTCCTTAGGTTTTCTTTGTTCAATCTCGGTCACCAATGTGATTCTCCTTGCCAATGTTCTAACCAATATCCAATGACTCCAATGAGTACTAGATAACACATTAACCCTAAGGAACAAACCCTAGGTTTAAAAATATGTTTTAAGGTATTAATGTGATTGTTTTACCTTGGTTTCTCAAGACAACTTGGATGTGAAGCAAGAAGGACCTCCTCTCTCCTTTGAAGAGTAGAAACTAGAACAAGGCATAAACATGGAGTCCCATGAGTATATATTTTCGGTCATGTGAAGAAAATGGTGGAAACCTAGATTTTCTTACACTTTCTTTACCTTAAGAGAATGGAGATGCCAATGGAGTCTCCAAACTTGAATTTCCTCCTCTAATGGTGGTTTGACTTGGCACCAAAATGAAGCTCTTGAAGTTTTGAAAAGATAGAAAGGAGGAGCTTGAGCTAACTAAGAAGAATATGTATTTTGTTTTGGATTTGGAGCTAAAATGAGCAAGATGTGGCCAAGGGAAGATGGAGCTTTCATGGGGGTCAAGCTCTACGTGAATGGAGAAGAGAAAGAGAGCAGTTCAAACCGTGGGAAAGCAAAGAAGAATGAAGAAGTGAGGAGAGAGAACTAATAAAGTGATATTTATGTAAAAGGTGAATAGTGTTTTTACTTTATAACTCTCATTTGCTCTCTTATTTGCTTAATGACTCATGTGGGTGATGACTCACCTCCTAAGAAACCGGCCCCCTTTTATTAATGAGGGTAATTAAGTCTTTGTTGACCAAATGTCTCACTTATATAGACTTATGTTATAAACTAGCTTAATAATTCACTATTCATCAAAAACAAGGCACATTGTTGTGAAATTTTTGATTTCCCATTGATATAGACCTCCAAATGTGATACTATATAGTACACATATTAATTAAAGAGTAATGATGGACATTTAGCCATTCAAAACATTTACAAGACAATTTTTCAAAAACGTGCTTTAAGACTCCTTAAAGCACATTTTGTATTTTAACTTGTTTTCAAGCTTGGTTTTCTTTGGTAATTGACTTAAAATGACCATTAGGATATTACTAAGGTCTTAGAACAATATTTGGGTACTCTCCCATGTCTCTCCAAGCTTAGAGCACGTTTTTACTTAAACTGCTCTTTTGGTGTTTCCTTATATTTTCTTTGATTAGAAATGTTTCTTAATGTTTCTAAGGCATTATTTAGCCTCCTTATATCTTAGTTTATCATTTAAACACCATATCTAAGTTTGGGGTATTTCAATCTACCCCCCTTAAAAGAACTTTGTCCTCAAAGTTCACACATGTGTTTAACCATTCACGGTACACAATTCTCTTAATCTTAATACCACATCTTATATTCACATTCATACATCTCAAGACTCAAAGGTCAATCTCAAATACAATACATAAGTATCATACATAACTCAAACTTACACCGAAGTGTAGCAACTTACACAAATCCACATCTTAAACAACCAAACAAACGACAAACATGATCGTTTCCTAACTCAAAAGCGAGGAAGCTCTACCCCCCTTAAAAAGGGGTACGCCCCGTACCCTATACAGACGATCTAGTCAGTAAATAAAGAAGGGTACTTCGCCCTCATCTTATCCTCTAATTCCCACGTGGCCTCTTCGACATCCTGGTTAGACCAGAGACCTTCACCAGTCGCACTGACTTGTGGCGAGTGTCCCTAGTCTTACTGTCCAAGATTCTCTGAGGAGTCTCCACGGATCTCATTTGGTTCTAAAGTCAACCTCTCAGGTTCTAACACATGGGAGGGGTGGTGCATGTATTTCTTCAGCTGTGAAACATGAAGACATCATGCACTTTACCCAGCTCAGCAGGTAAATTCAACCTGTAAGCAACCGGGCCCACCCGCTCCGTAATCTCATAAGGACCAACAAATTTCGGGCTTAACTTGCCCTTCTGCCCAAACCTGAATACACCCTTCATCGGTGATACTCGCAGAAATACCCGGTCGCCCACTGCGAACTCCAGGTCTCGTCGTCGAACATCAGCATACGACTTCTGCCTATCTTGAGCAGCTTTCATGTTCTCCCTGATTTGCTGAACTTCAGCCTTAACTTGTTCTAAGTACTCTGGTCCTATATGACCGTCTCACTCGACTCATCCCAGCAGAGCGGTGTACGACATGGTCTACCGTACAACGCTTGAAAAGGTGCCATCTTGATCGAAGCGTGATAGCTGTTGTTGTATGAAAACTCGATCAGATGCAATCTGTCAATCCAACTGCCCTGGAAGTCTAAGGCACATGCTCTCAGCATGTCCTCGAGTGTCTGAATAGTACGCTCAGTCTGACCATCTGTCTGAGGATGGAACGCGGTACTCAGTTGAGTTCTGTACCCAACGCTTCTCTGGTAGCTCTCCAGTACCTCGAAAGGAATCTGGTATCTCTATCTGACACTATGGTCTTTGGTGTGCCGTGATGTCTCATGATTTCTCTCAAATCAAATCCTTCCACTCAGCTAATTTGGCACCTTCCAAGTATTTCATCGGTATGAATCGGGCTACTTTGGTAAGGCGATCCACCACCACCCATATCATGTTGAGACCTCCCCTAGCAGGTGGAAGCCCAACTACGAAGTCCCCATGGAGATATCATGGAACTTCCACTCCGGAACTGGCATCGACTGTACCATTCCGCCCGGTCGTCTGTGCTCGAATTTCATCCTTCTGGCATGTGAGACACCTCAAGACGAACTCGGTAACATCTGTCTTCATCCCCGACCACCAGAAGTATCTCTTCATGTCTTATACATTTTTAGAGGCTCCCGGATGGATGGGAAACTGAAGAACAGTGTGATTCTCTAAGTATACGGTCTTTCAGATCCGTGTTACCTCGTGGTATGCATAATCGGCCCTTAAGTCTGATCAGATCATCATCATGAAGTCTGAAGTCGTATTTCTGACTCTCAAGTACCATCTGTCAGCTTCTGTTGACCTCTCTCATATACTCCATCAGTCCTCTGAGCCTCTCGCACCTCATCAACCAAGCTGGAGAAAGAAACTAGCGAATGGAGTGAGTGTGCTCGACGGCTCAGGGCATCTGCTACAACATGGGCCTTCCCTTCTTTGTATTGGAGGTCAATGTCATAGTCTTTCATAAATTCCTAACCACTCCTCTGTCGAAGATTTAACTCCTTCTGAGTGAATATGTATTTCAAACTCTTGTGATCGGTGTAGATCGTGACACTAACCCCGTATAAGTAGTGGCGCCATATCTTCAAAGCGAAGACTACAGCTCCCAGCTCTAAATCATGTGTGGGGTAGTTCTCCTCATGTTTCTTCAACTGGCGTGAGGCATATGCCACCACCTTGCCATGTTGCATGAGCACGCAACCCAGCCCTCTGCCGGATGCATCACAATAAACCTCAAAGCCCTCTGTACCGTCTGGAATGGTCAGTACCGGTGCAGTGGTCAGTGAGTCCTTCAAGCGCTGAAATGATCTCTCACAGTCGACTGTCCATAGAAATGGTGCATCTTTCTTCATCAGACTGGTCATCGGCTTCGCGACCTTGCTGAAATCTCTAACAAACCTCCTGTAGTAACCTGCCAGACCGAGAAAGCTCCGATGTCGGTAACAGTCTTCGGCCTTGGCCAGGTACGTACGGCATCAATCTTTGCTGGATCCACTGCGATCCCAGCATCTGAGATGACATGACCTAGGAAAGAGACCTGGTCAAGCCAAAACTCACACTTGGAGAACTTAGCATATAGCTGGTTCTCCCTTAATATTTCCAACACCCTCCTCAAATGTTCCTCATGCTCAACCTTAGACTTTGAATATATCAGAATATCATCAATGAAAACCACCACCGACTTGTCCAGCTGCTCCCGGAACAAGCGGTTCATCAGATCCATAAACTTCGCTGGCGCGTTCGACAAACCGAACGGCATCACTGTAAACTCGTAGTGGCCGTATCGTGTCCGGAATGCCGTCTTCTCAATGTCTCCCTCCTTAATGGCTATCTGATGATACCCCGATCTGAGATCAATCTTGGAAAACACAGATGCTCCCTTCAACTGATCGAACAGATCGTCAATGCGGGGTAGTGGGTACTTATTCTTCACTGTCACTGCATTCAACTCTCTGTAGTCGATGCAGAGGCGGAGACTACCATCCTTCTTCTTCACGAAGAGGACTGGCGCTCCCCATGGTGACACACTTGGTCTAATGAATCCTTTATCCAACAAATCTTTCAGTTGTTCTTTTAACTCAGTCATTTCTGCCGGAGCCATACGATATGGTGCTTTGGCTATCGGTCCGGTACCAGGTAGCAGCTCAATGGTGAACTCTACCTCCCGAGTGGGTGGCATGCCGGGCAGTTCCCGTGGGAATAAGTCGGGGAACTCCGACACTACCGGTAAGTCGGGGTCGAACTCAGGGTCTCTCTCTATGTCCTGTACATAGCAGAGGTATACTTCTTCCTTTCTCCTTAATTCTCTGCATTGCCATGGCGGTGATGATCTTAGTCGAAGGCTCCCTGGGCCTCTGGCGGTATGATATTGTTACCCCAGACGGACTCCTGAGCAGCAATCTATGCTCGGCGCAGAGGATACGTCCCTTGTGCCGCTCCAACCAGTTCATCCCGAAGATAACATCAAATCCTAGCTTACTGAACTCAATGAAACTGACTGGGAAGTCTTCCCCCTTAATTCTGATGGTGGCTCCTCGGTAGTAACGAGTGCAACGAACCTTCTCCTTAGACGGGAGCGTAACCGTGAAGTCGGGTAGCTCCTCAGCGTCTAGCCCCAACCTGCTCGCAAATGATGCAGAGACAAAGGTATGCGAGGCCCCTGAGTCGAAGAGAACTGATGCCTCAATCCATTGATCGGAAAGGTGCCGGTGAGGATAGTACCGCTGGCGTCGGCCTGTCTGTGAGTATGCTTAGTGCACCTTCCGTACCGAGTCCATAACCTAATTGTGTTCACAAGCTTCATGAGTATTGATGGTATAACAAGAGTCGTAACAATTTATATGAACAACACTGTTATTTTATTCATGACCATCCTGTTTACAACATGTGCTTCAATCTTACATCTCATTTCTCATCTCATTCTAACATTACATGGCTAATATTGTCTAAAGGTTAGGTTTAATCTTCCTGGTCTCATATGCGTCGCATTGATTACTGCTGACGGTGCTGTATTCAGCTTGATTCTCTTAATCCCATGGTATAACATCCTTGATTCTCCTCCCAAAATTAATACATCACCTGACTTAAGTACTATCTTATCTGCACGGTCCGCACGCTTCTGCTCGCCGTATAAAAATCCGCATCATCTCCAATGGACCAAGACACTACGGGTATCCCTCTTTCGAGAGACTCCGTTGTCTCGTCCTTATCCTGGTGTAGTCCCAGTTTCCCATCTTTTTCGTAGAAGTTTACAATGCAAATGTCTGGCTGGATGTCTGGAATCGGTTCAGCTTCCAACTGCTGAGCGATTTCCATGACTTGTGTAATAACTGGATGGAACTCTTCGGGTATTCCCGGTGGTGAGACTCCATCTTGCTCCCTTGTGGTTTGGTAATTCTTGGCATACGGATTCCAATCCTTGCCCAAGCTCATCATCTTTAATTTCATCCTTGCTCCCCCTGGGTACTCCGGTGTGTAAAAACCTCCCGGTCCCATTCCTAGTTGATTGCATCTCCTGATGATGGCTATTTGTGCTCGGGTGTCAGGTATCCCCTTAATAAAATCATACCTGGGCGGATAACCTGACATTGTTCGGTTGGAAAGTGTATGGTTTCGATGTCGGTGTGCTCCGGGTTAGATGTAGATGGTATAGGGTAGCAGATGTTGAATCTTCCTAAAGTGGTAGTAGGTTATCTTACTTAGGTTCTAATCTCATCTTATTTCACTACTTAACTCATATATTTCACCAAACATGCATGATAATGCGGTAAGCAGGTAGTTTTATTACTAAATGGTTATAGTGGTACCTGGCCTCGATGAGGGCTCAGGCTCATCGTCCCGATCCACCATGTGTAGAGTGGGCCCCGTCTTCTGGGTCGCCCGTGGGTTCTTGTCCGCCGGCTGCTGCACTTTCCTCTGACCGTCAGATCCAGCTCCCTGATCGGTCTTGCCCTTGCCCCTGGTGTCGGGCCTATAGGCTCTGCTAGCAGGGTTCCGGTAACACTCATAAGCTCGATGCCCGTAGACACCACAGAAGTTGCACTCCACCTTATTCCCTTACAGTCGAGCCCGGGGTGGTCCTTGTGACACCATCTACAGATGAAGCGTCGCTGGTAGCCACCACCGGCTCCCCTCTCAGTCTCAGATCCTGATGATTCATATCGTCAATTCTCATATCTCAATCAATTACTAATTTATTTCTTAACTCATTCAATATCAATTTCCTTACCCTTTGGCGCCTTAGAGCGCAGGGTGTAGCTGCAATAGCATAGTCAGCTTCAATGGCTCTTCCGAAGCCTTCTCCTTTTCCTCCTTCCCTTTCGGGTTCTGATTCTTCTGGGCCTGAGGCTGGTACTTCTGTTTCTTGTACCCTCCTTGCCCTTGACTCTCTGAGCTTTTACCAGCACTCTTCCTCTTAGCATTCTCCTCGTCCCTCAGCTGGACGGTAATCTCAACCTTAGCAGCGGCATGATAGCACTCCTGCTTTTCCATAGTATTAGTCTCACTTATTTCTCATAATTAAATCTTATTCACCACTTACTCAAATTTCAATCATTCTTATTACCTGCAAGGTAGTGTAACTCGTCGGCCCCATGCCGTAGCGGAGTCGATGGCTAAGCCCGCCATAGAAGCGGTCTACCAAGATCTGGTCAGAATACCCTAGACCTGGCAGAAGACGGAGCAAGGCGGTGAACTCTGAGTAATACTCGTCCACCGTCATCTTGTCCGACTGCTTAAGCGCATCTAACTGCAAGCGCTTCTTCGTCTGGACATGGGCGGGTAGTACTTTGCCCGTAGCAAGGCGGTGTACTGCTCCCAGCCGAACTCTGGGTTGGCCACATGCTCGGCCCTCACCAGCTTCCACCAATCGCCCGCCGCCCCCTTCAGGTAGAAAGCAGCTAAGCGCACCTTGATCCCAGCAGGGACATCAAGGGTCTCGAAGGCGGTCTCCAGCTCGGAGATGTACGCCTCAAGCTTGGCGGGATCGGTCTCCCCCTTGAAGTGAGCGGGTCGAAGATCAGCAAGACTCTTCACCCAGTTTGGTTCCCTAGGCTGTGGCGGTGGAGGTGGTGCACCCACACCAGGCTGATAGCCCATGTGCCCTAAAGCGGCAGCTACGATCTCTGCGATCGTCTGCCCTCCAGGTATCCCTGGAATGTCCTCACCCCGGCCGCGACCTCGGCCTCCTCTAGGGCGTCCTGCCATCTGAACAAGCATAACTTACATTAGATTCACATTCACCATGTTTGGTTAGTAAATTTATAACGTCCGTAGACGGTAAAGACAATCCACACTTATTAGTGGTCATCTGACTCTACTCACTCTAACTTCTCACACCCTTAACCCAACACTTATTCCTTAACTTATATCCTAACTCGGTGGTTACTTATCCGGTATTTCTTGATCAGAGCGTAACTACGCTCTGATACCACTTTTTGTAACACCCCATCCAAAGCCTATCGTGGTTATCGCAATCTAACACTTAATCGAACGTCGCAGCGGAAATAAACAACACCTGGACCTTGCCACGGTCTGATCGTTAGAATATACCGGCTTAATACATACAATACTTAACCAAAATACTTATCCAACTCAAAACATTAACATACACAATCCCACAACCAACCGAGTACTAGTATCTCAAACGTAATCTCAAACTTACAACAATTTAATATAAACAGTCGGGTGCACAGGCGCAACCCGAATCAAAATAAATGTCCCCACCTAAGTCTAACCGCTCCTACTCTCGTAGTGCGTCCTCATGGGCCTCTTACCTGCAAGTGTAAAAAGCCCCCGAGGGGGTCAGCACGAATGCTGGTACACCCTCTCATGGCCCCCAAGCTAACGGGGCTACGACGACTAATTGTCGATAGCATGGAAATTGATTACATACACAAGCATAATATGAAGTGCATAACAATAACCACAGATGAACATATATAGTTCACAAGCAATGAACGACTCAAGCGTTCCCTTAACAAGTGGGTTAGTAACCCCCTCCTTAGTCCTCATTTCCTTAATCTCAGTTCCTTACCTTACCTTAATCTTAATCTCTCAGTATACAAACCTTTCCTGGAAGGGATTGGTTGTAGCTTAATTCGAACCTGGGATTTAGGTGATCCCACCGCACCATCTTAATGCCACCTACTCTGGACGGGAGTCCAGCGTAGCTGAGCCGGCAACCGGCCCTAGGCTACAAGTCCGAAGACAAGTCCTTAAGCGGAGGGCGGATCTGATTCAGATACCGTCCCCCTTTTTCCTTAGCATGCATGACCGGAGATCGGTCCCGGGTTTCCTCACTCAAGTTCCAGTTAGTAGACATCTTAAACACCATGTGCTAGCTAAGCCTTATCGGGCATTAACCAACAACCATCAACTTAACTCTTATTCTTAACTCAGTAAGTACTAAACTTGGTTAGTAACAATCTCAAGCCTCGCGGGTTAGTGTAAATATAACACAATCACAACGAGAACAATATAACCGGTTGCATGCTTTATCTTGTTTTAGTCATAGCAAATAAACAGATAGCACACAAGCCGAGGGACACCTCGTTAGCAAGCAGGTCACGAAAAGGATTGTACCGTTCACCGTCGACGATCGTTTGGTTTATCTCCTTCCAAGTCCCAATTCACAAAGCCTAGAACATTGATTCAGTTTTAGGTTATTATCAATCCAACTCAATAGAATTACTTAACTTTCCTAGACATCAACCTTTACCCATTGCTTTTCACTAAGCCTTATGGTTTTTAACTTGACTCTTAAGTACATCATCTCCTCATTATTTATTACACTTACTCTCCCACTTAATGACCATCACACCCACCAAACAAGTCCTTAACAATCTCATAACATCCATACTTAATTATCCCCATCATTTCCTAACCTTAAACAAGGTTTTTGGTCCATACAGTGGCCTGTCCGAACTTGTGTCCGGACTTCCAAGTTCGGACACAAGCCGTGACTTTAGACAGAAATCAGACACATGTCCGAACTTGTGTCCGGACTTCGGAAGTTCGGACATGAGTCGAGGAAAATCCTAACCAGAAATCCATACGTCCGAACATGTGTCCGGACTTCCAAAGTTCGGACACAGTTCGAGGATAATCCCTAAGAAATAACAGGTGCGTCCGAACTTCCAAATTCGGACGGTAGTTCGGACACTACCTAAAATCCAGAAAACTGTAAGCGTAACAGGGCATGTCCGAGCTTCCAAGTTCGGACGGAAGTTCGGACGTGCCATTATACTCAATTTCTAAGCCTTTAAACACTTAACCAAATTCCTCCAAAGCCTCCAACCCTTATAGTATCTTCTCCTAAAGCCTCTTAATGCTTCCTAACAACATTTGGTACCCTTATATCCACATACAACATTCATGAAACTCATTTTCTAATTCCTTAAGCCTTTACTTATTTCTTTGTGAATTTCCTTAACACTTACAACATTTTGTACTAGGTTTCTAAATGGTGTTTCTCACCTATGATAACTACTATCCCAAAATGTTTTCTCCTTATCTTAACATCATCTCCCAAGCATCTTTCTCCTTCTAAAACTCTTTTATGCATTTGCTTAAAGTTCCTTCACAACCTAAACTCCCTTCCTAGTTGTTTACCAACTTTTACCTAAGTTCTAAATACTCAAATACATTCTCTTGATTCATAAATCCTCCATGGTGATACCTAAGTCATTATAAGTCATTAAAACACCTTAACTTCACCCTTTTCACCAAGACAATATAGAACATCTAGTACTTTCTTAGTCATTAAATTCCCTTAGGATATCTTAAACACTTAAACTCTCCTTTAAATTTTGCCATAGGTTCTCTAGTACATAGTACCTCCTAACACATGGTTTTTCTCCATCAAACAACCAATACCACACAAATTCTTATCACCACACTTATCACACAATTTTCACTAAAACTTCACCACATCATCAATAGTGCTCAAACTTAAAATGCTTGGCACTTAGGCCCTTAAATGACAATAATCTTAACCACTGAATTTCCACATATATATGCCTTCAACCTGCAATACACTCAACAAGGCTCCCATTGAAATAGAATGCTTCTTGTACTTCACCTTAATTCTTAAACTATCTCTTTTCTCATGTGCTCCTTAGTCACAAGTTCACAAGAATAGTCATTGTTTCTCCTAGGTTTTATAGCACCTTCCCAATATAAACTCTACACTAAACTCATCATATACCCATCTCATTCCCTTAAACAACAACAACCTTAAGGTAAGTAATTTACCTTGTTTTCTCACAAGCTTAAAAGCTTTTCTCCTTAGGTTTTCTTTGTTCAATCTCGGTCACCAATGTGATTCTCCTTGCCAATGTTCTAACCAATATCCAATGACTCCAATGAGTACTAGATAACACATTAACCCTAAGGAACAAACCCTAGGTTTAAAAATATGTTTTAAGGTATTAATGTGATTGTTTTACCTTGGTTTCTCAAGACAACTTGGATGTGAAGCAAGAAGGACCTCCTCTCCTTTGAAGAGTAGAAACAAGCTAGAACAAGGCATAAACATGGAGTCCCATGAGTATATATTTTCGGTTATGTGAAGAAAATGGTGGAAACCTAGATTTTCTTACACTTTCTTTACCTTAAGAGAATGGAGATGCAATGGAGTCTCCAAACTTGAATTTCCTCCTCTAATGGTGGTTTGACTTGGCACCAAAATGAAGCTCTTGAAGTTTTGAAAAGATAGAAAGGAGGAGCTTGAGCTAACTAAGAAGAATATGTATTTTGTTTTGGATTTGGAGCTAAAATGAGCAAGATGTGGCCAAGGGAAGATGGAGCTTTCATGGGGGTCAAGCTCTACGTGAATGGAGAAGAGAAAGAGAGCAGTTCAAACCGTGGGAAAGCAAAGAAGAATGAAGAAGTGAGGAGAGAGAACTAATAAAGTGATATTTATGTAAAAGGTGAATAGTGTTTTTACTTTATAACTCTCATTTGCTCTCTTATTTGCTTAATGACTCATGTGGGTGATGACTCACCTCCTAAGAAACCGGCCCCCTTTTATTAATGAGGGTAATTAAGTCTTTGTTGACCAAATGTCTCACTTATATAGACTTATGTTATAAACTAGCTTAATAATTCACTATTCATCAAAAACAAGGCACATTGTTGTGAAATTTTTGATTTCCCATTGATATAGACCTCCAAATGTGATACTATATAGTACACATATTAATTAAAGAGTAATGATGGACATTTAGCCATTCAAAACACATTTACAAGACAATTTTTCAAAAACGTGCTTTAAGACTCCTTAAAGCACATTTTGTATTTTAACTTGTTTTCAAGCTTGGTTTTCTTTGGTAATTGACTTAAAATGACCATTAGGATATTACTAAGGTCTTAGAACAATATTTGGGTACTCTCCCATGTCTCTCCAAGCTTAGAGCACGTTTTTACTTAAACTGCTCTTTTGGTGTTTCCTTATATTTTCTTTGATTAGAAATGTTTCTTAATGTTTCTAAGGCATCATTTAGCCTCCTTATATCTTAGTTTATCATTTAAACACCATATCTAAGTTTGGGGTATTTCAATCTACCCCCCTTAAAAGAACTTTGCCCAAAGTTCACACATGTGTTTAACCATTCGCGGTACACAATTCTTAATCTTAATACCACACCTTATATTCACACTCATACATCTCAAGACTCAAGGGTCATTCTCAAATACAATAGATAAGTATCATACATAACTCAAACTTACACCGAAGTGTAGCAACTTACACAACAAACAAACGACACACATGATCGTTTCCTAACTCAAAAGCGAAGAAGCTCTACCCCCCTTAAAAAGGGGTACGCCCCGTACCCTATACAGACAATCTAGTCAGTAAATAAAGAAGGGTACTTCGCCCTCATCTTATCCTTCTAATTCCCACGTGGCCTCTTCGACATCCTGGTTAGACCAGAGGACCTTCACCAGTCGCACTGACTTGTGGCGAGTGTCCCTAGTCTTACTGTCCAAGATTCTCTGAGGAGTCTCCACGGATCTCATATTTGGTTCTAAAGTCAACCTCTCAGGTTCTAACACATGGGAGGGGTGGTGCATGTATTTCTTCAGCTGTGAAACATGAAACATCATGCACTTTACCCAGCTCAGCAGGTAAATTTAACCTGTAAGCAACCGGGCCCACCCGCTCCGTAATCTCATAAGGACCAACAAATTTCGGGCTTAACTTGCCCTTCTGTCCAAACCTGAATACACCCTTCATCGGTGATACTCGCAGAAATACCCGGTCGCCCACTGCGAACTCCAGGTCTCGTCGTCGAACATCAGCATACGACTTCTGCCTATCTTGAGCAGCTTTCATGTTCTCCCTGATTTGCTGAACTTCAGCCTTAACTTGTTCTAAGTACTCTGGTCCTATAATGACCGTCTCACTCGACTCATCCCAGCAGAGCGGTGTACGACATGGTCTACCGTACAACGCTTGAAAAGGTGCCATCTTGATCGAAGCGTGATAGCTGTTGTTGTATGAAAACTCGATCAGATGCAATCTGTCAATCCAACTGCCCTGGAAGTCTAAGGCACATGCTCTCAGCATGTCCTCGAGTGTCTGAATAGTACGCTCAGTCTGACCATCTGTCTGAGGATGGAACGCGGTACTCAGTTTGAGTTCTGTACCCAACGCTTCTCTGGTAGCTCTCCAGTACCTCGAAAGGAATCTGGTGTCTCTATCTGACACTATGGTCTTTGGTGTGCCGTGATGTCTCATGATTTCTCTCTCAAATAACTCAGCTAATTTGGTCACCTTCCAAGTATCCTTCATCGGTATGAATCGGGCTACTTTGGTAAGGCGATCCACCACCACCCATATCATGTTGAGACCTCCCCTAGCAGGTGGAAGCCCAACTACGAAGTCCATGGAGATATCATGGAACTTCCACTCCGGAACTGGCATCGACTGTACCATTCCGCCCGGTCGTCTGTGCTCGAATTTCACCTTCTGGCATGTGAGACATCTCAAGACGAACTCGGTAACATCTGTCTTCATCCCCGACCACCAGAAGTATCTCTTCATGTCTTTATACATTTTAGAGGCTCCCGGATGGATGGAAACTGAAGAACAGTGTGATTCTCTAAGTATACGGTCTTTCAGATCCGTGTTACCTCGTGGTATGCATAATCGGCCCTTAAGTCTGATCAGATCATCATCATGAAGTCTGAAGTCGTATTTCTGACTCTCAAAGGTACCATCTGTCAGCTTCTGTCTGACCTCTCTCATATACTCATCAGTCCTCTGAGCCTCTCGCACCTCATCAACCAAGCTGGAGAAAGAAACTAGCGAATGGAGTGAGTGTGCTCGACGGCTCAGGGCATCTGCTACAACATTGGCCTTCCCTTCTTTGTATTGGAGGTCAATGTCATAGTCTTTCAGAAATTCTAACCATCTCCTCTGTCGAAGATTTAACTCCTTCTGAGTGAATATGTATTTCAAACTCTTGTGATCGGTGTAGATCGTGACACTAACCCCATAAGTAGTGGCGCCATATCTTCAAAGCGAAGACTACAGCTCCCAGCTCTAAATCATGTGTGGGGTAGTTCTCCTCATGTTTCTTCAACTGGCGTGAGGCATATGCCACCACCTTGCCATGTTGCATGAGCACGCAACCTAGCCCTCTGCCGGATGCATCACAATAAACCTCAAAGCCCTCTGTACCGTCTGGAATGGTCAGTACCGGTGCAGTGGTCAGTGAGTCCTTCAAGCGCTGAAATGATCTCTCACAGTCGGCTGTCCATAGAAATGGTGCATCTTTCTTCATCAGACTGGTCATCGGCTTCGCGACCTTGCTGAAATCTCTAACAAATCCTCCGTAGTAACCTGCCAGACCGAGAAAGCTCCGATGTCGGTAACAGTCTTCGGCCTTGGCCAGGTACGTACGGCATCAATCTTTGCTGGATCCACTGCGATCCCAGCATCTGAGATGACATGACCTAGGAAAGAGACCTGGTCAAGCCAAAACTCACACTTGGAGAACTTAGCATATAGCTGGTTCTCCCTTAATATTTCCAACACCCTCTCAAATGTTCCTCATGCTCAACTTAGACTTTGAATATATCAGAATATCATCGATGAAAACCACAACCGACTTGTCCAGCTGCTCCCGGAACAAGCGGTTCATCAGATCCATAAACTTCGCTGGCGCGTTCGACAAACCAAACGGCATCACTGTAAACTCGTAGTGGCCGTATCGTGTTCGGAATGCCGTCTTCTCAATGTCTCCCTCCTTAATGGCTATCTGATGATACCCCGATCTGAGATCAATCTTGGAAAACACAGATGCTCCCTTCAACTGATCGAACAGATCGTCAATGCGGGGTAGTGGGTACTTATTCTTCACTGTCACTACATTCAACTCTCTGTAGTCGATGCAGAGGCGGAGACTACCATCCTTCTTCTTCACGAAGAGGACTGGCGCTCCCCATGGTGACACACTTGGTCTAATGAATCCTTATCCAACAAATCTTTCAGTTGTTCTTTTAACTCAGTCATTTCTGCCGGAGCCATACGATATGGTGCTTTGGCTATCGGTCCGGTACCAGGTAGCAGCTCAATGGTGAACTCTACCTCCCGAGTGGGTGGCATGCCGGGCAGTTCCCGTGGGAATAAGTCGGGGAACTCCGACACTACCGGTAAGTCGGGGTCGAACTCAGGGTCTCTCTCTATGTCCTGTACATAGCAGAGGTATACTTCTTCCTTTCTCCTTAATTCTCTGCATTGCCATGGCGGTGATGATCTTAGTCGAAGGCTCCCTGGGCCTCTGGCGGTATGATATTGTTACCCCAGACGGACTCCTGAGCAGCAATCTATGCTCGGCGCAGAGGATACGTCCCTTGTGCCGCTCCAACCAGTTCATCCCGAAGATAACATCAAATCCTAGCTTACTGAACTCAATGAAACTGACTGGGAAGTCTTCCCCCTTAATTCTGATGGTGGCTCCTCGGTAGTAACGAGTGCAACGAACCTTCTCCTTAGACGGGAGCGTAACCGTGAAGTCGGGTAGCTCCTCAGCGTCTAGCCCCAACCTGCTCGCAAATGATGCAGAGACAAAGGTATGCGAGGCCCCTGAGTCGAAGAGAACTGATGCCTCAATCCATTGATCGGAAAGGTGCCGGTGAGGATAGTACCGCTGGCGTCGGCCTGCCTCTGTGAGTATGCTTAGTGCACCTTCCGTACCGAGTCCATAACCTAATTGTGTTCACAAGCTTCATGAGTATTGATGGTATAACAAGAGTCGTAACAATTATATGAACAACACTGTTATTTTATTCATGACCATCCTGTTTACAACATGTGCTTCAATCTTACATCTCATTTCTCATCTCATTCTAACATTACATGGCTAATATTGTCTAAAGGTTAGGTTTAATCTTCCTGGTCTCATATGCGTCGCATTGATTACTGCTGACGGTGCTGTATTCAGCTTGATTCTCTTAATCCCATGGTATAACATCCTTGATTCTCCTCCCAAAATTAATACATCACCTGACTTAAGTATATCTTATCTGCACGGTCCGCACGCTTCTGCTCGCCGTAT
The DNA here is from genome assembly GCA_023374045.1 of Limonium bicolor. NCBI lineage: Eukaryota > Viridiplantae > Streptophyta > Magnoliopsida > Caryophyllales > Plumbaginaceae > Limonium > Limonium bicolor. The sequence goes on along the minus strand of CM041777.1, from coordinate 197,740,830 downwards.
AAAAACTCCGCATCATCTCCAATGGACCAAGACACTACGGGTATCCCTCTTTCGAGAGACTCCGTTGTCTCGTCCTTATCCTGGTGTAGTCCCAGTTTCCCATCTTTTTCGTAGAAGTTTACAATGCAAATGTCTGGCTGGATGTCTGGAATCGGTTCAGCTTCCAACTGCTGAGCGATTTCCATGACTTGTGTAATAACTGGATGGAACTCTTCGGGTATTCCCGGTGGTGAGACTCCATCTTGCTCCCTTGTGGTTTGGTAATTCTTGGCATACGGATTCCAATCCTTGCCCAAGCTCATCATCTTTAATTTCATCCTTGCTCCCCCTGGGTACTCCGGTGTGTAAAAACCTCCCGGTCCCATTCCTAGTTGATTGCATCTCCTGATGATGGCTATTTGTGCGTCGGGTGTCAGGTATCCCCTTAATAAAATCATACCTGGGCGGATAACCTGACATTGTTCGGTTGGAAAGTGTATGGTTTCGATGTCGGTGTGCTCCGGGTTAGATGTAGATGGTATAGGGTAGCAGATGTTGAATCTTCCTAAAGTGGTAGTAGGTTATGTCTTACTTAGTTCTAATCTCATCTTATTCTTACTTAACTCATATATTTCACCAAACATGCATGATAATGCGGTAAGCAGGTAGTTTTATTACTAAATGGTTATAGTGGTACCTGGCCTCGATGAGGGCTCAGGCTCATCGTCCCGATCCACCATGTGTAGAGTGGGCCCCGTCTTCTGGGTCGCCCGTGGGTTCTTGTCCGCCGGCTGCTGCACTTTCCTCTGACCGTCAGATCCAGCTCCCTGATCGGTCTTGCCCTTGCCCCTGGTGTCGGGCCTATAGGCTCTGCTAGCAGGGTTCCGGTAACACTCGTATGCCCGTGTCCATACACCCCGCAGAAGTTGCACTCCACCTTGTTTCCCTTACAGTCGAGCCCGGGGTGGTCCTTATGACACCATCTACAGATGAAGCGTCGTTGGTAGCCACCACCGGCTCCCCTCTCAGTCTCAGATCCTGATGATTCATTGTCAATTCTCATATCTCAACAGTTACTAATTTATTTCTTAACTCATTCAATATCAATTTCCTTACCCTTTGGCGCCTTAGAGCGCAGGGGTAGCTGCAATAGCATATGTCAGCTTCAATGGCTCTTCCGAAGCCTTCTCCTTTTCCTCCTTCCCTTTCGGGTTCTGATTCTTCTGGGCCTGAGGCTGGTACTTTGTTTCTTGTACCCTCCTTGCCCTTGACTCTCTGAGCTCTTCCAGCACTCTTCCTCTTAGCATTCTCCTCGTCCCTCAGCTGGACGGTAATCTCAACCTTAGCAGCGGCATGATAGCACTCCTGCTTTTCCATAGTATTAGTCTCACTTATTTCTCATAATCTAAATCTTATTCACCACTTACTCAAATTTCAATCATTCTTATTACCTGCAAGGTAGTGTAACTCGTCGGCCCCATGCCGTAGCGGAGTCGATGGCTAAGCCCGCCATAGAAGCGGTCCACCAAGATCTGGTCAGAATACCCTAGACCTGGCAGAAGACGGAGCAAGGCGGTGAACTCTGAGTAATACTCGTCCACCGTCATCTTGTCCGACTGCTTAAGCGCATCTAACTGCAAGCGCTTCTTCGTCTGGACATGGGCGGGGTAGTACTTTGCCCGTAGCAAGGCGGTGTACTGCTCCCAGCCGAACTCTGGGTTGGCCACATGCTCGGCCCTCACCAGCTTCCACCAATCGCCCGCCGCCCCCTTCAGGTAGAAAGCAGCTAAGCGCACCTTGATCCCAGCAGGGACATCAAGGGTCTCGAAGGCGGTCTCCAGCTCGGAGATGTACGCCTCAAGCTTGGCGGGATCGGTCTCCCCCTTGAAATGAGCGGGTCGAAGATCAGCAAGACTCTTCACCCAGTTTGGTTCCCTAGGTTGTGGCGGTGGAGGTGGTGCACCCACACCAGGCTGATAGCCCATGTGCCCTAAAGCGGCAGCTACGATCTCTGCGATCGTCTGCCCTCCAGGTATCCCTGGAATGTCCTCACCCCGGCCGCGACCTCGGCCTCCTCTAGGGCGTCCTGCCATCTGAACAAGCATAACTTACATTAGATTCACATTCACCACTGTTTGGTTAGTAAATTTATAACGTCCGTAGACGGTAAAGACAATCCACACTTATTAGTGGTCATCTGACTCTACTCACTCTAACTTCTCACACCCTTAACCCAACTTATTCCTTAACTTATATCCTAACTCGGTGGTTATATGTCCGGTATTTCTTGATCAGAGCGTAACTACGCTCTGATACCACTTTTTGTAACACCCCATCCAAAGCCTATCGTGGTTATCGCAATCTGAACACTTAATCGAAAACGTCGCAGCGGAAATAAACAACACCTGGACCTTGCCACGGTCTGATCGTTAGAATATACCGGCTTAATATATACAATACTTAACCAAAATACTTATCCAACTCAAAACATTAACATACACAATCCCACAACCAACCGAGTACTAGTATCTCAAACGTAATCTCAAACTTACAACAATTTAATATAAACAGTCGGGTGCACAGGCGCAACCCGAATCAAAATAAATGTCCCCTCCTAAGTCTAACCGCTCCTACTCTCGTAGTGCGTCCTCATGGGCCTCTTACCTGCAAGTGTAAAAATAGCCCCCGAGGGGGTCAGCACGAATGCTGGTACACCCTCTCATGGCCCCCAAGCTAACGGGGCTACGACGACTAATTGTCGATAGCATGGAAATTGATTACATACACAAGCATAATATGAAGTGCATATAAAACCACAGATGAACATATATAGTTCACAAGCAATGAACGACTCAAGCGTTCCCTTAACAAGTGGGTTAGTAACCCCCTCCTTAGTCCTCATTTCCTTAATCTCAGTTCCTTACCTTACCTTAATCTTAATCTCATCTAATCTTAATCTCATACAAACCTTTCCTGGAAGGGATTGGTTGTAGCTTAATTCGAACCTGGGATTTAGGTGATCCCACCGCACCATCTTAATGCCACCTACTCTGGACGGGAGTCCAGCGTAGCTGAGCCGGCAACCGGCCCTAGGCTACAAGTCCGAAGACAAGTCCTTAAGCGGAGGGCGGATCTGATTCAGATACCGTCCCCCTTTTTCCTTAGCATGCATGACCGGAGATCGGTCCCGGGTTTCCTCACTCAAGTTCCAGTTAGTAGACATCTTAAACACCATGTGCTAGCTAAGCCTTATCGGGCATTAACCAACAACCATCAACTTAACTCTTATTCTTAACTCAGTAAGTACTAAACTTGGTTAGTAACAATCTCAAGCCTCGCGGGTTAGTGTAAATATAACACAATCACAACGAGAACAATATAACCGGTTGCATGCTTTATCTTGTTTTAGTCATAGCAAATAAACAGATAGCACACAAGCCGAGGGACACCTCGTTAGCAAGCAGGTCACGAAAAGGATTGTACCGTTCACCGTCGACGATCGTTTGGTTTATCTCCTTCCAAGTCCCAATTCACAAAGCCTAGAACATTGATTCAGTTTTAGGTTATTATCAATCCAACTCAATAGAATTACTTAACTTTCCTAGACATCAACCTTTACCCATTGCTTTTCACTAAGCCTTATGGTTTTTAACTTGACTCTTAAGTACATCATCTCCTCATTATTTATTACACTTACTCTCCCACTTAATGACCATCACACCCACCAAACAGTCCTAACAATCTCATAACATCCATACTTAATTATCCCCATCATTTCCTAACCTTAAACAAGGTTTTTGGTCCATACAGTGGCCTGTCCGAACTTGTGTCCGGACTTCCAAGTTCGGACACAAGCCGTGACTTTAGACAGAAATCAGACACATGTCCGAACTTGTGTCCGGACTTCGGAAGTTCGGACATGAGTCGAGGAAAATCCTAACCAGAAATCCATACGTCCGAACATGTGTCCGGACTTCCAAAGTTCGGACACAGTTCGAGGATAATCCCTAAGAAATAACAGGTACGTCCGAACTTCCAAATTCGGACGGTAGTTCGGACACTACCTAAAATCCAGAAAACTGTAAGCGTAACTGGGCATGTCCGAGCTTCCAAGTTCGGACGGAAGTTCGGACGTGCCATTATACTCAATTTCTAAGCCTTTAAACACTTAACCAAACTCCTCCAAAGCCTCCAACCCTTATAGTATCTTCTCCTAAAGCCTCTTAATGCTTCCTAACAACATTTGGTACCCTTATATCCACATACAACATTCATGAAACTCATTTTCTAATTCCTTAAGCCTTTACTTATTTCTTTGTGAATTTCCTTAACACTTGCAACATTTTGTACTAGGTTTCTAAATGGTGTTTCTCACCTATGATAACTACTATCCCAAAATGTTTTCTCCTTATCTTAACATCATCTCCCAAGCATCTTTCTCCTTCTAAAACTCTTTTATGCATTACTTAAAGTTCCTTCACAACCTAAACTTCCTTCCTAGTTGCTTACCAACTTTTACCTAAGTTCTAAATACTCAAATACATTCTCTTGATTCATAAATCCTCCATGGTGATACCTAAGTCATTATAAGTCATTAAAACACCTTAACTTCACCCTTCTTCACCAAGACAATATCTAGAACATCCTAGTACTTTCTTAGTCATTAAATTCCCTTAGGATATCTTAAACACTTAAACTCTCCTTTAAATTTTTGCCATAGGTTCTCTAGTATAAAGTACCTCCTAACACATGGTTTTTCTCCATCAAACAACCAATATCACTAAATTCTCACCACCACAACTTAACACCCAATTTACACCAAAACCACACCACATCATCATATAGTGCTTAAACTTAAAATGCTTGGCACTTAGGCCCTTAAATGACAATAATCTTAACCACTGAATTTCCACATATATATGCCTTCAACCTGCGAATACACTCAACAAGGCTCCCATTGAAATAAAATGCTTCTTGTACTTCACCTTTATATTCTTAAACTATCTCTTTTCTCATTTGCTCCTTAGTCACAAGTTCACAAGAATAGTCATTGTTTCCTAGGTTTTATAGCACCTTCCCAATATAAACTCTACACTAAATCATCATATCCCATACCTCATTCCCTTAAACAACAAAACAACTTAAGGTAAGTAATTTACCTTGTTTTCTCACAAGCTTAAAAGCTTTTCTCCTTAGGTTTTCTTTATTCAATCTCGGTCACCAATGTGATTCTCCTTGCCAATGTTCTAACCAATATCCAATGACTCCAATGAGTACTAGATAACACATTAACCCTAAGGAACAAACCCTAGGTTTAAAAATATGTTTTAAGGTATTAATGTGATTGTTTTACCTTGGTTTCTCAAGACAAACTTGGATGTGAAGCAAGAAGGACCTCCTCTCCCTTTTGAAGAGTAGAAACAAGCTAGAACAAGGCATAAACATGGAGTCCCATGAGTATATTTTCGGAATGTGAAGAAAATGGTGGAAACCTAGATTTTCTTACACTTTCTTTACCTTAAGAGAATGGAGATGCCAATGGAGTCTCCAAACTTGAATTTCCTCCTCTAATGGTGGTTTGACTTGGCACCAAAATGAAGCTCTTGAAGTTTTGAAAAGATAGAAAGGAGGAGCTTGAGCTAACTAAGAGAATATGTATTTTGTTTTGGATTTGGAGCTAAAATGAGCAAGATGTGGCCAAGGGAAGATGGAGCTTTCATGGGGTCAAGCTCTACGTGAATGGAGAAGAGAAAGAGAGCAGTTCAAACCGTGGGAAAGAAAGCAAAGAAGAATGAGAAGTGAGGAGAGAGAACTAATAAAGTGATATTTATGTAAAAGGTGAATAGTTTTTACTTTATAACTCTCATTTGCTCTCTTATTTGCTAATGACTCAGTGGGTGATGACTCACCTCCTAAAAACCGGCCCCCTTTATTAATGAGGGTAATTAAGTCTTTGTTGAGCAAATGTCTCACTTATATAGACTTATGTTATAAACTAGCTTAAAATTCACTATTCATCAAAAACAAGGCACATTGTTGTGAAATTTTGATTTCCCATTGATATAGACCTCCAAATGTGATACATATAGTACACATATTAATTAAAGAGTAATGATGGACATTTAGCCATTCAAAACACATTTACAAGACAATTTTTCAAAAAACGTGCTTTAAGACTCCTTAAAGCACATTTTGTATTTTAACTTGTTTTCAAGCTTGGTTTTCTTTGGTAATTGACTTAAAATGACCATTAGGATATTACTAAGGTCTTAGAACAATATTTGGGTACTCTCCCATGTCTCTCCAAGCTTAGAGCACGTTTTTACTTAAACTGCTCTTTTGGTGTTTCCTTATATTTTCTTTGATTAGAAATGGTTCTTAATGTTTCTAAGGCATTATTTAGCCTTCTTATTTCTTGGTTTATCATTTAAACACCATGTCTAAGTTTGGGGTATTTCAAGTGCTAACCGGGGGGTGAGGAATCCGGTTGTTCGGTCGCGCGTTGTTTGGGAGTGGGTATCCAATCCTTGCTTACCTTCCTCTCTGTTTATGGTTGATTCCTTCTTAGGTTACGATCTCCCACTAGCTACTCCAAAGCCTTACCTATTTGATTATGATCGGCTAGGGGGGGAAATGTGTTTGTGTGGTGTTCGGGTCACATTATCCGATCATCTTAACGTGTTAAGTTACTAGTCCGACTATCAGGATGGTAATGAGGTGGAACAAGCTAACATGAGGGTGATATCATTCTCTAGGCTTACAAGTGAACTAACTATGTTTGGGTCGGTTCCTAAAGAGAACCGTTCCGTTATGTTATGTGATTTTGTACTGCAATTCTTATTGCGATGTTATGTATATGTATGTTGAAACGTGAAATGTGTGTTATGTGGAGTATGCGGATCATGGATATGAATCCAGGTTAGATAAGAGAATTTGTGTATAACCCGACTAGTGGGTAGTGTCGTCTATGGAAATAGCTCCATTAGAGGAGAACCTGAAATACCCCAACCTTAATATATTGTTTAAACACTAAATATGGTGTATTAAGACTAAAAGGTCTTAGAAACATTAGTAAACAAATTTAAACAAAAGGAAACACAAAATGTGCTTTAAAGTCAATAAGAGCCAAAAGGTGCTCTAAGCTTGGGATAAAATGGTTAAGACCTAATGAAACTTACCAAGACCTCATTTATACACTAATGAACATATTTAACTCAATTACCAAAGAAACCAAGCTTGAAAACAAGTTTAAACACAAAATGTGCTTTAAGAGTCTTAAAGCACATTTTTGAAAAAATTGTCTTGTAAATGAGTTTTGAGTGGCTAAATGTCCATCATTACTTAAATATATATGTGTACTATATAGTATCACATTTGGGTGTCATATTAATGGGAAATCAAAATTTCACTTCTATGTGCCTTGTTTTATGAATAGTAACTTTTATAAGCTTTTGTAACTATGTTTGTATAGTAATTAAATTGACAAAACCAAAGACTATTCATGACCTCATCTTATTAAGGGGGCCGGTTTCTAAGGTGTGGTGACTCACCATCTGTATTTTGTAAGTAAATAATGATGACTAATGAATGTACTATTTACTTTAGAACTACAAATATCTTCTAAAAGTAAACCAATCTTTCATTCTCATTTCTGTATTCACACGGTCCACCTCTCTTCTTCCTTCTTTTTTGCTGTTCTCTCACGGTAATAAACACCTCCATTGAAACTCCACTTTGATCTCTTGTTAAACCTTGCTCACTGTCCAAATCAAAAACAAACACCACCATCTTCTTCCTCTCCTCAGCTTTCATTTCTATTCTCCAAACTTCAAGAAAACCATTTCGGTTGCCATGGAGTTTCCATTGAAGGAGCTTGAGCTTGTATTTTTACATTTTTCTTCCTTGGCTTCTAGGTAGGAATCTCAAATAAAAACTTCAGTTTCTCCTTGTTTTTGTCATGTCCGAAAATACATATTGAAGGAGCTCTTTTTGGACCTTGTCTAGCTTCATTCCAATCTTCATGGACTAGGTGGAGTCCTCTCTTGCTAGAATAGACAATCTCTTCAAAGAGCAAGGTTTAAAACAACTACATTAATGTTTTTGAAACAATGTAAACACTAGGTTTACAATGAGATGGAGCTCATAGCTTGAATACTCATTATAATGTGTGTATATTGTTTAGAACTTGTCAAGAATCAAGTACTCTATCGGTTTTTCTAAAGGAAATAAGAAAGAAGTTATTTTGCAAAAGAGGTAAATCTAACAACCTAATGTGTTTTAATGCCTTAGGAGAAATGAGCTTATAAATGTATTAAAACTACCTAAAGGCCAATGGGAACGACTTAGTAAAGTGTTCTCAAGAGCTTAGTAAAAGGCATATGTTGTTGAGTGTATTGCAGGTTAAAGGAATATATTGTGGAAATTCAGTGTTATGATTTATGCACCTTAAGGGCCTAAGAGCCATGTCATTTAAGGGCTAAGTGCCATGGCAATTTAAAATTATGCACTATATTGTGATGTAGTGCTTTGTGAGTGAAGTTTTGTGTATAATAAGTACTTTGATGGATTTTTAGTGTCTTGGTTGTTTGTTGGTCATAAAAAACAAGGTGCGTTGGTTTAGTAATGTTTTAGGAGAACCCATGTCAAATTTACGGTAACAAATGTGAAGTTCTAGGTGTTTTTAAAATGAGTTTGATTAAGTTAAGGGAGTATTTAAAATGGTTAATAGTGTGTTGTGTGTAGGAAACATGCATTAAGGTGATTTAGTGATGTAACAAGGACTTAGGCATGAGCTTGAGATTTTAGTATGTAACAAAGTTTTGGGACTTAGGTTAAAGACTAGGCAAACTTTGGCCAAAATAAGGAGGAAGAGTACACTAGGAAAAGAGTTTCAAGAAGGATATAAGGAATTGTGTGAGAGATGATGCTTGGGGAATGATGTTAAGCTAAGGAGAAAAAACATTTATGGATAGTAGTTATCATAGGTGAGAAACACCATTTAGAAACCTAGTGTAAAATGTTGTAAGTTAGGAATTTGTGAAGAAATAAGTAAAGGTTTAAGGAATTAGAAAAAAAAAGAGTTTGTGAGTGTTTAAAGGATGGTTTAAGTTGTGTTTGAAGTGCCCAAATGAGGTTAGGGGGGTATAGGTTATATGGGGTGAAGTTTGGAGTTGAATGTAAAAAGGAAAATAAGTTTGGGGCAGACCGGACTTGCGACCGGACTGCAAGCCCGGTCGGGACTGTTTACCCTGGAGAATTGTCTTCTGGAATGGACGACTTGGGACCGGACTTGCAAGGTCGGTCGGACTTGAAAATTGTGTAGATTGAGTTACGGAATCGACGGACATGGGACCGGACTTGGCAAGTCCGGTCGGGCTAAATTTCGAAGGGGAGAAACTCTCTGGAATCGAGGACATGGGACAAGTCCGGTCGGCAGTCGGCTCGGACCTAAACTTGTAAAAAAAAAACAGAAAAGAATGTGACTTATGAGTTAACCCTAGGGTGTAAATGAAGGTAACCTAGGGTAAGATAGACATTAAAACATGTATACAATTATGTTAAACCACTTAGTAAATTAGGAGGTTAAGTAAGTTAATTAACCGACGTTCTTGAATTATGTATAGGAGTGACCTACGGAGGAAACCAAACGAGGCAAGGACCAAGGTATGGTTTCTTGCAGTCGTGGTCTAGCGGTTTACAACGGTTTGTGGTTGTATGTTTTTCTGTGTGTTTACAAACGTTATAAGATTTAACATGTAATGAGTTTACAGTTGTTCATATTATTGTGAGGTTGTTGTGACTCATTTCCCTGTGTTGTGTCTAACATGACTTACCACCTATTGTGTGTTGGTTCGTTAAGTACACTATGAACTTCTAACAAGTGTTAACTGGGAAGTGAGGAATCGGTTGTCCGGTCATGAATGTATAAGAGTAGATATTGAACAGATTCGATCTTATGTTGTTAAGATTGTTCACCTTAAATTGGCGTTCGATCTACCGTTAGCTTTTCCAAAGCTTACCTATTCTGATATATGATCGGTTTAGTGGGAACTGTGTTGTGTGGTGTGGGTCACTAAATCCGAACCATCTGTGACTTACCTAAGTATACGTTCGCCTAACAGAACGGTAATGAGTGGTTAACGGCTTAACAGAGGGTGAATCACTCTCTAGGCTCTTTGTTATTGAACCCTTGTGGTTTGTTATTGGGAACCAAGCTCCACCGTGTATGTGATGATGAGCTGTGCACTACTGATGCCATGCTCCATGTTATGTTATGTTATGTATGTTATGTATGTAAATAAATGCCATGTTATCATGGCATTAGCTGCGCGTATCCCGGTAGCCGAATGGGCTGCGCGTTAGCCAACCAGCCAAGGGTGGCTGACCCCCTCGGGGGATCCATATTTCTTATACTGAGGATGAGGATCGAAGAAGCGGAGTGGCTTTAGATCCTAGGATGTAATCCCTTTTGTATACTTTGGAGGTTGGCCCGGGATGCGCCTGTGCTCCTGGGGTGTTATATACGTGTTGCAGTTTACAGTGACGTGTTGCAGTGAAGGATGTATGTAGTACTCGGTATTGTATATAATGTATTTATGTTTTCGTTTATGCTCGGGAGTCTCATCATCAGAACGGTATTAACAATTATTTTATTCTGCCTTGTCAACCACGTGGGTGGTTGACGGCGTTGTAGCACCGAAGCGTTAGTTACTGTTTAGTTATTTAATTCCGCTGCGATTTCATTTAGTATCATGTGCGTATTAGGGGTGTTACAAAAAGTGGTATCAGAGCGAAGTATCGCTCTGATGACTAGAATACCGAGCTTAGGAATATACCGAGTTAGGAAACCTAACTACAGTTACCTAAGTGATCAGTTATGGAAAGATTAACCACTAACTAAGTGTGGAGATACCTTATTGTCGGGAAGCGTTACAACCGTTGGACCGATAAGTGTGCAAGCATATTGCTAATGAATATTCATGTGAATACAGATGGCAGGTAGACCGCGCGGTAGAGGCCGCGGAAGTGGTACTGGTACTGGGGTGACCAGGGCGAGAACACTACGGCTCAGGTTATGGCTGAGGCTGTAGCAGCCGCTGTGGCCCAGATGGTACCCCAGCTTGTAGCTGCGATCCAGCAGGGGCAGATGCCCGGAGTTCAACCACCACCGCCACCGCCACGAGAGACCAACTGGGTCAAGGCATTGGCAGATCTGAGACCCCCTTCATTTCATGGGGAGACCGACCCACGTAAGCTGGAGGCGTACATCTCCGAGTTGGAGACCGCCTACGAGACCTTGGCTGTGCCCGCAGAGGCTAAGGTCCGTCTTGCCGCTTACTATCTGAAGGGTTCGGCACAAAACTGGTGGAAGCTAGTGAGAGAGGACCGGATGGCGGATCCTCAGTTTGGCTGGAGGGAGTACACGGCTCTGCTGCGAGCCAAATACTACCCCGTGCACGTTCAAGAGGCCAAGCGCCTGGAGCTGGATAGTCTGAGGCAGGGGGACAAGGTGTCGGTTGATGAGTATTACACTGCATTCACCGGCCTTGTCCACCTGTTACCGGACCTGGGATACTCGAACCGGGTGCTGGTAAACCGTTTCTACAACGGTCTCAGCCACCGTCTTCGCTATGGGATGGGGCCAGCTGAGTATACTACCTTGCAGGTAAATTAAATAAAGAGTGATGTGAATATGTGTAGTCTATAAGTGAGTATTAAAGTGAGTTTGTGAGTATGTATTGCGGAGCATGACTGACCATCCTAAATTCAGGAGTGCTATCATGCCGCTGCTAAGGTGGAGATCACCGTCCGTCTGAGGGACGAGGAGAATGCGCACAAGCGCAAGGCCACGAGCGAGGGCCAGAGTTCGCAGGGGTACGGGGGAGGAAAGAAGAAGAAGAAACCTTATCCCCAGCCCCAGAAGAGTCAGCACCAGGGTGACAAGGGCCAAGCCCAAACCACCACAGCTGAGGAGCCACTGAAGCTCACATATGCTTATGCGGCGAAGCCCCTACGCTCTTACCCACCAAAGGGTAATTGTTTAATCTTGTGTGATAGTTGATGTGTATATTGATAAGTGGTGGAGCAAGTACTGAGTGTGTATTGTGTTAGCAGCTTGCACGGGCTCTGGACCGGAGCGCCACTATTACTGTAAGTGGTGCAATGGAGACCACCCCGGCAAGGACTGCAAGGGAAATGAGGTGCAGTGTCGATACTGCGAGAAGTGGGGCCACCGTGACCACGAGTGTTACCGGAACCCCAACAGCAGAGTCAACAAGCCCAAGGGGCAGTGGAAGGGTAAGGCCACAGCAGCTATTGATGGCCCGAAGACGGCTAACCAGCCACCCACTGATCAGAGGCATACTGATTCCCAGAAGGGGAAAGGGTCGGGACCTAGAAAGGCCACCCTGAATGTGGTGGACCGGTCTGAGGCGCCAGGGCCCTCTTCTAGACCAGGTACCGCCTAAACTGTTGAATGTAATAAGTGATTGCATACCGCATTTCATGCTTATGTGTGTTAGTGAGTTCAAGTGTACTATCATGTGAGTAAGGAGTTAAAGTATAGTGTGAAAGACACCTAATTAGATAATTCTAAACTGAAAGGAACCTTCAATATATGTTATCCAATCCCACCCACACTAAACCCTGAAGAGACCACCGTCAACATCACCGACTTTCCAATGGAGCAATGTCAGGTTATCCAGCCAGGTATGATACTCTTAAGTGGATACCTGACACCGGAAGCACAAGTCCATATCATCAGACGATGCGACGAACTTGGAGCTAAACCTGGAGGTTTCTACACACCTGAATATCCGAACGGATCAAGAATGCAATTGAAGATGATGTGCATGGGTAAGGACTGGAACCCTTACACCAAGTCATATCAAGAAGTGCGAGCTGAAGATGGAGCAACGGTACCAAGTATACCTGAGGAGTTCCGTGCGGTCGTTAATCACGCCGTGGGAATTGCTCAACAAGTTGAAACGGATTCGATTCCGAATGTGGAAGCAGATTTGTGTATTGTGAACTTCTACCAGAAAGGTGGACGGTTAGGTTTACACCAAGATAAGGACGAGTCACCCGAGTCTCTAAGTAAGGGAGTACCCGTGGTGTCTTGGTCCATTGGTGATACCGCAGTATTTGTATATGGCGAGCAGAAGCGTGCTGATCTCGCAAGGAAGTTAATGTTAAAGTCAGGAGATGTATTAATCATGGGTGGGCAGTCAAGGATGCTATATCATGGCATCAGGAAGATCAAACTGAATACCGCACCGTCGGCAGTGATCAATGCCACACACATGAAACCCGGACGTTTGAATTTGACCTTCAGACAATTCTAAGCCTTGTATACTTTTGTAATGTGTTAAGCCAGTATATGTTAAGGGAGTTATGTATGTGTTAAGTTATATCAACCATGTAAACCAACAATGTTGTAAAGAGGAAGTGTTAATGAATAAAGTGGAGTTATTGAAGTATATCAACCGTGTTGTTACCCAGTACTTATTAGTTTGCCAATGAATTAGGCTGTGCACTCAGAACGGGAGGTACATTGAGTGTCTGCAATGAGGCAGAAGCCGGCAAGAGCGGCACAATCCTCACCGGTACCTTTCCAGTGAATGGCGTGGATGCATCGATCTTGTTCGACTCTGGAGCCTCACACACATTTGTTTCGCTATCTTTTGCGAAGAGGCTGGGGTTAGATGGAGAGGAAATGCCAGACTTCTTGGTCACTCTCCCATCGAAAGAGCGGATCAGATGTACCCGCTACCACCGAGATGTCATTGTACGAATCAGAGGTGAAGAGTTCCCGATCGACCTGATAGAGTTTGACGGACTTGGATTTGATGTAATTGTCGGGATGAACTGGTTGGAGCGGTACAAGGGCAGAATCCTGTGTGCCGAGCATCGACTGCTTCTTCGGAGTCCATCTGGGGTTACCATATCTTACCGTCAGAGGCCCAGGGAGCCTTCGACTCAGATCATCACCGCCATGGCTATGTATCACGAGTTACGACGAGGGAGTGATGTATACCTCTGCTATGTCCAGGACATAGAGAGAGACCCTGAGTTTAGCCCAGATGTGCCGGTAGTGTCGGAGTTTCCTGATGTATTTCCTAAGGAACTGCCGGGCATGCCGCCAGCACGAGAGGTTGAGTTTGAGATTGATCTAGTTCCGGGCACTGGACCCATTGCGAAAGCACCTTATCGTATGGCTCCAGCAGAGATGACAGAGCTCAAGGAGCAGCTGAGAGACCTACTCGACAAGGGCTTTATCCGCCCTAGTGTATCACCATGGGGAGCGCCGGTTCTCTTCGTGAAGAAGAAAGACGGTAGCCTCCGCCTGTGTATTGATTATCGGGAGCTGAATGCTGTTACGGTGAAAAACCGTTACCCTTTACCACGCATCGACGATCTATTTGATCAGCTGAGGGGTGCATCAGTATTCTCCAAGATAGACTTACGTTCCGGATACCATCAGATTGCCATCCGTGATAGTGATATTGAGAAGACAGCTTTCAGAACGAGGTATGGGCACTATGAGTTCACAGTTATGCCGTTTGGCTTGTCGAATGCACCAGCTAAGTTCATGGACTTAATGAACCGTTTGTTCCAAGATCAGTTGGACAAATCAGTGGTAGTCTTCATCGATGATATTCTTGTGTATTCTAAATCTAGAGGTGAGCACGAAAGCCACCTAAGAAATGTGTTACAAACTCTGAGGAGGAACCAGTTGTATGCAAAGTTTTCGAAATGTGAATTTTGGTTGAACCAAGTATCTTTCCTTGGACATGTGATTTCTGAGGCCGGGATCGCTGTTGATCCGGCAAAGATAGATGCAGTGCGCACCTGGCCTAGGCTGAAGACAGTCACTGATATCAGGAGCTTCCTCGGTCTGGCAGGATATTATAGGAGGTTTGTGAAGGACTTCTCCAGTATCTCGAAGCCGATGACTTCCTTAATGAAGAAGGATGCACCATTCGAGTGGACAGTTGACTGTGAGAGTTCTTTCGCGAGTCTCAAGGATGCTCTAACATCTGCACCAGTCCTGACTATACCAGACGGTCCAGATGGTTTTGAGGTCTACTGCGACGCATCAGGCAGGGGTATGGGTTGTGTGTTGATGCAACACGGGAAGGTCGTAGCATACGCCTCCCGTCAGCTGAAGAAGCATGAGGAGAACTACCCTACCCACGACTTAGAATTGGGTGCCATTGTCTTCGCATTGAAGATATGGCGACATTATTTGTATGGGGTAAGTGTGACAATCTATTCTGGCCATAAAAGCTTAAAGTACTTGTTCAACATGAGGCAAAGAAGGTGGGTTGAGTTTCTGAATGACTACGATATTAATCTGCAATACAAAGAGGGTAAGGCAAATGTGGTAGCTGACGCACTGAGTCGCCGAGCACACTCTCTCCATTCGCTAGTCTCTCATACTGGCTTGGTTGAAGAGGTGCGGAGTGCTCAGATGACGGATCAGTACATGCTGGAGATCCGGCAGAAGCTTATTGACGGCACATTCGAGGGTCAGAAGTACGACTTCAGACTCCATGATGATGACCTGATTAGGCTGAATGGCCGATTGTGTATACCTAGGAGTAGCGCTGAGTTGAAGGAGCGCATATTGAGTGAATCCCATTGTTCTACTACTTCGATTCACCACGGAGCTTCAAAGATGTATAAGAGTATGAAAAGGTATTTTTGGTGGACTGGAATGAAGAAGGATGTTAGTGATTACGTATTGAGGTGTCTCACTTGCCAGAAGGTCAAGTTTGAGCACCGACGGCCTGGTGGTATGGTACAGCCAATGCCAGTGCCTGAGTGGAAGTTCCATGATATCTCCATGGACTTTGTAGTAGGGCTTCCGCCTACAAGGGGAGGTCTGAATATGATATGGGTGATAGTTGACCGACTGACCAAGGTGGCCCGATTCATTCCGATGAAGGACACTTGGAAAGTGGTAAGATTGGCAGAACTGTTTGATAAAGAGATTGTAAGACATCATGGTGTACCAAAAACGATTGTATCTGACAGAGATACCAGATTCTTATCCAGATATTGGAAGTCCACACGAGAGGCATTGGGTACTGAATGAAATTGAGTACAGCGTTTCATCCACAGACCGATGGTCAGAGTGAGCGCACCATTCAGACACTCGAGGATATGCTACGTGCTTGTGCACTTGACTTTCAGACCAGCTGGATTGATAAGTTACATCTGATCGAGTTTAGTTACAACAACAGTTATCATGCTTCGATCAAGATGTCTCCCTTCCAGGCCTTGTACGGTAGACCATGCCGCACGCCATTATGCTGGGATGAGTCGAGTGAGACGGTCATTATAGGACCAGAGTATCTTGAACAAGTCCAGGCAGAAGTTCGCCAGATCCGGGCTAACATGAAGGCAGCTCAAGATAGACAGAAGTCGTACGCAGATGTGCGCAGACGTGACCTGGAGTTCGCCGTGGGCGATCAGGTATTTTTGAGAGTATCCCCCATGAAGGGAGTATTTCGTTTTGGCCAGAAGGGCAAGTTGAGCCCAAAGTATGTGGGGCCTTATGTTGTGACGGAGTGGATCGGCCCGGTAGCCTATAGACTAGACCTACCCGCCGAGCTGGGCAAGGTACATGATGTATTTCATGTGTCCCAGTTGAAGAAGTATATATCTCATCCGTCTCATGTGCTTCAGCCTGAAAGGCTAACCTTAGAGCCGACCATGCGATCAGTGGAGACTCCGGTACGGATTCTGGATGCTAAGACTCGAGACACTCGCCATAAGTCCGTGAGACTGGTGAAAGTTCTCTGGTCTAACCAGGACGTTGAGGAGGCCACTTGGGAGCTGGAAGATAAGATGAAGGCGAAGTACCCGTCATTGTTTACTTCTTAGTCCTTATGTGTATAGGGTACGGGGTGTACCCCATTTTAAGGGGGGTAGAGCCGTTTCGGTTGTGTGTGTACGACGTGTATTTGAATACATCGTCTATGTTATGTTGTTATGTTACAGACCGTTGTGTCTGAATGATGTGGATAATGTTGTATGGACCTTGTGTCCAATGTTATGTTATGTTGTATGGACCTTGTGTCCAATGTTATGTTATGTTGTATGGACCTGGTGTCCAATGTTATGTAAGTGTGTTGTTAGTAATGTATGGAAGTATTGTTTGTAAGTATTCCCGTGTGCTAATATTTAGGATATGTGGAAGTATGAACTTTGAGGACAAAGTTCTTTTAAGGGGGGTAGATTGAAATACCCCAAACCTTAATATATTGTTTAAACACTTAAATATGGTGTATTAAGACTAAAAAGAGTCTTAGAAACATTAGTAAACAAATTTAAACAAAAGGAAACACAAAATGTGCTTTAAAGTCAATAAGAGCCAAAAGGTGCTCTAAGCTTGGGATAAACTTGGTTAAGACCTAATGAACTTACCAAGACCTCATTTATACACTAATGAACATATTAAATCAATTACCAAAGAAAACCAAGCTTGAAAACAAGTTTAAACACAAAATGTGCTTTAAGGAGTCTTAAAGCACATTTTTGAAAAATTGTCTTGTAAATGAGTTTTGAGTGGGATGTCCATCATTACTCTTAAATATATATGTGTACTATATATCACATTTGGGTGTCTATATTAATGGGAAATCAAAAATTTCACTTCTATGTGCCTTGTTTTATGAATAGTAACTTTTATAAGCTATTTTGTAACATATGTTTGTATAAGTAATTAAATCGACAAACAAAGAATATTACCCTCATTATATTAAGGGGGCCGGTTTCTAAGGTGTGGTGACTCACCACCCTCTTGTTATTTTGTTAAGTAAATAATGATGACTAATGAATGTACTATTTACTTTAACTACAAATATCTTCTAAAAGTAAACCAATATTCATTCTCTCATTTCCTTTCTTCATTCACACGGTTTCCCACTCTCTTCTTCCTTCTTCTTGCTTCTCTCACGGTAATACACACACCTCCATTGAAACTCCACTTTGATCTCTGTTAAACCTTGCTCACTTGTCCAAATCAAAAACAAACACCACCATCTTCTTCCTCTCCTCAAGCTCTTCATTTCTATCTTCTCCAAACTTCAAGACAACCATTTCGGTGCCATGGAGTTTCTCCATTGAAGGAGCTTGAGCTTGTATTTTTACATATTGTTACTCTCCTTGGCTTCTAGGTAAGGAATCTCAAAAAAACTTCATTTCCTCCTTGTTTTTGTCATGTCCGAAAATACATATGAAGGAGCTCTTTTGTGACCTTGTTCTAGCTTCATTCCAACTCTTCATGGACTAGGTGGAGTCCTCTCTTGCTAGATACAAACTCTCTTCAAAGAGCAAGGTAAAACAACTACATTAATGTTTTTGAAACAATGTAAAACTAGGGTTTACAATGAGATGGAGCTCATAGCTTGAATACTCATTATAATGTGTGTATATTGTTTAGAACTTGTCAAAGAATCAAGTACTCTATCGGTTTCTAAAGGAAACAAGAAAGAAGTTATTTTGCAAAAGAGGTAAATCTACTAACTAATGTTGTTTTAATGCCTTAGGAGAAATGAGCTTATAAATGCTTATTAAAACTACCTAAAGAGCCAATGGTGAACTTAGTAAAGTGTTCTCAAGAGCTTAGTAAAAGGCATATGTGTTGTTGAGTGCATTTGCAGGTTAAAGGCAAATATATTGTGGAAATTCAGTGTTTATGATTTATGCACCTTAAGGGCCTAAGAGCCATGTCATTTAAGGGCCTAAGTGCCATGCAATTTAAATTATGCACTATATTGTGATGTAGTGCTTTGTGAGTGAAGTTTGTGTATAATAAGTACTTGATGGATTTTTAGTGTTCTTGGTTGTTTGTTGGTAAAAACAAAGTGTTTTGGTTTAGTAATGTTCTAGGAGAACCTATGTCGAAATTTAGGTAACAAATGTGAAGTTCTAGGTGTTAAAATGAGTTTGATAAGTTAAGGAGTATTTAAAATGGTTAAGTGTGTTCTTGTGTAGGAAACATGCATTAAGGTGATTTAGGATGTAACAAGGACTTAGGCATGAGCTTGAGATTTTAGTATGTACCAAAGTCATTTTGGGACTTAGGTAAAGACTTAGGCAAACTTTGGCAAATAAGGAGAAGTACACTAGGAAAAGAGTTTCAAGAAGGATATAAGGAATTAGTGTGAGAGATGATGCTTGGGAGATGATGTTAAGATAAGGAGAAAACATTTTGGGATAGTAGTTATCATAGGTGAGAAACACCATTTAGAAACCTAGTGTAAAATGTTGTAAGTGTTAGGAATTTTGTGAAGAAATAAGTAAAGGTTTAAGGAATTAGAAAAAGAGTTTGTGAGTGTTTAAAGGATGGTTTAAGTTGTGTTTGAAGTGCCCAAATGAGGTTAGGGGGTTTGGGGGTTTAGGTACTAGGTTATATGGGGTAAGTTTTGGAGTTGAATGTAAAAAGGAAAATAAGGATTTGGGGCAGACCGGACTTGCGACCGGACTTGCAAGCCCTCGGGACCTGTTTACCCTGCGAGAATTGTCTTCTGGAATGGACCGACCTTGGGACCGGACTGCAAGGTCGGTCGGACTTTGCTTGTGTAAGATTGAATTACTGGAATCGACCGGACATGGGACCGGACTTGGCAAGTCCGGTCGGGCTAAATTTCCGAAGGGGAGAAACTCTCTGGAATCGACCGGACATGGACAAGTCCGGTCGGCAAGTCCGGTCGGACCAAACTTGTAAAAAAAAAAACAGAAAAGAATGTGACTTATGTAGTTAACCCTAGGGTGTATAATGAAGGTAACCTAGGGTAAGATAGACATTAAAACATGTCATACAATTATGTTAAACACTTAGTAAATTTGGAGGTTAAGTAAGTTAATTAACCGACGTTCTTGAATTATGTATAGGAGTGACCTACGGAGGAAACCAAACGAGGCAAGGACCAAGGTATGGTTTTCTTGCAGTCTGTTGTCTAGCGGTTTACACCGGTTTGTGTGTTGTATGTTTTTCTGTGTGTTTACAACGTTATAAGATTTAAACATGTAATGAGTTTACAGTTGTTCATATTATTGTGATGTGATGTTGTGACTCATTCCCTTGTGTGTGTCTAACATGACTTACCACCTATTGTGTGTTGGTTGTTAAGTTCCACTATGAACTTCTAACAAGTGTTAACTGGGAAGTGAGGAATCCGGTTCCGGTCATGCATGTAAGTTAAGAGTAGATATCTGAATCAGATTCGACTCTTATGTTGTTAAGATTGTTCTCCTTAATTTGGCGTTCGATCTCCCGCTAGCTTCTTCCAAAGCTTACCTATTCTGACTTATGATCGGTTTAGTGGGAACCTGTGTTTGTGTGGTGTGTTCGGGTCACTAAATCCGAACCATCTGTGACTTAAGTTACTCGTTCGTCTAACAGAACGGTAATGAGTGTGTTTAACGAGCTTAACATGAGGGTGAACACTCTCTAGGCTCTTATGTTATTTGACCCTTGTGGTTTGTTATTGTGGAACAAGATCCACCGTGTATGTGTGATGAGCTGTGCACTATTGATGCTATGCTCCATGTTATGTTATGTTATGTATGTAAATGAATGCCATGTTATCATGACAATTAGCTGCGCGTATCCCGGTAGCCGATGGGCTGCGCGTTAGCCATACCAGCCAAGGGTTGCTGACCCCCTCGGGGGATCCATATTTCTTATACTGCAGGATGAGGATCGAAGAAGCGGAGTGGCTTTAGATCCTAGGATGTGATTACTTTTGTATACTTTTGGATGTTGGCCCGGGATGCGCCTGTGCTCCTGTGGCGTTATATACTTTTGGTTTTTACAGTTACAGCGATGTTTACAGTGAAGATATGTAAACACTCGGTATTGTATATAATGTATTTATGGTTTAGTTTTATGCTCGGGAGTCTGATCATCAGACCGGTACAATGGTATTTATTCTGCCTTGTCAACCACGTGGGTGGTTGACGGCGTTGTAGCACCGAAGCGTTAGTTACTGTTTAGTTATTTTATTCCGCTGCGATTTCATTTAGTATCATGTGCGTACTAGGGGTGTTACAGCTGGGTTTATGACTTTCTCTACTTGAGCGATGAATTTATGGCTCTTGACTAGCAAGATCTATTTCTCTATGCTGACCCTGCAGTTAAACTTGTGGGCTAATCTCATCATCAGCAAGAATGATCTGATAGTTATCTTCCCTTTGATCGTCTTGTGCATGGGCTGCATGGAGATCAACTTCAGAATCTCTGAATGGGATGACATTATTGTGAAATTTACATCCCTACAAACTTCTATCGTATGAGTTTCAATACTTAAAACTTGACACCCTTTCTTCCTTGGATCCTCACTGAGATAGACACAAGCTTCACCCCTTGGACAAATTTTTCCTCATTTGTTGCCAACAATGGTTTTGTAACACATATACCTAAATGGCTTAATCTCATCATATGCAACTTTGTTGCCATACAAGCTCTCAAACGGTGTCTCTCCATTCAATGCCTTGGTTGGGAGTCTGTTAATTATATAAGTTGCATGTAAAATGTATTCTCCTCAGTAAGCATGAGGCACATTGGATTGGAAGTATATTGCTCTTGCAGTTTCGAGCAAGTACTTATGTTTTCTCTCCACAACTGCATTTTTTTTAGGGTGTAGGCACACGTAGTTTGGTGCACTATTCCTTATTTTGCATAAAAGGATTTCCCTTCATTAGAACTTCCAAGTTCCTTTGTATTATCCGTTCTAACAACTTTTGATTTTTGTTTCAAATTATCATTCTACCATCCTGATAAAATTGACAACCACTTCCCAAGCTTCACTCTTTTGTTTTATAAGATGAACCCATGTCATTCTAGTAAAATCATCAACGAAGTAAACAAAATACATGTATCCATTATGAGTGTCAATCTTAAAGGGGCCCCACCACACGTCGATGTGTATCATCTCAAAGGCTCTTTTAGTTTTTATCAATGAGCTGTTAAACGGAAACCGCTGAGCTCTACTTTGTATCAAACGTCACAAGCATAATCAGTAGGAAAACTTGTCTCCTTTATTATACCCATTGTAACAAGTTTTTTAAATGGTACATGGCCTAGTTTAATGTGCATTTCCCTAGTCTGTGGGCTTATAACATGCGCCAGGCATGCCTTGGATCCATCCGTCTCGCTACAGGCCTTTGTTGTCCTTCCTCCAAAACTGATGTCCAATCTAGCAAGGTCTTGAACATAAAGCCCGTTCTGACCAAGCCCAAGTTGTTCACTCTTCCCTATCGTACGATCCTGAAGAAAACAAATATCTTTGCTAAAAACCATAGAGCAGCTGTATTGCTCTATTAATCTCCTCATAGAGACGATATTAAACAAGAAATTGGACACAAAAAGTACCCCTCTCAACCAAAACTTCTTCCCCAGTCCCATTAATTTACACTTTGAAATCTATCATCTGAAAGAACTAAGATTTTACCCATACTCAATTCTTCCAATTTTCGAATAAAAACTCTGCTCCTCACATATGGTCAGTCGCCTCTAAATCCACTATCCATTTTCCCTCAAAATGGTTGCAAGTGTTTTTCTCATCAGACAAAGCTTATTGAAAGCACTGTAAGAGTGGTTGCCTGAGAAATTACAGATGTTTATTTTTCTGCTTTGGTTCCATAAGTGTTACTGCGTATAAGCTCAGTAATCTGTTGAATTTGCTTTGGTGTGAACCCAACGCATAGGCTCTATCTCACATCAATTTGTTCTTCAATTTATCCGTATTGGTGTAGCCCTTCTTCTTACGCGCAAGAACATTGTCCATTCCATGGAGATTATAACACTCGCTCTCTAGGTGCCCATTTTTGTTGCAATGAGTTCTTTCCTCCCTTTTGTTCCTCTTCCTGGACGATGAGCGAAAAAGCTCTCGAGAGACTTGGCGGCTCTTGCATAGCCAAGATTTGACTACAAATGGATAGAAAGTTTCAACTGAGCCCCATGAGGAAGTGGACGAGCTTGTTGATGAGTGTCAAAATGAGCATGTTTTAGGGTGTATTTCATATGTTTAATCAACACTTTTCATTGCTCATTTCTCCACTATAGCTAGTTTTCCTCTAGTTTTGTGTTTTATTAGTGTTTTACATAACTATTGCTGAAACAGAAGAAATAACATAGCTAGAAATAAAGTAGATAAAGAGACGAACATGTGGGCGTAAACGGGTCCAAAATCAGAGCTATGACGAAGTAGATAGAGCATTTTGAAGTCCGACCTACCTAGAAGACCGCCCCTACCTGTGGGTAGGTCGAAGCTGAAGTTTTGCCTCTGGGGCTGATCGCCCCACAGGGCAGGTCGGAACAGAAATTTGCCCAACTTTCAGATTTTAAAAGCAGAGGAAGAGTGGGGAGAGAGGGTATCTGTCCCAGCGCCCAGAACGACCAAAGAAGAAGTGAAGAAGAAGCACCCCTTCACCTCTAATGGCTAATTCTTCTCCCTTCTCTCTCATTTATGTTCTAATGGAGGCTTAACCTCCCTTGTAGCTTGGGATGGGGATTTTACCCTCAAATCCCTAAAACTCAATTGTTGAATCTTGAACTTGTTTTAATGCTTTATTTTAGTTCTTGTGCTTAAAGTTTGATGACTATTGGGAATTTGTGAATCTTAAACTTGTTTCTCTGGATTGTGGATTTGTTTAGGGTTTTACCCAAAATGTTATCTATGTGTTGGAATTAGTTGGTTGCTTTGAATCTGTCTATATTAGGCTTTGAGATAGATTCCAGGTTACTGATTATTCAAGCATTAACGCGAGTCTTCATCAACATGAGGGTCTTTTAAGATAGAAACCTAACCCGTGAGGGCTAAATCAATGTAATTTATAATAAGTGCTTTTGAGATAGATTTCATTGCAACTTAAGGGGAACTTGTGCTTAATGCTACTAAGTGAGGTTAACCCTAACTTGTTGTGAAGGTTAAAATTAAATAAGTAAGAATTGACTCATCTTGGATTTAGAGAGTCATTATATACTATGCCATATTTGGTTAGATTAAGTGTTTTCGTTGTTTAACTATGAGTTCAAGAGTCGAAAATCAGAGGTAAAGGGAGGGTGGGTGTAAAGATCCATCCCAGGCTACATCTATCGTAGTATTGTCTTTATTTATTTTTCTAGTTACCCAAACCAAAATCTTAAAAACCTCCAATTTACATTTATGCACTTTTGTTTATATTCTTGCATAAACACTAAACTTATAATTGACTAGATAGTTACGAAGTCCCTATGGATACAACCTTGTTGGACTATAATGATCGGGTTCACTGCCCATTAGTTCATAAGATAGTTTAATCACTCGTTTACCCAGTAAGTTTTTGGCGCCGTTGCCAGGGACTTCGGTCCTTCTGTCTAATTTATTATCTATTTAGTTTTTGTGCATATTTCCCATTTCATTTATTTTCCCCTTTTGTGTATAAATTTTTGTTTCTTTTCTTTTTAAGGAACTTATCTATGATGTATGGTCATGATGATCAAGTAGAAGGTTGTTACGGCTACATCTTTGGAGCAACCTATGACCAATACATTGATTGTCAAGGGTGTGGAGCCTTTCATATTTGCCCTCCTTGTGAGGATCTAATCTCAATATCAGAGAGTCTCATGGAGGATTGGTTCTCATCTATCAATCCAAACCCCATCGAACAAGACTCTAATCAATGGATTGTGTTCCAAGATTGTGGAGGAGACCATGTGTGTTCTCAATGTCCGGTTACAATATCAAGATTGAAGGCTCTCATAAAGGATTTCACCACTTACATCAAGTTTGCGCACCAAGCAGTTGAGTCAAAGTTTGCTGAGCAAAGGAACTTCAACATGGAAGTTCAAGCTCGGCTAGATCAAATTGTGCAACAACTTGAGAGTGAAGATGTTCAAGAGGTGGAGCAACCTACTAAGGACTTGAATTCCTTTCCTTCTTTTTCCTTGTTTGAATAAAAGAGTCCACGTCATCAAACAACCACCATTTTGATTATGAAGATCACTCATCAGAGGAGAAAGTCACCATCGACTTCAAAGAGCCACCTCACTTTGAAGTTGATGTCAATTGAGGCTCCTCCTATGAGCCTCACCCCAGATTAACCGAAAGTCGAGTGTAGATTTTTTTATTTATATAACCTTGTAATAACAAACTAGATAAAATGAGCAAATGAAAAAATCAAACAACTAGAAAGCACCTTGCACTTCAATGTATGTGCGAACATTATTTTATATACATAATATATAACACAAATTACCGAATCCACCATTATATAATGCCTAATCATCTAACAAACGCATTATATAATATATAACCTACACATTAAAACTTTTCTCTCTTCAGCGAAAGCTCTTATTCAAGTTTTCTTTTTAAGTTTCTCTCTGTATTAACTCTTATTCCTCAATGGCCGCCTTTTTGGATGGCTTTATGCTTGTTTCTTTGTCTATCTTTCATTTAACTTATTATGCTTTGATAATCATGGGTTTAGTCTTTTTGCTGGGATCTAAGGCTCTCATGAAATCTCTAGTTAGTAGTATGTTCTTTATAGTCTTAGGATTTTATGTTTTTGTCTCTACTATCTAGTTGGGTGACCTCTCTTGTTGGTTACGTTGATGCGGACTGCACTCAAAGATTATGTTGGGTGTTATTCGACAGCGGGTGGCTACATCAACATCTCGCACATGCATCGCAGGAGTTGGATGTTACACAGTGGGTGGTTCTGGGCTCTCCATAGTTTTCTTTTACCGAGTATTTTAGTTTGGAGTTCTATTTTTCCATCTATGTCAACGCCTACCATGCCATGTTCCGAGCCCAATCTTCTGGTCTGTATCTCACCCAACGCCGGGATAAAGAGTTCTTCTTCTTTGATGATGATTGTACTGCACTCTTGGGTGGAGATGATGGTGAGCGACAGGGAGAAGATGAGTTTGGAGCTTTCGCAGATCTCACCAGCGGTTTGGAGGCTGGGATGTGATGGGGGGCTGCTTCTAACCTGGGCATTCTTGGTTGCTGCATGTCATCAGCCACAAATATCATTCTATGAGAAGGCTCCAGCGCATGACGGATACGACATCAACATGTAGATGAAGTGGTACGCCTTTTTGAAAATTTTCATGGATGCTCTTGGTGCAGGCCTTGCGCATTTGCTTCAGGTTGGAGGCGGTGGATCTCTGCATCTCCGTCCAGCCCATGCAAAGCAGAAGTAACCAAGTGCTCGAGTTTCTGGTTTATGGAGGGGAGCTTTCTTGTGCATAACAAGTTGATGGCGATGTAGGCGTGAAGTTTGACGCCTGTTGTGGCCAGATCCATGAAGGTTGAGATGTGGCTTCTCACCAACGAGTGCCGGTGATGCCGGTCAACCAGATAGCTCAATCCTGCTCATCTTTGCGGGGTGCTCAAGGGTGATGCTCTAGCTTCTCGTCTACGGATGTCGGTGGAGTCCAGGTTAATTTTGTTCTGTTGCAAAAGGCCAGACTCATCCTGTGTACATAGCCCCTCTCATGTTCACATCCTGCAGATTGGCAGTAGCCAAATATTTGATGATAAAATTATGTCATCAAATTACCACCGAGAGCATGTTAGAATATTATATCACTACAAGAAAACAGCAGTATCACAGACGGAAAATTCCGTAGGTAATAGTGACATTCCGTATGTAATGACAATCACAGACGGAAAATTCCGTAGGAAATTTCCGCTGTAATAAGCGGGTCGGTAATATATTCCGTCTGTGAAAACCAATCCGTCGGTGATATTATTTACCTTTACCGACGGAAATTTCCGTCTCAGAAAATTACTTTCACCTACGGAATATTCCGTCTCAGAAAATTGTTATCACCTACGGATATTTCCGTCTCAGAAAATGATTATCACCTACGAACATTTCTGTCTCAGAAATGATTATCACCTACGAAAAATTCCATCTCAGATAATGTTATCACCAACAGAATAGTCCGTCTCTGATATGTCCTACCAAAATTTTATGTTTCAGATATTATTACCTACGGAATGTTTCACCTCAGATATGTTATTACCTACGAAATCTTTCATCTCATAAGTGTGTTTTGTATCTAATAATTCACAAACAAGCACATATAACCTGAATAATAATATAAGTAACTATTAAATTCATAGCTGAAACATATGGACAATTTATAATGTGCTAAATAAAGTAGTTATATCCATAGTCACACATTACCAAAATAGTCTCCTAACTAGCAAATGTTTCCATAAGAAAGAAACTACGTTTCCATAAGAATTCGAATACTACAACACCCATATCCTACCAAAAGTTACAGTATTCAAGTTTACTATGACTATGACAATCATTTTCAGATTGCGTCATAGAAACACCACATCTTCACTTGAGAGCTTCATGTCCTCCAGCTACTTCCAAACTCTGCAAAAGAAAACAATGTAGTTTAACAGAAGATAAAACTACCTATAGCAACTTCAAAAATAAAAAATCCATTGATTTCAAGTATCACATTAACTTCACCAGACTCATGAAAACATTAATGAGGGGAAATTATAAAGAGTCTGGTACTGTCATGAATCAAGAAGAAATAACATAGCAGAAGATTAAAAAAAAATCCAAAACTATACAATCCATTCAAGGCAACTGCTGCACCAGCACCTTTTAATTACTACAACGCTGCTGCACATTTCAGTTCAAATTCAGACCATACCCATAGCCATGCTCAGAGGGAAACATAGAAACATCAGAAAGTGTATACAGTTTTTTGTCAAAAGAAGATTGTAATGGTGACTTGTTCGCTACTTGCTTTTTTTTTTTTTTTTGAAAGCTAACATTGATTTTCCATTCATAAACTAGTATACACATGGAGAAAAGACACGGACCCAACACCAGTCCTCACTTCGTACACCTACAACCATTATAGCCATACGAAACAACAAACATTGAAACCTACCCCTATTGGTTGATCACCGATTTGAACATTTCCTATACAAGATCCTACGCTTTTGATTGGAGATAACAAAGTGCAGTAGCACACATCGATTAACTAGTTGGATGAACCATACTAGACTTTTAGTCCAAAAAGATCCACAACATACTCAAATTACCCTGAGGAACCATCCTCGCAACCCTTCAGGTCAAGGACACTACAACACTACCCCCTTTCCAACCCAGCACTCTCCTAATTACCTCTGCTAGAAGAAATAACATAGTAGAAGATTCAAAAAAAAATCCAAAAACTATACAAATCCATTCAAGGCAACTGCTGCTGCACCAGCACCTTCTAATTACTACACGCTGCTGCACATTTCAGTTCAAATTCAGACCATACCCATAGCCATGCATGCTCAGACGGAAACATAGAAACATCAGATAGATATAGCAAACTCAGACCATAATTTGTTCAAAAGCTCAATTCAAACCTATTGATGAAGTAATTAATCTGATGTGAATCAAAATGTGATGATTGTTGAGACCAATGGGCATATTTTCTTAAATTTGATTTGAACCCCAAGTTCACAATGCCAATCATACTGAGCTTTCAATCAAACAAACCTTATGTTTTATGAAAATTTCAATTCAAAACTGTTGCAGATGATAGGTTCAATTCACATCCATTTCAAAATCCATGCACAGGGAGAGATCATGTCATTTTTCAGACATGAGAGAGAGAGAACGGATAGAGAGAAGAGAACGAGAAAAGAAAAAGAAACTGTTACAAGCATGGGCATTTAACTCTATCCCCACTAACAACAACTCTGGTGATATTGCAAAAATTATGTAATCTTCAACTTGCCTCAAGTATTGGGGGTGTAACATATCCATCATCATCTACCCGGTCGCATAACCAAAATCTATTTGAATCCATTTTGAACCTATGTATAAATATTTAATAATGAGGCTACCAAATATACATTAGTGGATTAGACATATCAATCAAAGAGAGAGTGAACTTATTTCAAATTCAAAGTTCATTTTAACATGATTGTATTTAATAAAGGCGGAAATAGTTCGCATGACAACAAATATTGTTTTTCATATTACCTGGTCTAATGAGATGAGTTCTGGATGAATTTGTTTGAATTTTTCACGGTAGCTCCTTAATTCTTGGAAAAAAAATCCTACAATTAGTAATAGATGCAAAAACTTGGCTCCATAAATCTTGAAAAGGATGAACGCATGTGACCAGTAAATTGAGCAAATTAAGTAGTACTGCAGAACAGCAATAGCTGTAGGAATGTCTTGCATTTGAATAAGTGCCTATTATTAAACAAACACAGAGCTGTGTGACTCTCCAATATGAACCAGAAGAAGTTTAAAAGTATTTCCTAAATAACAATTCTGAAAGAAATCTCAAGTGGAAGGCTTCCTTGGATTGAGAAACAAAGTCTCGAGCAATAGCTCGGAAGAGAAAGAACCCGATACAAAGAGAAAGTCAGAATGAGAGAGAACCCAAACCCCTGAGCAACTAAAAAGACCTAGCCACCCAACGGTCAGAGGACCAACCCAAAACGATGAGTTTAAGGAACAACACTAACATTATAAAACACAAACATACATAAATAACTAATGCCTTCTAACACCCCCCCTCAAACCGAAGCAGGGAACCAGATGCAGGTTTGGAATCTGAAGCGTTCAGCAGCATCCCCATCTTCTGAACTTGCTCAGGATAGGACCTTCCCGTCAAGGATTTTGTTAGAACATCCGCCACTTGCTCCTTGGAGCTTACAAAGTCTACTGCAATGAGCCCATCCTGCAGCTTTTGTCGAACAAAGTGCACATCTAATTCTATGTGCTTCGTCCGCTCATGAAAGACTGGGTTCCGAGCGATGTAGATGGCCGACTGACTGTCACTTTTGACGGGTACTGGAAGAACATCAGTCACACCCAGCTCGTGCACAAGTCTGGAGACCCAACTAAGCTCTGCTGTCACGCTCCGCATTGCTCTGTACTCAGCTTCTGCTGATGATAAAGCCACGGTGGTCTGCTTCTTGGACTTCCATGAGAGAGGGCTTCCTCCCAGCTGTATAAAGTAACCGCTGATAGATCTTTGTATTGGGGCACCCTGCCCAATCGGAATCACAAAAAGCAATCAGCCGAAAATCATTTTTGGAATTGAAAAGAAGACCATAATGCAGAGTACCACGAATATAATACAGAGTGTGCAAAGCAGCCTGATAGTGAACATCTCTAGGACAGCTCAAAAACTGACTAAGCAACTGAATGGTAAAACATAAATCAGGTCTGCTATGTGACAGATAGCCTATCTTACCAACCAACCGTCTGTAAACAGAGGGATCTGCTAAGAGCTTCCCATCTTCCTTTCTAAGTTTTTGATTCAAATCAAGCGGACAAACAGAGATCCTTTTACCATTTGGATCAAACTCATCAAGCAAATTTTCACAATACTTTCTTTGTAACAGAACCACACCCCTCTCTGTATGAAGAAACTGCATGCCTAAAAAGAAACTCAGAATTCCCAGATCCTTTATTTTAAACTGCTCATCCAATTTCTTTTTGATCAGCTCAATGAAAACATGATCATCACCAGTAATAAGAATGTCATCAACATAAACAGCCAAAAAACAGACCTTGCCAGCTTCA
Organism: Limonium bicolor; assembly: GCA_023374045.1. Classification (NCBI taxonomy): domain Eukaryota; kingdom Viridiplantae; phylum Streptophyta; class Magnoliopsida; order Caryophyllales; family Plumbaginaceae; genus Limonium; species Limonium bicolor. Next base: position 197,710,272 of record CM041777.1, on the reverse strand, counting down.
GTTTTAGTGAAAAGGGAATAATCATTTAAAGACTGAACAAACTTGAGGGACTTGAGAAAAACACTAAGCTTGTGGTGCCACTGTCGGGACGCTTGTTTCAGCCCATACAGTGACTTATTCAGCTTGCATACCTTTCCTGATTTTTCTTCTCTGTGGCCTTGGGGAACTTCCATATACACCCTTTCTTCAAGATCCCCATGAAGAAAAGCGTTATTTATATCTAATTGGCTCACACTCCAGTTCCTTTTTGTGGCAATGATAATTAAGGCTTTAATGGTGGTGAATCTAACTACCGGGGAAAAGGTTTCTAAGTAGTCAATCCATATTTCTGTGTATAACCCTTGGCCACAAGCCTAGCCTTAAATCTCTCAATATTCCCATCAGCCCTCAGTTTTATTTTGTAAACCCACTTACATTTGATAGGTTTAACCCCCTTTGGCAAATCAACAAGATCCCAGGTATGGTTCCTTTCTAATGCAATAAATTCTTCATGCATAGCATTCTGCCACTCTGTTAGTTTCACGGCCTCATTAAAAGAATTGGGTTCAGAAAATTTACTAAGGTTGACATGCATGCAGTAAAAATCATTTTTCTCATCCAGAAACAAACCAGCAGTGGGAGTCATGTTTGTAAAACAGTCATCATCCAGACCAGAAAAAATGGGAGCACCATTGTGTAAGCAGTAATTAACAGAAGAAGCTTGCAGTATTCTATCTTTCAAAATTTCAGAGAAACAATCATAGGAAGCATCAGAGAGAGACTTATCTTTATGGTAAGCTAGAGATGCAAGGTCATAGTCGTCCAAATATCTAGGTGCTTGTCTACTCCTTTCTGATCTTCTCAGATGGGTCACTTGAACTTGTGGCTCTGGGTCTGAAATTGCATTTTCTCCAGCTTCTTCTTCTTGGGTCTGGTATCCATCCTTTTCTTCTTCAACTGGTGGATTCTGTTCCGCATGCTTGCCCCTGTCTTGTTCTTCAGTGTTCTGCTGTCTTACACTTGTCTCATTCATGTTAGCATTATCATCAAAACAGTAGTAGTTTCAGGGAAAAATAATTCCCTCATGGGGTCTGTGCATTCTGATTTTTGTAACACATTTGAACAGAAAGGATAAGATTCTTCATAAAAGATCACATCCCTATTATAAATAATTCTATTATTGTCCAAATCATAGAGCTTATATCCCTTAGTGTTCTGCCCATATCCAAGAAGAACACACTTGAGAGACTAGATGCAAACTTATCATGCTGTTCTCTGTTTATGTGAGCAAAGCAAAGACACCCAAAACTTCTAAGAATAGTGTAGTCTGGTTTATGGCCATGAATGATCTCATAGGGAGTCTGGTTGTTAACACTTGAGAGAGGCATTCTATTGATGAGAAAGGTGGCTGTGAGGATGCTTTCCCCCCAGAATTTTCTTGGAAGGGATGAATGGAACATGAGAGCACGGGCTGTTTCAAGGATATGTCTATGCTTTCTCTCAGCAACTCCATTTTGCTGAGGGGTATAAGGACAGGAAGTTTGGTGTTTAATGCCTTTCATCCTAAAGTATTCTATCCCTGCTTTCAAGCTGCCCAACTCTAGGGCATTATCAGACCTAACACACTTGACTTTGTGGTTGAACTGTCTTTCTACCATATCAAGGAAACTGACTATCAGACCAAAACTATCAGATTTAGAAGCAACAAGTTGGGTCCAAGTAGCCCGACTCTTGTCATCAACAATGGTCAGAAAATAGGAAAAACCATCATGGGTCTTCAAATTGTAAGGCCCCCACAGATCAATATGAATGAGGTCAAAGGTATTCTGTGTCTTTATAGAGCTAGAAGGAAAAGGTAACCTATGACTCTTGGCTCTATTGCAGGGTTCACAGATCAAAGATTTTTGTGTGCAGACGTTTCTGAAAAAGTCCAATTTTGTCATTTTGTCTTTGGGGGGATGTCCAAGCCTATGGTGCCACACATTTAATGAAACTTGGCAACTTGAAATACTGTTTTTATTACTTGGAAAAACATGCCCAGTGACAGAAAGATCATTCATAGATGGGGAATCAAGCATACAAACTGAACTGTCTTTCTCAGACCCAACATCTAAAACAGGAACATGCTGAGACCTTTCATTACCAGAATCAGAAAAGGTATGAAAATTTCCTTTATTAACTCCAGAATTCAAAATATTGGAAACTTGCTGAGTCTGGTTGTTTTTACAATCAGAAGCATTGTTGCCTAAAGCAACTCTATCAGTACACAGATTAGAAGTTTTTCTCCTATCCCCTCTATCAAAATTTCTGTCTAGAACATATAGCCCTCTATGGAGTTGCCCAATCTTCAATTCCTCATTGTCGTTACATGCCTGATAAAAACAGCAAGTTGCATTAAAACACAACCTAGTACTCATCTGACTAGACAACTTGCTTACAGAAAGAAGACCAAACTTAAAACTGGGCACATAGAGCACTTCCTTCAGAGTAAGCAGACTATTAATTTTGACATCTCCTATAAGATTAACAGGCTGTGGATGCCCATCAGGCATCCCAACAGTGTGAGGTGGATCAAGAAAACAATGTTACTGAACATCGATAAATCACCACACATATGATCGCTAGCACCGCTATCAATAATCCAGTCCATCCGACCAAACATGTCATTACATGTAACATTAAAGATTCTATAATTATTTTCAGTCAAGATATTTAAATAGTGGCGAGAGATCATACCTACGAATCCACAGTTGGATTCAGCAGACTGTGGATCCTTGTTCACCACTCGGGACTTACTTATGTACTGTAAGAGACCATTGACTTGCTCCGCAGTCAGCACACCGCTGAAAGGATCTTTGACGGCTTCTTCTCTTAGGTCACTGGCTCCATTGGCCTGGGTTTTCTTGTCTCTGCCCGTGCGCCAGCCTGGTGGAAATCCATGCTTCTGGTAGCAACGGTCCTCAGTGTGCCCAATCTTGTGGCAGTGACTACATTGCAGACCAGTGTTTCTCTTATTTCCTCCGCCTTGACCGCGGCCAAAGGGCTTCTTGCCTTGATTGACTGAAAAAGCCATAGAATTGTCACCGTCAGTGGTATGAGTGTTACTTAGCCCTTTCTGCCTTTCTTGGTGGATGATAACAGAGAAAGCTTGCTCCACGGTGGGAAGGGGTGCGCTCATTAGAATGTTTTCCCTAGCTCCGGCAAACCTTTCATTAAGGCCCATCAGAAACTTGATGAGTCTCTGAGTCTTGATGTAGTTGCTGAAAGCTTGATCAGTTGCGCAGGCACAGGTAGGGAGAGAAGTCGTGGCGTCAAATTCGTCCCAAATGGTCCTCAATTTCGTGAAGTACTCCCCGACAGAATCGCTCCCTTGTGTTGTATCTGTTAAGCGCCGTTCCAGCTCGTAGAGTCTTGTGGCATCTACTGAATCATACCGCGCGCATAAGTCTGTCCAGATCTCGGCAGCGGATTTCCGAAAGAGGACAGAGTCTGCTATCCTCTTTTCTAAACTCTGGAACAGCCATGCCCGGACCATATTGTCGCACCTTACCCAAGCTTCGGCGCGAACCTCTGATTCTGTAGACTTCTTGACAGTACCAAGCACGAACCCTAATTTGTTTTTAGACGCCAGGGCTATTTGCACCTGATGCTTCCAACGAGGAAAACCGGGTCCTCCGTCATACTTCGGCGCCAGTGACTGCCCCGGGCTATCGGAGCTTGCAAGATACAAGGCGTCTCCGGTGTCAATCCCCGCTCCACTGCTACTGCTCCCGATTTCATTCTTGCCCTTCTGTTCACCATCGTTCCCACCCTTGTCCTGATTCTCGTCAATAATAGGGCCGGTCATGACTCCCGAAGCTTAGAGCAAGAACCGGCAGAGAAAGAGGAGTTTCGGAATTGAGGGACCGACTGGAAGGCGAGGAAAGCAAAACGAAATCAAAGTAGAATCGGAAGAACTAGGAGGGAACGAAAACGAAAACGAAAGCAAGGTCCAATGACCTGCTCTGATACCATGAAAGAAATCTCAAGTGGAAGGCTTCCTTGGATTGAGAAACAAGTCTCGAGCAATAGCTCGGAAGAGAAAGAACCCGATACAAAGAGAAAGTCAGAATGAGAGAGAACCCAAAAAAAAAAAAAAAAAAAAAAAAAAACCGGGCAACTAAAAAGACCTAGCACCCAACGGTCAGAGGACCACCCCAAACATTATAAAACACAAACATACATAAATAACTAATGCCTTCTAACAAATTCACAATCAAATAACACAAAACCTGATTCTTGGCACGCAACATCACAAGTTTGGAGATCACTCCAAATGGCTGGAACAGTTGCAGCAGATCATTCTGTAGACACAGATGACAATTTTTAAGAACTTAAGAATACAATTCAAGATATGAAAGTAAAAGAAGAGCAGGAACACATAATCACTAAAGCAAAAGTATAGATGAAAATTCTATCCGATTTGGAACAATAGATCTACTGAGTCAATACTAGCATAGGCTGACTTAAGCTCACTTTGCTTTGAATTAATAATTGTTCATAATGTGTGAATTTCCTGAGGTAACCTAGCCACATCACGTAGAAACCGGTAGAATGAAGTAGATAAACACTAGATACAGGATGAATATACGGACATCATAATCAGCACAATGGTTCTGTTATTTGGTGAAAATCTATCACACTTCCCACTCCCAGTCTGGAAGGAACAAGCTAATTTCCCTATGAGATAGAACTACTGTATAGCAGTACAACAAGCTATAAGCAACTGAAAGAAGAATGCCATCTTTGCAAGTTAAAGAGTGGGTTTCCATCACCTCGCATGACATGAGGGGATATAACGCCTAAAAAACATATCTTAGAAAAGGGTCATGGCTTGACAATGGACATATCTGGTCTCCCGAAGACAATAGTCCTCGTTTGTTGCTCTTTACGGAAATTGGAGATGGTACAAACCCTTTTTCTTAGACACATACTGGTGACATTTTTCTTGTCCAGACAATCTTAGAGGTAACTAACTTCAGAGGAAATGTTTCTTACACATACATATAAAAAAATCGAACATAAAAGAACTCTAAACAGAAAACTTAGAAGCTTATAACAAAAAAAGGAAAAGCCAAAACAAGAGCACAAAGTGATCAACAACTAGAGCACAAAATAAAAGATGCTATAGCTTTTGACACAAGAAGTAAAAAGTGTTAAGCTTACCAAGTTACCCTGAGATTTATTATTTAATTCTTACTATTTACTTTTGGTAATTATTGCATAGGCATAGAGAGAAAATTGGGAAAAAATGCATAGGAAGTCTAATCTATTGTGAAACGAAACAAAGAAGCTAAAAACATCATTTGTTTGAAACGGAGAGAATTATGATTAATACCTCTAGTTTAGCATTACTTGTTTCCTTCTCAATACCTTCAGCTGGAAGATCAGATGATGTTCTTATTTCTTCAAGTCTTTTCCTCAAATTAGAGACTTCAGCATCTACCTGCAGCCACAAGGTAAAATCTACATAACCAAGTGCAAATAGAGCAGGTCAAGTACAAATCTTTCTCTCATCAATGACCAGTATTGTGCTCAGCACTGAAACATCTCTGAAGCTAAGGAATATACAGTTTTTAGTTTTTCCCAAGGCAAAGTTTCGAAATGGCTAACATTTGAACCAAAGAAAAGAGTCAAATCAACACCAGACCAACAAATAAGGCTGCAAATGATATGTACGATTGTTTGCTACCTGAGTGTCCGATTTTATGACAAAATTCTACCATACTATCTTATGGACCCTTTTATCACCCTTTTTGCTCTTGGTACACAATCAGTAGAAAATTATAAGAACCTATATTTCACTGATATAAATACAATTATAGTGCTATGCTCTAGAAAGTGAAAGAAGAGCCAAGCAATTTATTTCGATCTATCATGCAGGCAGCTTGGACACACTAATAAAACTTGTGGTTTGCACGCATGCCAGTACATTTAGGTTGGGAAGCCTGCTCAATTAGCCTATGGTTGCCCATGTTCTCCGTGCATCTTCCACCTCTAATAAAATCATAATGGGTTTGCACTTGTTGTTGCCACCTTGAAGAATTTTCTTCGTTATTACAAGCGTGAAAAGGTACAGGTCATCACAGAGATTATAGTCGTGACATAACTTCTTGCAAGCATACTGTTACATACACGGTAAGAGATTGAAACAGTGTGGAGATTAAGAACTGGGAAAATATCAAAAGACATATTAATGCATCTGAGTTTTTGTGATTTATCATCTTTTAGGATTTTACATTGGTTAGTATTAGTTTAAGCAAACACATAGACTTTTGAGGCTACAGAAATCAAGCAGAAAGTAGCGGGGACAAGTTAAGTACCTTGAAAGGTCACCATTAATTTTCAGCCCAGAAATGGCACCTTGAGCAAACAGGAGAAGCTCCCTTTTCACCTGCGACAGACCTCTTTTTAGTGAAATTAAACAACATAGACTGACATTCCCCAAAATCGAACAGGCTGTTCGAAGAGCATACTGCATACACATGGGTAAGAGGAAGGGGAGAGCACAGCCGGTACCTTGAAGAGAATGAGAGGCGCAGACGACGGCGTGCCAGTGGGTGTGTGGGGGCGGCGGGGTGGGTGTGGGGTGTGGTTGGTCTGGGGTGGACGATTTGAAAAATTGAAGATATGAGTCGCGACGATGAATACGATTGAGAAGAACGAAGAAGAGAGATTAGGGAGCAACCTCAGAGAGCAGAGAGGCGCGGTATAGTTTAGGGTTGTTTTTTCGGTAGGTACGCGACGGGAGAAACTGGAGAGACCGAGAAAACAATAAAAATGAGTGTGAGTAAAATTGTTTGGTTAGCCAGGTTTGGAAATGAAAAATGTTATTTCCTACAGATTATTTCGTAGGTAAAAATAGAATGACTTTCACCTACGAAAAATTTCGTATGTGAAAGTATATTAGCTAGTGAATAATTTCCCTCCGACACTTTGTCAGTTGCGCGCTTGTGGAATTTTAAAACATTTTTACCAACGGAAATATTTCCGTCTGTAATATGTCACATTCCGTTGGTAATAACGTTGTAAATGTCTATTTTACTCGAATACTACATCCGTTGGTAATACATATAAAATCCGTAGGTGAAAAGGTTTTTTACATACGGAAAAATTCCGTAGGTAATTTTCCGTCTGTGATACTACTGTTTTTTTGTAGTGTATTGTCAGATGCTGAATTGTAGTGGTAATATGTGACCAATCCTCCGGTGGTCTCTTAATTGCACCTGCAGAATGGTCACTCTTGCATTTATGAACCGGGGCCCAGCTGTACTCTCTCATTTTATGTACTCTTCTGGCCAAGTGCAGTCTATGGACAAGAGAAACATCTTTTTCCACTTTGGTCTGTCGAGATCGACTTGGTTGGTATCGTCTTTCATGAAACTTTTCTCATCTCCAGATCAGCACTGCGGTATTTCCCATGCTTTGTCAAGCCAGGATTCACTCTGGGTTGGTTCCTTGTTTGTCTTTAATATTCTCTTAGTCAAATTTGGTTTCTCATCTAAGTTTAATTGGACGTTTTTTTAACTTAGTTTCGTATATTGAACCTAGGGTTGGTTTAATGTAAGATCCTACATTATCTTGTTTTTACTTCCAGATTATCACCACTGGTCTCCCACTTATTAGCCAAGGATGGCCTTTCTCTTTGCACTCCACACAAATGAGCCAAGGATGGCCTTTCTCTTTGCACTCCACACAAATGAATGCTTCAATTGTCAGCCGGATACGCAATCATCCTTCAGGACAAGGTTTACCTTAGTTGACTGCCCTCTTGGGTTTCCCTAGGGGTCTCTAGTAATGACTACATCTAAGGTCGATTACATGCTCATGCTTGGATCCTTGTATAGCTTGTTCGTTAGTGATTTTGATCTCCCCTTGGTTAGCTTAAGTCTATCTATTAGTCTCTATGTTTTTATAGTATTGTTACTAGTTTCTTTCATAGTTACTAGGCTTATAATTCCTTGTTTAGTTCAATTTGTGTTATATATATATAACCTGCACATTTATAATCGCAATGATATAACACAATCTAAGAATGAAGACAAAATCAATTCAACTAAATGATAGCAAAATACATCTCAATTACATCATAAGTAAGCATTGTTATTTTTCTAAATTCTTGAATAAATTATCAAAATATAGATTAAAAGATATACAAAAGACCACCACCTAACAAACAATTTTAAAATATGAAAACCAAAATAGAAAGACTAGTTTATGTATATATAAATATAAGTATATAACCGGTTAATCACGGTTTGATAGCTACACTCCCATACCTAAATTGCAATTATCTAATTATAACCAGTTAGATGGTACGGTAGAAACAAGAAACAATTAAAGACATCGTACGAACAAAAAATAGGCACTCTGAAGGGGTAAAGGCGTATCCCTTTTAGCCGACTAAACAGGCGGTTTGTACTCAATCCATATGTCACCGTCAACGTTGTATATTACTAACACTATTTACTTCGGGCTTCAAATGACTAAAGAGAGCAAACATTTAACATCTTTTCCTTTCTGTCTAAAAAAAGAAAGTATGAAAGATTGACTTACCCCCAAGCAAGAAGTAGGACCTTGTCATAAAATACACTTGACAATTCAGAATGCGCCAAGCTGCACATAATAAACACAAGCAGTTTTGCTGAAGTCATCATCTTAATTTATAAAGCACAGTAGAAATATGAAGTCAGAGCTGCTTGCCAAGTGCTATACTGCAGAAAGATTCATGTTAATTTAGTTCAAACTGTATTCACATTAACTGTGAAAGAATATGGTTGAGCAACGCTTCTATTTGAGTAAAACAATCTTCTGGCAACCGTACCTCAGAGCCCAAGAACGAAGGTATGAAGCCGTATTGGAAACTGCTCCAAGCACAAACTCAATGGTATGGATGAGCTGATGCACGAAAATCTCACTGAACTGAAATGCCTCGTGATCATCAGTACAAAGATAGTAAAATAGTGTGTGGCGGCTCAGCTACCAATGAATTACTGTTGTATTGAAATGAGCGAAACCTTTACAAACTAGGGTACTGTGTATATAGTAAGGACTGGAGATGAAACGCTGAGTTAGCTAAGTATGTATATTTGTACAAGAGGACTGAATAATAGACTGGGCCTAATTACAAATTCTGTACGAGTTGGGCTTATGTTTTCGGTAGTGGACTTGTGTCCTCAATATTCCCCCGCGATCCAAAGGGGTGAAGACCCAGTCTGGATCGAAGAGTACGGAAACGTGGAGAAGGAAGGGGCTTGGTCAAGGCGTCGGCGACCTGGTCTGCACCGGCAATGAAGGCGATCTTCAGGGAGAGATTTTGTACCCGCTCACGAACCAAAGTGGTAATCCAGGCCGATATTGCTTCGCTTGGCCATGGAAGACGGGATTGGCGCAAGATACGTGCCCCCAAGTGTCGCACCATAGAATCGGAGGGTCGACAGGTTAAAACCCTAACTCTTATTAGGTTTTGCAACCAAATCAGTTCACAAGTAGCGTAGGCCATAGCTCTATACTCTGCCTCGGTAGTAGATCGTGCCACTGTGGGTTGTTTTTTCGATTGCCATGAGATTAGGTTTTTGCCGAGGTATACACAATAGCCAGTGGTAGATTTTCGATCGTTTTGGTCATTAGCCCAGTCTGCATCGGAGAAGGCTTGTAGGGTGAATGGGGAGTCAGGAGAGATATGAAAGGAGAGATTTAGGGTTTCTTTCAAGTAGCGCAGTATCCGTTTGAGGTGTTGCCAGTGTTGGCATGTAGGAGAGTGCATTGACTGACAGAGTTTGTTGACCGAGTAGCTTAGGTCTGGTCTGGTCAAGGAAAGATACTGGAGAGCTCCTAAGAGACTTCGAAAAAGGGTTGGATTTTCAAACATAGTGTCGTCAGATTGATGGCTAGAGTTAGAGGTGCTCATGGGGGTTTGAACAGGCCGAGACTGGGACATATTTGCTCTGTGAAGGAGGTTTTGAATATACTTGCGTTGACTGAGGTGTAGACCAGAGTGATTTCTATAAACCTCCACACCCAAGAAATAATGTAAGGGACCGAGGTCTTTGACTGGGAATTGAAGAGGAGAGTTGGTAATGAAGGTCTTAACCAGGGTGGGAGAGGAGCCAGTGATGATAATGTCGTCCACATATATCAGAATAAAGAGAGTATCTCCTTGATAGTGATAAATGAATAGGCTGGCATCAGCAAGAGAGGGGTGAAATCCCAGAGTGAGGAGAGTCACTTGAGTTGAGAGAACCAGGCCCTGGGGGCCTGCTTTAGACCATAAATTGATCTCTGAAGTAGACACACATGATTGGGTTTTTAGAAGTGGGTGAGTGAAACCTGGGGGCTGAGACAATAAATTTTACCTTATGTCACCATGCAAAAATGCATTCTCATATCAATCTGATTATCTGCCAGCTCGACAAACTGCAATAGATAGGATTCGTCTGATAGTTTGAGGTTTGATAACTGGGCTGATGAAGGTTTGAATAATCCAGACCCTCAGTCTGAGTGTAACCTTAGCACTAGCCTGGCCTTCTTCTTTTAGAGACCATCCTGTTGCGTTTGTTTTTACACCCATTTGACACCAAGGGCTTAGTGTTAGGGGGCAAGGGAACAAGGGTCCAGGTGTTTGTTTTCTGAAGAGCTTGAAACTCTCTCATCATAGCATCACGCCACTGAGGGTAGAGAACAGCTTGTTTAAAAGTGGGGTCATCAGGTATAGTCTCTGTAGCATGAACAGATGGCCAGGCAATGGTACCATCTGTTCTAATGAGTGGTTTTCTGATATTATCACGGGCTCTTGTAACCATGGGATGTGGAGGAGCAGGGGGGTTAGGTGTGTCATTTGGTGAGGTAGAGGTGGAGGAAGAGCTTGATGTAGCTGGTGTTAGAACAGGTGTAGCAGGGGAGGATAGACTTGAGGGAGTGTGAGGTGTTGAACCAATAGGAGACGGTGGGGGAGAGGGTACTGGGTTAGGGGCAGTAGGTAAGGGCTGTGTAGGGGTGATAGATAAGGAGGGAGGTTGATAAGTGGTGTTGTCTGTGGAGGTAGTAGGCTGAGAGGGAGGGTAAGTAGGAAAGGAGTTTTCATTGAACAAAACATCTCTGGAGGTGTATGTTTTAGAGGAAAAGGGGTCAAAACACAAATAGCCCTTAAAGTTCTGTGCATAGCCCAGAAAGATGCATTGTAGGGATCTGAAATTTAGTTTGTGGGTGTTATAGGGCCGGAGATTGGGCCAGCATTCACAGCCAAAGATTCTGAGAGTAGAGAAATCTGGTGAGGTTTTGAATAGAGCCTCATAGGGTGTTTGAAGGTGAAGAACAGAAGTAGGAGTTCTGTTCAGCAGGTAGGTTGCTGTGAGAAATGCATGTTCCCAAAATATCAGAGGAAGAGAGGCATTGGCTAAAAGAGATAGACCCTTGTCAACTACAATCCTGTGTCTGCTTTCAACAGAACCCTGCTGCTGGTGAGAGTAAGGGCAAGAAATGCGTAAATTTATACCTGCTTGAGTGAGTATAGGCTTGAGAGGCTTAAACTCAGTACCACCATCAACCTGCACTGCCTTAATCCTTGCCCCATAATGATTTGAAACAAGTTTAAGAAAAGCAGTAAAAATAGAGAAAACTTCACTCTTAGCAGCCATAGGAAACAACCAAACATACTTGCTGTAATCATCAACCACAAGTAGATAATATCTGTTGCCTTTCAAAGACAAAGTGTGTGATGGTCCCCACACATCCAAAAATAAGAGCTCAAAAGGATGTTTAGAAACAGACCCAGTCATAGGATGGGGAAGAGCATGCATCTTCCCCATATAGCAAGCCTTACAACCTTGTTGTTCAAAATTCTTAACAGAAACTGGTAATGCAAACTTATTTACAGTGTAAGTGGTGATTCTAGAGGAGGGGTGTCCCAGCCTTTGATGCCAAATACTGGTGGTGGTTCTCTCTGTGGCATGAGCTTGAGGGTGTGTTGAAGTGGTCAGGTTAGGTCCCCCAAAGGTGTATAGGCCAGCTTTAGTTCCTCCCTTGAGAAGAACTCTCCCTGTTGCCAGATCCTTAACCACAAAATATGTAGGGTAGAAGGCAAACATAACATGGTGATCAGCACAAAACTGTCTAACAGAGATCAGATTTTTATTTAAAGCTGGAACATATAATAGTTTGGAGAGAGAAAAACCACCATTAGGAGTAGGAAGAATGCCAGTCCCTTGCCCCTTGATAGGAAGAGCACCACCGTTGCCAAAACTCACCTCATCAGAAGTGAGAGGTTGATTGTCAAGGCTAAGGTTAGACAGATCATAGGTGAAGTGATTAGAGGCACAGCTGTCTGGGTACCAACTTGGGTCAGCAGTAGTGTGGTTAGCATTAAACTGAGATGAGGGTTGAGCCTGATAACCATGGTCAAAACGATGATAGCAAGCAAGAGCAGCATGACCATACTTGCCACAAACTTGGCATTGAACTCTAGGATCACTCTTACCAGAGAGATGTTGACTGTTTCTGCCTCCCTTGTAGGAGCCACGTCCACCCCTGTTGCCTCTTCCTCCTCTGTTTCCTCTTCCTCTAGCATTATAGGTGTTAGAGTTCTGAGTTTGAGATACATTAGCAGAGATCTGGGTGTTGTTGATGATATCAGCAGTTTGCTGAGCCAAATGAGACTCATAGGTTAAGAGCTGACTATAGAGAACATCAGGTGAAACAGCTTCAGTTCTTAACATAAGATTGGTCTTAACAGACTCAAAATCAAGGGGTAGACCAGAAATGATGCAGCTAACAAAATCTGAATCTGACATAGGAGAACCAGCAGAGGCTAAGGAATTTGAAATAGACTTAGCCTTGTGAAAGAAAGTGGTGACACTATCTGAGCCCTTTTTGATACTCATTAGTTGAGCCCGTAAGAGCATAATCCTAGAGTTTACTTTAGTAGCAAACATTTCTTGTATTTTATTCCAAGTTTCAGCTGCTGATGTAGACAAAACTACCTGAGTGAGAACCGATTCTGTCATAGATGCATTTAAAAGGGACATAATGAGCTGATCTGTCTGTTTCCAGGTAATAAATTCAGGATTTGGGAGGGAATCCACAGTTTCTGCTGGTTTGGGTTTGGATCCATCGATCCAGCCAAACAGACCATGACCACGAAGGTAAGGTTCCAGCTGGATCTTCCAGATGGGAAAGTTTTCAGTAGATAGCTTGATAAAGTTTGAGGAGGGTGATAAGAAGGAGGAGACTGAGATAGTAGAAGAGGATGATGAAACAAGAGAACCTGATGACGCATTGACCTGAGAATTTCCTGAAGAAGCATTGGGAGGCGGTAGGCCAGACATTGCCAGAGAATGAAGAAGGACCGAAGAAGAAATGCAGGAGCCTGCTTTCGGGCTCTGATACCATACAAAGATAGTAAAATAGTGTGTGGCGGCTCAGCTACCAATGAATTACTGTTGTATTGAAATGAGCGAAACTTTACAAACTAGGGTACTGTGCTATATATAGTAAGGACTGGAGATGAAACGCTGAGTTTAGCTAAGTATGTATATTTGTACAAGAGGACTGAATAATAGACTGGGCCTAATTACAAATTCTGTACGAGTTGGGCTTATGTTTTCGGTAGTGGACTTGTGTCCTCAATAATCAGACCCCCCATGATTGGCATCAGCTTGAAGAGATTCTTCCCTACCCTCAATTGGAGAATATGCATTTCCTTGTTGCCTCTGGGAAAGTAATATTAAGATAAAAAGGTCTCAAATGAAGACTGTAGCTTAATTAAAACTTAACGATTCGGAAGGAAAGACATATAATCCGTACACTTTCATGTTGAGCCTTCAAAATAAAAGGCTTCGGAAGCAGCATCCACGGCACAGCAACAAGCGCCAAGCCAAGAAGCACAAGCTGATGCATGGAAATAAATTAATGAGCGGTGAAAGGAGGAGGCTAAGGAAATATAATGATGGTGGATATTCGTGTATAACCTGAACCATTTTCTGATGAGGGAAAAGCTGATTTTCACCCAAATCCTCAGCTGGGCTCAAGAACATATAAATCATTATGTGATATAAATCAGCTTGGGAACCAGTCCACCACTTCACGATAATAAGGACAGAGAGAGCCAAATAGACCATTCAAAAAGATCATCTGAGGAACAAACTGAAACCTGAAAAATGAATTCAATGACTTATATAAGTAAGGTAATCAAGACCTATCCTGAAAGAACCTGGAGTTAAGGAAACATGCAACAATCTCCATCATCAAGAAAAATGGGACTACAAAGGTGCAACTAAAAGATATGGAAAATAAAAAATCAAAGCTCAAATCTCAGCACAAATGGCATAGTTCTTACCAAACATTGACGCTATTTTTGAAAAAAATGGCATTAAAGTAGCTCAAGATTATGCCAAGATTCATCTGAGCAACGCCAAGAAGAATGGACATCTTCATCTTGAGAGAGTTAAGAAATGGTAGCTCACTACGGGTACCATGCCATACAGGATCTACACCAAATGGATATGTTATTATTATTATTATTATTATTATTATATTATTATTATTATTTTATTATTATTATTATTATTATTATATTATTATTATTCATCTACGATTTGGTGGAATTTCTTTATTTTTTTAATCAGAATCACAAGCTGACAGTGTTATAATTTGAACAAGTTCTACTATACAACAATAACATAAATTATATTTTTATTAAAAAAACAGTTTTCTATACATATATATTATTATGTATGTTTTTGACTATTTATACAATCTATTGGGGATATTATATGCTAGATCTCTAGTTAAAATGGACTTCAATCTTGATCTATTCAGAGAAATTGAGATACATAACCCTGGAGGGACAATATTTCAGGAAGTCGTATATGAATGGGAACTTATCACCTGCACCTCTTGTAGCCATAGATTGGACGCACGGACTACAGGTGGCAAAAGTGGCCCGAACCCGAAACCCGATAATCACCCAAAACAACCCGAATCGAAAATGAACCGATAATAATCTAAACTAAACCAAATCATAAAGATAATATTATTATTTATAATATCTAATTATCTTAAAATATACTTTGAATTTTCAACAATACATTTGTCAACAGAGAATATCTATCATCAAAGCACACAAACAAGAATGTTATGTTACCTACTTTATTATAAAAATAAAATAAAAAGTTTTTCACTATTGAGCTAAGCAAAGGAAGGATAACAAAATATGAGACATAAACTTTCATTAAGTAATGACATGATGACATGAAAATGGTGGAAAGGAAAAGGTGAAAGGACAAGAGCGGTCCGCATATAAATTGGTGGATACAACATAATAATTATATACTAGTTGATTGAGGAAGGATTTTTTTTATATTGGGAATAGATTTATAAAATTAGATTTGAATTGGTGGATACAATTTTAGATTCTACAATCACACTACATACAAAATGTTCTTCAATTTGATCCATGTCTACCTCATGAGTAGTCAACTTAGGCTAATTTTATTGAGATATATGTAGTCGTAAATGAAAAAATGATTCTTTTAATATGACATTTACAAATTTGTATCGACTTTGCCCAACTCAAATAATTCACCCGAATTAGACTCATAGCCCGAAAAAACCGATTGCACCATTGACTAACCCAAACCATAGGAAACCAAACCAAAATCACCCTAGCCGAAAATTATCCAAACCGAAATACAATCGAATCGATCCAAACCAACCCATAACTTCATAAACCTGAACTAGGTCCCAAAAAACCGAATTCACCCAACCCAGTCCAACCCGAGCTGAATATTATATAGTTCAAAACTGACCCGAACTCACCCGAATAACCACCTCTAGACCAGCCTCTGCGACTTCTTCTCATAATTAACTTAACATGCAAATAAAGTTTTTATTAGAATCCAATTTTTGTTCTGAGAATATCGCGTGTGTGAAGTTTACGAGAAAAAAATGAATCAAGATTAGTATACTTCAACTGATAATTATGGTCGTTCATAAATTAAAGCTGGTTTCTACGAGAATTCAATTTCTTTTATGGGAATCACGCGAGTATTTGAAGTTTGTTACTAAAATGAGTTCCAAAGATGGAGATGTATTACAAAAACGGAGATGAGTTAATGCAATAAAAACCAGCAATATCGGTACTACCTCCCTAATTTGATTATCAAAAGATGTACGTAAACCAATGAAATAAAGGTCAGCACCGTTGCATCTGGCCTTTCAGATGGCATGCAACACTTCAATCCGGTCTAGGATCTTGGGACCTTAATACGATCTAGATTTAATTCAAGTCAGCTATAGATTAATTGAAAGTCCTAAACTGACATATAAAGGCTTTGAATTAACCTTCTGATGCATGCAAGAAATTAAACGCCACGTTTTACCATCTTTCTGCAACATGATCGACCTTCCATCAGCACCATGCATGCAGTGCATGTATAATCGATATCTCTTCTAGGGTGTGTGGTGTGGCTCTATAAATACTCTCCCGTTTACTTTTTGCAACCCAAACCACGTCCAATCTAGACTAGAGTAAGGAAGAAAAGAAAGAAAATGGCTCCAGCTTCCTCAATCTCACCTTCCTTCATCAACACAGACATTAATTTAACAAGCAGCCTTCAAACCATCACACCATTAGACTTTGAAAAACTTTACTCAACTTTACCTCCTACCCACCATTGGCCTACTATTACTTCCACCAAGCAGACTGAAGCGGATAAGATTAATAACTACTCAATCCCAGTGATCGACCTCTCCAAATCCAACCTGCAGGATGAAATCAAGAAAGCAACAGAAGAATGGGGAGCATTCCTGGTGACTAACCATGGAATCCCTTTAAAATTCCTTGAGGATTTTGAGTCACAAATTAGACGTTTATATTCCTTACCTACTGAAACCAAACTCAAAGCCCTTCGTCAACCGAATGCATCTTTCAGCACTGGATATGGTATGGTTCCAATGTCAAAATTCTTCCCTAAGAAAATGTGGTCTGAAGGTTTCGCTATCGTTGGTTCCCCTATTCATCATGCTCTCAAGCTTTGGCCACCTCATGGCTCACCTGAGTTTTGGTAAAATATTTTAATTTTGCATCATTCATTTTTTTTATATATAACTTCTACTAATGATTAATTAAACACAATAAAAAAATGAAATTTTCATGAATTAATAATTCTAACTTCTCTTTACCAAATATTTCTATGTAGCGCCGTGATAGAAGAGTACCAAATCAGAATAAAAGCACTCGCGGAGAAAATCCTAACCCACATCCTCCAACTTCTGGGCTTACCTGAAACCCAAATCTCAAACTGGACTAAAACCCAAGCCCAAACCAAATCCGACCCATACGGTTCAACTCAATCCCTCCTTCACTTAAACTCATACCCACCATGTCCTGACCCAGATCACACCATCGGTTTAGCACATCACACAGACACTTCATTACTCACCATTGTTTACCAGAACAGTACCCCGGGTCTTCAATTCCATCACCATGACGATAACTGGGTCAATGTCCCTTGTATACCAGGTGCTTTAGTGGTTAACGTGGGTGATTTGATGCAAGTTATCTAATGGACGGTTTAAGAGTGCCTTACATAGAGTTGTTGTGAATAGGGCTCAACATAGATATACTGCTTCGTATTTCTATTCACCACCCAGGAATGTTCAGGTTTGTCCAGTGGTGGATAGAAGGATTATGCGACCGCTTTATAAGTCTGTTAGTTGGGAAGGATTTCTTGAGATTAAGGCTAAGCATTTTAATAATGCACTTAGAGTTGTTCGATTGGAGGAAGATGGATCTATTGATGATGATGATAAGTGATTTTATAGTTGATTTGATGTTAGTTTGCTAGATAGTAGTGATCGATCGTCAAGATGCATGCTTGCTGTAATAATAATGGTAATGTACGTCTGTCTAGTGTTTTACCTTCTAGTTATCTTAATCATTAATAAAGTTCCAGCAGCTACCTAGCTTTATTATATGTTTGTTGAGGACTATAACTATATAATAATATTGATCTTATATATATATATTATATATATATATATATATATATATATATATATATATATATAGTCAAACTATATATGTTAGCTTACTACAAACCAGGGTTCAAATCCCTGATTGGTAACCAACCCAAAAGAATGTTAAAAATCCGATTTTGATAAAACAGTACAACCAGATCGATTAATGTTCAAGGTAAAGAAACAATGCGACAACAGAACTGAGGGAAATTCGAATACCTCATTTGTAGTTTTCAAGAAAATTACAAATCCGTTATGATTTCTATTTTTGCGCAAGGGAATACGTTAAGTTTTTGAAAAGGAGAATTGTTCCGTTATTACACGCCTCTCTCTTTCCATCCATCTCTACGCAAAATACAACTACTACTAGTTTTGTAGTGCATAATGAAAGAAGACATTTAATAAACAGTCTCCTCCCTCTCAAGATAACTGCATTATTGATTACTGTTCTTAAAGTGTTTCGTTCTTTTTGCCGTTGGCTTGGCATACTGTTCACTTTCAGCCAGCTATACAATTAATAAAAAAGTTTTTTCATGCCTTCTCAAAAAGAAATAAAACCAGCGAATCCATTAAATTAAATCTCTAGAGATAGAATTGTTTTTTAATAAAGTGAACGTTATCCTCCCTATTTAGTTACTTACTAGTTTCTTCAAGAAGCCAATTGTTTGCTTATGTCCGACGCTTTCATATCTTTGTCGGACCTAACAAGTGTAAAGTAAAAGAGTGGACCGCGGACCCTGCCGCCAGGCTATCACTCACGCTCCGCTCTGTAATCCTCCAACTTCACTCTCGCCGCTGGGGTACGTTTGTTACCTGGACCGTGTCAACCAAATGTAATGGTATCTATCTTATAGCTAAATGACACCTGATCATTTATTTAGAAAAACATACAAGATTAAAGATACTAGATGAAATTAAAAATGTTGTGACAATCTGATTAAAAGTTGAAAATATAAACTAATTCATAGGAGGATGAGGTGTAATACATCAGTAAAGGCGCTTTTACACATTAAAAGATTAATTTCTAATAGTTTCTATGATTACGAATATACTATAATCATTTCAATTTTTGCTAATGTAGATAGATCAGACTATGCAACCAACACCACAATTATTTACATTATGATTTTCATAATCTTCCTAAATAAATTGAACTTCACTGTCAAACAATCCAATTAATGCTCTTGTAAGTTTGAGAAAAAGCTAACAACAAACAATTGCAAAAACAATACAAAAAAAAAGCCATACAAACCGCTAATAGTTGTTCCAAACCTAGAAAAAGTAATGTTTTATGACATTTCACTAACTTGACAATAACTGTATTTTTTACTTATGCATAAAATTTTGAAAAATATATATTTTAATCAAGAAAAGTGTTTAGTATCAAAGCTAGTGTTTTAGATAATTCTTGGTAACATCTTAACATTTGAAACCAGCATTTTCTCTACATCTACATTCTTATAGTTTTCATGATACACAACATTTACCTCAATGAGCTAAGTTTTATTTGATGAGCTTACATCTACCAACATCACAATCAATTTCAATTTTATAAGCAAATCAACTTAATAAATGATTTATTACCTTTAATTTATATAAAAATTAATAACTTTTCTAATAGACCATGAAAATACCTCATTTAGGGTACAATGAAGACTTTTTAATTAAAAGCCCAGTATAAAGTCAGTTTAGTCAAATCGGAATGGACTTTAAACTGATTTATGACTATCTTACCAACTCCTCACACATTCCTTTCAATGCTCGGATCATTGGGATGACTTCAAAATTTTGGTAGACAACTTCAAAGTAGTCTTAAGGGTCGGTTGTTAGAAAGGCACTAGTACAAAAAAGGCAATTTCGGTAACCCTATCTCGGCGGATGTAGTAAAAACCGCTGAGATAGATTGTCTAAGTGATTGTCTTTTAAAAATAAATAGTTTATTTTGGCGGTTGTAAGGAGGAACCGCCGAAATAAATATATTTTATACTCTATTTCGGTGGTTTCTACTTACAACCGCCGAAATAAATATATTTTATACTCTATTTCGGTGGTTTCTACTTACAACCGCCGAAATAGAGTCTCTAATATTACTCCCATAACCCCTCTTCCCTCTCACGCTCTCGATCGATTTCTCTTCTCTGCGCGCGCGACCATCCCTCCCTGCGATTACCACTTCTCCAGCTAGCTCGATCTGAGCACCGCCTTCGCCGTTGACCACTGTCGCCTGCCGTCGCCGGTGACCCGCTGAAAACCGAGAAAACACCCTAATTTTGTAAGTTCAAATTTCATTGTAAAATTTGTTGATTTGTTGTTATATGCTCTGATTTAGGTTGGAATGTGATTGTGTGTGTATAATGTAATTGTGTGTGGACAATGTGTGTATAAAAATGGTGTAAATTTAGTGTAATTTGTTGTGCACACAAGGTGCTTGGTGTAATGTTTGAATGAAAAATGTATTATTTGTGCCCTTTGCAGCGATAATTTAGGAGTGTTTGCATCTCTTTTACAATCTGTAACACCCCAACTACTGACAACGCACTTAATAACATATCGCAGCGGAATTCATAACTCACAACATCACTTAACTCTTTGGTGTTACACGCCGTTAGCCACCCACGTGGCTAACAAGGCTAACATACATACATCGTACCGGTCTGATGGACTAAATTCCCGAGCAACTACACATAAATCCCGTTCCATGTCCAACAGTCATTATACACTTACATTACAACTGTACCGAGTATTAACAAGCTAATGCCGACAACAATTTCGGTCTTACTACTCCTACATTACATAAGCATTTAAATGAACTGCCCGTATACAACTAACAACCCGTCCCACTCTCGAACGGCTGCCGGCTCCATAATACCTGAAAAGTATGGGGGCCCCCCAAAGGGGGTCAGCACCTTTGCTGGTATGGTAATCCCGCAACCCGCATGCTACCGGGCCACGCACAACTATTTGTCGTCTTAGCATGTGGTTGATTATATTTAAATCATGCATGAACATTATAAACACACAACATATAACATTCCCGAATATTGGGCTCAATAACAGACATTGCCCTTATGCTTAACAGATCACTCGCTGAGTGCTTCAACCCTAGAGTATCTCTCCTCTAATGGAGCTATTTCCTTAATAGACGACACTTACCCGCTATCGGGTTATCCTTAGCGTCTCTTGTTATAACTGGGATTCATATCCATGATCCACACCATTCACTTTTAAACAACATATAACATCACATCGTAATTAACATGACAGCACATCAACAACACATAACATAACGGGTACGGATCTCTTTAGGAACCGTCCCAAACATAGTTAGTTCACTGGGAGAGCCTAGAGAATGCTGTCAAACTCATGCTAAGCTCGTTTACATAACTCGTTACCGTCCTGTTGAACGAACGGATAACTTAACATAAAGATGGATCGGATTTAGTGATCCGAACACATCATACATAATCCCCAACAGACGTGAGTCAAGAGCCTTGGTTAAGCTCAGGGGTGGTTGAAGACCAATGAAGGAAAACAACCAACAGAATGAAAGTTGAAGAAACTGTATACAACAACTCCCAAACACCGCGCGACCGGAACGACCGGATTCCTCACTCCCCCCATAATATATATATATATTCACAGTTAAAGATTCCGCTGTGGAACCTATCACATCAAACTACTATATAGTAATACAACTGAGTTAATCACATAGAAGGGGTTCATACATTTACAGCAAACCTCACACACAACATCAAACAACTAACTCACACATAGCCGTGGTTAGAACGCCCCCTTGGTTCGGGTCGTTGAATCCGAATACCGATCTCTTATGTGATCCTAGACACAGCTAACTAAGGTTTAACACTTCGAGGTTAAACGGTATCGGAACTAAGTACGCCACAAATATGAATTACTATAAACTCGTTACATATATTATCTTACAAGGTGGCAAACACACAAAAAAACACATTGGCATACAAGCCGGTGTAATCCGGTAGGACACAGGTTGCAAGAAAACCATACCTGTCACCGAAGGTGCACTCTAATGTGCCGTCATATGTTCCTTGAAACTCTTTGGACAACTGGTAACATTATAACTATCTTTATTAATATTGGGGTAACATAATTATTTAACGACTAATGCGCCCATGCTTAACCCCGTTCGGTAGTTTTATAACTTTACATTTTAACTTGTTTACTTTTACATTTTTACTACAACTCTTCACCACTTAATTACCATTACAACTTACTTAACATATCCTTAACAACCTTATAACATGATTACTTATCAATCCCCATCATTGGGTATCATTTCCTACCCTTAAACAAAATTTTTGCTCAAAATTACACTATGTCCGAACTTGTGTCCGAGCTTCGGAAGTTCGGACGCAAGTCGAGACTCAAATGGGTGAAAACTGGTGCATGTCCGAGCTTTGAAGTTCGGACACAAGTCGAGGCCAAAACTGAAGAAAATTTCTACCTGTCCGAACTTGTGTCCGGACATCGAAGGTCGGACACAAGTCGAAACAAGTTAACCTGGGAAAATTTTTTCAAGTGTCCAAACTTCCAAGTTCGGACGGAAGTTCGGACACAACTCAAAACTCGGAAAATTTAGAAAACGACGGGGCATGTCCGGACTTCCAAGTCCGGACGGAAGTTCGGACGTACCCAAAAATTCAGCAAACAGAGGCAAATTCTTCCCAAAATTGCATTTCTAATAAACCTACACTAACCCCTTATTTCACAAGCTACAAACAACCATTCCTCTCCACATTAAACATCCCAACCAACACCTAAATTCTCTCAACCATCAACCATCATCAAACACTCCTTTTCCATTGAAATTTTGCCATAACCTCCCCATAAACCTTACACATCCAAATCATCAATTTTCATTCCTCTTCATTCCTAATCTAGCCACACCCTTTTCAAGGGTCCTAACAGCACACAACACATCCTCAAACACCATCAATATCAATATAATCACCAAAATCCTCATGAACACAATATAAACACAACCTCAAAACATTTGGCTCTTAAAGCCCTCAACTCAACCATTTACTCACAAACCTCTCCAACACCAACTACACATTACAACATAGATTTCAACTCACAATTTTGGGTTCATTAAATTGTTTACCCATCCCAAACACTTAAAACAATTACAACAAGGTTTAAGGTGGATTCCTTACCTTAATCTTACAAGTCCCTTAATTCAACTCTTGCTCCTCATCTCCTCCAAAAATCGGTCCAGAGGGTATGGAGTTTCCAACTCCATCCCAACACCCAAGAACACAAAACATACACAATTAATTATCCAAACCCTTAGAAACTCAATTAAATCAAAGGGCTAGAATTAGGGTTTACCTTTTAGAAGTTTTTAAGAGGGACTTTCTCCCTTGAATCGAGAAGGGAACTTCTCCACCATTGAAGGATTAATTAGGAGCTCAAGGACAAGGAGAAAAACAAGGTATCAAAAATGGTGAAAAATTGATTACACCAAGAGATGAAGGAAAAATGCGTTTTTCTTGGGAATCTTTACCTTAGAAGGAAGAGGAGACTCCAAGCTTCTCATTGGTGCCATTTTCTCCTCAAATGGTGAAAACCCATGGAGGTCAACTTCATCCTTTTGGAATTTCGAAAAGAGAGGATGATAGAGGAAGATGAGAGGAAGAAGAATATGTGATTTGTTTTTGGTTTGGAGCTCAAATGGAGCTTGGGGATGGAGAGAAATGGAGGAAGCCATTGTTGGCTTGTGGAGAGTTCCATCGGCAGCAAGGAGGAGGGGGAGCCGGTTGGGAGAGAGAGAAGAGAGGAAAGAGAAGAAGAGAGAGAGGGGAAAAAGGAAAATAAGGAAGGAGAGAGAGTTGGGTGGGGTATTTGTGCCCCTTTATTATTTTGTCTCTCTTGACTTAATTAATTAGTTAACTAGTCTTGTGTGAGTGAGCTGTTCACATAAATAAAACCGGCCCACTAATGTATACATGCTGGAGCGGTTTTCGTTTTTAACAGAAAACACTCGCTTATTCACCCGGTTTAGCACTATTCACTAACCGGGACCGTTTTCCGGAATTTTCTCATTTCCTTTAATTTTAATGGTTATTATACTCCCATTAATGTTTAATTACTGTTATAAAATCAACTATTATTTTTACGGGGTCATTTAACTGTTTAAAGTCACGTTTTCGGGTTTTCTCGAAAAACGCGCCTTAGACTCCGTTAGCGTTTTAACGCATGTTTGGATCCGTTTCCTTCCGGAATTTCTCCCACATATTCTTAGTGTGTAATTAAGGTATAAAAATATATTTTTAACCCTAGTGAAGGTTATGTACCTCCTTAAATAATTAAATACGTATTTTCACATTTTGTGACTTTTACGCATTTCCTTTTTTTCTTTTTGGTTTTCATTTCTTCACCAATGATCTTAAGGACTTAATTGGCCTTAGAAAATTATAATTATACATTTAATTAACACATTAAGGTTTGGGGTATTTCACAATCTATATTGCAAACGGGGCTGAAAGCAGTTCATTTTGTGTCCGGTAATATACTTTAACTTATCTATTCATTCTCTTCATTCACTATAATTTTGCAAGCCTAATTATGAACAATGAACATACATGTTGCTACTTTTTCTTTCTAATTTTATGTTTTTGCACATTTGTAGAGATATATTAGAAGTGGTATTGTTGCATCTCTCGCACACCAGCCTACCTCTCGGACACATTCCCCTCTCTCTATAAATCCCCAAAAAAGCAAGTAAGTATTTTAACTTCGGATTTTGTTTTAATCTCTGAACCGGTTCGTGAAAAATTGAAAATATGGTTTGATTATTGTTGACAATTAGCTTGTGAGAATGTGGTTTGAAAATGTTGGTTTGATGTTGTTTGCCAATTACACTAATTTGAATTGAATTTTTTTGAAAAGGTGGTTTGATGATTGAATTTGTATTTAGTTTGATTTATGCCATTGTTGGAATGTTTGTGGTTGTAATGACTTTGATGAGTGCTTAATAATAAGCATGTGATGTGTACAATTATGAAAAGGTCATGCCGAATTTTTCTAGAAATGTCTTCGTAATATTGTACTTTGTCTCAACGTAACAATTTTTATTTTTTTATCAGGTCTCACTACTGTCGCTGCTTGTCTACCACCTAGCCAGCTGCTTTTCCCTTTATACATCTTAAAAACAAGGAAGTTATTTAACACCGGTTTTCTGTTTTTAAAAATGCAACGATTTGTAAAAATTAAAATGCTAGTTTATTTTGTGCTTGGAACCTTAGAGTTAGGCTAGATTACTTGACAATCATCCGAGTCACGCTCCATTAGGAAATAAACATGTGCACGCAAAAAAAAAACCATATTACATAAACATTTTAGTTTTACATAGGATAATTCTCATACCTTTGATATGTTGCACATATAGTATGGAACGTGACTGGATGTATGGTGATCGAGGGGATCACTTTGACAAGATGCTGAAAGAGTTTTGCAAAGCGGTAGTGCAGCACAAGGACAAGACAAATGTGGTGAAAATTCCTTGTCGTTGTGTTGACTGTGGCGTGGTAAGGAAATATTGAAGCATCGACGTCATACAATACTATCTGAAGACCCGTGGTTTCATGCCACATTACAGAAGATGAACTTTTCATGGAGAATCAGTTCAAGATAATGCTTCAACTACCTATAGTCATGATCGGTGTCACTCAAGAACCGAGCAAACCTTCGATACTGTCAACGAGTCGGATCGATTCACAAGTACTTCAGGAGTCAATGTTGACAGTGAGACGACTTACCATGATGAGAGAATGGAGGAGATGCTTGATAATGTCGAGGACAATTTTCTCGACGGGTCAGATGAGTATCAAAGGTTGTTGGATGCGTCCAAGACAGCCTTGTACCCTACGTGCATTAAGTACACAAAATTGACGACTGTTCTGAATTTGTTCAACTTGAAGGGGAGATATGGATGAAGTGACAAGAGTTTCACGGCACTTCTCGAGTTACTTCATGATATGCTTCCAGATGGGAACGGTCTCCCTATCACCACTTATGAGGCGAAGAAATGGATGTGTCCAATGGGGATTGAGTATAAGAAGATACATACATGTCCCAACAATTGTGTGTTGTATAGGGGTGATTACGAATGCCTAGATAGTTTTCCGAAATGCTCATTGTCTCAATACAAGCTCAAGGATGGTGACTGCTCATCTCTTCCCTTTAATCATTGACATTGGGACGAGGGAGTGGATGTCCTCTTCCCCATTTTTTGTAAAAGACTTGGGAAATTTCACCAAATGCCCCTTGAAATGGTCTGTTTTTTATATATAATTAAGGCGTTCGTCACTTTATTAGAAAAAAATGAAGAACCTAGAGGGGACCAGGCGGATGGGGCTTTCATGAGCCTCATCAAAACCTTAACTAAGCAAAACTTAATGGAAAAAAGCTTAGGAAGGAAAAAGAGTATCAAACATGCGTCCTTAGTACAATAAGCCCAAAGCTAAATGTGACAATCAAACAACCGAAATATTCAAAGTAGACACACAACGGTGAAAGACATAAGGACATAAGTAAACATACAATCAAAAGCTCCAAACAATTGTCATAGTCGTCTTCATTTTAGCACCCGATGTATTCCAAACCCCTTTTCCATCAATCTTATGCCCAAACCTACACTATCGAGAATGTAAGCTTTTGCAACCACACCGATTACACCCAATGTCACACTTATCCACCCCCCATACAACAATGCCAGAATCTCAATGACCCCAGCCGCATACAAACTTAATTTTCATTATCCTTATATTTGTCCCTTATCACCAACTTCATCACCTAACCACTGTCATTATCTTCACGTTAATACCGATAGCGTCAAAAACTATCTTCAAAACAAACACAAATCCGAGCCACCTAGTGAACTGCCTATCTCATTCCAACATAAGCGTAACCTTAACAACAGCTATAATCATCATGCCATCCATCATAATGTTTAACTAATAAATGTCTGTGGACAATATACCTGATGGATGATCAATGTATGAGCATCCCTACTCAATAGTCATGGGAAATGACAACAACATTTTACAACAGTGGTTCATAGGTGAAGGAAAAATCAAATATGCCGCCAGGTAAAAGGCCTTCTAACATAGCTTTAAAAGAGTTTCCTGATAGTAAACTGTTGTTGTACATCAACTTCAATACATCCACAATGGCAACTTCCTCTGAGAAATATCCGCGGAGTCACTTCGCTTCCTTGCTTCCCGTTTCATTGATTCAAGAATTCTTGTCCCCCCTTTAAAGATTTCATCAAGAATCAATTTGCATCCTTGATCAGTAGTATTCTTGTTCTCACTTTTATCTTCTAGTGGGTGATCGAATATCAAGAGTGTCGGTATTCAATCTAAGAACGAGGGATCATCAAATGCAAAAGACAAATCAAAACTCAACTACTGTTAGCATTTATGATGTTGTTGCTCCTCATGCTTCAACGTGATATACTGATCTTGTGTCGTGGACCTAGCCCTTTGGCATCTTGCATCCCTATAGTCACCATCCTTCTAGTTTCCAACGTAACTATGCAACTGACTCTACAAGTTCGTCTAGGTCTGCTTCGGGTTTGGAATATCACAACAAAATCTCTTAGCATCTACAAACATTCCTTCGCTTCTGCATCAACATTTGCTATAACCCCATTTATATCTCTCGTTGGTTGAGCAGCACTTCTGGCACATGTGTTATCAACTATCTCCACAGTCAAGCAAAACCCTATGTTTCCTATCTGATCTCGGTTTCATTTTTAGTATTTTCGCCTTGTACTACTGATGTAATGGGTTGTTGATCCTGATCTCTTAGTAACAGAGTTTCCGCAACTTGTTATGGCCCCGTCTCACAATTATCTCTCCTTTGATTACTAGTGTTACCATTGTAGCACCATTAACTTCATTCCCTTCCTCGGGATTAATTGCTTCACCCGATTCACTTCCATTTTCATTTTCATGATGTCGGTCCCTCTTCTGCTCGTGCGTTTCTTTTTTGTTATCATGATGTCGGTTCCTCTCCTGCTCGTGCACAATTATATCATTAATTTATTATATCAACCAGTAATCAATGATTTGATCATTCATTACATTCCTTTCACTAGGTCCTTTATGATGCTTTTCACATCTGCCTGACACATTCTCTCGTCGCCTTTGTGATTCTCCTTCCTTGGAACTAATGATCTCTCTCCTATGTTAGGATTTCTCACGCCTGTTGGTTGAAACAACATCCCCATGGGAATCACCTCCTGACTCCCTTGTCAATTCACCTTTCTACTGATTTCTTGTGTTATCTGGATAACATTTACCTCTTTTGAATCTTTTCCTTTTCTGGTCATCAGCGCGTTGACCTCGACGATGCTTACTGAAAATTTTCTCTGTCGACCTGAACCACCACTTTCCAGTTGATGAGGTGTAACGTTGAAGTTTCAACCTGTATTGATCTCCACAACTTTATAGTCTCCCTCATCCACTTTAATGATCATATCCTACAAATTGCGCTATTTTTGCTACGTTTATCTTGTTCCAGACATGGATTGGAACACCTATAATGCTGATCCAAGCCTTCATTTTCTTCACATGGTCGCTAGTTCTTCAGCTTATGAGGCCAATTCTGTATATCTCCCCTCCCCTATATCTTGCCATAGCATTGACTTCATTTGCTTCTCTTGCTGAGTTGAACACCATGAGAATTTGCGCCTCGAAAAGCCAAGATTCTTGCCAGATTGGGCCAATAGCTAGGAATTCTAGGGCTTCTCTCGCATTCTTGTCTTCTTTAAGAGTTGCCACCACACATTCTATAAATTGTCCTTCATTTCCTCATCTACATTCATCTTGATGGACAATCTTGATAAGGCATATCCTTTGTCAATCTGTTCTCTGTTGTGTTATTAGCCTCAACCATCCTTCTTATTTCATTACCTTCTTGCCTATGTTCTACCTTCTTTTCTCTAACATCATGTCCTTGGAATTCCATCGCGACCCTCAGCTTACAACCTTCTATAGCCCATCCATTCATTCCCCTAATAATCTTTCTGGCTTCATCAATGTTTCATACAACAACAAAGGCACATATGTTGCAGTTGTTCTTCTTTTCTTTCCTATTGATAAGCAGTCAACTCCACTAAGCGAATCTTTGAAATGGTTTGTTGTTAGAAGGAATGTTAATTTCCTAACTCGCTATGCTGCTCAACTCTTCCCTTACATCATTGCCATTGGGACGAGGGAGTGGATGTCCTCTTCCCTATTGATTGTAAAAGATTTGGGAAATTTAACCATATATCCCTGAGGTTTGAGTGAATTTCATAAAATACCTATGAGGTTTGCAACTTACTACAAAATGCCCTTGAAGATTCATTTTTATTATAAAATACCCCTTCAACCAAATTCTAATGTATTATATCTTTCATATTCTCATTTTACCCTCACATCATATATCCCTGCAATAACCTCAAGGTTATATGATCAAAAGTTATTTTGAAAAATATATAAAACTTAACAAATAGATTAAAAAAATCAAAACTCATATAAATTTATAAAAAATTCTAACAAATGACTAAAAATTATAAAAAACAAAAAAATAGGTAGTCACAAAATTTTGAAAATAAATATGACAAATGACTAAATAATAAGAAAAAATATTTTTGTAAAAGAAATACACATAAATTATTAAAATGTTACATAATTGAAAAACTATTGTGGCGGGTACTTAAAATCGTAAAAAAGTAATAAAAAATACATTAAATATGATAAACCATTAAATGACTAACTAATATATGTTATTTATTATTAATAATCACAAGAAAACTTTTTTTAAAAAAATTTTATTCATTTGTTAAAATTGTTTAAAAATTTTATACGCTTTAATTATTTTTTGTGTATTTGGTTAAGTTTTATACATTTTTTTTAAAAAAAAAATTTGATGAAAAGGAGATTAGTATTAGTCTATGGAACCAGAGTTTACATCTTCATCCAGCAGTAAGATGCACTGCTCAGGGGGATGAAGAGTCTGCTCACTATTTAAAGCAAGCTTAGCTATGGAATCTGCTATCCTATTCGCTGCCCTATCTATACTAACTAGGTTACATACAACAAACTTAGCAATCATACTCTCGCAAGCTCTAATCAGATTTTCATGTGGATGGGAGCAACACCTCTGAGAGTTGAGCAAACCCACCACCAGACAGGAGTCCGATTCTATTATGATTTGGTTGGCCTTGAGGGATTTTGCCATCTGAAGTCCATCCAGTACCGCCCAAAGCTCAACTTCTTGAACGCTAGCCAGTCCCAACCCGTGCATAAATCCACCAATCCAATGGCCAGAATGGTCTCTGCACAAACCACCCGAGGCAGCTCTTCCTTGATGGGAAACTGCTCCATCTACATTAATCTTGTAAAAACCTGTTGGCGGGGTAGACCAGTGCGGTGTAGCAGCCAGTCTAACTGAATTATGTAGGTGTTCTATTTGGGGAGCTTGTAAGTATCCCTGCAATTTAGCAAACAAGTAATTAGTGGAAATATCTATCTCAGGCAGCTTATTGTGAAATTTGTTGTTCCTCCAACCCCACAAAATATAGCAGGAGATTGCAAATACACAAGCCCATTCAGAACTGCATGCATTCTGTGTAGTTGAATTCTTCAAATTAATAGATAGCCAGCTCTTTAAATTCAGATTATTCCATTGATCAATAACAGAATCATTTTGCAGTAATAATCTCCAAACTTTGATGCTAACAGAACACTCTTTTAGCACATGTAATGTGTCCTCTCTCTGTCCGCATGCATCACAGGTGTTGTTCGCACAAAGACCACGAGAGAATAATAAATGTTTCGTTTTTAAACTGTCATGAGCAATCATCCATAAACATGTTTTAATCTTTTCCGGAACCTTTAATCTCCAAATCAGATTCCAGAGATTATTTTTCTCCGATCTATTCCTAATAAGATTATAAGCTGAAGCCACAACAACTCACCAGTTCTATCACAATTCCAAATTATTGAATCATCAAAATCTTCCTCAAAAATGGCTTCACTAGATAAACGATTCAATATTTCTGATGGGAGGAAACTTGAAAGTTGATCCCACTTCCAGCCCCTGTTAGTTTCCCACATATCAGCCATAGAAGATTCCGTATTCAAATCAGGAGGCATTGTGACAAGGTTGCAGATTGGTTCATCCAGCAGCCACTTATCCTTCCAAAATTTAATGGTTTTCCCATTCCCTAGCCTCCACTTAGCTCCTTTCTCTATGATTTCTTTGGAGTCTTTTATATTCCTCCAGTTACAAGAAGCTGACATAGTATTAGGATTTTTGTACTTGTTCATAACGAACTCTAACCCAAAAACTATCTAGGTTATTAAGAAATCTCCAACTTAGCCTAGCTAAACACGCTTTGTTCAAATAGACGGGTATTTTGGAAATGAATTTCAGACTATTTTATAGTGTGTTGCTGAAATACCCCTAACATTTAAATAATTAAATAATGGTAAATAAGTATTATCTAGGGGATTATTAAACCCTGAGAAAGCATATAAACACTTAGGCGTTAAAAACGCACCTAAACTCCCTAAGGTCAAAAACGAGTGTTAAGCTAGACCTTAAGCTAACAAAGTTATATAAGCTATAAACCTCATATTAAGTTAATCAAGGATCATTACATGACCCTTAGAACACAAGACCTCATCTAAAACTGGGTAAAAATGCTAAATGCTCGGGAGTCCCCTTAAGGGCCCGAAAGTCCCGGAAATACTTTATAGGATGAAGTAAAGCATTACACTTCATTCCAAATGCACCATAACACCTTATTAAACATTTAAGATGAAGTCCTCATGGTAAAATTCCAATTAAACGCAAAGTGCTCAGAGATTCCCGATGGGGGCCCCATAAACCCCCGGGAATGCCCCGGAGAAGTGCCGAGGTGGCACAAAGTCCTATATAATTCATTCTTAGAGTTCCTAACATCATTATTCATCATTCTAAAGAGATCCCTCGAGCTACTTTCTCAAGATTCAACAAAATCCTTGGGGAATTTCTTAACGCTCCTATTTAGCCCCGGGAGTGTCCCGGTAGCCCGGAAATTGTGTCTTGAGTTGATATAACCCCATATAACTCAATGTAACACCTTAATATATCATTATTGACTATAAAAAATGTTTATAAACACTTGGAACTCATAGCGACTACTTATATCCCAAAATATCCTTAAAGCACAAAAACACACCTTCGGGTGTCATAAAAACGCGTTCTACGCTATTACCTTGAAGTTTTTGAGAAGCCACGAGTTGGGAATCTTAAATGGGGATGAAATGACTATCTAAATAAATTAAATCCAGTGCTAAACACATAGCACAAACATGGCCGATTTTATCATCAAAAGTACTATAAAATCAGCATTTTACCTTAGAAACTTTCATCTTTTACCTCGGTATAAATGTACCAATTAAATGTTGTGCCTTATAACATGTTACAATATGATCTTAGTACAATATAGTGTGACAGGAATTAAATTAAAAATCAGTCCCATATGGCTGCTATTGTGGCCGTTTTTAGGGAGTTTTGGACATGTTTTTAGCTTTTAAATTGTCAAGTGACATGGTGACTCGCCTTCCATATACCATATGATATTATATCATGAGAAACTCAGTCAAATGAGGCTCCAATTACCGATTTCCCTGCAAGAAAACAACAAAGGAATAAGTTAGGAAAAGTCATGGAAATTAAAATGCAAAAGTAAGTCCCTAGATCTACTTTAGTACTAGTATAATACATGATAATGAAATAGCCCATTCCCTAGCATGTGGCTGCCGATTTTGTGTGGAGAAAAGCTAGTTTGATTGCTGAATGATAGTCAAATAAAACAGCCACCTAACTAAGCATGTTCCCTTGTCAAATATAAACAAAAACCATGTGCATACAAGCAGCACATTACCGAAAATGAGCAAGAAAAGAAGGTGTGGTTGCCTTATAAAAATTAAACTAAGATACCTACCTACCTACCTAGGCATGTTCTAATGTCTTCAATTATCATGAATCAAATTCCTACATTGAGCTCCTATTGCCGTCAACCTACAAGAGAAGAAGACAAGTTAGTATAGATAATTAGCTTAGAAAAATCAAAAGGAAACATATACCTACCTTAGCTCTTGTCATCTAGTTCAAGTTGTCAAACAAGGCCATTCTTCTTCCTTATCAATCAGCCGAAAGTTAACTTCAATTAAGGGATTTATGGAGCCAATAACCAAATGAATAAACTAATGAAAAGATTAGTCAAATTTAACATTATTTGTCAAAAGAGAGATTCCTTCATTTCAGCCTCTTAAGCCTTACGTGAGTAGCATTTATCTTTGCCCACCTCTTGGCCGATTTGGTAAGTCTCCATTGCTCTCTCTTTTCTTCTTCATTTGCCAGTTTATTCCTTAGAGCTTCAAAGGTTCATTAATGGTGTATTACGTTCTAACACCATTTTTATGTAATTTTCCTAGCTAAATCTACTAAGTCTTGAAACAAGATTCAACCTAGCAACTCTTGCTATTTTCGCCAAGCATTAGTACTCCAAGGAGTCACCTTGATTCAACAACAACACAAGGAACAACAAGATCAAGTTAAGGTATATTTTCATGTTGAAAATCCTAAGTAAAATACCTTAAGGCATTTCCGAAAATTTGGAGCTTCTAAATCTATACTCTCTTAATCATTTCATGAAGGAAACTTGGATCTACAATCATCCCAAGGTGTACCAAAAATTCCTTGAAAAATACCTAAGGTAAACTCTTGTAAAACTACTCCAAAACTTACTTATAAATCCTTGTTAGAAGTCTAACACTTGGATCTCCTAAATATATACATGGAGGCTGAAAGTTCTTCAACAAAATACCATTGGAGGAGCTTGGAATTCACGGAGAAATCAAGTACAAGAATTATCTTGATTTAAGGAGTAAGTTTCTATAGTTAAGGTTTATTAAGTTTAAGTTTGATTTAAGCTTCAAACTTTAGTATAAAAATTATGTATAAGCCTTAGTAATATTAAGGCCGAAATGCTATGGGTTATAATGTCAAGGAAATAATTTATAACATATAATGTAAGATTATTACCTTAAGGTATAAATTGGTGTCACAAAATTTAATTATGATACATATACAATTAAACCGAATTTTCTAGGAGTTAAATGCTCTATTTTGAGTTTATAATCATCCTAAGTCATTAGCATAATTTTTAGATGTGTTATATGGCTTATATACATTTATATGTATTTATTATAAGGTATAAATAAAGTTTTAAAACTATATGGTAAATATTTATTAAGGCCAAGAATTAAATGTTCTATTTGGTGATTTTTGAAGTATATAAGTATATTAGCTTATATTATAAATTTTGGGAATATTAAAAATAGCTACAAGTATTTAAATGGCTAGTTTAATAAGTTATGTGGCTAAAATGTAAATTTTGAAAAGATTGGAGTACAAATAATAATTGCCGAGAGTTAATGGGTAAATTTGGTATACTTATGATATAATATAAGGTAGGAATTAATATTATGAATTTTGGTGAATTTAAATAAGTGTTTAAGTGTTAAAATAACATTTTATAAAGTTTTGGGGCTATTTTGTAATAATTGGAAAGTTTAGAAGTATATCCGAATTACAAGTGATTTTCTGGGTATATTAAAGTATTAAATTATGAAATTAAGTCTTGGTCAAAGTGTTGACCAAAAACTT
This sequence comes from Limonium bicolor, assembly GCA_023374045.1. Classification (NCBI taxonomy): domain Eukaryota; kingdom Viridiplantae; phylum Streptophyta; class Magnoliopsida; order Caryophyllales; family Plumbaginaceae; genus Limonium; species Limonium bicolor. The sequence continues at coordinate 197,675,487 of CM041777.1, read as the reverse complement.
TGGGTTAAAATGATTTATGACATGAAATATTAAGTTTATAAAAGTTTTTGGGTGAATATGTAATTTAAGAAAGTTTATTTGTAAAACCGATTATAACATGGGGCGAATTCATAATTTGTAAAGTTATAAGGGTCCTTTCGGTTATTTAAAATAATTTAATATTAAAACTATAGTTTATGAGTTAATATGTAACTTATATAAAGTTTTGGGGTTAAATTGTAAATAAAGGAAAGATATATATAGAAACCGAAAGTATTTGTGGTCATTTGGTAATTTATAAAAATTGATATATTTAGTTTGTAATTACCGAAAGTTAATATGGATATTTAGTAAATTATAAAGTTATATGGTCATTTGGTAATTTATAAGGTTCGTTTTGTGATTTAATAAAGAAAGGAGTTAAAGCTAAGAAATATGGTATATTATGGAGTATAATGTAAAGTTTAGAAGATAATTGTGGTTATAATAAAAATAACCAAATGGTATTAATATATAAGATAAGTAAAAACAATTATGGGAATATAATTAATGAGATAAGGATATATCATAAAATGGAAATTCATTATCATATGTGGTTACTACATAAAATAATGAACTATTAAACTACCTCGAACCACTGTTAAACAACAGAGAGGAATAAAGAACAAACGGGGTTAGTATACTACGAGTATTAGTTCTGTAGTGACAGTACTGTAATACTTAGTGAATAGTTATATTAACGTTACCCGGTATTGCATGTAAATACAACAGCGTACGGGAAGGAATTACTGAGCCTAAATTTGTCAAGCTAGCAGTTACACGGTGAACGGTATGTTAATTGTGTGGTTTGAATGCCCTAAGGATTTCCAAAGGTCCAGACGTTGTGTGTTTAATTGCTAAGAGCGATATTTGTGATTTATGTATATTATCTTGTATACTGTATTGCTCAACACCATTGCGTTTTATTCTACGCGAACGTCTTATGACTGGAAGTTTATACATCAAAACTGGAACAAGACTAACTGACCTTTAGGTATTTTTGAACCTAACTGATGGTCAACTGTCATAGTCTTAACTCAAGGATTGGAAATTGTATCACTGACTAAAGGGCTAACTTATAAAGAGAGGAATCCAGACTGTTTCGACTTTCTGGTTACGCATCGTGATCACTACGAGGGACTATATCAAGAGTCACTCAAGGGAATCTGAAATACCCTGACCTTAAATATGGCGATTAGATTATCCTAATAGGTATTTAGGAGCCTAATAATGATTAAGAAATATTGGTAAGGGAAAATAAATCCAAAAGAAAGAAAGAAACGCTTAAAAAGCGAAAAACGCTAAATAAGCGTTAACTAACCATAGGAGGTAGGAGACCTCGGTTAGCGTATTATAAGGATTCTAAAGGCTTAATTAAGTCTGAATAAATATTAGGGAACAAATCCCGAAGAAAACGGATCCTTAAAATGGATTAAAAACACTAATGAACATTAAAGTGCGTTTTTCGAGGTAACCCGGAAAATGTGACTTTAAGCGGGTCAAATAGACTCGTAACAATTTTGGTCACTAAATAATCATTAATAAATATTAGTGAAGCTTTAGAACCAATAAAATCAATAAAACGAGAAAATAGTAAAAACTGTCAAAAACGGGAAGTTGTGGGGTAGAAACATAAATAACTCAAACTTATGTGTCCCATTTGCAAATAAAAAGTAAAAATCTGAATGAGAGTGGTATGGGTCTCGATTTGTCCCCTCTCTCTCTCACTTATATTAATTGTATATTACACTACAAGACAAACAAATAAGTAATAAAGTAACAAAAAGTAAAAAGTAGCCCTCTCTCCCCTCATTTCCTTCTCTCTCTCCTATTCTTTCCTTCCCCCATCGTGAGACTCCTCTTCTTTCCCCCCTTGCAGCGATTTGGAAGCTCTCTCATGGCTCCCATGGCAGCCTCCTTTCTTCCTCATGCTCTAGCTCCATTTGAGCTCCAAATGTAAAACAAAATACATATTTGAACTCCCCTCTTCAAGCTCTACATTTCTATCTTTTCAAAATCCGAAAATGAGCAACTTCATATCCATGGGTTTTGAGCATTTGAAGAATAAATTACACCATTTCGAAGCATGGAGTCTCCTCTTCCTCCTAAGGAAAAAAGTTTCAAGAAAAATCCGTTTTTCTTCACTCTCTATAGTGGCCGATTTTTGCCCCCTTTGTAATGCCTTGTCTTCTTCTTGATTTGAGCTTGGTTCAACTCTCCAATGGTGGAGGCACTCTCCTTTGCATTCAAGGCTTAAAAACCTCTCTTAAAAACTCCAAGGTAAAATCCTAACTAATGGCATTTAAGCCCTTTCATTGAATTAGAGTTATCCAATGGGTTAAGGAGTTTAATTGTATCTATTTTGTGTTCTTGAATGTTGGCTTGGGGTTTGGTAACCCCATTGCTCAACTTGACCGAGAATGAAGAAGAGGAGAGGTGGAGAACTTAAAAGAGGAATTGTGATCTCAAGGTAAGAAAAACCTATCTTAATGCACTACCTATATGTATTAGGATAATGGGATGGGTAAATGAATCAATGAACCCAAAACATGTGAGAAAAATCTGCTTGCTTGGTATTGAGGAAGTTGTGAAATAGAATTGCAAAGTAAGAGCCAAAGTGCCATGTATTCATGTTAATGCATTGTATTGAGCTTGGAGAATTGTGTATATGCTTTGGAGGAATTTTGTATGAACATTGTGTGCTGGTAGGACCTTTGTTGGGTGTGGCTAGCTTTAGGTTGAATTCGATGAGAGAATGTGTATTTGAGGATGTAAGAATTGTAGGCGAACTATGGTGAAATTTTGGTAGGAATTGTACATTTATGAATGACTTGGTGAATGGGAGAACCAAGGTGTGTATTGGAGTTAGTAGAGATGTTTAGTAGTGATGAAGTGGTAGTTGTAGTATGAGAAATAAGAAGTGTAAAATCTGTAGCAAAGTGTATAAAAATGCATTGGAGAAGTTAGGAAAAATTAGTGTGTAAGAATTGGTAAAAAGAGTGTTGGACTTGGGTATAGATATTGTAGTTGCTTGGAAATGAATTGGAATGGTAAGATGGCATTAGAACAAAATGAAAAATGCAAAGAGGGGTGTAGGAATGCACAAGTGTGCAAAGTATGAAAATGTGAATGGAAATTTGTACAATTCGAACAAGAAGTTGAGTAAGTATTGGACCATGGATTTAAGGAGTTTTAGTGAGTGTTTAAGTGTGTTTAATTATGTACAAAACATGTGGAAAGATTATGGAATGATTGGAGGTGGATTAAGGGTTGATTTGGGGTTGAAAAATCATCCTAGTAGTAGTTTTTAGCAGGGTCCGGGACCTAGGATATGTACCAAGTCCCGGACCGCACTTAAAATCAATTCGAGACTCAACATAGGTATTGGTCCGGGACCTTAGTCCAGGACCAAGTCCCGGACCAGGGTGCTAAAACGGCCGAGAGTAATGTTCTGGTATGGTCCGGGACCTTGGGTGCGGACCAAGTCCCGGACCACCCCCAAAATTGTGCAGAAAGTGGTTCTTAGGCTTTAAAACATGGGGGATTGATTGGTAATGATTTTAGAAGTTTTTAAGGCCTTGTTTGGTGACCTCTAAAGGTCCTAAGAAGTGTAAACAAGTATGAGAAGTAATTAAGAAAGTTGTAAGTTTATGAACATTAAGTTAAATCGAAACAACGGGATAATGGGGTAAGTATGGGAGTAGTAAATATGTATGTATTGTAATACTTAGTATTGATTGAACCATTTGGCATGTAGTCATTGGTTCGAGACTAGGACTCGAGGAACAAGTAAGGACTAAGGAACAAGGAGACACCCGGTAAAGTAAATTTCAGGAAAAGGTATGATTTTCTTCATGCCCTGTATCCTAATCTGGTTACCCCGATTTGTGTGCTTATTTGATCACCTAAATAAGATAAATGCATGAATCGGACTATATTGCACTTACTTGTGCTTGATTTATGGGTTCTTGATATTCATTGTCTTGAACACTAGTTTGTATAATTCATGAAATATATGAATAATGATGAAGTGTATTTGTATCTCGTAGTGAACCTGTATATCATATTGTACTGTGTACGGATGTGTATATGAATAATGTGTTTGTGCATGTGGCTTGAATGAATGACTTCTACTAATTCCTAACTACCTAACTTCTAACTTAAGTGTGAGTAGATTGGAATGAGTAGAAGTCTGATATAGCTTCGGCCACGCGTGAGGATGAGGAGACACAAGAGGTTGGATCCGATTCCCGACTCTTAAACTGGTCCGCGGCCCAAACCCCTTAAATGGGTAGCATCCCGGATTAGTGAGTCAAGTAAATCCCGGTGGTGGGACGGAGTAGTCCCCGGGCCGGAGGTCCCGACGACTTAACATGAGTAAGAGTAAGTAAGTATGTATGAGTATGAGTATGTATGCGTAAGTACTGTGGAACGAGTAAAAGTAATCTCCACCCGATTAACCCTGGTGGACCAACATGAGCTAACAAGTATGGTGGATTGTGTATGTATTGCGTATGTACTGTATATGTATTGTGTATTGCGGATTTTGGGAAGGTAAGTATGTATCTGATGGCTTGTATGACTTACCATGTATGTATTGAAGAGTATGCATTGAAGTGTATGTATGTATTCCTTGCGTAATGTATTGTAATATTACGTATAAGAGCATGTATGCATGTATGTTTGAATGAAATCAATCGCATGTATTCGACCAAGTGGTCGGCGTACCCTCACTAGTACGCGGAGTATGCGGTTATCATATGCAGCGAAAGGTGACCCCCTAGGGGGAACGTTTTTAGTGTGCAGGTACTCGAAGCGGATATGGTCAAGGTAAGAGACCGGTGGCTACACTCGGATAGTAGAAGTAGAATGTAGAGGTGTACTAAGTGGTACACCCTTGTGCTTAGAAAGTAAGTAGTTGTGAGGAATGGGTAGTGGATAGACTCGTGATGAGTATGTATGGAATTGAAGGAAGTGTTGTATTTGTAATTGGAACCTAGTAAACTCGGTTATGAATATTGTATTGTATGGTATTGTAAGGGGTAAAGTGGTGAATGGAGCATTGTAGTATTTATGTGGTAAATGGAGTATGTATTGTAGATATGTAGTACTCGGGATTCCGGTCCATCAGACCGATGCTGTATGTAGTAGTAGTAGCTTTGTTAGTCACGTGGGTGACTAACGGCATTGTATCACCCACCGTATGTAAGTATGTACCACTGCGTGAATCTGGAAGTACGAGGAGATTGGACGGTAATGACAGTATTAACGATAGGGGTGTTACAAAAAGTGGTATCAGAGCGATACTTCGCTCTGATGACTGGAAATACCGAGTTTAGAAAATACCGAGTTAGGATTTAGAAGCTTAGGGCTAAGGGCTGAGTGTTAGCATTAGAGATATGCTAGATAGGAACTCCCGGTGAGTACCGGATACCTACAATACCAGTCCCGCCCACCGCATCCCCATTAACTTGGGAAAGGATGCCAGAGAGAGGAAAAGCCCTCTCATACTCGGGAAAACCCGATCTAGCAGTAATGAGACATTCCTACAAGAGAAAGAACCTGACATATAGTAGATTCCAAGAAATGGAAGACCCGGAGATGTATCCCGGTTGAACAACAATACCCGCACTTAATAGCGGTGGAATAAGCACTCCAACCACAAGGAGGCTACAACTTACAACAGCATGGGGCGACATGCTTAGCAGTCGCAGAACCTAGCTAAACAACCAGCAGCAGGAAAAGAAGCACTAACCGTGCAACGAAATGGAAAAGCAGTAATGGAACCCGAGACACAATCTGCGGGACAACAGTAATAGCCAAGCAACACCACCAACGGTATGCTAGCTGGCTAAGGACATAGTCGGGAGTGATTGACTCCAAAACTACAACGCCAAAAAGGTTACAAACCTGGCCAACATAGCTCAGACAGCTACAAGAACATTCACAAGATATAATCTGATGCAACTACAACCGTAGTGCCTAAACCAACTCAGGCTCAGTAACCACAACAAACGTGTGGGAACGAGCAACAAGGAACAACACAACCAAATCAAAAGGGGAATCTCCAAGGATTGGAGAAGTACCCTGATCAATGACAGCCATGTCAAACTCACTAAGAAGTTACTCAGAAGAGTAATTAACCTAAGTAAATGATCAACAAGATCAAAGGAAGAGTAAGCAAGACTACCAATTACGAGTGGAAACCATACTGTGACCGGTATCGGTTTACCCAAAAACCATCAGTATCATGCACTTGCCACAGCAAGTGCAAGAAGAACAAGAATATGCAGGGGAGCACTAACACACCACAAGTACATAGTAGTGTACTATGGCCGTAATGGAACAACTACAGGAATAAGAAACCATGGAAAGGCCTGACGGCCTGACCACTACATTTAGAACACACCAGTCAGCGGGAAGCTGGACTTGGTCAAGTTTGCGAACATGGCTATGCCATGAAGAACTTCTTTTAACACCGTACCATGATTTCAAAACCAAATTCTTCTTTCAAACCTTGTTTTAAACCTTGAATTTTAAAACCAAACCAACAAAATTACGGTGAGTATCATACCATGATACAAGAGGAGTTGACGACAGAATACTTCACCTAGGCGTGTGGCGAACACTACGGGTGTACCCAATTACAGGAGGTGGGACGACCGCACTCCGAAGGAGCTTGCGGGTCTGACAAGTAGTCGGGTAAAGTGGTAACGTATCAACAAGGTACCCCACGTATGTATACATGTAGTGTACGACACACGGGAAGTAGTCAACTCCGTTCTACGGACCATGAGTAAATTTTAACCAGAACAACTGGACACCTCAGACGATCAAGGAGGAGGAAACTCAGTTAAGGAACAAGTATAAGGAACTCAGAGAAGCCATCTGGAGATAAGGAATGAAGATTGGGAAGTGCAAAAAGCGCAGACTAGTAATTATAGACATTGGTTATGTCTCAAATAATTCAAGCAATTACCTGACAGCTGGATGGGGTACCCAGCCTAAACACAGTAAGGCAAATGCCTAACGTGAACTTAACAATGCTCGACAAAAGGGGCGGAGTTCCCAAGAGCGATCACAAGATTACCACAAAGTATAATCTATCATAGAAGAGGATATTAAACCCAGTCTTAAGCATTAGGAACAAGTATAAACAGTCTACCCAAGAACGGGAGACGTTATAACCCAAAAAGGGATAACTCAAAATCTAATACCACAAGGCGGTATAGTAGGCACAGCATACCATAAACACTAGCCGGATGTAACAGCATAACCTAACAACACCCAGGAGCAATCCTTGAAGGGTGTCTGAGTTGACAACAGTCGAACGAGCGTCAGGATAAGAGCACGGGAGCTAGAACGAACACTCGGTTAAGACACCAAAGGGATTCCACTTAACAGGAAATACCCTAAATTACTAGACGGCACAGATTAGCACCAAATTGCCTAAAGGACCTCCTACGAATGGGAGCGTGATGTCACGACTTGCCATGGAGCCCAGTGATACCTCCAACCTATGGGGTATACAAGGAGTGGAAACATGTATAAGCAGCTTGCAAAGAGCATAGCTTGCAGCAATAGAGCTCAAAAGCCATAAACTAGTTACCTGGTATAAGTTTAAATGGTTGTAGAACCACCTTGGAAAATAACAATACTTGCAAAAGATATTGCCTCACATGAGTAATAGATCGACAATTGAACCACCCAATTGGAGCTCAACATCATAAGTGACTTGGAGTAATGGCTACCTCAGTATCACTGTCACTAGAGCATCACTCTATATACAGTTGACGAAGCTTTTAATTACCCTTCATGCCTTCTGTAGAAATGATAACACAGAGGCATAAGAAACGTTATAATGCCAACAATGGCCTAGTCCACAGTTGGGCACTACGGAAACTCGAGGAAAGGTACATCCCGTTAACAGAAGACCACCAATGTGGTGAAGATGGGAACCCGTAGGGAAGACTTCCATCTACTATAACAATAAAGCCTACGCATATAGATATTGCCAAGGGGCGATGGAACAAGGAAATGAGATTTTCCAAACCATTACAACTTAAGGAGTAAGCGTACCCCATGCGCAACCAAGCATGTGGTGAACCATTGTGTAAACACCAAATTGATAAATCTTGTCATGAGACCTATGAGTGGCAACAAGCCTCTCAACCAGAACTTCGTGTACCAATGATAGAACGAGACAGAAAACCCTTGAAGTTCCTTGGGATGTCCCGGTGATGTACATACCCAAGTAATACTACACAGCTAGAGCCTATAACCAATGCTCAGCTTAGGGAGGACAGTAATTGTCAAAAACAATCAATGTGAGTGCACATTGCACACCATGAATGACCAGCGCTTAAGAGAGCTTGTAACCCGATAAATTACTTCATCCGTTATCAACCAAGATACTTGGTAAATTGTATCACAAATGATGATAGAATGTGAGGTAAGCTAACCTACACATAAAACTTAAGTTGAATAAGACATCTCCACATTGGGAAGATAATAAGATTGCGGTATGCTACGACAACCGCCATGAGGAAGTAGCAGATAATAATACGGAGTAGTAAGTACGAGATGACAGGCAGAAATATTCTTTCCTATCACATAAGTGACTTACTGTCAAGCGTTTACGCCTCTGCACTCTGTATGACTGAGTGTTTTGATATTGCATTTGTGCAGCTAATGATCTAATGGGATGGCTAGGGATATGAAAAATGTAAACCGTAGTAAACCCTTCTTTTCACCAACAAACATGGCATAAGCCAGCTAAGGAAGCTTAGCAACAGACCGTGCGGCCTGAGGCCAAAGAAGCACGGAGAGTGTGAAGCACACTAACAATCACAAGATGTGAATTCCATTGGAATAATAGGTGAAAGGAGTCGTAACAAAGTCACTAGGACCGACGCATAGAAATGCAAGGTCATACAAGTAAAGAACACTTGTACTGAACTAGAAGAACCGGTATGTTTCAGAAACTATTGACACCAGAGGAAGCACTACAACTAAGTAGTGACTTACCCTCGCCCGACAATAAGTCGGAGGAACTTAGTGAATAATCGTGGAAGCACGAATAGCATGTGCAGTAGATTACCAGAGAGCTGGTTACAATCTAAAACTAATTATAGTTCAAACATGGTAAAAGAATACCGTAATTGTTTAGTAAACCTTATTCCCATAATAGACGGATAAAGAGGTGATGTATAGCACCTTAAGGATAACAAGAAGGGTGAATAACCCAAGTTATCAGGGTCGCGCAGCAGAAGCTAGTGGGCCCTAGCTAGGAGATAATATACCTAGTAAGTATAGTAGAATGACTATTAATGCCTTGAAGCCTAATAGGCTGGAACCGAATTAATTATGAGTTAAATAAACTCATATAAGAACCCTTGGTGCAAAAACTAAACCATTGTTATGGTTAGGACCCTTTGACAAGGGTATATCATGTAATAAACCGTAAAGAAGCTAAAACGCTCCAGATTGCCCAAATTGAGTAAGCCAATGTTTAATAATAATAACATATGGTAGATTACGTGGGCGTAATCCCTTTTAAGGGGGGTAGAGCGAAAACCGCATAATGTGAATTTTATGAATAAAACACATAAACTATAATGTGCATAGCACAATGAGAATTGATTGGATGATTGGTACTATGTTAAATAAATATAAGTATCCATTCATATTGAAATTATGGTAATTAGGAACGAGAGATGCAAATACCTTAGGGCGAAGATACCTACCTTGTAACACCATGTAAGAGTATTAGTAAAAGAAAAGTAACGAGTAGTGGACGGAGCTCCACAAGTATTGTAGCCTTTAAAGAAGTAGTACGAACTGATTATGAGTAGTAGAGGAATGTAGCCCATGAGTAGTGTATTCGTAAGTATGTTATTGGAAGTAAATTGAGGACAACTGAATTTTATAAGTATTGTATTCCTTAGTGAGAATATTAGAGATGATAGAGAGTAATGGATGAAAGTAGAGAGGATTGATGAAATGAGCACTTAGGCATTGAATTCCGAGGAAAGTATTTGGGAAATAGATTGAGAATGATTGATGGACTAAATTCCATCCTTTGGAGTTGTATGAATTTGTAATCATAACTAGAAGAGTAAAAAGATAGAAAATGGACATAATCAAATTATTTGATTGTTTGAAACTGATGTGGGAGGTCGAACTTGATCCTGATCAAATCAAGGGAAACCGAACACAAATTGGGGTGGAAAGATAGTTCAACACTGATGCTGATCACATCAGGGTCGAACGATTCTTGAAGCTCCCCTCAAGTGAGAAGAAACACACATAGGATAGAAGTAATGAATATAAATTGGAACTTGGAGTTGGATACTTTAGAAAGATTTCTAATTAGCTGTTGGGAAGGATTTTTCCTTAGACTGAGAATAAAGATTTGGCTAGAAGATTATACCGGAGAAGATAGTAGTGTAGCATATTGTATTATTCCAAGGGCAGCGGGACATAGAGGAGTCCTGTGTCTAGTTGACCTGAGTGCCTGCGGGACTGTATGTGTATTGCATTGCTTTGGGGATAGCTTTGCATTGTATATATGTGAAAACCTGGTAATGTGGAACCAATGGTTGGTAGTAATATGGATTGGAGTAATTATAGTACATTTGGATGGTATGGAATGTTGAAACCTTGAGTAATGGATTTGGGAATTAGTAAGGAGGAAGAATGTATGACCGTGGTATTAGACATGTAAGAATGAGTAAGCATTGTAAACTTATAACCTCGAACAACTTTGAGGACAAAGTTCTTAAGGGGGGTAGATTGAAATACCCCGACCTTAAATATGGCGATTAGATTATCCTAATAGGTATTTAGGAGCCTAATAATGATTAAGAAATATTGGTAAGGGAAAATAAATCCAAAAGAAAGAAAGAAACGCTTAAAAAGCGAAAAACGCTAAATAAGCGTTAACTAACCATAGGAGGTAGGAGACCTCGGTTAGCGTATTATAAGGATTCTAAAGGCTTAATTAAGTCTGAATAAATATTAGGGAACAAATCCCGAAGAAAACGGATCCTTAAAATGGATTAAAAACACTAATGAACATTAAAGCGCGTTTTTCGAGGTAACCCGGAAAATGTGACTTTAAGCGGGTCAAATAGACTCGTAACAATTTTGGTCAACTAAATAATCATTAATAAATATTAGTGAAGCTTTAGAACCAATAAAATCAATAAAACGAGAAAATAGTAAAAACTGTCAAAAACGGGAAGTTGTGGGGTAGAAACATAAATAACTCAAACTTATGTGTCCCATTCGCAAATAAAAAGTAAAAATCTGAATGAGAGTGGTATGGGTCTCGATTTGTCCCCTCTCTCTCTAACTTATATTAATTGTCTATTACACTACAAGACAAACAAATAAGTAATAAAGTAACAAAAAGTAAAAAGTAGCCCTCTCTCCCCTCATTTCCTTCTCTCTCTCCTATTCTTTCCTTCCCCCATCGTGAGACTACTTTTCTTTCCCCCCTTGCAGCGATTTTTGAAGCTCTCTCATGGCTCCCATGGCAGCCTCCTTTCTTCCTCATGCTTTAGCTCCATTTGAGCTCCAAATGTAAAACAAAATACATATTTGAACTCCCCTCTTCAAGCTCTACATTTATATCTTTTCAAAATCCGAAAATGAGCAACTTCATCTCCATGGGTTTTGAGCATTTGAAGAATAAATGACACCATTTCGAAGCATGGAGTCTCCTCTTCCTCCTAAAGTAAAAAGTTTCAAGAAAAATCCGTTTTTCTTCACTCTCTATAGTGGCCGATTTTTGCCCCCTTTGTAATGCCTTGTCTTCTTCTTGATTTGAGCTTGGTTCAACTCTCCAATGTGGATGCCTCTCCTTTGCATTCAAGGCTTAAAAACCTCTCTTAAAAACTCCAAGGTAAAACCCTAACTAATGGCATTTAAGCCCTTTCATTGAATTAGTGTTATCCAATGGGTTAAGGAGTTTAATTGTATCTATTTTGTGTTCTTGAATGTTGGCTTGGGGTTTGGTAACCCCATTGCTCAACTTGACCGAGAATGAAGAAGAGGAGAGGTGGAAACTTAAAAGAGGAATTGTGATCTCAAGGTAAGAAAACCTATCTTAATGCACTACCTATATGTATTAGGATAATGGGATGGGTAAATGAATCAATGAACCCAAAACATGTGAGAAAAATCTGCTTGCTTGGTATTGGAGGAAGTTGTGAAATAGAATTGCAAAGTAAGAGCCAAAGTGCCATGTATTCATGTTAATGCATTGTATTGAGCTTGGAGAATTGTGTATATGCTTTGGAGGAATTTTGTATGAACCTTGTGTGCTGGTAGGACCCTTGTTGGGTGTGGCTAGCTTTAGGTTGAATTTGATGAGAGAATGTGTATTTGAGGATGTAAGAATTGTAGGCGAACTATGGCGAAATTTTGGTAGGAATTGTACATTTATGAATGACTTGGTGAATGGGAGAACCAAGGTGTGTATTGGAGTTAGTAGAGATGTTTAGTAGTGATGAAGTGGTAGTTGTAGTATGAGAAATAAGAAGTGTAAAATCTGTAGCAAAGTGTATAAAAATGCATTGGAGAAGTTAGGAAAAATTAGTGTGTAAGAATTGGTAAAAAGAGTGTTGGACTTGGGTATAGATATTGTAGTTGCTTGGAAATGAATTGGAATGGTAAGATGGCATTAGAACAAAATGAAAAATGCAAAGAGGGGTGTAGGAATGCACAAGTGTGCAAAGTATGAAAATGTGAATGGAAATTTGTACAATTCGAACAAGAAGTTGAGTAAGTATTGGACCATGGATTTAAGGAGTTTTTAGTGAGTGTTTTTTAATTATGTACAAAACATGTGGAAAGATTATGGAATGATTGGAGGTGGATTAAGGGTTGATTTGGGGTTGAAAAATCATCCTAGTAGCAGTTTTTAGCAGGGTCCGAGACCTAGGATATGTACCAAGTCCCGGACCGCACTTAAAATCAATTCGAGACTCAACATAGGTATTGGTCCGGGACCTTAGTCCAGGACCAAGTCCCAGACCAGGGTGTTAAAACGGCCGAGAGTAATGTTCTGGTATGGTCCGGGACCTTGGGTGCGGACCAAGTCCCGGACCACCCCCAAAATTGTGCAGAAAGTGGTTCTTAGGCTTTAAAACATGGGGGATTGATTGGTAATGGTTTTGGAAGTTGTTAAGGCCTTGTTTGGTGACCTCTAAAGGCCCTAAGAAGTGTAAACAAGTATGAGAAGTAATTAAGAAAGTTGTAAGTATATGAACATCAAGTTAAATCGAAACAACGGGATAATGGGGTAAGTATGGGAGTAGTAAATATGTATGTATTGTAATACTTAGTATTGATTGAACCATTTGGCATGTAGTCATTGGTTCGAGACTAGGACTCGAGGAACAAGTAAGGACTAAGGAACAAGGAGACACCCGGTAAAGTAAATTTCAGGAAAAGGTATGATTTCTTCATGCCCTGTATCCTAATCTGGTTACCCCGATTTGTGTGCTTATTTGATCACCTAAATAAGATAAATGCATGAATCGGACTATATTGCACTTACTTGTGCTTGATTTATGTGTTCTTGATATTCATTGTCTTGAACACTAGTTTGTATAATTCATGAATATATGAATAATGATGAAGTGTATTTGTACTCGTAGTGAACCTGTATATCATATTGTACGTGTACTATGTGTATATGAATAAATGTGTTTGTGCATGTGGCTTGAATGAATGACTTCTACTAATTCCTAACTACCTAACTCCTAACTTAAGTGTGAGTAAATTGGAATGAGTAGAAGTCGATATAGCTTTCGGCCACGCGTGAGGATGAGGAGACACAAGAGGTTGGATCCGATTCCTGACTCTTAAACTGGTCCGCGGCCCAAACCCCTTAAATGGGTAGCATCCCGGATTGGTGAGTCAAGTAAATCCCGGTGGTGGGACGGAGTCCCCGGGCCGGAGGTCCCGACGACTTAACATGAGTAGAGTAAGTAAGTAGTAATGTATGAGTATGTATGTGTAAGTACGGTGACGAGTAAAAGATAATCTCCACCCGATTAACCCGGGTGGACAGCATGAGCTAACAAGTATGGTGGATTGTGTAGTATTGCGTATTACTGTATATGTATTGTGTATTGCGGATTTCGGGAAGGTAAGTATGTATCTATGGCTTGTATGACTTACCATGTATGTATTGAAGATATGTATTGAAGTGTATGTATGTTCCTTGCATAATGTATTGTAATAATTACGTATGAGCATGTATGCATGTATGTTTGAAAATCAATCGCATGTATTCGACCAAGTGGTCGGCGTACCCTCACTAGTACGCGGGTATGCGGTTATCATATGCAGCGAATGCTGACCCCCTAGGGAACGTTTTTAGTGGCAGGTACCGAAGCGGATATGGTCAAGGTAAGAGACCGGTGGCTACACTCGGATAGTAGAAGTAGAATGTAGAGGTGTACTAAAGTGGTACACCCTTGTGCTTAGAAAGTAAGTAGTTGTGAGGAATGGGTAGTGGATAGACTCGTGATGAGTATGTATGGAATTGAAGGAAGTGTTGTATTTGTAATTGGAACCTAGTAAACTCGGTTATGATATTGTATTGTATGTATTGTAAGGGGTAAAGTGGTGATGGAGCATTGTAGTATTTATGTGGTAAATGGAGTATGTATTGTAGATATGTAGTACTCGGGATTCCGGTCCATCAACCGATGCTGTATTAGTATTAGTAGCTTTGTTAGTCATGTGGGTGACTAACGGCATTGTATCACCCACCGTATGTAAGTATGTACCGCTGCGTGAATCTGGAAGTACGAGGAGATTGGACGGTATGACAATATTAACGGTAGGGGTGTTACAGAACCATTGTCCACATTCGACGATGCAGAGGGCACTGCTGTTGTGCACAGGTTCGACCGGATCGGTCAAAATATTATCCAGGCCATAATATCAACTGGTAACAGTTCCTATGGAACCCAGGGGACTACTGTCCATTAATAAGTTATTAAGGGTTGTCTGAACATGACGCCTGAGGTGGAATTTAACTGGAAAAGTTCAAGTGGTTGGTTTTAAAGGATAAGGGTCATGTGACCTACTAACAAGTACTATTAATTAATACGCGTATCTTGTTTGGTTATTGTTATGGATTAATGGTGTGTGATTATCTGGTTGTTGTTTATTATTGTGGTGATATTGACAGGTGAACTATTGTGTGTTTGTTTAACATTACAGTTATACTATTGTTGTAAATGGATTATCATGAAATGAATCTATATCAAGATGGCTAAACGACTTAAGGAATCTAGATGACTTAGGTCTACATTTAGCATACCAGCATATCGATTGTTGAGCCCTTCAATGGGCAAAACATTTCAGGTTACTGAAGAAGATACAAGCCGGAGTGCGGTACGCTGGGTAGTTTGATGTATTTTAATGAAGTACTCTTTTAGTTTTTATTGCGTACTGTAATAAGGAGTTTGTTGTATTTGGGTTAGTTGCTCAGTTGTTTAGTTTGGATTTGGTCTGTAATATTAAGAGTGCTCAGTATCTGTTCATCACAGCGGTAAGGAGTTGAAGTTGATGGATGGAGTAAGGATGCCTTGTTACTCACATGGGTGAGTAACAGCGTGTAACACCAACATTAGTTAGTTTTATTTTCCGCTACGAATTATATTTATTATGCTACGACTTGCGACGTTATTACAGGTTTAGGATTAGAGGTGTTACAGTTGCAAACCTCAAGAATATTTTATAACAAATTGGAAACTTCACTTGTATTTTATGAAATTCACTCAAATCTCATGTGTTTTTGGTAAAAAATCTCACAAAACTTTTATTATTCATCTTTCCCAACTTAAATTGTAAGTCTGGTTTTTATGAAAGGGCGTCTAAAATTAACAAATTAATTTTTAGCATTGCAAGTGTATTTATTTACTCATTACCTGATTTGTATTCATCCACTATGTATGTTATAACACTCCCCCTTGGATGTATATCCTACTGCCTCATTAAAAACCTTGCCAGGAAAAACCCATTGGGACAAAAACCATGGTCAAGGAAAAAAGAGTACAGTCTAAATGTTTCTCTCCCCCTCAATTTAACAGAATGTCTCTTCGATGTCGCATACCTATATCACGAACGAGCTTCTTAAACTCTTGAAGAAAGTGATTTGGTGAATAAATCATCTAGATTTTTCATCGGACTGAATCTTGCGAACATCAAAAATACCCTTGGTCTGAAGTTGATGAGTTGAGAAGAATTTTGGTGATATATGCTTCATTCGATCACCTTTGATGTATCATTCCCTTATTAGTGTAATATAGGCAACATTATCTTCATTGTTGGCGTCTCTAGATCAGGCTGAAAACCTCAATAACTTAATCGATGATAGATGACTGATCTGAACCATGCTCATCCTCTTCCTGTTTCTCATAACGCAATCAATTTGGCATGATTTGATGAAGTTGCCACTGCATTCTGCTTTATTGAACACCATAAAAATGGCAGTTCCACCACATATATCATAACACTCCTCTTCATATAGATCTCGATAGAATCCTTATTAAAACTTTGCTCAGGAAACCCTGTGATGTAAAAACCAAAACAAAGGAGAAAACATAACCACATAAAGATTCTCCCCCTAAATTTGACATGTATGAATGTATGCCAACATTCATTTCATAAATATGTCATCAATCATCATCATCTTAACTTTGATGAAAGGGAGAACAATGGTGATTTATGTTTACTGAGAATCATCACCTTACCAGATGGTAAGTCTTATATCACCATTAATCATTCACAGGTAAAACATATATAGTGTTTTCTTGACCTGAGCCTCACACATTTTTCTATCATATAAAGGATGATAAATTTGTGTGACCCAATATGCTCCCAAGGTCTATTTGATATTTCTATAAGAGGAGTATCCTTTACTAGTCATGTATTATCAACTTGACTTTACAAAACTCATATATACGAGTCTAGTGCAGACAAATAATGCACATTTATACCCAAATATATGCCCACTTAGAGGCTTATGCCATACCCTTGGCTCATTTGATATATCGATATATATAATTTTATGAGGTGTGACTTGATACCATTCGATTATGGTTTAGATGGTTCTCCAAGTCACCATTGATCATATAAAACATAAGGCCTTTAGAGAAAATCATTCTCAAGATTTTATTTGAATAACATTTTCCCGGGAATTCGCATATTCACATTATGCCTTTATGCTCTCTTTGAGAGTTTAGATCCTCTTTCAAGCGATACACATAAGTCAACCTTAACTTTCTTTTGAAAGTTTATAGCTCCTTTTCCAAGGCTAGACACCTTTTTCAATGGTCTACTATTTTCCACCAAAGTTCATAGCTCCTTTTTCAAGGGCTTGACACCTTTTTCAAGGGTCTACTATCTTTCACCTTTACGATATTACAACTCCTTTATCCAATAGGAGGAACGCGTTCATTTCTCATATCGAGGTGGATTATAACATCTCATATGCACAATTCTGGTGCATTATCATGCTAGCATCACACGCTTCGGTGTGTTTATGATTTATCTTTATCAACTTTTGGGAGTTATATTCCGCATTTCCTTTACTCTTGGAATATATCTTTTTGGCAGTTTCTTCCCCTTTCGAGGGTCTGAACTCCTCTTTCGAGGGTTCGAATTCTGAAACTCCTAATTTCCCCTTTCCTTTTCCTTCCGTGTCATTTAGGCATATCCGTCCCCCTTTCGAGAGACTAGACTCCTCTTTCGAGGGTCTGAACTCCTCTTTCGAGGGTTCAAATCTTTCATAATTTGCCTTTTCTTTTTGTGTCATTTTTGGCATATTCGTCCCCCTTTCGAAGGACTGGACTCCTCTTTCGAGGGTCTGAACTCCTCTTTCGAGGGTTCTTTGGATCCCAAGGGTCGACCACACCTCCAGCGTACTTGGGATTCTCTTGCCATAGTGGTTGTCTCCCACGCTTCTAACCGAGCTGGAACATTCGCAGCTAGTATATATATGATCGCGTTACTTTATTCATATTTATGAACGCATCAAGTAGTTGCAACATTTTCCAAATGAATTAATCTTTGAACCTCTAGTTCATTTTTCTTTGTCATGCATGACATAATTCATAGTCCATTAACATTTATTTAAGGACATTCAAGCTAGAGACAACCGCTCTCTATTTTGACATCTTAAAAACTCATACTTCCCAGAAGCATGGTTGTAGCAACATTCAATATGTGTTTGCTTTTTAATCTTTCAACAAGGCACAATTGGTTTTACTGATAAGACTTTGTGCCAAATATCAAAACACATATCATTCTCCCCCTAAAGTTGAGAATGCTTAAGAACTAAAGAAGTTCATTATCTCAACTTTCCCTTTTGTAACCCTTTTGATATTTTTAATGGGGGAGGTATAGACACAAACCCAATTGTCTAACCTTTTTTCTTTGCTATACAAAATTAACGACTTAATAAGGTCGTTCTTAGTGGGAGTATAAGTTACTCAATACCACTATTCGTTCAACTTTCATTATCCATCTTATTCTTAAAATCACATGGATAATTTCATTATAGCTAGATATTTCTAAATAGCCAATGAATATAATACTTCATGTGACCATTATTTGATGTATCAAACATCATATATATCTCAAAGGTCCACATGGTAATTTTTCAGCCCATAATCATCCATGATATTTCAAGGGAGTATAAAAATTCTCATCCACTTCCTTTTGAATGATCTCGCTTTATCTTATGTGAACTATTGTCACCCGAGTAAGAACCTGGAAGTTCTGATAGTTTAGAAAACTAGTGATTCGACATCACTTTTCTCATGGATGGCCCATTTTTCCGTTCATATAAGAAATATTTTATTGTACACTAACCGCATATTAGTGACCCCTCCTTTTTCTTTTGGGCTTTATGGGATTGGATTTTACGTTATATCAACTTATATAACTTGGCACATTTTGTGCTTGTTTTCCCATCATACGAGCATATTTTCATTAAATAAGTGCATCATCAATGTTTATTCTTATTCCCTCAAGGAACATAATGAAGAGCTTTTAAAATTCACGGCTCAAAGAGCAAGCTCTCATTCTTTATAGCCTCTTATAGACTATAGAGATGTATATAAAACATTTTCAGTTGTGCATTATAGCACTATCAATAAATTATGACTCTTTGTCATTTAATCACTTACAACATGCTCGCAAATTTATTATAGATTTCAAAGATGGTTCAACGGACCATATTTTATTCCTTTTGAGTACCGTGAATAACCAATATCCCAAGCATGGTTATAAAATATGTCAAAATTCATGTACTCTAGTGCGTCTTTTGCACTTTATACACACGTATTAAGGATGACACCTTAACACTTTTTCATCAATAATGACATCACTTAACAATATCCTTCAGGGATATGTGATGGTCTACCATGATGTCAATTGTAAACATTTTCCTTTTATACACGGTCCAACCATGTCCGGACGTACAATAATCTATCATAGATTATAACATCTTTTACAATCGACCTTTACAAGATAAAATGGTCATTTTCATAAGCTAACTCAAGCTTTTAGTTCCCATATCATCAATGATCTTACATATAGATCTTGCCAAAATCAACCTCAAGCTCGACTTCTTTCATAATCATGCATGATACACATTATCGTTTCAGAGCTTGAGTTGAAAATTCATTGGGAAAATAATAATCCTCAAATGTAACTCCTCAATGGTTACTTAGGAGACCATGTAACTTATACCAAGTTACTTTGTGTGGAGTTATTTTTAACTCTTTAAAATCTATCTAGCTCTCCAAGAGCTTTTACAATTGGTCCAATCTTATATCAAATGTGGACCATTTTAACATCCACCTCAAATGCATAGTCATGCATGAGGGAAAATAATAATTTATCATTCTCAATCTTCAATGTAATTTTCTGGAGGGAATAAGGATCTTACAGCTCTTAGCTTCAAGAGCATAATTTCGCATGAGGGAAATAGCACACTATAATTCTCAACCTCCAATGCTTGTATACAATCGAATAACAAGATCCTTTTTTTTTCCTCTAGTGCACTCATTTTGCACGAGGACGTATACGAATCTTATAATCCTGAACCTCAAGTGCATTCATTTTCCATGAGGAAGTATTACAATCTTACCTCAAACGTTAGCATCTTACACGAGGTAACATAATCATTAACCTCAAATGCACCGTCTTGCATGAGGTAATATTTACAATCTCCTTTTCAATAATTACATAGGAGAATTATTAACATCTAGTGCAACATCTTGCACGAGGTTATCACCTCTTTTTTGTTACTATCTCAAAAGAAATTTCCTCATAAACGGTAATTCAAACCCATCCTATGGGAATACTGTTTTTCAGTCATAAAATAAAATTGAACGGAATTAATTATACCATATTTGATGGTTCGCTTTTCAAAACAAAAATATATATTGTCAAATAATACTTTGAGATAGTGATTATGCAAAAATCATTATACCACAAAAATATGTAGTTCTTCAGTGATTAAACTGATAGTTTAGTTCTTCAAAACTATAACAATATATTTTCATCGAAGATACCGCTTTCCTTTAGCGATCTATTATTCAATAAATAAAAAGCTTCACCCCGCGGAATCTCACGAAAATAATTTTTTTCTTTACCATTTTTCTTTGTTAAGAACTGTGAACTTTATTAACAAAATAAAAGAAGGATCTCTCCTTTGATTTAAAAAATACATATACACGTTTATATAAATTATTTTAAGTTGTGTCTAACTTACCTGCTTGTTAAAATGATTATGCCGGTAAAATTGATTAAACTTACTTATACCTTCCATAATCGGTAGAGTACCCATCAAATGCGGCTTCTACATATAAACTTTTTGGCATCACAGATTCTTGATAAAGCACAATGATTTATGGTAGGATAAAATAAT